>CM061753.1:164391788-164991788 GCA_030979885.1 Lolium multiflorum | reverse complement strand
GGATTTCTCCCGCTATTTGCCAACATGCTATTAATATAGAAGATGGTGCAAAACCTATTGTTGAACATCAGCGTCGTCTAATTCCTAAGATGAAGGATGTGGTAAGAAATGAGGTATTAAAACTTCTTGAAGCAGGTATTATATATCCTATTGCTGATAGTAGATGGGTTAGTCCTGTGCATTGTGTTCCTAAGAAAGGAGGTATAACTGTTGTGCCTAATGATAATGATGAGCTTATTCCTCAAAGAGTAGTTGTAGGGTATAGAATGTGCATTGATTTTTGAAAAGTTAATAAAGTTACTAAGAAAGATCATTACCCTTTACCTTTTATTGATCAAATGTTAGAAAGGTTGTCTAAAAATACTCATTTCTGTTTTCTTGATGGATATTCTGGGTTTTCACAAATTGCTGTTAGAGCTAAAGATCAAGAGAAAACCACTTTCACTTGTCCCTATGGAACTTATGCTTATAGGCGTATGCCTTTTGGTTTATGTAATGCTCCTGCTACTTTTCAAAGATGCATGTCCGCTATTTTTCATGGCTTTTGTGAAAAGATTGTTGAGGTATTCATGGATGATTTTTCTATCTATGGGAATTCTTTTGATAATTGCTTGCGAAACCTTGATAAAGTTTTGCAGAGATGTGAAGAAACTAACCTTGTTCTTAATTGGGAGAAATGCCACTTTATGGTTAATGAAGGAATTGTATTGGGACATAAAATTTCTGAAAGAGGTATTGAAGTTGATAGAGCTAAAGTTGAAGCAATTGAGAAGATGCCCTATCCTAGGGATGTTAAAGGTATTCGTAGTATTCTTGGTCATGCTGGTTTTTATAGGAGGTTTATTAAAGATTTCTCTAAAATTTCAAAGCCTCTTACTAATCTTCTTCAAAAGGATGTACCTTTTGTTTTTGATGATGATTGTAAGGAAGCTTTTGAAACTCTAAAGAAAGCCTTAACAACTGCTCCTATAGTCGAACCTCCTGATTGGAATTTACCTTTTGAAATTATGTGTGATGCTAGTGATTTTGCTGTAGGTGCTGTTCTTGGACAGCGAGTAGATAAAAAATTAAATGTTATTCATTATGCTAGTAAAACCCTAGATGCTGCTCAAAGAAATTATGCTACAACTGAGAAAGAGTTATTAGCCGTAGTTTTTGCATGTGATAAGTTTAGACCCTATATTGTTGATTCAAAAGTCACAATTCATACTGATCATGCTGCGATTAGGTACCTTATGGAAAAGAAAGATGCTAAGCCAAGGCTTATTAGATGGGTGCTTCTTTTGCAAGAATTTGATTTACATATTGTAGATAGGAAAGGTGCTGATAATCCTGTTGCTGATAATTTGTCTAGATTGGAAAATATTACTTATGATCCTGTTCCTGTTAATGATAGTTTTCCAAATGAACAATTGGCTGTAATAAAGGTGAGCTCGCGAGAGAGCCCTTGGTATGCTGATTATGCTAACTTTATTGTTTCGAAGTACTTGCCTCCAACCTTTTCAGCTCAGCAAAGGAGGAAATTCTTTTATGATTTGAGGCATTATTTTTGGGATGACCCACACTTATATAAAGGAGTGGATGGTATTATGCGAAGATGTGTCCCAGAATATGAACAACAAGAGATATTGAGTAAATGCCATGGTAGTGTTTATGGAGGACATCACGCCGGAGATAGAACCGCACAAAAGGTTCTACAATCAGGTTTTTATTGGCCAACACTTTTCAAGGATGCAAGGAAGTTTATCTTATCTTGTGATGAATGTCAAAGAGTTGGTAATATCTCTAGACGCAATGAAATGCCTATGAATTATACTCTTGTTATTGAACCATTTGATTGTTGGGGATTCGACTTCATGGGTCCTTTCCCTTCTTCAGAAGGTAATACTCATATACTTGTCGTTGTTGATTATGTTACTAAATGGGTAGAAGCTATACCTACAAAAAGTGCTGACGGTGAGACTTCTATAAAAATGCTTGTAGATGTTATTTTTCCTAGATTTGGAGTACCTAGATATATTATGACTGATGGAGGTTCTCATTTTATTCATGGTGGTTTTAGAAAAACTCTTGCCAAATATGGTATTAATCATAGAATTGCTTCAGCTTATCATCCTCAAACTAGTGGGCAAGTAGAATTATCAAATAGAGAAATTAAAGCTATTTTGGGAAAGACTGTTAATAAATCTAGAAAGAATTGGGCTAGTAAGTTAAAGGAAGCATTGTGGGCTTATAGAACTGCTTACAAAAACCCTATGGGAATGTCTCCTTATAAAATGGTTTATGGAAAAGCTTGTCATTTACCTTTAGAACTAGAGCACAAAGCTTATTGGGCTGTAAGAGAACTTAATAAAGATTTTAAACTTGCCGGTAAGAAGAGGTTGCTACAATTGAGTTCTTTAGATGAATGGAGAAGTGAAGCTTATGAAAATGCTAAACTTTTTAAGGAGAAAGTTAAGAAGTGGCATGATAGAAGAATTATTAAAAGAGAATTTAATGTTGGAGATAAAGTTCTATTGTATCGGTCTCGTCTCAGATTTTTTGCAGGGAAATTACTCTCAAAATGGGAAGGACCATATGTTATTGAGGAGGTATATCGTTCAGGAGCAATAAAAATTAGCTCTTTGGAAGGTAACGCCACACAAGTAGTGAATGGACAAAGACTCAAGCATTATATTTCTGGAGATTCTTATAATGAAGATATTGATATTATTCAAGTGATAACTCCGGAAGCTTTCATCAAAGATCAAATTGACAGTTCTGCAGAGTCCGACTTTGAATAGGTAACAGTTTTAGTAATAAAAAGTCCGCGTTTAGCTTTCCGAACAATATTTCTGCTGTTTTTGGAAAATATGAAAAATTACGGGATCGAAACGGAGTGGAGGAGACGCGCGAGGGCCCGTCACCATAGGCCGGCGCGGGCCCCACCCTGGCCGCGCCGCCCTATGGGGACAGCCCCTCGGCGTCCCGTTTCCACTCGTTTTCGGCCTGGAACCTTCCTTTTGTCGTAAAAATATTTGCTATATAATCCCCCGGATCTCCAGAGGTCCGTATATCGTTTTCTCGTCGTGTTTTGTTTCGAGCTGTTTTCTGCCAGATCTGTTTTTGATCTAGAAGCACCATGGTCTCCAACAACAAAGACAAGGAACCTTGGGAAGAGGAGATGGATGAAGGGGTCAATAAGGGAGAGAAGAAGATAGCATCAGCAAAAGGAGAGTGGGAAACTATGGAGAGTAAGCCAATCTTGGTGGGATCGGTTAACACTGGGCGTTCTTTTTCTCATAACTTGCAGGGACTTCTTCCGCCTGCTCTTAGCCTCGACTCTTTCCCTTGTGTGGAGGAAGCAATACGGGTTGCCGATGAGTTTTGTGATCAATATCGTGCTCTAAAAAGGGAAGTGGAGATACTTCAGGAGGAGAACCAGCGACTTCGCAGAATGCTGGAATATTACTCGATTCCCATCACAAGGCCGCCACCGCCACATTCAGATAACAATGAATCTCTTCGAGTCTTAGTGCAGAATTGCCAAACTGAGAAGCTGAAGCTGAAGGAGATCCTTAAGAAGCGCGAGAAGAATCCATCACCATCGCCACCGAAGGAGTAATTCATCATCGATATTGGCATCCCCTTGGTTTGTTCCAAGCTTGGGGGAGTGCCGCGGTATCACATCATCACTACCTTTATCTTTTATTATCAAGTAGTGTCATATCATGAGTAGGGAAGTTATCATATGGAATAGTTTGCAGTGTGGAAGTATCTCTCTTAGTTGGTTATCTATGTATCCGTTGGTGTGAGTTATCGTTATGGAATATTAATGAGAAGTCTTATCATTTACTTTTTGCACACCTTATTTTAGTTTGCAATTTCTTTTATATGATTACTCTTGACATTAGTATTGATATCACTTTGGGAGCATCAAGTAAATCTATTTGGTTTTGGCAAACTTAGCATTGGTCAATAACAATAACACCTTGATGTTTAAATAAAAAAGGGAAATACATGTAGATATATTACTCTATTATCTTTATGCTAATGAGTTAGTATTCTGAAGTTAAAATTGCTTGTGCTTATAAGAAAGATGCATGATTGTTTCTATTACATGTATATTTGTTTGTTTCCCTCAACCTTTATGCTTGCTATCAAACCTTGCTAGCCAAAGACCTGTATTGAGAGGGAATGCTTCTCATACATCCATAACCTTAGACCAAACCCATGCCATTTGTGTCCACCATAACTACCTACTATGTGGTATTTTGCGCCACTCCAAGTAAATACTTCATGTGCTACCTTTAAATAATTCAAACTATACTACTCCTTATTTGTGTCAATGTTTTATAGCTCATGAGGAAGTATGTGGTGTTTTATCTTTCAATCTTGTTGGGCGGACTTTCACCAATGGACTAGTGGCACATCCGCTTATCCAATAATTTTGCAATAAGAGCTGGCAACGGGGTTCCCAGCCCCAATTAATGACTTTCATTGATAATTCTCTTCACATGTTTTGCCTTGATTTATCAGTAAGCAACTTAACTTTGCAATAGACACTCCTCCATGGTATGTGAATGTTGGAAGGCACCCGAGGATTCGGTTAGCCATGGCTTGTGAAAGCAAAGGTTGGGGGAGTGTCATCCATAATAAAATTAAAATACATGTGTAAACAAAAGAGAAGGGGGATGATCTACCTTGCTGGTAGAGATGCCGTCCTCCATGGGAGCCGCTCTTGGAAGGTCTGTTTGGCAAGGGGGTTAGAGTGCCCGCTACCATTCGTTGACAACAACAAACACCGCTCAAAATCTTACTTTTATGCTCTTTACATGATTTCAAAACTTGAAAAGCTCTAGCACATGATTTAATCCCTGCTTCCCTCTGCGAAGGGCCTATCTTTTACTTATATGTTGAGTCAGTAAACCTATTTCCCTCTATCTTAAGCAAGCAATTGAGTTGTTGTGAACCAACCATTTATGCTATGATTTAGTTAATCATGTCTTTTATGCTTTCTTGTTTAGTACAAATTTTATCTGAATGAATATGACTTTGAAAGTTATCAATGATTATGAGGAGATTGTTATGATTGAGGATGAAAGCCCTGCTATATAAATTCTAATATGAAAGCTTTGTTTAGAAGATAAGTACAATCCGTTAGTAGTTCTCTGACCAAGAACAAAGTTTGCTATAACCATTTATGATTTCCTATGCACCTCTACTTGTGATTTCTCTTTACTTATTTCAAGTTGAGTTATATGAAGAGAATGTTTACTAGAATATCTTGTGTGAATCAATATGATGCTTCTTGTCCGTATTTTATTTATCGACTCTTCACTCCATAAACATGTGGTCTTGTTTATTGAGCTCAGTTTCGCTTGGGGACAAGCGAGGTCTAAGCTTGGGGGAGTTGATACGTCCATTTTGCATCACTATTTTATATCATAATTTGCTGTTATTCATTGATATATTTCATATTTAGAGATGATACTTATGTTATTTCATCTATTTTGCATGTTTCATGATCATTGGAGAATTATTCACCGGAGTCAGGATTCTGCTGGAAAAAGCACCGTCAGGACACCATATTTCGGAAGATCAACAATTGGCGGAAATTATACGGAAAATCCTATTTTTCCAGATGATGAAGGGAGCCAAAAGGAGGAGCCGAGAGGGGCCACCATGCCCCCCCCAAAGGGCGGCGCGGGCCCAGGCCTGGCCGTGCCGCCATGTGGGGAGGGGCTCACAGCCCCTCGGCCGCCTCTCCTTCGCGTACTTCTTCGCCCCGAAAACCTAAGCCCGGGAGTTACGGAGAATTGTGAGCCGCCTCTGCGGGGCGGTGAAACACAGAGAGAAAAGAGCTCTCCGGCGGGCAGGAATCCGCCGGGGAAATTCCCTCCCGGAGGGGGAAATCGACGCCATCGCCATCGTCATCGAGCTGGACATCATCTCCTCATCATCATCATCATCATCTCCACCATCTACACCGCCATCTCCACCGCTGCATCTCGTCACCGCTGTAACGATTTGGGTTGGATCTTGATTGTTTGATAGGGAAACTCTCCCGGTGTTGATTACTACTTGTTATTGATGCTATTGAGTGAAACCATTGAACCAAGGTTTATGTTCAGATTGTTATTCATCATCATATCACCTCTGATCATGTTCCATATGATGTCTCGTGAGTAGTTCGTTTAGTTCTTGAGGACATGGGTGAAGTCTAAATGTTAGTAGTGAATTATTGTTGAGTAGTATTCAATGTTATGATATTTAAGTTGTGGTGTTACTCTTCTAGTGGTGTCATGTGAACGTCGACTACATGATACTTCACCTTTATGGGCCTAGGGGAGTGCATCTTGTATTCGTTTGCTAATTGTGGGGTTGCCGGAGTGACAGCAACCTAAACCCCCGTTAGTATATCGGTGCAGGAGGGATAGCAGGATCTCAGAGTTTAAGGCTGTGGTTAGATTTATCTTAATTACTTTCTTGTATTTGCGGATGCTTGCAAGGGGTATAATCACAAGTATGTATTAGTCCTAGGAAGGGCGGTGCATTAGCATAGGTTCACCCACACAACACTTATCAAAACAATGAAGATTAATCAGCCGTATGAAGCGAAAGCACTAGATTAAAATCCCCGTGTGTCCTCAAGAACGTTTGGTCGTTATAAGTAAACAAACCGGCTTGTCCTTTGTGCTAAAAAGGATTGGGCCACTCGCTGCAATTATTTCTCTCGCATTTTATTTACTTGTACTTTATTTATCTGCTATATCAAAACCCCCTGAAAACTTGTCTGTGAGCATTTACAGTGAATCCTTCATCGAAACTGCTTGTCAACACCTTCTGCTCCTCGTTGGGTTCGACACTTTTATTTATCGAAAGTACTACGATACACCCCCTATACTTGTGGGTCATCAAGACTATTTTCTGGCGCCGTTGCCGGGGAGGCATAGCTCTACTCATAAGTTCACCTGGGGAGTACACTCTACCTCTCTCTCTGCTTTTATTTTATTTTGTCTTGCTAGTTTACTTCTGTCTAGTTTATTTGTGCTTAGTTTATTTCTGTCTAGTTTTATTTTGCTTAGTTTACTTTTGTCTAGTTTATTTTTGTCTTGTTTTATTTTCCCTATATACCCGAAAATCCATAAAAATTTGAAAAACCTAAAAATTAAAAACTGTTGCTATGGGAGAACCTACAACCTATTTGGAGCTTATAGAATTATATAATAATTATAGAGAATCGAGAAAGGGTAAAGTTATGAGTGCTGTGATAGAAAAATTAAATACAATTGCTAAAATCTTGCTTAAACGCCATGATATAAACTGTTGCTCTAAACAGGATACTAAACATCTTAAATTTCAATGTGGCTTTAGTGAGGAAGTTTTAATTAAGAACTATAATTGGAATAGCTATATTCATTTTGGGTTCGAAGAGGTAGAACAATTTGTCTTATTTATGGGAGCCTCTGAGATAGAATCATTCATGTCTAAAAATTATGAAACTTGTGCTGTTTGTAAGGACCTTAAAGATTATGTCTCTTCTATCCTTAATTTTTGCATAGAAAGCTACAGTGATAATCCTTATATCATTGATTATAAAGAGAGACTCATTAATGCACAAGAATGCACTCACAATTTGCAGGAACCTGTGGAAGAAGAAATTGATGAACCTGAAAGCTCATTGGATGAAAAAGAGGAGGAAATTGATGAACCTGAAAGCTCATTGGATGAAAAAGAAGAGGAGAGTAATGAACAAAAGGAGGAAGAATGGATTAGCTACCCATGCCAACCTTCTAATGAGAGTAACTCTTTATCTCTTACACTATTTGATTGTCCTCCATGCTTACCGAAAGAGGATGAATGTTATGTTCCTGTGGATTCTCTTGAAATATTACCTATGAGTAAAACTTGTGAGGATAATTATGCTACTGTTATTCATGATAATCCATGCTACTTTGATAAATTTTATAATAATGCTTTGTTTGTGCCTGATGTCGAAATGCATGGTACTAAAGAGTTTTGCTTAGCAAATGTTTATGATAAATCTCTAGATGATGGTCCTATGTTACTTGATAATATTAATTGTACTACTAATGAAAATGGGATTGGAGAGTTCTTGACTTTATCTATGAGTCCCATATCTTTTGAGATTGATCAATCATCTTGTTATATTATTGATAAAAGTGGGTTTGAAAGTTTTAATCCTATTATTTCTGAGCTTGATAAAAATTATGTGTTTGTGAATCATGAAAAGCATGCTTTATGTGATAGTTATGTTGTTGAGTTTATCCATGAAGCTACTGAAAATTATTATGATAGAGGAAAATATGGTTGTAGAAATTTGCATGGTACTAAAACACCTCTCTATATGCTGAAAATTTTGAAGTTACTCTTGTTTTATCTTCTTATGCTTGTCACTTTGTTCTTCATGAATTTATTTGTGTACAAGATTCCTATGCATAGGAAGTGGGTGAGACTTAAATTTTTTTCATACTTGCTTTTTGATTCTCTCTTTTGCTTCAATTCTCATCCTTATATGAGCATCATTAAAATTGCTGAGCCCATCTTAATGGCTATAAAGAAAGCACTTCTTGGGAGATAACCCATGTGTTTATTTTGCTACTGTTTTGTTGTGTCTTGGAAGTTGTTACTACTGTAGCAACCTCTCCTTATCTTTATTTTATTGCATTGTTGTGCCAAGTGAAGTCTCTAATAGAAGGTTGATACTAGATTTGGATTTCTACGCAGAAACAGATTTCTATCTGTCACGAATCTGGGCATATTTCTCTGTAGGTAACTCAGAAAAATCTGCCAATTTACGTGCGTGATCCTCAGATATGTACGCAACTTTCATTAGTTTTACGTTTTCTGATTTGAGCAACGGAAGTACCATTTTAAAATTCGTGTTTACTGGCTGTTCTGTTTTGGCAGATTCTGTCTCTGTTTTTTGCATTGTCTCTTGTGGACTTTAAGTGAGGCTTTCTAGATGTGGAGAGCTGTAGCTAATGTTTTATTGAGTTCTTGCAATGTGTCACTACAGGACCAAGGTGGATTAAAGTTTTTTGAGTACTAACCCCTCTAATGAAGTTTATGAGAAGTTTGGTGTGAAGGAAGTTTTCAAGGGTCAATAGAGGAGGATGATATATGATCAAGAAGAGTGAAAAGTCTAAGCTTGGGGATGCCCCGTGGTTCATCCATGTATATTTCAAGAAGACTCAAGCATCTAAGCTTGGGGATGCCCAAGGCATCCCCTTCTTCATCAACTTATCAGGTTTCTTCTATTGAAACTATATTTTTATTCGGTCACATCATATGTGCTTTACTTGGAGCGTCTGTTTGTTTTTGTTTGTGTTTGAATAAATTCGGATCCTAGCAATCCTTGTGTGGGAGAGAGACACGCTCCGCTTTTTCATATGAACAATGGTGTTCTTAGCTTTATTTTAATGTTCATGGCGGAGTTGAAAACCGCTGCACTTATTGTTATTTGGTTGGAAACAGAAAATGCTTCATATTGTCTTGGATAATTTGATACTTGGCAATTGTTTTGAGCTCTCAAGTAGATCATGCTCTTGCATCATGTAGTTTAAACCTATTAGTGGAGAACTACCGTAGAACTTGTTGAAATTGGTTTGCATGATTGGTCTCTCTAAGGTCTAGATAATTTCTAGTAAAAATGTTTGAGCAACAAGGAAGACAGTGTAGAGTTTTATAATGCTTGCAATATGTTCTTATGTAAGTTTTGCTGTACCGGTTCATACTTGTTTTTGCTTCAAACAACCTTACTAGCCAAAACCTTGTACTGAGAGGAAATGCTTCTCGTGCATCCAAAACCTTGAGCCAAAAACCTATGCCATGTGTGTCCACCATATCTACCTACTATGTGGTATTTCCTGCCATTCCAAGCAAATACTTCATGTGCTACCTTTAAACAATTCAAAAGCTATTATCTCTTATTTGTGTCAATGTTTTATAGCTCATGAGGAAGTATGTGGTGTTTTATCTTTCGATCTTGTCATTTACTTCTGACGGACTCTCAAAAATGGACTAGTGGCTTCATCCGCTTATCCAATAATTTTGCAAAAAGAGCTAGCAACGGGGTTCCCAGCCCCAATTAATTAACTTTCATTAATAATTCTCTTCACGTGTTTTGCCCTGATCTATCAGTAAGCAACTTAATTTTGCAAATAGACACTCCTTCATGGTATGTGAATGTTGGAAGGCACCCGAGGATTCGGTTAGCCATGGCTTGTGTAAGCAAAAGGTTGGGGGAGTGTCATCTAATAAATAAAACTAAAGTACATGTGTAAACAAAAGAGAAGAGGGATGATCTACCTTGCTGGTAGAAATAACGTCCTTCATGGGAGCCGCTCTTGAAAGTCTGGTTGGCGAGGTAGTTAGAGTGCCCACTACCATTCGTTGACAACAACAAACACCTCTCAAAATTTTACTTTTATGCTCTCTATATGATTTCAAAACTTGAAAAGCTCTAGCACATGATTTAATCCCTGCTTCCCTCTGCGAAGGGCCTATTTTTTACTTTATTGTTGAGTCAGTTTACCTATTTCTTTCCATCTTAGAAGCAAACACTTGTGTCAACTGTGCATTGATTCTTACATACTTGCTTATTTGCATTCATCATATTACTCTATGTTGACAATTATCCATGAGATATGCATGTTGAAAGTTGAAAGCAACTGCTGAAACTTATATCTTCCTTTGTGTTGCTTCGATGCCTTTACTTTGAATGTACTGCTTTATGAGTTAACTCTTATGCAAAACTTTTGATGCTTGTCTTGAGAGTACTATTCATGAAAAGTTTGCTATATGTTATCTATTTGTTAGCAACTATAGATCATTGCCTTGAGTCACTTCGTTCATCTCATATGCTTTGCAATAGTATGATTAAGATTATGTTGGTAGCATGTCACTTCAGAAATTATTCTTTTTTATCGTTTACCTACTCGAGGACGAGTAGGAACTAAGCTTGGGGATGCTGATACGTCTCCAACGTATCCATAATTTCTGATGTTCCATGCTTGTTTTATGACAATACCTACATGTTTTGCTCACACTTTATAATGTTTTTATGCGTTTTCCGGAACTAACCTATTAACAAGATGCCACGGTGTTCTGTTTTCTGTTGTTTTTGGTTCCAGAAAGGCTGTTCGGGCAATATTCTCGGAATTCGACGAAACGAAGACCCAACATCTTATTTTCCCGGAAGCATCCAGAACACCGACGGAGAGTCGGAGAGGGGCCAGGGGGCCACCACACAATATGGCGGCGCGGCCCCAGGCCTGGCCGCGCCGGCCTACTGTGAGGGGGGCCTAGGCACCCTCCGACTCCGTCTCTTCGCCTATATAAGCCCTTTCGACCTAAAAATGCGATACCGATTGACGAAACTCCAGAAAGACTCCAAAGGCGCCGCCGCCATCGCGAAACTCCAATTCGGGCGACAGAATCTCTGTTCCAGCACGCCGCCGGGACGGGGAAGTGCCCCGGAAGCCATCTCCATCAACGCCACCGCCTCCATCATGCTCCGTGAGTAGTTCCCCCATGGACTACGGGTTCTAGCTGTAGCTAGTTGGTATTCTCTCCCCCATGTACTTCAATACAATGATCTCATGAGCTGCCTTACATGATTGAGATCCATCTGATGTAATCGGTGTTGTGTTTGTTGGGATCCGATGGATTGTTACATTATGATTAGTCTATCTATAAAGTTTGTGAAGTTATTGTTGCTGCAATCTTGTTGTGTTTAATGCTTGTCACTAGGGCCCGAGTGGCATGATCTTAGATTTAAGCTCTATACTTATTGCTTAGGTTGTATCTACAAGTTGTTTGCACATGTCTATGTCCGGAACCCGAGGCCCCAAAGTGACAGAAATTGGGACAACCGGAGGGGAAGGCGTAGGTATGAGGATCACATGTTTTCACGGAGTGTTAATGCTTTGCTCCGGTGCTCTATTAAAAGGAGTACCTTAATTTCCAGTAGATTCCCTAGAGGCCCGGCTGCCACCGGCTGGTAGGACAAAAGATGTTGTACAAGTTTCTCATTGCGAGCACGTATG
This sequence comes from Lolium multiflorum, assembly GCA_030979885.1. Classification (NCBI taxonomy): domain Eukaryota; kingdom Viridiplantae; phylum Streptophyta; class Magnoliopsida; order Poales; family Poaceae; genus Lolium; species Lolium multiflorum. The sequence goes on along the minus strand of CM061753.1, from coordinate 164,979,735 downwards.
ACTATATATGGAAAACATGCCTACATGATTAATAATCTTGATGTTCTGTCTTAATGCTATTTCAATCCTATCAATTGCCCAACTGTAATTTGTTCACCCAACACTTGTTATTGGAGAGTTACCACTAGTGTAGATAGCTGGGAACCCCGGTCCATCTTTCATCATCATATACTCGTTCTTTATGTCATTGGAAGTAGTATCAACTATTTTCTAGTGCCATTGCTCTCATATTACTGCTACTGCTGTGTTACTGTTACTATTGCTCTCATATTACTGCTGCTTTCACATCACCCCTGTTACTAGTGCTTTTCCAGGTGCAGCTGAATTGACAACTCAGTTGTTAAGGCTTATAAGTATTCTTTACCTCCTTTGTGTCGAATCAATAAATTTTGGTTTTACTTCCCTCGAAGACTGTTGCGATCCTCTATACTTGTGGGTCATCAGTCATGTATTTACGTAGTTTTTTAATTCTAATTCATGTACCCTTCCTCCCAATTACATTTGAAATAAAACTTTTAGCCCAAAAATAATTCAGTATATGGTTGCACACAAAGATAATTCATGGATCGTTGGAAATTGCCATCGTACGTAGCTACCATGTCTCTTATGCAGACCTGTGAAAATTGGATTGGTGGTAGTGTGTACACTTCATGCGGTAGGCACTTCATAGAAAACACCCATTTAATATAATTTTTCTCCTTTGGGCAGTAATCAAGAGAAGAAAAAACACATGATTCAAAAGTTTTAACATATGCATGGTTCTTGTGTAGTGGTACCAAGCTCACGTGTGGGAGGAAAATACTCCCACGAGCTTCATTTTGGAGTGACTAAGAAGGATCGATACATGCTTACTTTTTCATATTCATGTTTTTAACTGTTTCAATCTTGGTCAAACCTAAGATTTGACTAAAATTCAAATGGGCATAGAAATTAAAAAAAATGAAAAAAATGAAAAACCAAAGCACATAGTCTTCTTATGTCATACAGTAAGCATTCAAGTTGATAAACAAGATCTAGACATATTTGAACCAGAAAAATCATGTATCAACCCCCCTAATCCTAAACTTTGTCTTATAAAGTCAAGCATTGTAACATCTATTGTTTTTAAAATTTCCAAACTTCATGCATTGCATTCATAAGCATCATGTCATCATTGTATTTATAGGGAAAATCCAAATTTCAAAATCATTCGAAACCCCGAACCCTAAAACGGCACAATTAGCCACTTAGGCATATGCCAAACTTTTGTTTTATAAATATTTTTTATTTTGTTTCAAAAGTGGTCTCATAGTGAAGACCTTTTCACAAGGAATCCGTAGATATTTTATTTGTATTTTTCTAACTATTTTTTAGTGCTCAAATGCATATTCTAGTAAGAGAGAAATAAAATAAAAAAAGAGAAACGGGCCGACCCAAACTAGGCCGACCCGGTCGGACTAAGCGGCGGCCGGCCAGGCCGCACCCGTTCGCCCCACACGCACGCGTTGGGCCCCACCTCGTCTTCATCCCCAACCGGCCGCTCCCCACGATCTTTGTATCTCCCGCACGTACACAGCACGAGAGCGCCGGCCACCACCTCCCACTCCCCCACGTTCTCCCCCTCCCCGTCCGAGCTCGCCCCCATAAAGAGCCCGGCCTCCTCTCCCTTTTCCCCTCTTTTTCCCTCTCAAACACGCCGCCGGGCTCGCAAAATTTCTCGCCGGAGTTCACCTCGCGCGCCGCCTCCAGCCGGCCATTGCCGTCGGCCAGGACCTTCCCAAGCCGCGCCGCGGCCACCATCTGCACCGCGGCGACGCCCCACACATCGTCTGCCCCTTCCCCGCCGCCGGTAACCGCTGCAGCGCCGCCAACCATCGCCGCCGCCAACCATCTTCTTTCCAATTCCAGCAAATAGTCTGAGTCGTAGATATTATGAAGATCCAATGGTTTATAGAGGCTGATCCGCGCGAAGGGGCACGCACCAATAGGATTGCGCCTTGTGTCAGGGACACCCCCTAGATTTTGTTTTAACAGCAATTCGATAGTCCGCGCTTTGCAAAATTCATAACCGGAGCTCCGCTTGTCCAAAAATTACAAACTTTATACTGTTGGAATACTAAGAATATAAGTAACATTTTGGGACAGTAAAATGCGGACTTACAGTAGTTTGAGTTTCATTCATATTTAAATGCCTAACTAGAGTACCGTGTCCATAACATGAGATCTACATATCCTTTTCGGGTGATTCATTTTACATATGCTTGAAAATGTTACCCTCTGTCCAGTAGTACCAAAACCATCATTTGTCTACATTACCAGAACACCTTTTACAATTAATGGTAGTTGCCCTTCGCTAGTGCGACATAGACGGTTCGCAATAATCCAACCAACCGTAAATCTTGACCATGGCATCATGCATATAGTGACAACCAGAGAACAATAAATGAAGTGCACTTGTGTAAACCTCATATGCATCTCATGTCTATGTTTGTGCATTTGTGTCTTGCATTGTGCTTATGGTGCAATGTTATCGGATTGTAGATTGTGATTGTGCCGACTGCAACGGTTGTGCTTGTGAAGATTGTGCCAACTCTCCACCTTATCCAGGCAAGTGACACACACCAAATGTCCCAGTTTTTATCTATGCACAATAGAGATTTTTGTAGTATACATGTGTAGGGTCTTATGCCTTGCTATGCAATCCCAGTAGTCTAGCTACCCCTACTTGACTTCTTTGTCGCCATTAAATTTAGTTGTTGCTCAGCTATGCTATGAAATGATTTTATTAGTGAGTTATGGAAAAACAACTAAGTTTAATGAACTACCTGGGTGGAATTGGTATTGCTTGGATTGTGTTGAGTGGTTACACCGGAGTCATGTCTATGGCGGTCGTGTGTATCGCACTTGTGGACGGCCACCCAGGAACAAAGAGATAATAGACAACCTTGCTCATTAGCTTACCGTACAGCCACATGCTATATGGGCTCTGGCTTGACGGAGTATGTTGTGTGAACCTGGGCCCTACGCGACATGATGATGTAGGGGAATGTAGGTTGGAGCGGGTCCGTAGAGAAAGGTCTGGGTGATTGATATCTACGGGTGCTTCTATTCTTGTAGACAGTGTTGGGCCTCCAAGAGCAGAGGTTTGTAGAACAGCAGCAAGTTTTCCCTTAAGTGGATCACCCAAGGTTTATCGAACTCGGAGGAAGAGGTCAAAGATATCCCTCTCAAGCAACCCTGCAACCACAAAGCAAGAAGTCTCTTGTGTCCCCAACACACCAAATAGACTTGTCAGATGTATAGGTGCACTAGTTCGGCGAAGAGATAGTAAAACACAGGTGGTATAGATGGTGGTAATATTGCAGAACGTAAATATGCAGTAAAACAGTAAACAAGCGGCGCCAGAAAATAGCTTGCTGGCGTAGGAAGCAATTCTTTGGGGTGGAGACAAGGCCTAGGGATCATACTTTCACTAGTGGACACTCTCAACATTGATCACATAATAAATAAGTTCTCTTTCCTTTGTGCTACATATACTCTTGTTGGATGATGAACACCACTAATTGTGTAGGATTACACGAACCCTCAATGCCGGAGTTAACAAGCGCCACAACATTCGATATTCATGTTTAAGTAACCTTAGAGTATAATAGATCTTTGCAACATAAACCAAGTACTAACATAGCATGCACACTGTCACCATCACACTACAAAGGAGGCATAGATCACATCAATACTATCATAGTGATAATCAACTCCATAACCTACAAGAGATTATGATCATAATCTACGACAAGAACTACACGATGCACACACTGTCACCATTACACCATGCAGGAGGAATAGACTACTTTAATAACATCACATGAGTAGCACATAGATAAATAGTGATACAAAACACATTGCAATCATAAAGGGATATAAATAAGCACTTCACTACGCCATTCATAACAGTGAATAAGTATTCTGTGAAATATAGCCTAAGAGACCCACACGGTGCACACACTGTCACCTTTACACACGTGGGACAAGGAGTCTCCGGAGATCACATAAGTAAAATCCACTTGACTAGCATAATGACATCTAGATTACAAGCATCATCATATGAATCTCAATCATGTAAGGCAGCTCATGAGATTATTGTATTGAAATACATAGGAGAGAGATGAACCACATAGCTACCGGTACAGCCCCGAGCCTCAATGGAGAACTACTCCCTCCTCATGGGAGCAGCAGCGGTGATGAAGATGGCGGTGGAGATGGCAGCGGTGTCGATGGAGAAGCCTTCCGGGGCACTTCCCTGTCCGGCGGCGTGCCCAGAGACTCCTGTCCCCCAGATCTTGGCTTCGCGATGGCGGCGGCTCTGGAAGGTTTCGCGTACCGTGGCTTATTCTGATCGTGTTTTAGGTCAGGGACCTTTATATAGGCGAAGAGGCGGAGTCGGAGGGTCGACGAGGCGGTGACACGAGGGGGCGCGGCCGGCCGGCCACGCCACCCTGTCATGCACCAGGGCTCCCCTCGTGGCTCTCGGGTGAGAAGCTCCGGATTCTAAGATCTGGGCGTTGATTTCGTCCGATTCCGAGAATATTTCCTTACTAGGATTTCTGAAACCAAAAACAGCAGAAAAAGGAACTGGCACTTCGGCATCTCGTCAATAGGTTAGTTAAAACGCATCAAAACAATATAAAGTGTGAACAAAACATGTAGGTATTGTCATAAAACAAGCATGGAACATCAGAAATTATAGATACGTTTGAGACGTATCAGCATCCCAAGCTTAGTTCCTACTCGTCCTCGAGTAGGTAAACGATAACAAGAATAATTTCTGAGGTGACATGCTACCATCATAATCTTGATCAACATTATTGTAAAGCATATGACATGAATGGAGTGATTCAAAGCAATATCTATAGTTTGCTAACAAATAGATAACATATAGCAAAACTTTTCATGAATATTACTTTCAAGACAAGCATCAAAAAGTCTTGCATAAGAGTTAACTCATAAAGCAATAAATTCAAAGTAAAGGCATCGAAGCAACACAAAGGAAGATATAAGTTTCAGCAGTTGCTTTCAACTTTCAACATGCATATCTCATGGATAATTGTCACAAGAGTAATATGATGAATGCAAATAAGCAAGTATGTAAGAATCAATGCACAGTTGACACAAGTGTTTGCTTCTAAGATGGAAGGAAGTAGGTAAACTGACTCAACAATAAAATAAAAGATAGGCCCTTCGCAGAGGGAAGCAGGGATTAAATCATGTGCTAGAGCTTTTCAAGTTTTGAAATCATATAGAGAGCATAAAAGTAAATTTTTGAGAGGTGTTTGTTGTTGTCAACGAATGGTAGTGGGCACTCTAACTACCTTATCAACCAGACTTTCAAGAGCGGCTCCCATGAAGGACGTTATCTCTACCAGCAAGGTAGATCATCCATCTTCTCTTTTGTTTACACATGTACTTTAGTTTTATTTATTAGATGACACTCCCCCCAACCTTTTCTTTCACAAGCCATGGCTAACCGAATCCTCGGGTGCCTTCCAACATTCACATACCATGGAGGAGTGTCTATTTGCAAATTTAAGTTGCTTACTGATAAATCAGAGCAAAACATGTGAAGAGAATTATTAATGCAAGTTAATTAATTGAGGCTAGGAACCTCATTGCCAGCTCTTTTTGCAAAATTATTGGATAAGCGGATGAAGCCACTAGTCCATTGTGAAAGTCTGTCCGAAGTAAATGACAAGATCGAAAGATAAAACACCACATACTTCCTCATGAGCTATAAAACATTGACACAAATAAGAGATAATAGCTTTTGAATTGTTTAAAGGTAGCACATGAAGTATTTACTTGGAATGGCAGGAAATACCACATAGTAGGTAGATATGGTGGACACAAATGGCATAGGTTTTGGCTCAAGGTTTTGGATGCACGAGAAGTATTCCCTCTCAGTACAAGGCTTAGGCTAGCAAGGTTGTTTGAAGCAAACACAAGTATGAACCGGTACAGCAAAACTTACATAAGAACATATTGCAAGCATTATAAGACTCTACACTGTCTTCCTTGTTGCTCAAACACTTCTACTAGAAAATATCTAGACCTTAGAGAGACCAATCATGCAAACCAAATTTCAACAAGCTCTACAGTAGTTCTCCACTACTAGATTTAAACTACATGATGCAAGAGCTTAAATGATTTATGAGAGCTCAAAACAATTGCCAAGTATCAAATTATTCAAGACCATATGAAGCATTTTCAGATTCCAACCAAATAGCAACAAGTGAAGCGATCAACTTTCGCCCTTGAACATTAAAAGCTAAGAACACATGTGTTCATATGAACCAGCGGAGCGTGTCTCTCTCCCACACAAGGATGAACTTATTCAGAGAATGAAAATAACAAAACGAAAATAAAAGCACACAGACGCTCCAAGTAAAGTACATAAGATGTGACTGAATAAAAATATAGTTTCACTAGAAGAAACCTGATAAGTTGTCGATGAAGAAGGGGATGCCTTGGGCATCCCCAAGCTTAGATCCTTGAGTCTTCTTAAAATATGCAGGGATGAACCACGGGGCATCCCCAAGCTTAGACCTTTCACTCTTCTCGATCACATTATATCACCCTCTTCTATTGACCCTTGAAAACTTCTGCCACACCAAACTTCAAGCAAACTCATTAGAGGGTTAGTGCATAATCAAAATTCATATGTTCAGAGGTGACACAATCATTCTTAACACTTCTGGACATTGCACAAAACTTCTGAAAGTTAATGGAACAAAGAAACTCATTCAACTTAACAAAAGTGGCAATGCGAAATAAAAGGCAGAATCTGTCAAAAACAGAACAGTCCGTAAAGATGAATCTGAAAGGGGCACTTAACTTGCTCAAACGGAAAAACTCAAAACTAATGAAAGTTGCGTACATATCTGAGGATCACACACGTAAATTTGCAGATTTTTTTGATTTTTTTACAGAGACTTCTGCTCAAATTCGTGACAGACAGCAATGCTGTTTCTGCGCAGCAATCCAAATCTAGCATCAACTTTACCATAGAGACTTTACTTGGCACAAAAACATGATAAGGAGAGGTTGCTACAGTAGTAAACAACTTCCAAGACTCAACAAAACAAAAATTGCTGTAGTAAAATAAACACATGGGTTATCTCCCAAGAAGTTCTTTCTTTATAGCCATTAAGATGGGCTCAGCAATTTTAATGATGCTCTCATGAGAATAGACAATGAAGCAAAAGAGAACATCAAGAGGCAAATTCAAAACAAATTTAAGCCTAACATGCTTCCTATGAAAAGGAATCTTGTAAATAAACAAGTTCAAGAAGCATAATGCAACAAGCATAGAAAGATAAAACAAGTGTAGCTTAAAAAATTCAGCACATAGAGAGGCATTTTAGTAACATGAAAATTTCTATAACCATATTTTCCTCTCTCATAATAACTTTCAGTAGCATCATGAGCAAACTCAACAATATAACTATCACTTAAAGCATTCTTATCATGAGTCTCATGCATAAAATAATTACTACTCCCAACATAAGCATAGTCATTCTTATTAATTGTAGTGGGAGCAAATTCAACAAAGTAGCTATCAAATATAGGAGGTATATTGTAATCATAATCAAATTTATCCTCCATAACAGGTGGTAACAAAAGACTACTATCATTATAATCATCATAAATGGGAGGCAAAGTATCATCAAAGTAAATTTTCTCCTCAATGCTTGGGGGACTAAAAATATCATGCTCATCAAAACCAGCTTCCCCAAGCTTAGAATTTTCCATAGCATTAGCAACAATGGTGTTCAAAGCATTCATAGTAATAACATTCCCATTAGCATGCATATAAAGTTCCATGGGTTTCTTAATTCTTTCTTCAAACACATCATGTCCTAATTCAAGATAAAGTTCATAAAGATCTCTCATATTTTTGTTGTTTTCCATTATGCCTAACTAGTGTAAACAAGAAACAAAAAGATGCAATTGCAGGATCTAAAGGAAATAGCTTCGAGCACTTACGGCGGAAAATAGCTTGGTAGCCGAGATCCGGAGTGTGAGTACCTTTTACCTTTCCTCCCCGGCAACGGCGCCAGAAAATAGCTTGATGTCTACGGGTGCTTCTATTCTTGTAGACAGTGTTGGGCCTCCAAGAGCAGAGGTTTGTAGAACAGCAGCAAGTTTTCCCTTAAGTGGATCACCCAAGGTTTATCGAACTCAGGGAGGAAGAGGTCAAAGATATCCCTCTCAAGAAACCCTGTAACCACAAAGCAAGAAGTCTCTTGTGTCCCCAACACACCAAATAGACTTGTCAGATGTATAGGTGCACTAGTTCGGCGAAGAGATAGTAAAACACAGGTGGTATAGATGGTGGTAATATTGCAGAAAGTAAAGATGCAGTAAAACAGTAAACAAGCGGCGTGATACGTCTCCAACGTATCGATAATTTCTTATGTTCCATGCTACTTTATTGATGATACCTACATGTTTTATGCACACTTTATGTCATATTCGTGCATTTTCTGGAACTAACCTATTAACAAGGTGCCGAAGTGCGAGTTCCTTTTTTTTTGGTTTCAGAAATCCTAGTAACGAAATATTCTCGGAATTGGACGAAATCCGCCCAGGTTCCTATTTTGCCGGAAGCATCCAACACCCGAGAGCCTCAGAGGGGGCCTGTGGGCCCCAGATGATAGGGTGGCGCGGCCAGGGCCTGGGCCGCGCCCCCCTATGGTGTCGTCGCCCCTTTGACCTTCTGACGCTGCCCTTTCGCCTATTTAAAGGTCCTGACCTAAAAATCCCGACGGAAGAAGCCACGGTACGCGAAACCTTCCAGAGCCGCCGCCATCGCGAAGCCAAGATCTGGGGGACAGGAGTCTCTGTTCCGCCGGACGGGGAAGTGCCCCGGAAGGCTTCTCCATCGACACCGCTGCCATCTCCATCGCCATCTTCATCACCGCTGCTGCTCCCATGAGGAGGGAGTAGTTCTCCATCGAGGCTCGGGGCTGTACCGGTAGCTATGTGGTTAATCCCTCTCCTATGTACTTCAATACAATGATCTCATGAGCTTCTTTACATGATTGAGATTCATATGAGTTTTTTATCACTATTATCTATGTGCTACTCTAGTGATGTTATTAAAGTAGTTTTATTCCTCCTCCACGTGTGTAATGGTGACAGTGTGTGCACCGTGTGAGTACTTGGCATAGGCTATGATTATGATCTCTTGTAGATTATGAAGTTAACTATTGCTATGATGGTATTGATGTGATTTATTCCTCCTACATAAGCGTGAAGGTGACAGTGTGCATGCTATGTTAGTTCTTGGTGTAATTGTGTTGATCTATCTTGCACTCTAAGGTTATTTAAACATGAATATCGAATACTGTGGAGCTTGTTAACTCCGGCATTGAGGGTTCGTGTAATCCTACACAGTTAGTGGTGTCCATCATCCAACAAAAGAGTGTAGAGTATGCATTTATCTATTCTGTTATGTGATCAATGTTGAGAGTGTCCACTAGTGAAAGTCTATTCCCTAGGCCTTGTTCCTAAATACTGCTATCACTGCTTGTTACTGTTTTACTGCGTTACTACTGCTGCGTTACTACTGCATGTTTACTTCCCGCAATATTACTACCATCAACTGCACGCCAGCAGCTATTTTCTGGCGCCGTACTACTGCTCATATTCATTCATACCACTTGTATTTCACTATCTCTTCGCCGAACTAGTGCACCTATTAGGTGTGTTGGGGACACAAGAGACTTCTTGCTTTGTGGTTGCAGGGTTGCATGAGAGGGATATCTTTGACCTCTTCCTCCCTGAGTTCGATAAACCTTGGGTAATCCACTTAAGGGAAACTTGCTGTTGTTCTACAAACCTCTGCTCTTGGAGGCCCAACACTGTCTACAAGAATAGAAGCACCCGTAGACATCAAGCACTTTTCTGGCGCCGTTGCCGGGGAGGAAAGGTAAAAGGCACTCATACTTCGGTTCCAGGTAACAGTACTTTTCTGGCGCCATTGTGTGTGTGCTCGAAGCTATTTCCTTTAGATCCTGCAATTGCATCTTTTTGTTTCTTGTTTTTATTTTCACTAGTTAGGCATAATGGAAAACAACAAAAAAATTAGTGAGCTTTTTAATCTTTTTCCTGATTTAGAATTGTTTGATACAAAAATTAAAAAACCTATGGAACCTTATTTACATGATAATAGCAATGTTATTAGTATGAATGCAATTACTGCTAATGCTATGAAGAAGTCTAAGCTTGGGGAAGCTAGTTTACATAAAAATAATCTTTTTTGCTCCTCCGCTTTAGAAGAAATATTTTGCTCTGATGATGCTTTATCTCCCATATGCGATAACTCTAATGATGCTTCTGATATTTTAAATCCACCTGCTGAAAGTATTCCGTATAAAATACCTATGAAAATTATTGAACGTGTTATGGATAACCGCTATGAAGGGGATGGAACTGTCCATCCTGGAGATCATTTACTGTTTTTGCATGAATTATGCGGGTTATTCAAGTGTGCAGGTATTTCAATGGATGAAGTTAAGAAGAAATTATTTGTTATGTCGCTATCTGGTGAAGCGGCGCATTGGTATAAACTGCTGAAGGACGGGCGCTCTCTTGATTGGAAGGATATTGTGCCTCTATTTTATTCCAAGTTCTATCCTCCAAGTGAAATTCACAAAGATCGAAACCATATATATAATTTTTGGCCTCATGATGGAGAGAGTATTGCCCAAGCATGGGAGAGATTGAAGACTTTAATGCTCAAATGCCCCAATCATGAGCTTCCAGGTAATATCATCATTGATAATTTCTATGCAAGACTTTCTTTTCAAGATAAGACCTTGCTGGATACTACTTGTTCTGGATCATTCACGAGCAATAAAGAAGAGTTTAAAAGGGACCTTCTTGATCGGATTAAGGAGAACGCTGAAGATTGGGAGAACGACAAAGGTAAAGAGTCAGGTATAAATTATGATTATGAATGCATTGAAACTTTCATGGATAGTGGTAAATTTCGAAATATGAGTGCTACTTATGGTCTTGACTCTCAAGTTGCTGCAAATCTTTATAAAGCTTTTGCTTCTCACATTGAATTGCCTAGGAAGAATTTTGATAAGTATCATGAACCTTTTAAAGACGCTTGCATGAAGAATGAAATTGTTGTTAATGATTGCAATAAGCGTGCTCAAACTCCTAAGAATGCTATTTCTTATAAGCATGTTAATTTTTGTGGAATACATAGACCTTGTGGAATTAATCAAATAGAAGATGAATATTGTATCCATCACAGAAATGAAAAAACTAGAAAGTGGTCTAGAGCTCTAGATGATCTTGGAGAAAAAGTGTGTGCCCTCTATCCTTTTATTTGTGAACTTTGCCATAGAGTTGGTCATTTTAATTTTCAATGCTCCTCCAATGATAATTCGAACCCCATGAGTGCTGCAAATTTGTATTGTGATGATGAAATCATTCCTAATCAGCATGATGAACTTACCTTATTTTTGAAGTGTGAAGAGTTATCAAGAAAAATTTCTTTGTTAAATATTAACGATCTTGATATTGATGATGTCCTGCATGGTTGTCTTTCTTACTGCATTAATAATTGCCATACAAATACTTACATACAAAATATTTTAGAAGATGACACCTTGCCAAAATATGATAGGACCGCTGTGTGTTTTCAACTAATTAATGAAAAGGAGGGATCCTCCCAAGTTTCTTCTATTGTTTCTAAAAGAAAATCAGGTTATGCGGACAAGCCACCCTTCAAGCCTCTTCCTCCTAAAGAAGGGAACGAGGAGAAGAAGAAGAAGAAGAAGAAGAAGAAGAAGAGAAGGAACGAAGAAGAAGAAGAAGAAGAAGAAGGAGAATAAAAAGAAAGAGGTAACGGCGTATCCCCGCGTGAATGAGATAACGCTAGGTAACCGTAAGTATGTTGCTCCTAATGATTATTATGATAATGAATCTGAGTACGATGATCTTCCTATACCCTTTACCCATATTAGTGATCATGATTTGGATGAGCACACTGCCTTTGATATTGAAAATCTCTTTGGTACTGATTATGAAAGTAATGATGATAGCATTATTCATGTCCCCTTAAACGATGATATTGAAAGCTCTAAGCTTGGGGATGTTGTGCTTGAAGATCCTGTATTTGAGACCTCTACTTTTAGTGAAAATGATGATATTACATATTCTGGTTTAGATAATTGCTATAGAGATGTATATGACACATGTTACAATTATCCTTATGAAACTTGTCATAGTTATGATGGGCTTGCCAAAAACAATTCTTTTAATATGCAACTTGTTTACCATGTTCAAATTCTTGATAATAATCTTGCTCCAATTACTATTAATGAGAATAACTCTTCTTATGCCAAAATTAATGATACTTCTATGCATATGAACCATGATAAGAATGTTTTAAGTGACGGGTATATTGTGGATTTCATCAATGATGCTACTGAAAGTTATTATGAGAGAGGGAAATATGGTTATATGCATCTTAATAATATTAAGTTTCCCCTCTTTATGTTGAGAATCTTTAAGTTACTCGTGTTTTATCCTCTTATGCTTGTCACTTTGCTCTTCATGAATTCATTTGTGTATAAGATTCTTCTGCATAGGAAGCATGTTAGGCTTAAATGTGTTTTGAATTGCCTCTTGAAGCTCTCTTTTGCTTCAAATACTATTTCTTGCGGGTGCATCACCAAAATTGCTGAGCCCATCTTAATGGCTATAAAGAAAGAACTTCTTGGGAGATAACCCATGTGTTATTTTGCTACAGTACTTTGTTTTATATTTGTGTCTTGGAAGTTGTTTACTACTGTAGCAACCTCTCCTTATCATGTTTTTGTGCCAAGTAAAGTTTCTATGTTAAAGTTGATGTTATATTTGGGATCGCTGCGCAGAAACAGCATTGCTGTCTGTCACGAATTTGGGCACAGGCCTCTGTAGAAAATTCGAAAAAATCTGCCAATTTACGAGCCTGATCCTCAGATATGTACGCAACTTTCATTAGTTTTGAGTTTTTCCATTTGAGCAAGTCTGGTGCCATCTTAAAATTCGTCTTTACGGACTGTTCTGTTTTTGACAGATTCTGCCTTTTATTTCGCATTGCCTCTTTTGCTATGTTGGATGAATTTCTTTGATCCATTAATGTCCAGTAGCTTTATGCAATGTCCAGAAGTGAAAAGAATGTTTGTGTCACCTCTGAACATGTGAATTTTTGATTATGCACTAACCCTCTAATGAGTTTGATTGAAGTTTGGTGTGAAGGAAGTTTTCAAGGGTCAAGAGAGGAGGATGATATAGTATGATCAAGAAGAATGAAAAGTCTAAGCTTGGGGATGCCCCGGTGGTTCATCCCTGCATATTTCAAGAAGACTCAAGCATCTAAGCTTGGGGATGCCCAAGGCATCCCCTTCTTCATCGACAAAGTATCAGGTTCCTTCTCTTGAAACTATATTTTTATTCGGTCACATCTTATGTACTTTACTTGGAGCGTCTGTGTGTGCTTTTATTTTTGTTTTGTTATCTTAGTTCTCTGAATAAGTTCATCCTTGTGTGGGAGAGAGACACGCTCCGCTGGTTCGTATGAACACATGTGTTCTTAGCTCATAATATTCATGGCGAAGTTTCCTCTTCGTTATATTGTTATATGGTTGGAATTGGAAAAATGCTACATGTAGTAATTGGTAAAATGTCTTGGATAATGTGATACTTGGCAATTGTTGTGCTCATGTTTAAGCTCTTGCATCATATGCTTTGCACCCATTAATGAAGAAATACATAGAGCTTGCTAAAATTTGATTTGCATATTTGGTCTCTCTAAGGTCTAGATAATTTCTAGTATTGAGTTTGAACAACAAGGAAGACGGTGTAGAGTCTTATAATGTTTACAATATGTCTTTTATGTGAGTTTTGCTGCACCGGTTCATCCTTGAGTTTGCTTCAAATAACCTTGCTAGCCTAAACCTTGTATCGAGAGGGAATACTTCTCATGCATCCAAATACTTGAGCCAATATTCATGCCATTTGTGTCCACCATACCTACCTACTACATGGTATTTCTCCGCCATTCCAAAGTAAATTGCTTGAGTGCTACCTTTAAACAAATTCAAAAGTTATTACCTCTTATTTGTGTCAATGTTTTATAGCTCATGAGGAAGTATGTGGTGTTTATCTTTCAATCTTGTTGGGCAACTTTCAACAATGGACTAGTGGCTTCATCCGCTTATCCAATAATTTTGCAAAAAGAGCTGGCAATGGGATTCCCAGTCCCAAATTAATTAACAAAAATAGACACTCATCCATGGTATGTGATTGTTGGATGGCACCCGACGGATTCGGTTAGCCATGGCTTGAGAAAGCAAAGGTGGGGAGGAGTGTCATCATAATAAAACTAAAATAAAAAGGCACTCCTTCATGGTATGAGATTGTTGGCAGGCACCCGAGGATTCGGTTAGCCATGGTTTGTGAAAGAAAGGTTGGAAGGAGTGCCACCCAAAAATAAAATAAAATGGGAGCCGCTCTTTGAAGGTTTGTCTGGCAAGGGGGTTAGAGTACCCGCTACCATTCGTTGACAACAACAAACACCTCTCAAAATTTTACTTTTATGCTCTCTTTATGTTTTCAAAACCAAAGCTCTAGCACAAATATAGCAATCGATGATTTCCTCTTTGAAGGACCATTCTTTTACTTTTATGTTGAGTCAGTTCACCTATTTCTCTCCATCCCAAGAAGCAAACACTTGTGTGAACTGTGCATTGATTCTTACATACTTGCTTATTGCATTTGTTATATTACTCTATGTTGACAATTATCCATGAGATATACATGTTATAAGTTGAAAGCAACCGCTGAAACTTAATCTTCCTTTGTGTTGCTTCAATACCTTTACTTTGATTTATTGCTTTATGAGTTAACTCTTATGCAAGACTTATTGATGCTTGTCTTGAAGTACTATTCATGAAAAGTCTTTGCGATTCAGTTGTTTACTCATGTCATTACCATTGTTTTGATCGCTGCATTCATATCATATGCTTACAATAGTATGATCAAGGTTATGATGGCATGTCACTTAAGAAATTATCTTTGTTATCGTTTTACCTGCTCGGGACGAGCAGAACTAAGCTTGGGGATGCTGATACGTCTCCAACGTATCGATAATTTCTTATGTTCCATGCTACTTTATTGATGATACCTACATGTTTTATGCACACTTTATGTCATATTCGTGCATTTTCGGAACTAACCTATTAACAAGGTGCCGAAGTGCCAGTTTTCTGCTGTTTTTTGTTTCAGAAATCCTAGTAACGAAATATTCTCGGAATTGGACGAAATCAACGGGTTCCTATTTTGCCCGGAAGCATCCCCGAGAGCCGCGAGAGGGGGGGCCTGTGGGCCCAGATGATAGGGTGGCGCGGCCAGGGCCTGGGCCGCGCCCCCCTATGGTGTCGTCGCCCCTTCGACCTTCTGACGCTGCCCTTTCGCCTATTTAAAGGTCCTGACCTAAAAACCCCGACGGAAGAAGCCACGGTACGCGAAACCTTCCAGAGCCGCCGCCATCGCGAAGCCAAGATCTGGGGGACAGGAGTCTCTGTTCCGGCACCTGCCGGATGGGGAAGTCCCCCGGAAGGCTTCTCCATCGACACCGCTGCCATCTCCACCGCCATCTTCATCACCGCTGCTGCTCCCATGAGGAGGGAGTAGTTCTCCATCGAGGCTCGGGGCTGTACCGGTAGCTATGTTGTTAATCTCTCTCCTATGTACTTCAATACAATGATCTCATGAGCTGCTTTACATGATTGAGATTCATATGAGTTTTGTATCACTATTATCTATGTGCTACTCTAGTGATGTTATTAAAGTAGTTTTATTCCTCCTCCACGTGTGTAATGGTGACAGTGTGTGCACCGTGTGAGTACTTGGCATAGGCTATGATTATGATCTCTTGTAGATTATGAAGTTAACTATTGCTATGATGGTATTGATGTGATTTATTCCTCCTACATAAGCGTGAAGGTGACAGTGTGCATGCTATGTTAGTTCTTGGTGTAATTGTGTTGATCTATCTTGCACTCTAAGGTTATTTAAACATGAATATCGAATATTGTGGAGCTTGTTAACTCCGGCATTGAGGGTTCGTGTAATCCTACACAGTTAGTGGTGTCCATCATCCAACAAAAGAGTGTAGAGTATGCATTTATCTATTCTGTTATGTGATCAATGTTGAGAGTGTCCACTAGTGAAAGTCTATTCCCTAGGCCTTGTTCCTAAATACTGCTATCACTGCTTGTTACTGTTTTACTGCGTTACTACTGCTGCGTTACTACTGCATGTTTACTTCCCGCAATATTACTACCATCAACTGCACGCGAGCTATTTTCTGGCGCCGTACTACTGCTCATATTCATTCATACCACTTGTATTTCACTATCTCTTCGCCGAACTAGTGCACCTATTAGGTGTGTTGGGGACACAAGAGACTTCTTGCTTTGTGGTTGCAGGGTTGCATGAGAGGGATATCTTTGACCTCTTCCTCCCTGAGTTCGATAAACCTTGGGTAATCCACTTAAGGGAAACTTGCTGCTGTTCTACAAACCTCTGCTCTTGGAGGCCCAACAGTCAAGAATAGAAGCACCCGTAGACATCACGGCGCGAAAATAGCTTGCTGGCGTAGGAAGCAATTCTTTGTGGTGGAAACAAGGCCTAGGGATCATACTTTCACTAGTGGACACTCTCAACATTGATCACTGATACGTCTCCAACGTATCGATAATTTCTTATGTTCCATGCTACATTATTGATGATATCTACATGTTTTATACACATTATATGTCGTATTTACGCATTTTCCGGCACTAACCTATTAACAAGATGCCGAAGAGCCAGTTGCTGTTTTCTGCTGTTTTTGGTTTCAGAAATCCTAGTAACGAAATATTCTCGGAATTGGACGAAATCAACGCCTAGGGTCCTATTTTTGCACGAAGCTTCCAGAAGTCTGAAGAGGAAATGAAGTGGGGCCACGAGGCGACGACACGCTAGGGCGGCGCGGCCTGGCCTGGGCCGCGCTGGCCTGTTGTGCCGCCACCTCGTGTGGCCCCCTGACCTGCTCTTCCGCCTACTTAAAGCCTCCGTCGCGAAACCAGTACCGAGAGCCACGATACGGAAAACCTTCGAGACGCCGCCGCCGCCAATCCCATCTCGGGGATTCAGGAGATCGCCTCCGGCACCCTGCCGGAGAGGGGAATCATCTCCCGGAGGACTCTTCATCGCCATGATCGCCTCCGGAGTGATGAGTGAGTAGTTCACCCCTGGACTATGGGTCCATAGCAGTAGCTAGATGGTCGTCTTCTCCTTATGTGCTTCATTGTTGGATCTTGTGAGCTGCCTAACATGATCAAGATCATCTATCTGTAATACTATATGTTGTGTTTGTCGGGATCCGATGGATAGAGAATACTATGTTATGGTGATTATCAATCTATTACCTATGTGTTGTTTATGATCTTGCATGCTCTCCGTTATTAGTAGAGGCTCTGGCCAAGTTTTTGCTCTTAACTCCAAGAGGGAGTATTTATGCTCGATAGTGGGTTCATGCCTCCATTGATACCTGGGACAGTGACAGAAAGTTCTAAGGTTGTGGATGTGCTGTTGCCACTAGGGATAAAACATTGATGCTATGTCTAAGGATGTAGTTGTTGATTACATTACGCACCATACTTAATGCAATTGTCTGTTGCTTGCAACTTAATACTGGATGGGGTTCGGATGATAACCTGAAGGTGGACTTTTTAGGCATAGATGCATGCTGGATGGCGGTCTATGTACTTTGTCGTAATGCCCTGATTAAATCTCACTATATTTATCATATCATGTATATGCATTGTTATGCCCTTTTCTATTTGTCAATTGCCCGACTGTAATTTGTTCACCCAACATGCTTTTATCTTATGGGAGAGACACCTCTAGTGAACTGTGGACCCCGGTCCTATTCTTTACATCGCATACAATCTACTGCAATTGTTCTTTACTGTTTTCTTTGCAAACAATCATCTTCCACAAAATACGGTTAATCCTTTGTTACAGCAAGCCGGTGAGATTGACAACCTCACTGTTTCGTTGGGGCAAAGTACTTTGGTTGTGTTGTGCAGGTTCCACGTTGGCGCCGGAATCCCTGGTGTTGCGCCGCATCACATTTCGCCACCATCAACCTTCAACGTGCTTCTTGGCTCCTCCTGGTTCGATAAACCTTGGTTTCTTTCTGAGGGAAAACTTGCTACTGTGCGCATCATACCTTCCTCTTGGGGTTCCCAACGAACGTGTGAGTTACACGCCATCAAGCTCTTTTTCTGGCGCCGTTGCCGGGGAGATCAAGACACGCTGCAAGGGGAGTCTCCACTTCCCAATCTCTTTACTTTGTTTTTGTCTTGCTTTATTTTATTTACTACTTTGTTTTCTGCACTTAAACAAAACACAAAAAAATTAGTTGCTAGTTTTACTTTATTTACTGTCTTGCTCTCTATATCAAAAACACACACAAAAATTAGTTACTTGCATTTACTTTATCTAGTTTGCTTTATTTACTGTTGCTAAAATGAATACCCCTGAAAATACTAAGTTGTGTGACTTCACAAACACAAATAATAATGATTTCCTATGCACACCTATTGCTCCACCTGCTACTACAGCAGAATTCTTTGAAATTAAACCTGCTTTACTGAACCTTGTTATGAGAGATCAATTTTCTGGTGTTAGTTCTGATGATGTTGCTGCCCATCTCAATAATTTTGTTGAACTTTATGAAATGCAAAAGTATAAGGATGTAGATGGTGATATTATTAAATTGAAATTGTTTCCTTTCTCATTAAGAGGAAGAGCTAAAGATTGGTTGCTATCTTTGCCTAAGAATAGTATTGATTCATGGACTAAATGTAAGGATGCTTTTATTGGTAGATATTATCCTCCCGCTAAAATTATATCTTTGAGAAGTAGCATAATGAATTTTAAGCAATTAGATACTGAACATGTTGCTCAAGCATGGGAGAGAATGAAATCTTTGGTAAAGAATTGCCCAACCCATGGACTGACTACTTGGATGATCATCCAAACCTTCTATGCAGGACTAAATTTTTCTTCGCGGAATTTATTGGATTCAGCTGCTGGAGGTACCTTTATGTCCATCACTTTGGGGGCGGCTACAAAGCTTCTTGATGATATGATGATAAATTACTCTGAATGGCACACGGAAAGAGCTCCACAAGGTAAGAAGGTAAATTCTGTTGAAGAAACCTCTTCCTTGAGTGATAAGATTGATGTGATTATGTCTATGCTTGTGAATGGTAGATCTAATGTTGATCCAAATAATGTTCCTTTAGCTTCATTGGTTGCTCAAGAAGAAAATGTTGATGTGAATTTCATTAAAAATAATAATTTCAACAACAATGCTTATAGGAACAATTCTGGTAATAACTATAGGCCATATCCTTCTGCTCATGGTAATGGTTATGGTAATTCTTATGGGAATTCTTACAATAATAATAGGAGTGTACCCCCTGGTCTTGAAGCCATGCTTAAAGAATTTATTAGTACACAAACTGCTTTTAACAAATCTGTTGAGGAAAAGCTTGATAAAATTGATATTATTGCTTCTAGAGTTGATAGACTTGCCTCTGATGTTGATCTATTAAAATTGAAAGTTATGCCTAATGAGGATATTGATAATAAGATTACTACTACAGAAAATGCCATCCAAGTTAGAATTAATGAGAATATAAGATTAATGGCTGAATTGCATGCTAGGTGGGATAGAGAAGAAAATGAAAAACTAGCTAAAGAGAATAATGTAGCTAAAGTTTGGACTATTACCACCATTAGTAATGATAATGATTCACATGTTTCTGCACCTCCTACTATCAATGGTAAAATAATTGGTGTTGGCAATGTTTCTACTCCTAGTGCAAAGCGTACAAAACTGCCTGAAATTGCTAAAACTGCTGAAACTGCTTGTGATAAAACTGCTGAAATTTTTTCCAATCTTGGGGACAATGATCCCATTGCTGTAGCTCATAATGATTTAGATTTTGATGATTACCACATCTCTGAAGTTATAAAGTTCTTACAAAAACTTGCTAAAAGTCCTAATGCTAGTGCTATAAATTTGGCCTTTACAAAACATATTACAAATGCTCTCATAAAAGCTAGAGAAGAGAAACTAAAACTTGAAACTTCTATTCCTAGAAAGTTAGAAGATGGTTGGGAGCCCATCATTAAAATGAAATTCAATGACTTTGAATGTAATGCTTTATGTGATCTTGGTGCAAGTATTTCTGTTATGCCTAAAAAGATTTATGATATGCTTGACTTGCCACCATTGAAGAATTGTTATTTGGATGTTAATCTTGCCGATAATGTTAAAAAGAAACCTTTGGGGAGAATTGATAATGTGCGCATTACGGTTAACAATAACCTTGTCCCCGTTGATTTTGTTGTCTTGGATATCGAATGCAATGCATCTTGTCCTATTGTGTTGGGAAGACCTTTTCTTCGAACCGTTGGTGCTACTATTGATATGAAGGAAGGTAATATTAGATATCAATTTCCTCTCAAGAAAGGTATGGAACACTTCCCTAGAAAGAGAATGAAGTTTCCTTTTGATTCTATTATTAGAACAAGTTATGATGTTGATGCTTCTACTCTTGATGTTACTTGATTTGCACTTTCTGCGCCTGAAAGGCGTTAAAAAAAGCGCTTATGAGAGACAATCCATGTTTTTACTACAGTACTTTGTTTTATATTTGAGTCTTGGAAGTTGTTTACTACTGTAGCAACCTCTCCTTATCATGTTTTTGTGGCAAGTAAAGTTTCTATGTTAAAGTTGATGTTATATTTGGGATCGCTGCGCAGAAACAACATTGCTGTCTGTCACGAATTCTGGCACAAGTTTCTGTAGAAAATTCGAAAAAATCTGAAAAATTACGAGCGTGATCCTCAGATATGTACGAAACTTTCATTAGTTTTGAGTTTTTCCATTTGAGCAAGTCTAGTGCCCCTTTCAGGTTCGTCTTTACGGACTGTTCTGTTTTTGACAGATTCTGCCTTTTATTTCGCATTGCCGTATTTGCTATGTTGGATGAATTTCTTTGATCCATTAATGTCCAGTAGCTTTGTGCAATGTCCAGAAGTGTTAAGAATGATTGTGTCACCTCTAAACATGTGAATTATTAATTGTGCACTAACCCTCTAATGAGTTTGTTTGAAGTTTGGTGTGAAGGAAGTTTTCAAGGGTCAAGAGAGGAGTATGATATACTATGATCAAGAGGAGTGAAAGCTCTAAGCTTGGGGATGCCCCGTGGTTCATCCCTGCATATTTTAAGAAGACTCAAGCGTCTAAGCTTGGGGATGCCCAAGGCATCCCCTTCTTCATCGACAACATCATCAGGTTCCTCCCCTGAAACTATATTTTTATTCAGTCACATCTTGTGTTCTTTGCTTGGAGCGTCGGTTTGTTTTGTTTTTGTTTTTGTTTGAATAAAATGGATCCTAGCATTCACTGTATGGGAGAGAGACACGCTCCGCTGTTGCATATGGACAAATATGTCCTTAGGCTTTACTCATAATATTCAAGGCGAAGGTTGAAACTTCTTCGTTAAATTGTTATATGGTTGGAATTGGGAAATGCTACATGTAGTAATTCTAAAATGTCTTGGATAATGTGATACTTGGCAATTTTTGTGCTCATGTTTAAGCTCTTGCATCATATACTTTGCACCCATTAATGAAGAAATACATAGAGCTTGCTAAAATTTGGTTTGCATATTTGGTCTCTCTAAGGTCTAGATAATTCTAGTATTGAGTTTTGAACAACAAGGAAGACGGTGTAGAGTCTTATAATGTTTACAATATGTCTTTTATGTGAGTTTTGCTGCACCTGTTCATCCTTGAGTTTGCTTCAAATAACCTTGCTAGCCTAAACCTTGTATCGAGAGGGAATACTTCTCATGCATCCAAAATCCTTGAGCCAACCACTATGCCATTTGTGTCCACCATACCTACCTACTACATGGTATTTCTCCGCCATTCCAAAGTAAATTGCTTGAGTGCTACCTTTAAAATTCCATCATTCGCCTTTGCAATATATAGCTCATGGGACAAAATAGCCTTAAAAACTATTGTGGTATTGAATATGTACTTATGCACTTTATCTCTTATTAAGTTGCTTGTTGTGCGATAACCATGCTTCTGGGGACGCCATCAACTATCTTTGTTGAATATCATGTGAGTTGCTATGCATGTCCGTCTTGTCTGAAGTAAGAGAGATCTACCACCTTAATGGTTGGAGCATGCATATTGTTAGAGAAGAACATTGGGCCGCTAACTAAAGCCATGAATCATGGTGGAAGTTTCAGTTTTGGACATATATCCTCAATCTCATATGAGAACACTAATTGTTGCCACATGCTTATGCATTAAAGAGGAGTCCATTATTTGTTGTCCATGTTGTCCCGGTATGGATGTCTAAGTTGAGAATAATCAAAAGCGAGAAATCCAAAATGCGAGCTTTCTCCTTAGACCTTTGTACAGGCGGCATGGAGGTACCCCTTTGTGACACTTGGTTGAAACATGTGTATTGCGATGATCCGGTAGTCCAAGCTGATTAGGACAAGTTGCGGGCACTATTAGTACACTATGCATGAGGCTTGCAACTTGTAAGATATAACTTACATAACTCATATGCTTTATTACTACCGTTGACAAAATTGTTTCATGTTTTCAAAATAAAAGCTCTAGCACAAATATAGCAATCGATGCATTCCTCTTTGAAGGACCTTTCTTTTACTTTAATTGTTGAGTCAGTTTACCTATCTCTCTCCACCTTAAGAAGCAAACACTTGTGTGAACTGTGCATTGATTCCTACATACTTGCATATTGCACTTGTTATATTACTTTACATTGACACTATCCATGAGATGTTATAAGTTGAAAGCAACCGCTGAAACTTAATCTTCCTTTGTGTTGCTTCAATACCTTTACTTTGATTTATTGCTTTATGAGTTAACTCTTATGCAAGACTTATTGATGCTTGTCTTGAAGTACTATTCATGAAAAGTCTTTGCTTTATGATTCATTTGTTTACTCATGTCATTACCATTGTTTTGATCGCTGCATTCATTACATATGTTTACAATAGTATGATCAAGGTTATGATGGCATGTCACTCCAGAAATTATCCTTGTTATCGTTTACCTGCTCGGGACGAGCAGAACTAAGCTTGGGGATGCTGATACGTCTCCAACGTATCGATAATTTCTTATGTTCCATGCTACATTATTGATGATATCTACATGTTTTATACACATTATATGTCGTATTTACGCATTTTCCGGCACTAACCTATTAACAAGATGCCGAAGAGCCAGTTCTGTTTTCTGCTGTTTTTGGTTTCAGAAATCCTAGTAACGAAATATTCTCGGAATTGGACGAAATCAACGCCCAGGGTCCTATTTTTGCACGAAGCTAGAAGTCCGAAGAGGTCGAAGTGGGGCCACGAGGCGACGACACGCTAGGCGGCGCGGCGGCCCGGGCGCGCCGGCCTGTTGTGTCGCCACCTCGTGTTGCCCCCTGACCTGCCCTTCCGCCTACTTAAAGCCTCGTCGCGAAACCCCCAGTACCGAGAGCCACGATACGGAAAACCTTACTGAGACGTCGCCGCCGCCAATCCCATCTCGGGGGATTCGCCTCCGCACCCTGCCGGAGAGGGGAATCATCTCCGGAGGACTCTTCATCGCCATGATCGCCTCCGGAGTGATGAGTGAGTAGTTCACCCCTGGACTATGGGTCCATAGCAGTAGCTAGATGGTCGTCTTCTCCTTATGTGCTTCATTGTTGGATCTTGTGAGTTGCCTAACATGATCAAGATCATCTATCTGTAATACTATATGTTGTGTTTGTCGGGATCCGATGGATAGAGAATACTATGTTATGGTGATTATCAATCTATTACCTATGTGTTGTTTATGATCTTGCATGCTCTCCGTTATTAGTAGAGGCTCTGGCCAAGTTTTTGCTCTTAACTCCAAGAGGGAGTATTTATGCTCGATAGTGGGTTCATGCCTCCATTGATACCTGGGACAGTGACAGAAAGTTCTAAGGTTGTGGATGTGCTGTTGCCACTAGGGATAAAACATTGATGCTATGTCTAAGGATGTAGTTGTTGATTACATTACGCACCATACTTAATGCAATTGTCTGTTGCTTGCAACTTAATACTGGATGGGGTTCGGATGATAACCTGAAGGTGGACTTTTTAGGCATAGATGCATGCAGGATGGCGGTCTATGTACTTTGTCGTAATGCCCTGATTAAATCTCACTATATTTATCTTATCATGTATATGCATTGTTATGCCCTTTTCTATTTGTCAATTGCCCGTGTAATTTGTTCACCCAACATGCTTTTATCTTATGGGAGAGACACCTCTAGTGAACTGTGGACCCCGGTCCTATTCTTTACATCGCATACAATCTACTGCAATTGTTCTTTACTGTTTTCTTCGCAAACAATCATCTTCCACACAATACGGTTAATCCTTTGTTACAGCAAGCCGGTGAGATTGACAACCTCACTGTTTCGTTGGGGCAAAGTACTTTGGTTGTGTTGTGCAGGTTCCACGTTGGCGCCGGAATCCCTGGTGTTGCGCCGCATCACATTTCGCCACCATCAACCTTCAACGTGCTTCTTGGCTCCTCCTGGTTCGATAAACCTTGGTTTCTTTCTCAGGGAAAACTTGCTGTTGTGCGCATCATACCTTCCTCTTGGGGTTCCCAACAAACGTGTGAGTTACACGCCATCAATCACATAATAAATAAGTTCTCTTTCCTTTGTGCTACATATACTCTTGTTGGATGATGAACACCACTAATTGTGTAGGATTACACGAACCCTCAATGCCGGAGTTAACAAGCGCCACAACATTCGATATTCATGTTTAAGTAACCTTAGAGTATAATAGATCTTTGCAAAATAAACCAAGTACTAACATAGCATGCACACTGTCACCATCACACTACGAAGGAGGCATAGATCACATCAATACTATCTTAGTGATAATCAACTCCATAACCTACAAGAGATTATGATCATAATCTACGACAAGAACTACACGATGCACACACTGTCACCATTACACCATGCAGGAGGAATAGACTACTTTAATAACATCACATGAGTAGCACATAGATAAATAGTGATACAAAACACATTGCAATCATAAAGGGATATAAATAAGCACTTCACTACGCCATTCATAACAGTGAATAAGTATTCTGTGAAATATAGCCTAAGAGACCCACACGGTGCACACACTGTCACCTTTACACACGTGGGACAAGGAGTCTCCGGAGATCACATAATTAAAACCCACTTGACTAGCATAATGACATCTAGGTTACAAGCATCATCATATGAATCTCAATCATGTAAGGCAGCTCATGAGATTATTGTATTGAAGTACATAGGAGAGAGATGAACCACATAGCTACCGGTACAGCCCCGAGCCTCAATGGAGAACTACTCCCTCCTCATGGGAGCAGCAGCGGTGATGAAGATGGCGGTGGAGATGGCAGCGGTGTCGATGGAGAAGGGGGCACTTCCCCGTCCCGGCGTGCCGGAACAGAGACTCCTGTCCCCGGATCTTGGCTTCGCGATGGCGGCGGCTCGGAAGGTTTCGCGTGCCGTGGCTTATTCTGATCGTGTTTTAGGTCAGGGACCTTTATATAGGCGAAGAGGCGGAGTCGGAGGGTCGACGAGGCGGTGACACGAGGGGGCGCGGCCGGGCCGCGCGCCACCTGTCATCTGGGCCCACCAGGGCTCCCCTCTGGTGGCTCTCGGGTGTTCTGGAAGCTCCCGGGGATTCTAAGATGTTGGGCGTTGATTTCGTCCGATTTCGAGAATATTTCCTTACTAGGATTTCTGAAACCAAAAACAGCAGAAACTGGCACTTCGGCATCTCGTCAATAGGTTAGTTCCGGAAAACGCATCAAAACGATATAAAGTGTGAACAAAACATGTAGGTATTGTCATAAAACAAGCATGGAACATCAGAAATTATAGATACGTTTGAGACGTATCAGTGATCACTTCGGAAAAGTCTCGTCCTAGTCAACATCTGTCCATTTGAGCAAAATGTGCATCATGAAAGAAGAACAGACTAGGTCATGTGGGTAAATTTGTACATCCTCTGCAGAGTGTAAAACTAAGTACATAGCCGTGTCCCCGGTTACGGACAATTTGAGCAAACTGACAAGATCCCGTTCGAAGATCTCCTCATCCCAATTTCTTAAATAAAACTTGATGGGTGAACACGGATATGTCAATTGGTGCAAGTGACTATCGGCTAGCAGGTCCCGTGCCATGTCTATGGTCTGAGTCTGCAGGGGTAGGTCGCCCAAACCAAGTTGATCATATGGAATAGGAAGGCTCACTGATGTCTATCGGTGGTGTCTAGGTTCATTGATGTCTATCAATGGTACCGCTTAATTAGTATGAAAGAAAATGATTTGTCAAATGATAGGATAAAATTGGCTTTATGCAAATATGCCTGAGCTCTACCAGCCAAATGATCACGTATGTGTTAGGTTGCCATTTGAGTCCACCATAGTGTCATCTTGCCAATACAATTCCAAATGTATTGACCTTCGGGCTGTAACGTTTTATGTTGCAGGTTACTTCTCTAGCTGAAGATGTTTGTTTAGGTTCACGAGTCTTTGCCCAACATGTCTGCCTGTGGCTTCATGAAGGAAGATGGCTCCATGCTTTAAGATTTCCTTGCTGCTTTAAACTCTGAATTTGTGCTAGCCTGAGAGCTATGCAACTTGTATCGAACCATTTTATTTCCGCTGGATCTTACGTTGTAATGAAGACCTTTGCTACTTGGTATTTCATCTTAAACTGTGTGTGCTAGCAGTTCGATCCAGGGACTAGCACGGTTGCACAGAGACTCTCACTTTTTCAGGTGAGGTCACCACAGATGGTATCAGAGCACTGTGTTGCCCATAGGTTCGTGACCCTAGGTTTGGATTAGAAATAGGAAGACCTTAGGATGAAATTCCATCTTATCTATCTAATCCATTTTCTATTGAAAAGAAATGTTTGCAAATTGGTTTTCTTGTATTCTCACCTATTTCATCTTCAAAACAAATCTTCATCTTTTAGACGTCCAATCTTTGAAGACCTCAAGAAATTAGGAGAGAAACTTGAAGCACTCAAGACCAATAGAGTGACCACCATTTCCGTTTTTTTTCTATCTATCGAGTTGAGTTTGCCGACCACATGAGGTAGGCAAGCTAGTGTGTTTTATTTCCCATTTTTGAGACGTTTTACGATTCGCGTATTTCAAAAAAATATGTTTGTTATGTGAATGCTTGTGTGTTTAAGGTTGTTTTTATGCATGTGTTGTGTGAGGGTAGGAATTTTATTCCCTTAGATTCTATTTCGAAATTCTATTCTTACCTCTCAAACCCCACAGAATGCCGCCCCGCCGAGAGCCCGAGGTGCCAGCCTATGTTCAGCAGATGATGGAAGCGCAAGCTCAGCTGATGCAAGCAGTGACTCAAACCATAACCCAGCTGAACAAACACATGCAGAACAACAACAACAACAACAACAACAACAACAACAACAACAATCCACCCCGCCACCACGACCACCTCATGTGGATATGCTGACTAGGTTCCTCAGGCTTCGCCCTGAGAAGTTTTCAAGGGTAGCAGAACCCATGGTGGCCAATGATTGGTTGCGTTCTGTGAACAAGGACTTGGTGACCATTGGATGCACTGATGCTGAGAAGGTCAGATTTGCTGCTCATCTGCTGGAAGGACCTGCAGCTAGTTGGTGGGAGAATTTCCAAATCACTCATCCAATAGCAGAGGTGACTTGGGCAATCTTTGAAGAAGGTTTTCGCACCGCTCACATTTCCTCTGGAGTGATGGACCTGAAGAGGACTGAATTCCTCAATCTTAGACAAGGTCATCGCAGTGTGTCTGAATACATAGAAGAGTTCAGCAACTTGGCGCGCTATGCACCGGATGATAGCAACACGGATGCCAAGAGGAAGGAAAGGTTTCTTAAAGGACTGAATGACGAGCTGATGGTTCAACTGTCAGTGGTTTACTTGCCCACTTACCAGTCACTGTGTGACAAAGCTATAACCCTAGAGGACACAATGAAGGAAGTGGAGAAAAGGAAGAGGAAACACAGCTACGACAAACATGGTTCAGGACCACCACATAAGATGCGCTCTTATGGTGAAGGCAGTGGAGGTTCTGGATATCACAAGTATGGGAACAATGATGGAGGAAGTAAGCATCAGCACCACAATGGAAATGGCCACCATCACAATGGCCATAAGAGCTATCACCACCACAACAACTCTGGGAAGAGTAATGGCAGCCATCATGGAAATGGCAATGGCCACAACAACAGCAATGGTCATCGCTTTGTGAAGAAGGATATCAGTCAAGTGGAATGCTTCAAGTGCAGGAAGACGGGACATTATGCCAATGAATGTCCTGAGAAGGAGTCCGAGGAAGCAAAGAAGGCCGAAGAGGCGAGGAAGCCCAACCCATTCCAGAAGGGGCATGTTAACCATGTCAATGTGCAGGAAGTATATGATGAACCGGATGCCCTGATCGATACGTTTCTGCTTAACCATTGTTCAACACTTGTCCTATTTGATTCTGGTGCATCACATTCCTTCATATCAAGGGTATTCGTGGATAGATATAGGATACCCACTAGGACATCAGACAAACCCATCAAAGTAAGTTCTCCTGGGGGAGAAATGATAGCTACCTTTGCGTGCCATCAAATGGGACTACGCATTGGAAATCATAACTTTCCCACTAGCCTAATTGTCTTGGAAACACAAGGATTGGACGTAATCCTAGGCTTGGATTGGATGACTACGTATGAGGGCATAATAGACTGTGCTAAGAGAACCATCACACTCACAACCCCAGAGAAGAAACGCATTCGTTTCAAATCCACCTTCCAACTAAAGGGAACTAAGGTCAATTCTCTTAAGGGGGTTAGCCTAGAGGATGTACCAATTGTGAGAGAATACCCGGATGTGTTTCCCGGAAGAGTTGCCAGGATTGCCACCTGATAGAGATGTTGAGTTTCTCATTGAACTTTTGCCCGGTACTGGACCCATAGCCAAGAGACCATACAAGATGGATGTTGATGAACTAAAGGAGCTAAAGAAGCAGCTTAAGGAGCAAATTGAGAAAGGATTTATTCGACCTAGTTCATCATCTTGGGGGGCACCTGTACTGTTTGTTGAGAAGAAAGACTCTAGCAAAAGATTAGTGATGGACTACCGTTCGCTGAATGAGATGACGATTAAAAACAAGTACCCATTGCCCAACATCAATGACTTGTTCGACCAATTGAAGGGAGCAAAGGTATTCTCCAAGATAGATCTTCGATCGGGTTACTTCCAACTGAAGATCCGGGAGGAGGATATACCTAAGACCGCATTCACAACTAGATACGGTCTGTATGAGTATACCGTTATGCCCTTTGGACTAACCAATGCTCCGACATATTTCATGACCATGATGAACAAGGTATTCATGGAATATTTGGATAAGTTCGTGGTGGTATTCATCGATGATATATTGATATATTCAAAAGATGATGCCGAGCACGAGAAACATTTGCACCTAATCATGGAAAAGCTCAGAGAGCACAAGTTGTATGCCAAGTTCAGCAAGTGTGAGTTCTGGTTAGACAGAGTTGGATTCCTTGGACACATAGTTTCAGCAGAAGGAGTCGCAGTAGACCCAAGCAAAGTTGCAGCTGTGACTGAATGGGAGTCACCCAAGAATGCAGGAGAGATTCGGAGTTTCTTAGGACTCGCTGGATACTACCGGAGATTTATTGAGAATTTCTCCAAGATTGCAAAGCCCATGACAGAACTGTTGAAGAAGGATAAGAAATTCATATGGACTGACGAGTGTGAAGCTAGTTTTCAAGAGTTGAAGCAACGCCTAGTAAGTGCACCGGTTCTATGTTTGCCGGATATAAATAAGGATTTCCAAGTGTATTGCGATGCTTCTCGCCAAGGACTTGGAGGTGTTCTAATGCAAGATGGAAAAGTTGTGAGTTATGCTTCGCGACAACTCAAACGTCATGAGAGAAACTATCCAACTCATGATTTAGAGCTAGCATCTGTCGTGCATACTCTCAAGGTATGGAGACATTATCTGATGGGAAAGCATTGTGATGTGTTCACAGACCATAAGAGCCTGAAGTACATTTTCACTCAGAAGGAACTAAACATGAGGCAAAGAAGATGGTTGGAACTAATAAAGGATTATGATATGAGTTTGCAATACCATCCAGGAAAGGCTAATGTTGTAGCCGATGCGCTGAGTCGTAAGACCTATGTAAACGGTCTCACCGCAGGAGAACTACCTGAAGAGTTGTGTGAACATTTCAAAGATCTCCGACTGGAGATTGTGCCAGAAGGTTATTTGGCATCACTTGAAGTTCAGCCAACACTAATGGATAAGATTAGAGAAGCTCAGAAGTTAGACAAAGAAATGGAAGTAATCAAGGCCAATATGAGTGAAGGCAAAGCAAAGGGATTTCATGAGGATGAGCAAGGAACCATATGGTTCGAGAAGCGAATTTGTGTGCCTCAAGACCCTGAACTTAGGAAGTTGATTCTTCAAGAAGCACACGATTCACCATACTCCATCCATCCGGGTAACACTAAGATGTACATGGACGTAAAGGAAAGATTCTGGTGGACTAACTTCAAGAGAGACATTGCCGAGTATATTGCACTGTGTGATGTTTGTAGCAGAGTCAAGGCAGAGCATCAAAAACCAGCAGGATTGTTGCAACCCTTACCAGTACCAGAGTGGAAGTGGGATAATATTGGCATGGATTTTATCACAGGATTGTTAAAGACTAGATCAGGATATGATTCTATTTGGCTCATAGTGGACCGTCTGACTAAAGTGGCTTACTTTATACCAGTAAAGACCACCTATACTAGTGCCAAACTAGCCAAGATATACATGAGCAGAATCATTTGTTTGCATGGAGTGCCCAAGAGCATTGTTTCAGATAGAGGTACTCAGTTCACCTCTCACTTTTGGCGTCAAATACATGAGTCCTTGGGAACTAGACTTGAGTTCAGCACAGCGTTTCACCCACAGACTGATGGACAGACAGAAAGGGTAAACCAAATCTTGGAAGATATGTTGAGGGCTTGTGCGCTGGATTATGGATCCAGCTGGGATGAAAATTTGCCATACGCAGAATTTTCATACAACAATAGCCACCAAGCTAGTATTGGAATGGCTCCATTTGAGGCACTATATGGAAGAAAGTGCACCACCCCACTACTATGGAGTGGACTAGGAGAAAGGAGTCTATTTGGCCCAGACTTGATCAAGGATGCAGAAGAGAAGGTCAGGTTGATCAGAGATAGACTGAAGATAGCTCAATCCAGACAGAAGAGCTACGCTGACTCAAAGCGTAGGGAAGTAACCTATGAGATAGGTGATAGAGCATACCTTAGAGTCTCACCACTTCGTGGTGTGAAGAGGTTTGGAGTCAAGGGAAAGTTAGCACCCCGCTTTGTAGGACCATTCAAAATCCTGGCTCACAAAGGTGAAGTAGCTTATGAGTTGGAACTGACAGAATCTCTATCTGCAGTTCATAACATGTTCCATGTAAGCCAGCTGAAGAAGTGCCACCCAGATATGGCAGAGACCCTGTTGAGAGATACAATGCCACTTAAGGAAGTACAGTTGGAGAGTGATCTCACATATGAAGAAAAGCCAATCAAGATACTGGAGATAGCAGAAAGAGCTACTCGTACTAAGACGATCAAGTTCTGCAAAGTCCAGTGGAATCACCACACCGAAGAAGAAGCTACCTGGGAGCGAGAAGATGATCTTCGAGAAGACCATCCGCACCTATTTGCTAGCCTTTCCGAATCTCGAGGACGAGATTCATCTTAAGGGGGGTAGGTTTGTAACATCCCAATTTTTAAAATTTCCAAACTTCATGCATTGCATTTATAAGCATCATGTCATCATTGCATTTATAGGGAAAATCCAAATTTCAAAATCATTCGAAACCCCGAACCCTAAAACGGCACAATTAGCCACTTAGGCATATGCCAAACTTTTGTTTTATAAATATTTTTATTTTGTTTCAAAAGTGGTCTCATAGTGAAGACCTTTTCACAAGGAATCCGTAAATATTTTATTTTTATTTTTCTGACTATTTTTCAGTGCTCAAATGCGTATTCTAGTAAGAGAGAAATAAAAAAAAAAAGAGAAACGGGCCGGGGCCGACCCGGTCGGACTGGCCGGCCAGGCCAGGCCGCACCAGGCCTTTCGCCCCGCACGCACGCGTCGGGCCCCACCTCGTCTTCATCCCCAAGCGGCCGCTCCCCGCGATCTCTGTATCTCCCGCACGTACACAGCACGAGACCGCCGGCCACCACCTCCCACTCCCCCACGTTCTCCCCCTCCCTGTCCGAGCTCGCCCCCATAAAGAGCCCGGCCTCCTCTCCCTTTTCCCATCTTTTTCCCTCTCAAACATGCCGCCAAGCTTGCAAAATTTCTCGCGGGAGTTCACCTCGCCGCGCCGCCTCCAGCCGGCCATTGCCGCCGGCCGGGACCTCCCCAAGACGCGCCGCGGCCACCATCTGCACCGCGGCGACGCCCCACACGTCGTCCGCCCCTTCCCCGCCTCCGGTAACCGCTGCAGCGCCGCCAACCATCGCCGCCGGCGAGCTCACCTCGCCGCCGGCCATGTCAGCCGCCACCTCGCCGCCACGCGTGCGCCACGCGCACGCCACGTGAGCGCCCCTTTCTTTCTATTTTTCTTATTTCCAATTCCAGCAAATAATCTGAGCCGTAGATATATGAAGATCCAACGGTTTATAGAGGCTGATCCGCGCGAAGGGGTATGCACCAATAGGATTGCGCCTTGTGTCAGGGACACCCCTTAGATTTTGTTTTAACAGCAATTCGATAGTCCGCGCTTTGCAAAATTCATAACCGGAGCTCCGCTTGTCCAAAAATTACAAACTTTATACTGTTGGAATCCTAAAAATATAATGAACATTTTGGGACAGTAAAATGTGGATTTATAGTAGTTTGAGTTTCATTCATATTTAAATGCCTAACTAGAGTACCGTGTCCATAACATGAGATCTACATACCCTTTTCGGGTGATTCTTTTTTACATATGCTTGAAAATGTTACCCTCTGTCCAGTAGTACCAAAACCATCATTTGTCTACTGTACCAGAACACCTTTTACAATTAATGGTAGTTGCCCTTCGCTAGTGCGACATAGACGGTTCGCAATAATCCAACCAACCGTAAAACTTGACCATGGCATCATGCATATAGTGACAACCAGAGAACAATAAATGAAGTGCACTTGTGTAAACCTCATATGCATCTCATGTCTATGTTTGTGCATTTGTGTCTTGCATTGTGCTTATGGTGCAATGTTATCGGATTGTAGATTGTGATTGTGCCGACTGCAACGGTTGTGCTTGTGAAGATTGTGCCAACTCTCCACCTTATCCAGGCAAGTGACACACACCAAATGTCCCAGTTTTTATCTATGCACAATAGAGATTTTTGTAGTATACATGTGTAGGGTCTTATGCCTTGCTATGCAATCCCAGTAGTCTAGCTACCCCTACTTGACTTCTTTGTCGCCATTAAATTTAGTTGTTGCTCAGCTATGCTATGAAATGATTTTATTAGTGAGTTATGGAAAAACAACTAAGTTTAATGAACTACCTGGGTGGAATTGGTATTGCTTGGATTGTGTTGAGTGGTTACACCGGAGTCATGTCTATGGCGGTCGTGTGTATCGCACTTGTGGACGGCCACCCAGGAACAAAGAGATAATAGACAACCTTGCTCATTAGCTTACCGTACAGCCACATGCTATATGGGCTCTGGCTTGACGGAGTATGTTGTGTGAACCTGGGCCCTACGCGACATGATGATGTAGGGGAATGTAGGTTGGAGCGGGTCCGTAGAGAAAGGTCTGGGTGATCACTTCGGAAAAGTCTCGTCCTAGTCAACATCTGTCCATTTGAGCAAAATGTGCATCATGGAAGAAGAACAGACTAGGTCATGTGGGTAAATTTGTACAGCCTCTGCAGAGTGTAAAACTAAGTACTTAGCCGTGTCCCCGGTTACGGACAATTTGAGCGAACTGACAAGGATCCTGTTCGAAGATCTCCTCATCCCAATTTCTTAAATAAAATTTGATGGGTGAACATGGATATGTCAATTGGTGCAAGGGGCTAGCAGGTCCCGTGCCATGTCTATGGTCTGAGTCTGCAGGGGTGTTTGCCAACGATACCTCGGAGGAGGGATCCTCACGAGGGGAGAAGGAGTAGGGGCCATAGGGCGGAGTGCACACGGGACGGTGGTACGCGAGTTACCCAGCTTGAACACCTGCACGATGACAGGGCCTACTGCTGCTTGTCAATTATCTGGGCGCTTGCGCGTTGTTACAATGGTTGTGGTTGTGCCTCTAGGGCTCCCGGATCCGGCTTATAAAGGCGCACGGATCTAGGGTTTACATGGAGAGTCCTAGCCGGAATACAAGTTGCCTAACTACGGTACAATATCTTGCCGTGTACGTCAAGGATCCGCCTTCCTTATGGCCGTACTGGATCCGGATACTTTATGGGCCTCCACGGATCCGGCCTCCTTCGTAGGTCGGTTAGGATCCGGCTCCAAGTTCCTGGACTGGACTTCATCCTTCTCGATCAACAGCAACTGG
Organism: Lolium multiflorum; assembly: GCA_030979885.1. NCBI lineage: Eukaryota > Viridiplantae > Streptophyta > Magnoliopsida > Poales > Poaceae > Lolium > Lolium multiflorum. Next base: position 164,944,863 of record CM061753.1, on the reverse strand, counting down.
GCCGCCCGATGGGCCCCATGCCACCATCACCGTCTGTGGGCCACCCGGGCTTGCCGGATCTAGGCCATGTCGTTGATATACCCATAAAGTATACCCACAACAGTAGCCCCCGAAGTTCTCCGAGATTCATCATTCTTCCGTCTTCATATAACTCGGAACCGAAGAGAATCTTGAAGAGCTTCCAAACTTACTAGTTTCCGATATCATTTAACCGGAAACCCACATGTCCTTCAGTAACGATAATGTAACGGAGTTTGCACTTTTCCCGCGCACAACTTCCTATCTTCCCGCGCTAAATTTTCGGAGATGCGAATCTTTAGCCGGAAATTTCGGGAGCGCATGGTTAAGTTACCTCCACGTCATTTTACCGCTTTTAACCTAAGACACGTGTCATGCATCCAACGGTGAGACCGTTCAGTTTCCGCCGTCGGATCCGGAACGCGAATCTCCGCGCGAGGGCTATAAATACCCCGACGCGCGGTAACTCCTCATTCGTTTCACCCGTTCACCACTTCATCTTCTTCCTCCCGCCGCGCCGCCCGCCAAATCTCAACTCCGACGAGCTCCGCCGCGGAAGACTTCACGCCAGGTCGCTCCAAGCCTTCCCCCGTTCCAAGATCGCCGCGGTTGATCGGGAAATCTCCCCCGCCGCCGATTCGTGGTCACGCGGGCCGTTTTTCAGCAACTTCGGCGACCTTCGTCCTCGCCGGAGCATCGCCGGTTCGCCGCGCCATTGACGGTACGTGCACCGGACTTGTAGAAGAAGAAGTAGAGTAGATTCCGGTAACTCAAACACTTTGCATGGGTGCAGCCGGAAGTATGCCGATCGACTCGCACTGTACTGGTAGTTCTCCGAATAGCCCGGATCCCAGTTCATTAGAGCCAATCTGTCCGGATCCCATTGCATACCTACCACCATATGTTTCCGACATCCGGCTGGCTCAACCTTTTTCCGCATCTTCCAGCACCAAGTTAGGCCGGATCCCAACCGCACAAGAAATCGAAGAAGAACTTCAAGGGCAGGCTAGAATGGCAGCCAAGGTGCAGGAGACGGAAAACAAGAAAGCTTCTAAGGCCCGGAACCGCGAAGGAGAGCGGGGTCAATGGTGGCCCTGCGAAACCACTGATACGGAGCTCAGAGAGCTTCAGAACGAAGGTATGATCTCCGCTCACTGGAGTTTCATACGCGACACCGTCGTCCCCAAGCCAGGAGCCGGAGAAGTGGTCATGACTAAGGCTTGGGTGGAACGCGGATTATCGCTCCCCTGCTCGGAATTTTTCCTCTCCGTCCTCAACACGTATGGACTTCAACCCCACAACATCTGCCCCAACTCCTACCTTCTGCTCTCCAACTTCGCAACTCTCTGCGAAGGGCATCTCGGAATCCGGCCAGACGTCAAGTTATGGCAGTTCTTCTTCCGAGTGAAGAAAGAAACAAAAGACAAAGCTATGCTGAACTGCGGGAGCATGACATTCATGCTCCGACCTGGTCGTATGTATCCTCCCCACGACTCGCACGAATCCGTCCGGTACTGGAACGCCGGATGGTTTTACGAGAAGAATGTGTCAGTTCCGGAGATCCATGATGGTCTCCCCAAATTCAACAACGAGCCTCCGGAAGAGCTCGCAAGCTGGAGCTTCATCCCGTCGCTTTCCCTAACTCCCATCCTGGAGAAGGCAGCGCGGAGAATCTCCTGGTTAGTCCACGACGGGCTAACCGGAACCCAGCTTACACTGAGCTGGTTCACTCGGCGGATCCAGCCTCTGCGATATAACGCGCGATTAATCTGCGCATACACCGGGGCGGACGACCAGCTCCGAGCTACCCGCCACGATCTTCCGGCTGATTCTCTCAAAAGGAGATTCAAGACGCTGGTGAAGGTGGGCCGGGGTCAACCGATCCCGGAACTGATCAAGGATATTTACACGAACGACCAGTGTCCTCCGGTAAGCTTTGACCCTTTCATTACTTCAAACTTCACAAGTTTTTGGATATTGACTAACACATGATATCTTTCCCTCCAGCTCGCTACATTGGCGGAGGAAAACTTACGCACCATACTTCGCGTCCCCGTCAGCGGCGACACGGCGGAGGAGGTTCCGGAAGACGAAGAGGAGGAAGAGGAGAGCACCCCGCAAGGCGGCTCCTCGACCTACGAAGCGTCCCCGCGCCAAAGCTTCCGGCTCTGAAGCCGGAGCCAGCGGCGAGGCCTCCGCCAAGAAGCCCAAGATCGTCAAGCCCCCTCCGCTAGACTCAAGGAAGGCGGAGCGGGAACGTTTGAAAATGCTTTCAACAGCAGGCAAACATTCGCGCCCCATCATCCCCGGCGCCCCGTAAGTTTCCGGGTATGGTACATATTTTACTTTGACGCATTTGTTACTTATGCGATCTTCTTTTGCTTGTTCGCAGAACTCCGACTACCGCCGCCACTCGGACCACCAGCCAAAAACCCATCACAGAATTCATGAAGAAATCTCCGGCTGTTGGTCCTGCAACTCCAGCTCCGCCAAGCGCTTCCCACACTGCTCCACCGCCATCTCCTCCTCAGGCGGATCAATCTCCCCCTCCTGCCGCAAACACTCCACCGGAAATAATTCCGGTCAGCAGCGAGAAGGTGGGCGGAGAGGATCCTAAGGCCAAGGGCCCTGCCCAAGAAGAAACTCAAGACCAAGGAGAGGCTGAAGTTACTTCCTCCGAGAAGGTCGGAGCCGGTGCTGGCGACGTCGTCGTGTTTCCGAAAAACTTCGGGGATCCGTCTGACCTCACCTCCACCCCCAAGGCATATGCTACAAAGTTCTTCAACAAGCTGACGGAGACAGAGAAGTGGGATCTTGAACAAGATCTGCTCAACGCCATGCTGAACAATGCCTGGGGGAAACCGGATGCTGCTACGTCGGAGATCCAGGATTTTAAGAAGGGCGTCGGCGAATTCTTCGACAAGCTTGTCTGCAAACAAAAGGTACTCCCCAGTAGCCCCCAAGCATGTAGGCGGAAACTAAGGACTAGTTAGCGCTTAGATGCTTTTAGAGTACAGCCACTTTTGGAAAGATTTAAAAATGTCACAGTAGCCCCCAAGCATGATGTCGGAAAGATTCCGGCAATAATGCTTCAAAGGACACCACTATGTTGTAGGCGGAATTTTTACTCCTGCTCTGTTTGTTTTTTACAGGAACAGCAGGCACTGCACTATGAGCTACACAAGAATATTGCTCTGCAGCGCCGCGTTACCTTGGGCCAAGCGGAGAACATCCGAGCCCTCAAAGATAAAAATGCAGAACTGAACAAACAGCTGGCGGACGCCCAAGGTTGGTTTCCGACCTTTCTTGTTATTAGTTCACGTTCCGACTTTGAACTGTTTTTAACTTGATTCCTTGTAGGCGCATCTTCTTCCCTGGCGACAACCTCCTCCGAACTGGAAAATCTGCGCTCCTCCTACCAAGAGTTGGAGATAAAGCTGAAAGAGGCGGAGCAGCAGAAGGAGCGTGCCGAGAAGCAACTAGCGGAGAAAAACTCCGAGCTCATCAGGGAGAAGGGCGAATTCGTGCTGAAGCGTAATGCTGATAGCGAGACCATCAAGAGGCAGCAGAAGGAGCTCAATGGACTCCGGAAGTACATGGAGACCGCGGAGCACCATTGGGATCTGCTGGCCGAAAATATCCTGGGTACTTATACTCGGAATTTCTTATCTTGATGGATAATCTCTTGTGCTCAACTTGAATGTTTATTCTTGTATTTTTGTGCAGAGCCACTCGGATACCCTGAAAAGCGCCGGAACAAATTCCCCCGGGACGATGTTCTTTCTCTTGCTGGCGATGACTGCAAGGATCTTATATCCGCTTCACGGAAGATATGCCACAACTTGTCACTGAAGAGGAGCCGCACCTGCGGTCTGCGCAAACTGATCAAGCGGATGGACATTCTTCCGGAGCTGGTAACAGATCTACAAGCGTCATCAGCCCGAGGCGCAGCTGCCATGACTTTAACCATGTGCTTGGCGCATAACCCGGAGATGGATCTGGACCGGGTAACTTCTGGTGTTCCTCCGACAGCAGATGTCGGAGCGCTTCTTGATGCGGTGAGTGGCTATGACACCCGCATCGCACGGAGGATCCGTCACGAGGAGTTCTACGACAAGGTGGTTCTCCCAGCGGATGAGCCCCTTGAAGATGAACTTCAAAAAGAGCGCAACGCGGAGGCCCGTCCTGCGGAATCCGGAACCCAGTTTACCTGGACCAGCTCCAAGGATGCTCCCCAAGAGGAACCCAAGAGCAGCGCTGCAACCTCCGAAGAAGATGAAGAGAGCGATGAAGATGTGTCGTCTCCGGCTGAAGGCGCCAAAGGAAAAGATCCAGAGGGCACTGCTTCTCCGTCCAAGGCGGAGTGAAAACGTTTATGTCCTGCGGGATAAAACAATGCATCATTTTGGCCCCATGGAGGGTTTGTAATATAACTTAAATTCTTAAGTAGTTAGGGACGAAACAAGCATGCATGCGTGGGCGGAAAATACTTATCCTGCTATCCGTTTTTATATTATTTGCATGTGTTGTTTCTTGAAAGCAAGTGCTGGTTTGATAATTTCCGGCTTGCCCACTTGACCTTCCACGAGCCGGAAAACCCGTGCCGGAAACGCTCGCCAGCGGCGACGAAGCCCAATGGCAATCCGTCAATAACCGCGGAAACAAGCCCCCAGCCCAAGTGCCGGAAGTCGCTACCAGGAATCCATGGGTTCGCAACAGAAAAAATTTCCGCCAGAAAACTTAAGCTTACGTCCTAAGGGACGATTTTGAAAATCACAACTTTCATACACGCCTAGGCGGAAAGATCCAGCTCTGCGGTTTTAGTCGGAAAAACATACACGATCCAGAAATGAAAAATTAAAGGAGGTAAAAGACTCTAAGAGTGAACCAAAAGCTTTATTTCATTGATCATGTATCATAGATATTACAAGGTATGTAATGCGTAAAGCGCTAAGTGTGGAAAGGACGTAGCTGTGCTATGTTCCAGGGACGATCTGTTTCATCATATATGTCACCCGGATCTTCTCGTTTTCGTTTCCGATGCCAGTTGGCAGGTCTATCTTTTAGTTCCCGGAAATCAACGAGGTAATAGGATCCGTTGTGTAGTACTTTGTTGATGACAAAAGGTCCTTCCCATGGAGTTTGCAACTTGTGATCTTTCACCTGGCGAAGGCGGAGGACTAAGTCTCCGACCATGAACGAGCGGTTCCGAACTCGACGGCTGTGATAGCGTCGGAGCTTCTGCTGGTAAATGGTGGAGCGTTGGTCAGCTAGATTCCGAGCTTCTTCGATCAGGTCCACAGATAGCTGTCGAGCCTCGTCAGCAGTTTCTTCATTGTAGGCGGAAACTCGCGGTGAATCATGGATGATGTCGGTGGGGAGCACAGCTTCGGATCCGTATACCAGGAAGAAAGGAGTAAATCCTGTTGACCTGTTAGGGGTAGTTCGTAAACTCCATAGAACAGAGTCCAGCTCATCAGCCCAAGCTCCGGCTGCGCGGCGCAGCGGTTCTTCAAGGCGAGGTTTGATTCCGGCTAGTATAAGGCCATTGGCTCGTTCGACCTGACCATTAGATTGTGGATGGGCCACAGACGCAAGGTCAAGTCGGATCCCAACTTCATCGCAGTAATCGTTGAGTTCTCCCTGCACAAAGTTTGTGCCATTGTCTGTGATTATGTTGTGCGGGATGCCGAATCTCGTCACGAGGCTGCAAACAAATTTTAGTGCCGTAGCACCGTCGGCTTTTCTCACTGGCTTTGCCTCGATCCACTTACTGAACTTGTCAATAGCGACCAGGAGGTATTCATGACCGCCAGGAGATGATTTCTTTAACTTACCAACCATATCAAGCCCCCAGACCGCAAACGGCCAGGTGATAGGGATGGTCCTCAGCTCTTGGGCTGGAGCGTTTGGTTGAGTAGCGTAGTACTGACAACCGCGGCAAGTTTTCACCAGCTTGTCAGCGTCTTCTTTAGCTGTTAGCCAGTAAAATCCTAACCGAAAAGCTTTTGCAACGAGGGACCTGGGGGCGGCATGATGCCCGCAATCCCCTGCATGGATCTCTCGGAGGATTTCAATGCCATCTTGACTAGAGACGCATTTGAGAAATACCCCGTTTGCACTTTGTTTGTAGAGCTGTCCATCAACAATTGTGTAGGATCTTGCTCGTCTGATGATCTGTCGTGCGTGGACCTCGTCCTCCGGCAACTTTTGATCAATGAGGTAATCCAAGAACGGCTGAGTCCAGGCCGGAATGACTGCCATCACTTCCTTAGCCGGAGAAACTGCCAGATCAGGATTTTCCGGGTTTGCACCCTTTACTGAGGGTACTCGCAGATGCTCAAGGAAAATTCCAGGCGGAATTGGTTTCCTGCCGGATCCGAGCTTGGACAGCATGTCTGCTGCTGTGTTATCGTCTCTCCTGACGTACTTGACTTCGTATCCGAGGAAGCACTTGGCGATCTCGTCCACTTCGTCTCTGTAAGCCGCCATGACGGAGTTTCTGGCGTTCCAGGTTCCGGCTACTTGTTGTGCCACCAGGTCGGAATCTCCGCAGCATATGATGTGCTTGATCCCAATCTCCTTAGCGATGCGCAGACCGTGTAGTAGAGCCTCATATTCCGCCATATTGTTTGTTGCTTCGAAGTGAATCTGCAGAACGTACTGTAGTTCTTCTCCGGTAGGTGACTTCAGGGTGACTCCAGCCCCCGAGCCTTGATGTTGCTTGGATCCATCAAAGTGCATGACCCAAGCTTCAGGTTCCGGCACAGGTGTGCCCTCCGGTGCTTCAGTCCAATCCGCGATGAAATCCGCTAGAACTTGAGACTTGATTGCAGTTCGGGCTTCGTAGTTGATGTCAAAGGCAGATAACTCGATGCCCCATTTTGCTACGCGTCCTGTTGCGTCGGAGTTGTTGATGATTGTCGCCAGGGGAGCCTTGCTCACCACTGTCATTGGGTGCTCCTGGAAGTAGTGTCTCAGCTTCCGGCTGCCTAGGAAAACTCCGTATGCTAGCTTCTGAAAGTGAGGGTATCTCTGCTTGGATTCCGTCAGGACTTCGCTAATGTAATAGACAGGCCTTTGGACTCCGTGCTCAAATCCTTCTTCCTTTCGCACCACCACGATTACGAGGCTGATAACTTTGTTGGTAGCTGCTATGTAGAGGAGCATAGGCTCTGACTCAGCTGGAGCTGCCAATATAGGTGGGGAGGAGAGTATGTTCTTCAACTCCTGAAGTGCTTTATCTGCTGTCTCATCCCAGACAAATTTGTCTGTTTTCTTCAGCAGCTTGTATAGAGGTAGGGCTTTCTCGCCAAGACGGCTAACAAATCTACTGATTGCCGCGACGCAACCAGTTAATCGTTGCACATCTTTGAGACAAGTTGGCCTTTTGATGTTCAGGATAGCCTTGATTTTTTCCGGGTTAACTTCTATTCCCCTATGGGAAACAATGAAGCCAAGGAGTTTTCCTGCTGGTACGCCAAAGACGCACTTCAGCGGATTCAACATCATCTTGTACCGTCGGAGATTATCAAAGGTTTCCTTAAGGTCGCTCAGCAGGTCGGATCCCTTTCGGGTCATGACCGCGATGTCGTCGACGTAGGCGTGCACGTTCCGGCCAATTTGGTCCTTCAGGCACCGCTGCATCGTACGTTGGTATGTGGCACCTGCGTTTTTCAAGCCAAAAGGCATGGTAACATAGCAGTATGTGCCAAAGGGTGTGATGAAGGAAGTCGCCTTTTGGTCGGATTCCTTCATCAAGATCTGATGATACCCGGAATATGCGTCAAGAAAACACAGTAGTTCCGCCCCTGCCGTCGAATCAATGACTTGGTCAATGCGCGGCAAAGGGAACGGATCTTTCGGACAATGCTTATTCACGCCGGAGTAATCGATGCACATTCTTAGTATTTCAGAATTCTTTTTGGGTACAAGGACGGGGTTTGCGACCCAATCAGTATGGATAACTTCTACTACAAAACCTGCCTCTAGTAACTTTGCTAATTCCATTCCTATGGCGCGGCGCTTCTTGTCTCCAAAGCGTCGCATAGCTTGCTTCACCGGTTTTGCACCCGGATTTATGTTTAGGTAGTGCTCGGCGAGTTCCCTTGGTACTCCGGACATGTCAGAAGGTTGCCATGCGAAGATATCCATGTTAGCTCTGAGGAACTCGACGAGCGCGCTTTCCTATTTGGGGTCCATGTTGGCTCCGACTGAAACCTGCTTGGAGTTGTCACCTTCAATGAGGTCATGCTTCTTGGTTTCTATCGCGGCCTTGAACGAGGTCTTCTGTTCGGAGATCTGCTTCTTGGTGGTCTGCATCTCAGTCGGATCCACCGCGGCTCTGTAGCCTTGCAGCTCCTCTCCAGATATGACGGATTCTGCAAAGGCGGCTTCGCCCTCCTCGCAGTCCCTAGCTTTCTTGTAGTCTCCGGACACGGTGATCCAACCGTTAGGACCCGGAATCTTGAGCTTGTTGTAGATGTAGCATGCTCTGGCGTGGAACTTGTGGTAGGTGGGCCTGCCGAAGATCACGTGGTAGGAGCTTTTGAAGGGCACCACTTCGAACGTGATCATCTCTTCGCGGTAGTTGTTCACATCGCCGAAGGCCACGGGAAGTTTGATGCTGCCCAGAGAATTTGCCTTCTTACCCGGAACCACACCATGAAATTCAGTGGTGCTGTGTTTGAGCTGTTCCTTGGTGAGGTTCATCTTCTCCAGGGTCTCCAGGTACATGATGTTCAGGCTAGCTCCTCCGTCCATAAGGCATTTGGAGAAGTCATACCCGTCTATGCGGGGACTCACAACCAGGGCGTAGCACTCTTTGGGGATGACGGCCGGGTGATCCGACCTGTCAAAGGTACAGGCTTTCTCCGACCACTTGACATACTGCGGCACAGCCGGAACTGTGGCGTTCAAGATCCGGAGCGCTGATTTTTTCGCGCGGACAGTCGGGGTTCCGAGGAAGGTGTGGTAAGTTCCGACACTCTTCCTACCAAAGGGGTTGGACTTGTTAGCTGCGGTACCCTCCTTGGGTTCCGGCGAAGCGTCATCCTCATCCATGGCTTCGGAACTGTCCTCCTCTTTGTCCTTGTTCTTGCCCTTGCCTCCTTTGCCGCGCGGGCGGTGCTTCCGGGCTCGCTTGTATCCTGCCTCCGGGTCGTTCTTCAGATCATTGACCCACTTGCAGTTGCGATTTGTGTGTGTGGATTTGCCCGTAGCCGGATCCACATGGGCCAGGCACGGCATATCCCTGTATTCTTCGTACGTTTGGGGAGCGCGGGATCCGGCTGCGGTGACTTCGTCAGCGCGCTGTTGGCCCCTGCCTGCTCCGCCTCCACGTCCGCGGCCTCTTCCGCCTCCTGGACCTCCGTGTTGGAACGTCATGGCTACCATGTCAGATCCTCCGCCCTTCTGGTCTTGGGGGGTTCTTCCGCTTGTTGCTGTTGCTGACGCCGTTATCACGGTTTTTCTTCTGTTGGTGCAGGGGTATGGCTGTAGCTGCGAGATCTCCGCCTGCGTCGTCATCGGCGGCAGTATGATCACTGGCGATGTTTATCATCTCATCAAGAGTGAGCTTGTTTGCGTTCACCAGACAAGTAAGCTTGTGGCGCAGCAGCCCCCCACGCTGCAAACCACCAATGAAGGCGTGCATTGCTGTGCGGTTATCTACGTTCTCGCACTCGTTTCTGGTTGCCAACCATCGGGTGAGGAAGCTTCTAGATGTCTCACCCTTCTTCTGGATGCAAGCTTGAAGATCGCTGGTGGTGGCCGGTCTCTTGTAGGTACCCCTGAAGTGGTTCTCGAAAGCCTTCTTCAGGTCCAACCAGCAAAAGATGGTGTTCTCCTCGAGGTCGCTGAGCCAAACACGAGCTGGACCAATAAGGTACAACTGGAGCATGCGGCAGGCTATATTCGGGGTTCCTCCGGCGAAGGTTACTGCATTGTAGTAATCCTCGATCCAGGTATCCGGCCTCTCGCTGCCATCATAATGCTTCAGGTTTCCTGGTAGCTTAAGGTTCAAGCTTCTTGGCTTTGGTTCCTCTCGGATCATCTGGCCAAAGCACCTTGGACCGATGTAGTCGGATCTGTACTCGTTGAGGCGGTCCCGGGCATCACGAGGGGCACCACCGGGTGATTTTGAGCGGGAACGAGATCTCCGGCCTCTGCCTCCGCCTCCACCTCCGCCTCCACTGGGTGGTGGTGAGGGAGATCTGCGAGGGGGCCTGTAAGATGTTCTTCCGCCTTCAGATTCTCGGCATGGCTCCCGCGGCTGGCTCCGGCTTCGGTGGCTCCTTTCCTCTTGGTGGTGGTCACCTCCGTCGTTCCGGCTCCTGCGTGGCTCAGGTGCATACTCCTCGTTCCGGCTCCTCCTTGGTTCCGGATCGCGTCCTTGGCTTCTGCGAGGCTCAGGGTCGCGTTCTTGATTCCGACGAGGCTCAGGCTCGCGTTCTTGGTTCCGACGAGGCTCAGGCTCGCGGTCTTGATTCCGGCTTCTGCGTTGCTCCAGCGTACGCTCCCTGTTCCTGTCTCTAGGTGCTGGCATGCTGTCGCGGATGTTGATTCCACCTGGCCCATGGGGCCTGGGGTTTCCGGCGGGACTGCGACGTCGAGGGGGTAGCGGAGGACGCGAAGCTCGGGGTGGTGGCGATGGGACACGGTACTTATCTCTGCCAGTATACATCGCATCCTTTCCCTTTGCCGGGTCTTTCGGGGTTGAATCCGATGGTATGGGGATTGGATTTGGATGATCTCTGACTATCCTCCTGCGCTCCGTGGATCCGGTGCGCGACTCGCCATCACGATGTTGACTTGCTATGGCGTCCTTCTGCGCGGTGGATATGCACTGTTCCGGATTGGATGCTAACCTGCGCGAAGTGTCTGCCTTGCTCTGTTGCTGCATTGCTGAAGCAACGAGCTTCCGGACGTAGTTGATGTCAATCTCCTCGTCCTTCTTTTTTAGGAGCTCTGCAGCCTTCTTCATGTTATCCTTTGGAGTTGCGAGCGGCTGCTGCTCTGTGGGTGTTGCGAAGGTAATCCTGCGGGGAGGGATGGCTTCTCGAGCGATTCTATCAGCCTCCACCTGCAGAGAGTCTAACCTTTTCTGCCACTCTATCCGGAGTCCCTTGGCTGTCGCCATCATCTCGTCGACTTCACGATCCTTCTTTAGGGAGTAGTCCACAAAATTTGAAGCCAAGGGTTTCCGGCTTCCTCTTGCCCTGGAGCGTCGCTATCTCCGACTGCTTCTGGCAGATCCGGAGCGACGTTGTTTCCGGGTCCCTCAACCTGCAAAGGATCGGCCTCGTCCTGGTGGAGGGCGTCTCCTGCGGTATGGGCCAAGAAGTGCACGAAGTGACACCTTTGCTTCTCTAACACCTGGGAAACCCAGGCGGATCTGCATTGGTCTTCCACCGTTTTCTCCTGCTCAGGGGCGGATTGGGTGGGTTTTGTTTTTTCCTGATCCAAGGCGGAATCTTCCTTAAGAAGCTCCTGCGAATCAGATCGGATCTTCGCGACGGCGTCCAGCTCAGCGGTGGACGCGTCAGCGTTACTTACCAGTGCATTTCCGTCGGAATCGACGGTCTCGCCGATGAAGATGTGGATGCCGCCGATTGGGACGATGGAGAGCTTGACGGGGTTTGTCCTAGCCGGAATCCAGAATTCGTCCGGACGGACGATCGGAAAATTCCCGGCGTAGAGTACGCGCCCCACAGCGATCGAGTCGTCGTAGCTTCCCATGGCGGAGCCCTCCCGGTTCCGGCCTCCAGACGCCTCAGGCCCCACGGTGGGCGCCACGTTGCCTAATCGACGATACCTCGGAGGAGGGATCCTCACGAGGGGGAGAAGGAGTAGGGGCCATAGGGCGGAGTGCACACGGGACGGTGGTACGCGAGTTACCCAGCTTCGGAACACCTGCACGATGACAGGGCCTACGCTGCTTGCGGAATTATCGGGCGCTTGCGCGTTGTTACAATGGTTGTGGTTGTGCCTCTAGGGCTCCCGGGATCCGGCTTATAAAGGCGCACGGATCTAGGGTTTACATGGAGAGTCCTAGCCGGAATACAAGTTGCCTAACTACGGTACAATATCTTGCCGTGTACGTCAAGGATCCGCCTTCCTTATGGCCGTACTGGATCCGGATACTCTATGGGCCTCCACGGACCCGGCCTCCTTCGTAGGTCGGTTAGGATCCGGCTCCAAGTTCCTGGACTGGACTTCATCCTTCTCGATCAACAACAATGGGCCGCCCGATGGGCCCCATGCCACCATCACCGTCTGTGGCCACCCGGCTTGCCGGATCTAGGCCATGTCGTTGATATACCCATAAAGTATACCCACAACAGGTAGGTCGCCCAAACCAAGTTGATCATATGGAATAGGAAGGCTCACTGATGTCTATCGGTGGTGTCTAGGTTCATTGATGTCTATCAATGGTACCGCTTAATTAGTATGAAAGAAAATGATTTGTCAAATGATAGGATAAAATTGGCTTTATGCAAATATGCCTGAGCTCTACCAGCCAAATGATCACGTATGTGTTAGGTTGCCATTTGAGTCCACCATAGTGTCATCTTGCCAATACAATTCCAAATGTATTGACCTTCGGGCTGTAACGTTTTATGTTGCAGGTTACTTCTCTAGCTGAAGATGTTTGTTTAGGTTCACGAGTCTTTGCCCAACATGTCTGCCTGTGGCTTCATGAAGGAAGATGGCTCCATGCTTTAAGATTTCCTTGCTGCTTTAAACTCTGAATTTGTGCTAGCCTGAGAGCTATGCAACTTGTATCGAACCATTTTATTTCCGCTGGATCTTACGTTGTAATAAAAACCTTTGCTACTTGGTATTTCATCTTAAACTGTGTGTGCTAGCAGTTCGATCCGGGACTAGCACTGTTGCACATGGACTCTCACTTTTTCAGGTGCGGTCACCACAAGCATGAAGAGAAGTGGTTTTTGGTTTCAAACATATAAATTTTAAAAACCTCCCAAGTGCTTCATTTTGGAGTGACTAAAAAGGATACAGGCTTACTTTTTCATATTCATGTTTTAAACTTGTTTACCTCTTGGTCAAACCTAGGATTTGACCAAGATTCAAATGGGCGGAAAATTCAAAACAAAAAAGAAAAATGAAAAACCAAAGCACATAGTTTTCTTATGTCATATAGTAAGCATTAAAGTTGATAAACAAGGTCTAGACATATTCAAACCATACAAATCATGTATCTACCCCTAAGCCTAAACTATGTCTTATGAAGTCAAGCATGAAGAGAAGTGGTTTTGGGTTTCAAACATGGAAATTTCAAAAACATCCCAAAAACTTCATTTTAGAGTGACTAAGAAGGATACATGCTTCCCTTTTCATTTTCATGTTTTAAACTTGTTTAAATCTTGTTCAAACCTAGGATTTGACCAAGATTCAAATGGGCATCAAAAATTAAAAAAATCAGAAAAAATAAAAACCAAAGCACATAGTTTTATTATGTCATATAGTAAGCATTAAAGTTGATAAACAAGGTCTAGACATATTCAAACCAGAAAAATCATGTATATATCTACCCCTAACCGTAAACTTTGTCTTATGAAGTCAATCATGAAGAGTTGTGGTTTTGGGTTTCAAACATGGAAATTTCAAGAACCTCCCAAAAGCTTCATTTTAGAGTGACTAAGAAGGATCCAGGCTTACCTTTTCATTTTCATGTTTTAAACTTGTTTAAATCCTGGTCAAACCTAGGATTTGACAAAGATTCAAATATATGGCCATAAAATTCAAAAAAATAGAAAAATGAAAAACCAAAGCACATAGTCTTCTTATGTCATATAGTAAGCCTTAAAGTTGATAAACAGGGTCTAGACATATTCAAACTAGACAAATCATGTATCTACCCCTAACCCTAAACTCTGTCTTATGAAGTCAAGCATGAAGAGAATTCGTTTTGGGTTTCAAACATGGAAATTTCAAGAACATCCCAAAAGCTTCATTTTAGAGTGACTAAGAAGGAGCCATGATTACCTTTTCATTTTCATGTTTTAAACTTGTTTAAATCTTGGTCAAACCTAGGATTTGACCAAGATTCAAATGGACACAAAATTAAAAAAATCAGAAAAATGAAAAACCAAGGTACATAGTCTTCTTATGTCATATCGTAAGCATTCAAGTTGATAAACAAGGTGTAGACATATTTGAACGATACAAATCATGTATCTACCCCCTAACCCTAAACTATGTCTTATGAAGTCAAGCATGAAGAGAAATGGTTTTCGGTTTCAAAGATGGAAATTACAAAAACCTCCCAAAAACTTCATTTTAGAGTGACTAAGAAGGATACAAGCTTCCCTTTTCATTTTCATATTTTAGACTTGTTTAAATCTTGGTCAAACCTAGGATTTTACCAAAAGATTCAAATGGGCATAAAAATTCAGAAAAAATCAAAAGAATGAAAAAACAAAGGACATAGCATTCTTATGTCATATATATAGTAAGCATTCAAGTTGATAAACAAGGTCTAGACATATTCAAACTAGAAAATCATGTATATATCTACCCCTAACCCCTAAACTCTGTCTTATGAAGTCAAGCTTGTAGGAAGAGAAGTGTTTTTGGTTTCAAACATGGAAATTTCAAAAACCCTCCCAAGAGCTACATTTTGGAGTGTCTAAGAAGGATAGATGCTTAATTTTTCATATTCATGATTTAAACTTGTTCAAATCTTGGTCAAACCTTGGATTTGACCAAGATTCAAATGGGCATAAAAATTCAAAAATTTCAAAAAAAAAGAAAAACCAAGGTCTTCTTATGTCACATAGTAAGCATTCAATTAAGTTGATATACAAGGTCTAGACATATTCAAACCAGAAAAATCATGTATCTAACCCCTAACCTTAAACTTTGTCTCATGAAGTCAAGCATGAAGATATGTGGTTTTTGGTTTCGAACATGGAAATTTCAAAAACCCTCCAAAGAGCTTCATTTTGAAGTGACTAAGAAGCATACATGCTTACTTTTTCATATTCATGTTTTAAACTTATTCAAATCTTAGTGAAACCTAGGATTTGACCAAGATTAAAATGGGTATAAAAATTCAAAAAAATAAAAAATTAAAAAATTAAATTAAGTTGATAAAGAAGGTCTACACATATTCAAACCAGGAAAATCATGTATCTACCCCTAACCCTAATCTCTGTCTTATGAAGTCAAGCATGCATGAAGAGAAGTGGTTTTTGGTTTCAAACATGGAAATTTCAAAAACCCTCCCAAGAGCTACATTTTGGAGTGACTAAGAAGGATAGATGCTTAATTTTTCATATTCATGATTTAAACTGGTCAAACCTAGGATTTGACCAAAATTCAAATAGGCATAAAAATTGAAAATAAATCAAAATAAATAAAAAAACAAGGCAGATAGTCTTTTTATGTCATATAGTAAGCATTCAATTAAGTTAACTTGGATTTCCTACCCTTGAATCCATAGGAAACTTTGTTCTAATGCACTATAATAATCAATCGAGTTTTTACACCAACAGGTCTATCACTTACATGTGGTTCCCACGCGTGAGGCCCCACACTTCAGTAAGCACAAGTCACATGCAATAGGTACGCAAACTCCCAGCCATCTTCTTTGTCAAGAGAAGACGCATCAGGATGCGTATTGGAAGTCTCTGGGTCCTTCAGGATCCTTCGGTTGTCCCTCTCACAAAAAAACAAATCTCTCTCATTCTCGGCCTCGCTCGCTCGCACCTCCTGCTCACTGACAAACCCTGCACAAAGTCAACATCATCACCCGAAAAAGGGGAGACACCATAATGCTCTCCCTTCTTGTCTCCTTCCGAGCGATCCCTCTTCTTCCGAGTTTCACTCGACGGGCAAACACACATGTGCTGCATAGTAATAATAAAAAGGTAGAAAAATCGATACACGAATCTATAATTAAATAGGTTAAACTAGGGTTTTGCCTAGTTCTACAGATCAAGGGTTCAAAAAAATCCAACTACGGGGTTCGAACAACACGATTCTAATCCAAGAATTTTTTCGACCTCAACCAAATGGCCTCAAACTATAGGGTTAGCATCTAGTGCAGTATGTGTGAAAATGTATGCAGTATGTGTGCTATAAATTGTATGTCTTTCAAATTTGAACCAAATTTGAATAAGTTTGAAATATTTGAAAAGGGGATTTTGGCTTAAATGTTTGAAACCAAAAACCACTTCTCTTCATGCATGCTTGACTTCATAAGACATAGTTTAGCTAGGGTTAGGGGGTAGATACATGATTTTCATGGTTTGAATATGACTAGACCTTGTTTATCAACTTAATTGAATGCTTACTATATGACATAAGAAGACTATGTGCCTTGGTTTTCATTTTTCTATTTTTTTTGAATTTTATGCCCATATATTTGAATTTTGGTCAAATCCTAGGTTTGACCAAGATATAAACAAGTTTAAAACATGAAAATGAAAAGGGAAGCATGTATCCTTCTTAGTCACTCTAAAATGAAGCTTTTGGGATGTTCTTGAAATTTCCATGTTTGAAACCCAAAACAACTTCTCTTCATGCTAGACTTCATAAGATCGACATGGGGTAGATACATGATATGTCTTGTTTGGATATACCTAGACCTTTTTTATCAACTTGAATGCTTACGATATGACATAAGAAGACTATGTGCTTTTGTTTTTCATTTTTCTGATTTTTTTGAATTGTGTGCCCACCCATTTGTATCTTGGTCAAATCCTAGGTTTGATGATGATTTAAACAAGTTTAAAATATGAAAATGCAAAGGTAAGCATGGATCCTTCTTAGTCACTCTAAAATGAAGCTTTTGGGAGGTTTTTGAAATTTCCATGTTTGAAACCCAAAACCACTTCTCTTCACATGCTTGACTTCATAAGACAGGGTTTAGGGGTTAGGGGGTGTAGATACATGATTTGTCTGGTTTGAATATGTCTAGACCTTTTTTTATCAACTTTAACGCTTACTATATGACATAAGAAAACTATTTGCTTTGGTTTTTCTTTTTTCTGATTTTTTCCAATTTTGATGCCCATTTGAATCTTGTCAAATCCTAGGTTTGACCAAGATAATTTAAACAAGTTTAAAACATGAAAATGAAAAGGGAAGCATGTATCCTTCTTAGTCACTCTAAAATGAAGTTTTTGGGAGGTTTTTGAAATTTCCATGTTTGAATCCTAAAACCACTTCTCTTCATGCTTGACTTCATAAGACAGAGTTTAGGGGTTAGGTGTTAGATACATGATTTGTACGGTTTGATATTTCTAGACCTTGTTTATCAACTTTAATGCTTACTATATGACATAGGAAGACTATGTGATTTGGTTTTTCATTTTTCTGTTTTTTATTTATTTTTCTGCCCATTTGAATCTTGGTCAAATCCTAGGTTTGACCAAGATTTAGACAAGTTTAACACGTGAAAACGAATAAGTAAGCCTGGATCCTTCTTAGTCACTCCAAAATGTACCAATTGATAGATGTGTTAACTTTGCTTCATGGAAAAAATAATGTCATGTAAATGAGTTTACTTGGATTTCCTACCCTTGAATCCATACGAAACTTTGTTCTAATGCACTATAATAATCAATTGAGTTTTTACACCAACAGGTCTATCACTTACGTGTGGTGCCCACGCATGAGGTCCCACACTTCAGTGAGCACAAGTCACGTGCAATAGGTACACAAACTCCCAGCCATCTTCTTTGTCAAGAGAAGACGCATCAGGATGCGTATTGGAAGTCTCTGGGTCCTTCAGGATCCTTCGGTTGTCCCTCTCACAAAAAAAAACAAATCTCTCTCATTCTCGGCCTCGCTCGCTCGCACCTCCTGCTCACTGACAAACCCTGCACAAAAGTCAACATCATCACCCGAAAAAGGGGAGACACCATAATGCTCTCCCTTCTTGTCTCCTTCCGAGTGATCCCTCTTCCTCCGAGTTTCACTCGACGGGCAAACACACATGTGCTGCATAGTAATAATAAAAAGGTAGAAAAATCGATATACAAATCTATAATTAAATAAGTTAAACTAGGGTTTTGCCCAGTTCTACAGATCAAGGGTTCAAAAAAAATCCAACTACGGGGGTTCGAACAACACGATTCTATTCCAAGAATTTTTTCGACCTCATCCAAATGGCCTCAAACTATAGGGTTAACATCTAGTGCAGTACGTGTGAAAATGTACGCACTATGTGTGCTATAACTTGTATGTCTTTCAAATTTGAACCAAATTTGAATAAGTTTGAAATATTTGAAAAGTGGCTTTTGGCTTAAACGTTTGAAACCAAAAACCACTTCTCTTCATGCATGCTTGACTTCATAAGACAGAGTTTAGCTAGGGTTAGGGGGTAGATACATGCTTTTCCTGGTTTGAATATGTCTAAAACTTGTTTATCAACTTAATTGAATGCTTATATGACATAAGAAGACTATGTGCCTTGGTTTTTCATTTTTCTATTTTTTATTTAATTTTATGCCCATATATTTGAATCTTGGTCAAATCCTAGGTTTGACCAAGATTTAAACAAGTTTAAAACATGAATATGATGTATCCTTCGTAGTCACTCTAAAATGAAGCTTTTGGGATGTTCTTGAAATTTCCATGTTTGAAACCCAAAACGACTTCTCTTCATGCTAGACTTCATAAGATCGACAGGGGGTAGATACATGATTTGTCTGGTTTGGATATACCTAGACCTCGTTTATCAACTTGAATGCTTACGATATGACATAAGAAGACTATGAGCTTTTGTTTTTCATTTTTCTGATTTTTTTGAATTTTGTGCCCACCCATTTGTATCTTGGTCAAATCCTAGGTTTGATAATATTTAAACAAGTTTAAAATATGAAAATGCAAATGTAAGCATGGATCCTTCTTAGTCACTCTAAAATGAAGCTTTTGGGAGGTTTTTGAAATTTCTATGTTTGAAACCCAAAATCACTTCTCTTCACATGCTTGACTTCATAAGACAGAGTTTAGGGGTTAGGGGGTATAGATACATGATTTGTCTGGTTTGAATATGTCTAGACCTTGTTTATCAACTTTAATGCTTACTATATGACATAAGTAAACTATTTGCCTTGGTTTTCTTTTTCTGATTTTTTCAATTTTGATGCCCATTTGAATCTTGTCAAATCCTAGGTTTGACCAAGATAATTTAAACAAGTTTAAAACATGAAAATGAAAAGGGAAGCATGTATCCTTCTTAGTCACTCTAAAATAAAGTTTTCGGGAGGTTTTTGAAATTTCCATGTTTGAAACCCAAAACCACTTCTCTTCATGCTTGACTCCATGAGACAAAGTTTAGGGGTTAGGGGGTATAGATACATGATTTGTCTGGTTTGAATATGTCTAGACCTTGTTTATCAACTTTAATGCTTACTATATGACATGAAGACTATGTGATTTGGTTTTTCATTTTTCCTTTTTTTTAATTTTTCTGCCCATTTGAATCTTGGTCAAATCCTAGGTTTGACCAAGATTTAGACAAGTTTAACACGTGAAAACGAATAAGTAAGCCTGGTTCCTTCTTAGTCACTCCAAAATATACCAATTGATAGATGTGTTAACTTTGCCTCATGGAAAAAATAATGTCATGTAAATGAGTTAACTTGGATTTCCTACCCTTGAATCCATAGGAAACTTTATTCTAATGCACTATAATAATCAACCGAGTTTTTACACCAACAGGTCTGTCACTTACGTGTGGTGCCCACGCGTGAGGTCCCACACTTCAGTGAGCACAAGTCACGTGCAACATGTACGCAAACTCCCAGCCATCTTCTTTGTCAAGAGAAGACGCATCAGGATGCGTATCTTTGTTCAACAAAAAAACATCTCTCTCATTCTCGGCCTCACTCGCTCGCACCTCCTGCGCACTGACAAAACCCTGCACAACAGTCAACATCATCATCGGAAAAGGGGAGACACCATAAATAAGAGGGGCCCCGTGACTGCTCTCCCTTCGTCTCCTCCCGTGCGATCTCTCTTCCTCCGAGTTTCACTGGACGGGCAAACACATGTGCTGCCTAGTAATAATAATAAAAACGTAAAAAATGAACCTACGAATCTATGATTAAATAAGTTAAACTAGGGTTTTGCCCAGTACTACAGATCAATTCAAAAAATCCAACTACGGGGATCGATTTTGGCATGCTAATATAAAATTAAATAATCTGAACTACAGTAGTATTCCTCTAAAAAAATCATTTTGGTATGCATTGTTTGGTACTTTTCATAGCTAGAGTGCTTACTCCATCCATTAGCATATAGTCTTCTTATGTCATATATTAAGCATTCAAGTTGATAAACAAGGTCTAGACATATTCAAACCAGGAAAATCATGTATCTACCCCTAACCCTAAACTCTATCTTATGAAGTCAAGCATGAAGAGAAATGGTATTGGGTTTCAAACATGGAAATTTCAAAATACTCCCACGAGCTTCATTTTGGAGTGACTAAGAAGGATCAATACATGCTTACTTTTTCATATTCATGTTTTTAACTTGTTTAAATCTTGGACAAACCTAGGATTTGACCAAAATTGAAATGGGCATAAAAATTCAAAAACGAATAAAAAAATAAAAAAACCAAAGCACATAGTCTTCTTGTGTCACAGAGTAAGCATTCAAGTTGATAAACAAGATCTAGACATATTTAAACAAGAAAAATCATGTATCTACCCCTAACACTAAACTCTGTCTTATGAAGTCAAGCATGAAGAGAAGTGGTTTTTGGTTTCAAACATAGAAATTTTAAAAATACCAAGAGCTTCATTTTGAAGTGACTAAGAAGGATACAAGCCTACTTTTTCATATTCATGTTTTAAACTTGTTTAACTCTTGGTCAAACCTAGGATTTGACCAAGATTCAAATGGGCATTAAAATACAAAAAAATCAAAAAATAGAAAAGAAAATAATCTTGTCATATAGTAAGCATTCAAGTTGATAAAAAAGATCTAGGCATACTCAAACCAGAAAAATCATGTATCTACCCCTAACCATAAACTCTATCTTATGAAGTCAAGCATGAAGAGAAGTGGTATTGGATTTCAAACATGGAAATTTCAAAATACTCCCTCGAGCTTCATTTTGGAGTGACTAAGAAGGATCGATACATGCTTACTTTTTCATATTCATGTTTTTAACTTGTTTCAATCTTGGTCAAACCTAGGATTTGAGCAAAATTCAAATGGGCATAAAAATTCAAAAAAAATAAAAGAATGAAAAACCAAAGCACATAGTCTTCTTATGTCATATAGTAAGAACATTCAAGTCGATAAACAAGGTCTAGAAATATTCAAACCAGAAAAATCATGTATCTACCCTAACCCTAAACTCTATCTTATGAAGTCAAGCATGAAGAGAAGTGGTATTGGGTTTCAAACATGGAAATTTAAAAATACTCCCACGAGCTTCATGTTGGAGTGACTAATTAAGAAGGATCGATACATGCTTACTTTTTCATATTCATGTTTTTAACTTGTTTCAATCTTGGTCAAACCAAGGATTTGACAAAAATTCAAATGGTCATAAAAATTCAAAAAATGAAAAAAATGAAAAACCAAAGCACATAGTCTTCTTATGTCATACAGTAAGCATTCAAGTTGATAAACAAGATCTAGAAATATTTGAACCAGAAAAATCATGTATCTACCCCCTTACCCTAAACTTTGTCTTACGAAGTCAAGCATGAAGAGAAGCCGGTTTTGGTTTCAAACATAGAAATTTTAAAAACCTCCCAAGTGCTTCATTTTGGAGTGACTAAGAAGGATACATGCTTACTTTTTCATATTCATGTTTTAAACTTGTTTACCTCTTAGTCAAACCTAGGATTTGACCAAGATTCAAATAGGCATAAAAATACAAAAAAAAATCAAAAAACGAAAGAACATAATCTTGTCATACAGTAAGCTTTCAAGTTGATAAACAAGATCTAGGCATATTCAAACCAGAAAAATCATGCATCTACCCCTAACCGTAAACTATATCTTATGAAGTCAAGCATGAAGAGAAGTGGTATTGGATTTCAAACATTGAAATTTCAAAATACTCCCTCGAGAGCTTCATTTTGAAGTGACTAAGAAGGATCAATACATGCTTACTTTTTCATATTCATGTTTTTAACTTGTTTCAATCTTGGTCAAACCTATGATTTGACCAAAATTCAAATGGGCATAAAAATACAAAAAAAAATAGAAAAAATAAAAAAATGAAAGAACATAATCTTGTCATACAGTAAGCATTCAAGTTGATAAACAAGATCTAGACATATTCAAACCAGAAAAATCATGTATCTACCCCCTAACCATAAACTCTATCTTATGAAGTCAAGCATGAAGAGAAGTGGTATTGGATTTCAAACATGGAAATTTCAAAATACTCCCTCGAGCTTCATTTTGGAGTGACTAAGAAGGATCGATACATGCTTACTTTTTCATATTCATGTTTTTAACTTGTTTCAATCTTGGTCAAACCTAGGATTTGACCAAACTTCAAATGGGCATAAAAATTCAAAAAAATCAAAAAATGAAAAACCAAAGCACATAGTCTTCTTATGTCATATAGTAAGAACATTCAAGTCGATAAACAAGGTCTAGACATATTCAAACCAGAAAAATCATGTATCTACCCCTAACCCTAAACTCTATCTTATGAAGTCAAGCATGAAGAGAAGTGGTATTGGGTTTCAAACATGGAAATTTCAAAATACTCCCACGAGCTTCATTTTGGAGTGACTAATTAAGAAGGATCGATACATGCTTACTTTTTCATATTCATGTTTTTAACTTGTTTCAATCTTGGTCAAACCAAGGATTTGACCAAAATTCAAATGGTCATAAAAAATAAAAATCAAAAAAAATGAAAAACCAAAGCACATAGTCTTCTTATGTCATACAGTAAGCATTCAAGTTGATAAACAAGATCTAGAAATATTTGAACCAGAAAAATTATGTATCTACCCCTAACCCTAAACTTTGTCTTACGAAGTCAAGCATGAAGAGAAGTTATTTTTTGGTTTCAAACATAGAAATTTTAAAAACCTCCCAAGTGCTTCATTTTGGAGTGACTAAGAAGGATACATGCTTACTTTTTCTTATTCATGTTTTAAACTTGTTTGAATCTTGGTCAAACCTATGATTTGACCAAGATTCAAATGGGCATAAAAAAACAAAAAAAAAAAAAAACGAAAGAACATAATCTTGTCATACAGTAAGCATTCAAGTTGATAAACAAGATCTAGACATATTCAAACCAGAAAAATCATGTATCTACCCCTAACCATAAACTCTCACTTATGAAGTCAAGCATGAAGAGAAGTGGTATTGGATTTCAAACATGGAAATTTCAAAATACTCCCTCGAGCTTCATTTTGGAGTGACTAAGAAGGATCGATACATGCTTACTTTTTCATATTCATGTTTTTAATTTGTTTCAATCTTGGTCAAACCTAGGATTTGACCAAAACTCAAATGGGCATAAAAATTCAAAAAATCAAAAAAAAAAACCAAAGCAAATAGTCTTCTTATGTCATACATTAAGCATTCAAGTTGATAAACAAGATCTAGACATATTTGAACCAGAAAAATGATGTATCTACCCCTAACCCTAAACTTTGTCTTATGAAGTCAAGCTGAAGAGAAGTGGTTTTTGGTTTCAAACATAGAAATTTTAAAAACCTCCCAAGTGCTTCATTTTGGAGTGACTAAAAAGGATACAAGCTAGCTTACTTTTTCATATTCGTGTTTTAAACTTGTTTACCTCTTGGTCAAACCTAGGATTTGACCAAGATTCAAATGGGCATAAAAATTTAAAAAAATATATAAAAAACGAAAGCACATAGTCTTGTCATACAGTAAGCATTCAAGTTGATAAACAAGATTTAGACATATTCAAACCAGAAAAATCATGTATCTACCCCCTAACCCTAAACTTTGTCTAATGAATTCAAGCATGAAGAGAAGCTGGTTTTGGGTTTGAAACATGGAAATTTCAAAAACCTCCCAAAAGCTTCATTTTGGAGTGACTAAGAAGGATCCATAGGAAACTTTGTAATAATACAGTATAATAATCACCCGAGTTATTAGAGCAACATGTCTGTCACTTACGTGTGGTTCCACTGGGTGAGGTCTCACACTTCAGTGAGCACAAGTCACGTGCGGTAGGTACGCAAACTCTCAGCCATCTTCTTTGTCAAGAGAAGACGCATCATCAGGATGCGTATCTTTGTTGAAAAAAAAACATCTCTCTCATTCTCGGCCTCGCTCGCTCGCACCTCCTGCGCACTGACAAACCCTGCACAACAGTCAACATCATCACCGGAAAAGGGGAGACACCATAAATAAGAGGGGCCCCGTGACTGCTCTCCCTTCGTCTCCTCCAGTGCGATCTCTCTTCCTCCGAGTTTCATTGGACGGGCAAACACATGTGCTGCCTAGTAATAATAATAAAAACTTAAAAAAATCGACCTACAAATCTATGATTAAATAAGTTAAACTAGGGTTTTGCCCAGTACTATGGATCAATTTCAAAAAATCCAACTACGGGGATCGATTTTGGCCTGCTAATATAAAATTATATAAAAGTAGTATTCCTCTAAAAAAATCATTTTGGTATGCATTGTTTGGTACTTTTCATAGCTAGAGTGCTTACTCCATCCGTTAGCATATAGTCTTCTTATGTCATATATTAAGCATTCAAGTTGATAAACAAGGTCTAGACATATTCAAACCAGGAAAATCATGTATCTACCCCTAACCCTAAACTCTATCTTATGAAGTCAAGCATGAAGAGAAATGGTATTGGGTTTCAAACATGGAAATTTCAAAATACTCCCACGAGCTTCATTTTGGAGTGACTAAGAAGGATCGATACATGCTTACTTTTTCATATTCATGTTTTTAACTTGTTTCAATCTTGGTCAAACCTAGGATTTCCAATTGAAACAAAAAAACAAAAAAAAATAAAAAACCAAAGCACATAGTCTTCTTATGTCACAGAGTAAGCATTCAAGTTGATAAACACGATCTAGACATATTCAAACAAGGAAAATCATGTATCTACCCCTAACCCTAAACTCTCTCTTATGAAGTCAAGCATGAAGAGAAGTGGTTTTTGGTTTCAAACATAGAAATTTTGAAATACCAAGAGCTTCATTTTGAAGTGACTAAGAAGGATATGGGATTACCTTTTCATATTCATGTTTTAAACTTGTTTAACTCTTGGTCAAACCTAGGATTTGACCAAGATTCAAATGGGCATAAAAAATCAAAGCACATAGTCTTCGATCTTATGTCCTATAGTAAGCATTCAAGTTGATAAACAAGATCTAGACATATTCGAACCAGAAAAATCATGCATCTACCCCTAATTAACCCTAAACTCTATCTTATGAAGTCAAGCATGCATGAAGAGAAGTGGTTTTTGGTTTCAAACATAGAAATTTTAAAAACCTCACAAGAGCTTCATTTGGAGTGACTAAGAAGGATACAGGCTTACTTTTTCATATTCATGTTTTTAAACTTGGTCAACTCTTGGTCAAATTAACCTAGGATTTGACCAAAATTCAAATGGGCATAAAAATTCAAAAAAATTCAAAAAAATGAAAAACCAAAGCACATTGTCTTCTTATGTTATACAGTAAGCATTCAAGTTGATAATAAACGTACAAAGCTCGATCTAGACATATTCAAACCAGAAAAATCATGTATCTACCACCTAACCCTAAACTGTCTTATGAAGTCAAGCATGAAGAGAAGTGGTATTGGGTTTCAAACATGGAAATTCAAAAACCTCCCACGAGCTTCATTTTGGAGTGACTTAAGAAGGACACAGTCTTACTTTTTCATATTCATGTTTTAAACGTGTTTAACTCTTGGTCAAACCTAGGATTTGACCAAAATTCAAATGGGCATAAAAATTCAAAAAAATAAAAAATGAAAAACCAAAGCACATAGTATTCTTATGTTATACAGTAAGCATTCAAGTTGATAAACGTACAAAGGTCGATCTAGACATATTCAAACCAGAAAAATCATGTATCTACCCCCTAACCCTAAACTTTGTCTTAATTATGAAGTCAAGCATGAAGAGAGGTGGTATTGGGTTTCAAACATGGAAATTCCAAAAACCTCCCGGCCACGAGCTTCATTTTGGAGTGACTAAGAAGGATCGATTTTACTTAGGTATGTAGTATTGTACATCACAAATGTGAAATGAAACAGATGATGTGAATCTCTATAAACCCTAAACCCTAATTATATTAAACCCCTAGACCCTAACACTAAACCTTGTATATAAACCATAAACCTATATATCACTACCAAAAAATGAGTCATGCGATTCAAATGTTTGGCATTGTTTTCTCGTAGCATGCAATGCTCCCACACACACTTCTGGGGAAGCGAGGCCTCAAACACATGGTGCAAAAAAATATGCAGGGTTCTTGTCTTAAAAATAGAAGTGTATATATGCCATGTTTATTTGGTATTGTTCATAGAGGTATTATGTAAACCACAAATGATATGACTATGCATGCTTTGTTTCGATCTTTTCTATCAAGCCCCACAATAACTTATTAATTCGGCTTGTTTTGAAATTTAGCTACGTCGAGCAATCTCACGATGCTCTCTCCCTGCTTGTTTTAATTTGTTCTAGTAGGAGGGTGCGGTGCATGTGTTTGGCCATTATTATATAAAATGTACTTGGCTCGATCCACACATTCAGGTCACACACCCATGTATTTTTTAAATTATTTGTTTGATCTGTACTTCATCTACACACTGTGTCAAATTTGCATTTTATCGGATTTAGCCCAAGAAATTGTATATATATGGATGCACATTGAGATAATTCATGAAACCTTGGAAATGGTCATCCTGTCATGCATGTTTCCCCGCGAATGAAAACTTGATTGGTGGCAGACAAGCAAAAACACATTTATGGGCGACAACCCAAAATGCACATATTTTGCAAAGTATTCATGCGTGCATGATGAAAAGTTGCAAATATATACATAAAATTGGGCCATGATTCAAAAGTTTGGCATGGTTCTTGTGTAGTGGTACCAAGCTCACATGCATGTGGGAGGAAATTTAGCTGGACGAACTCCAACATGGTGCCAATCTACTTGAGGGTTCTTCTCTAAAACACTGGTATGGCATGTTTGGTATTTTCCCTATATATATGTACAAAATGATGAATAATCCATGTTTTTAGATTGCCTTTTTTGAATCACGTGTGCCTTGATTTCAAATCTAGGTCAAATCACTGGGGGAGGGGGATGAATGTGTTTCTTTTTGATGCATCGCTCGTATTTCCGAGTTTTTTTGGGTCCCACAAATTCAGGGTAGCATCACCCCCCCTCCCTTCCCGTAGTAAAAGTTTTAGGCGAGTAGTAGAATGGCATGACCAACTAGTTTCAAGTAAAAGTTTGAATATAACCAAAATATACCAATTGATTGATGAGTTAACTTGGCTTCATGGAAAAAATAATGTCTTGTAAATGAGATAACTTGGCTTTCCTACCCTTGGATCCATAGGAAACTATGGAGTACTAATACATTATAATAATCACCCGAGTACACCAACTGGTCTGTCACTTACGTGTGGTTCCCATGCGTGAGGTCCCACACTTCAGTGAGCACAGGTCATGTGTCCACCAGTCTAGAGGCTCCCGTTAAAAGAAGAGCCCTCTATAAAGAAACATCAATCTCCATAAACATCAATCTCCCTTCTCAGTTCTCAGCTTCTCACTGCTCCCCCCTCGCTCGCGCCGCCGCCGCCACAACCCCCCGCGCCCCTTTCCGATCCCTCATCAGACCTTAGACTATGGAGTTGCCTGTGCCGAAGAAGCAGCCTCTGAAGCCGACGATCCAGTGCATCAACGACTGGTGCGGGAGGGAGTTCCCTTACAACGAGGAAGACAAGCACATGATGGCGTGCCCGCACGGCTCTTGCTTCTGCACGCACCCCGGCTGCGAATTCGCCGATTCGAAGGTACCGTTCATCCTACACCTCAGAGAAGCCCACTTGACCGTTGTGGATAGGTTCCCGTACGACGAGGACTTCGGATTGGTTCATCTGAAGGTGCCGGCACCGGGCTCGCCAAAACGACAGTTCATCGGCTACGGGACGGATGGCGCAGTGTTCGCCTTGCACATCCACCCTTGCGGCATGGACACCGCGGTATCCTTCGTGTGCGTCAGGCCGGCGGCGTGCAACTTGCCCCGGTATAGGGTGACGATGTGGGCGAACGGCCCGCCGATGCCGGGGCCGCGTAAGCTTACCGGGGAACACTTGTTTGACGTGGTGAAGGCGGTATTAGAGCCGACGAGCAGCCCGACTCCGGGCACAGTTTCTTTGGGAGATGTCACTTCGTTCCTCTCGGTGCCGCCGCGGTACCTGTGCGGCAATGAATCATCGAAGCAGCTGACTATCTATTTGCGCATCGATAAGGAGTGAGTGAACATAACACTACCCTCAATCTTATTGGGACGATGCTAATGCGGATTTAAGTAATGCTGAATTAATTTGTTTTTCTTGTGACAGGGCGATTAGCAAGGAGAAGAGGATCTCCGTGCACAGCTAGCGACCTATATCTCGGCGTCCACCAAGTGTCCCTGAGTAGGAGATCTTGTTCTGCCTCTTCTTTTGATGTTTATATTGCTTCATCACCGTAAAAGGAAGGGTGTGTCTGGGGCTTCCGGCTTCAAAGTACTCAGTACAAGGACTAAAAGAGACGTTTTGCTGATGGTTCTTGTCAGGACGGCCGTAGTGTTGGAGGTGGTCATCTACTTCGGTGGGGAAGGACCTGATTGATGTTCCAATCTTTACTACTTAGACCTTTATCTAAAAATGTTGAGGGATTGGATGTATTTTATGTTTACCATGAATTAGTCTATGTAATATGTAACCCAATTCGCCGATTAATGCAACTCTGGATCCTTCACTGTCATACGACTACTAAAACAAAATAAATAAATAGGCATTTTAAGTTTAATGCACATTTAATCAAGCCACATAATGTTGGCGTACTTGTAAGCAATCAGGTTTACTATTGTTGGCATGTGTGGTACAATTTCATGGGGCAATACCCAATCTAGCTTGTTCAATTACATTACATGAAGTAATTAAAATATGGATGCCTAGAATTATTCACTTCCGTACATTGCGATGGCTTATAGCGGTTTCTATGACCAATCTACATCACAAATCTAGTTCAAATTTGATCTATTTTTATGAACAAAATTGGAAACTCTACTTGGCATTTTCGTTTACTATGACCAGATTCACATATGTAGTGATTCATTTTCTTTTCAAATCGCCATACCATTTCCTCGTGAACTCTTCATCTTTTTTTAGTTTTAATGAATTTCCTTTGGTTGCATTCAATTTGCTTCAAATTCACCGGCTTCACCATTCGTACAAATTGTTCATCTTTTCTTTGTAGTTTTTTCATGCATGAAGCATAACACCCTACCATGGTAAAATCTGCATATTTTCTACCAAAACTCATGCCGAACTTTAAAGAACATGCAATTTTAAATTGACCAAAATTGGTTAAAACTCAACATAAGTCCACATATATTACAAACTCGAGAAATAATCAACATATATATCACCTAAATGGTCATCTTATGAAGTATGCCATGTTTCGAAATTGTTACCTTGAAAATTTGGCCCTTCTCTCAGGTAGCCACTTCACAATAAAGCTCACATAAAGCTCTTATTTTACACTAATAAAGTAGAATGTATTTTTGTGTGAAATGAAGTTGAATAAAATATATGTGAACGGTAAGATGCACATTGCTGCCAAAATTTGGGATAATTATTAGTAAGTTCATACTAATATACAATGCAATCAACATGACCACACATGTGTAAGCAAGAAAATAAATCTTTTTTAAATTACCTTAAGGTTGTAAGTTTGTTATTTGTATAGCAATTTTATCTCATACGATGACTCAAGCTAGCACATTTTTTTTGAATTTGCTTCAATATTCTAGGACCCACCACATTCGTAAAATGGTAATGACAATTTTACGTATCGTAGTGCACAAAAACACACACACACACACACACACACACACACATATGCTCACTTATTTCAATATTTAAACTATATTTTCTTCATTCAAATTTTCCGACCTGGCAATTTGAACATGTAGTTGAATTTTGAGTAAAACCGCTCATACGTCAAACATGAATCCAAATACGGTACAATTCGAGAAAATCTACACATCACATTTTGGCCAATATATATGGTATAATGCTTGTGAAAATGTAGACTATGAAATAGTCAACGTCACCTTTTTAGGTCATGGATGTCTTGGGCATCGACCAAAGTCTGGTAGGATGGTGAGGCATGAGTTACGAACATCCTTCTTCTCCTCTCACCCCCATTTGAGAGAGAGAGAGAGTGTGTGTGTGTGGGTGGGGGGGGGGGTAGAAAGCCATGTTAATAAATTAACTCATACATGAAAGCAAGAAATCAAACTTGATTTATATAAATCACCCTTAGGATTGTAGTTTGTTATTTTTATAGCATCTATATCTCATATGACGACACAAGCTAGTCCACATTTTTAATTTCATTGAAGTTCTTTTTGTTGCAGTCAAATTACTTCAACTTTTAGGACCCACCATCCGTACAAGGGTAATGGAAATTTCTATGATCTTAGTGCAAGGCTTCACACAGAGACACTCAAAGTATTTCAATATTTTAAAATTCATTTTCTTCCCTCAAAATTGCCGACCGTCCATTCGTAACATGTAGTTCAATTTTGAGTAACATCACACATATGTCAAACATAAATCTATTTTTTTGATAATTCGAGAAAATCTTCATATCCCATTTTTGGCCATCATATAAGGTGTACTGCGTGTGAAAACATAGACAGTGAAACATTCAGCGTCACCTTTTTTAGCCAAACTGGTGGGACGGTGAGGCCCGAATTAATAAAGCCACCACCATCCTTCTTCTCCACTCACCCCTCCCCTCCCCTCCCCATCAATATCTTCTTCAAAGCAGATTAAAGAGGATGGAGTGCCCCCACGACGGGTGCGGGAGCGTGGTCGCCTACAACGGGCTCCACGACCACGAGCTCGCGTGCCCGCACGGCCCGTGCGACTGCACAGAGGCCGGCTGCGACTTCGCCGCCTCGCCAGCAGCGCTCATCGCCCACCTCAGAGAAATCCATTCGATTTGTGTGGACATGATCCCGTACGGCACCGCGATGGCGTTCATCATCCCGGTGCTGGCACCGCCAGAGCCAAGACGTCCGGTCATCTTCTACGGGAACGATGGTACCGTGTTCGTCTGGCACACATATACGCAAGTCCATCCGGAGAATGGATGCGTGCTGGCCAGCCTATCCGTTGAGTGCGTTAGGTCGGCGGCGTGCGTGTGGCCGGAGTACAAGGTGAGTATGTCGTCGCACGGCAAGCCATCACCTAATCGCTCTGAGATCGGTTTAATGCGCCCCAACCATACGGCCACTATTCTGGCGAACAGCACGACCACGCCGGGCGCCGCCAAAGCGTCGGAACTAGAGTGGTCGTTGCAATGGTTTCAACCGTGCACGGAGCTGACTATCTGGGTTCGCATCGACAGGTGATACATGCGCCTATCTTAATCTTCGTGTTTATCTAATTGAAATTGCGGTTTATGCAGTACTGAATTAATTAATTTTTGTTGTCAAAAGGTTCTCGTCGGACGGAAGTTCCTATTCGGACTAGAGCGGCGGGTTTAGGTTGCCAACTATGGGCTTTTTTCATTCAGAGGATTCACCAGGGCGGCCCTAACGACGATATATGATCTTATTTGGCGGAGAGGGACTTGCTTGCGTTTCCTATCTTCAGTTAGGGCCCTTTATGTAAACACTAAGCGCTTGATTGTATTCTGTGTTTATGTTCACATACTCTATGGTGTAAAATATGGAATCCCATGTCCGATTAAATGCACCTCTGGACCCTGCCAGGCATTTCCCTTGTTATCTTTTCTTTTTACACATACTGTAACCATTGT
The DNA here is from genome assembly GCA_030979885.1 of Lolium multiflorum. Lineage (NCBI taxonomy): Eukaryota > Viridiplantae > Streptophyta > Magnoliopsida > Poales > Poaceae > Lolium > Lolium multiflorum. The sequence goes on along the minus strand of CM061753.1, from coordinate 164,912,809 downwards.
TCAACGCGCAGTCCATCGGCTTGGGTGCTAGATGCTTCCTCGGGAAGGTACCCTATCTTGCCCATTTGAGAACACACGTCCCTATAATTGCTCAGAAGCCCCGCGAGGGCACGATGGTCTTTTCTGGGTGTATGTAAGATTTAGCCTTGACCAGCCCTCCGCCCTTCTTCTCTTTCTGTTCTCCTGGTAGCTAGTAACTAGCCTTCACCAGCCCTCCACCCTAACTAGTAAAGTACCTCGCAAGCCATGGCTCCATTGAGCCGGGCGGCCCGGCGGCAGGATATCCTAGGGAAGACGATGAGGACTAGGACCGCCGAGAAAAACTTGACATCTAGCCAGCTAGCGCGTCGTTGTATGGCCACTTATGATCGCCTGAGCATTCTCGCAGAGCAGTCTATCCTCTATTCGATGGAGAGCGAGCCAGTGGGCGAGGGTTCGTCCGGGTAGGTTTCTAGCGGCGTGTCCTCCAGTTCATTCTTATTTTCTAACTATTTTTTCCATTTATTTACATCTCACAGGGCCGGCGGTTCAAACGTCTCCCCGGTAACCACCACGACGGTGGCGCCCCAAGTCCGGTCGTCGGAAGCTGAGTTCGGCCCCGTTTCACGGCCAAGCCAGGTAGGCTGTATGCCTCTATCCACTTTTTTTTTATACTCCCTCCAATCCATTTTAATAGACTCAGATTTAGTACTCCCTCCGATCCATTTTATTTGACTCAAATTTAGTACAACTTTGTACTAAATCCGAGTCAACTAAAAGGGATCAGAGGGAGAATACAACTTTACTAAATCCGTGTTACTACTACTACTACTAAAAGGGATCGGATGGAGTAGTTTATGTAATCACGGCTTTCCTTTTAATTATGTGTTGATGAACACTGTGCTATTTGTGGAGCGTCCAAGTGATGTCCATTCCTGTATCAAGATCTGTGCTAGAAATTAGTAGTACTCCTATTTTTTTGCGTGTAATTACTCATATATGAATTGGTTGGATTCTTTTTTTTCCATACAATGATCGTGCCAGCAAATGGAGGTGAACATGGCCCACATAGGCAGCCAGCTGGGGAATGAACTCTCCCTCACCCCGGAGTTTGAGCCTGTTCACGTAGATTTGGCGTCCGAGAACAAGATCTGCCTTTATCTTCAGCAAGGCATCAATACCTTTACTGCCGAGCTTGACAGGCTTAATGAGCAGAACCGCGTTTGTGTGGAGCTGCATAACCAGAGCGTCACATTGATGAATGATGATGATGCAAACACCACCATCAAGGGCGAGGGTTCGTCCGGGTAAGTTTCTAGCGGGGTGTCCTTCAGTTGATTCTTATTTTCTAACCGTTTTTACATTTATTTACATCTCACAGGGCCGGCGGTTCAAATGTCTCCCCGGTAACCACAACGACGGTGGCGCCCCAAGTCCGGCCGTCCGAAGCTAAGTTCGGCCCCGTTTCCCGGCCAAGCCAGGTAGGCTGTATGCCTCTGTCCACTTGTTTTTTTATAGTTTATGTAATCACTGCTTTCCGATTAATTATGTGTTGATGAACCCTGTGGTATTTGTGGAGCGTCCGAGTGTTGTCCATTCCTTTATCAATATCCATGCTAGAAATTAGTACTCCTATTGTTTGCGGGTAATTAATACTCATATATGAATGGGTTGATTTCTTTTTTTTCATACAATGATTGTTGTAGCAAAAGGAGGAGAACAAGGCCCACATAGGCAGCCAGCTGGAGAATGAACACTCCCTCACCCTGGAGTGTGATCGTCTTCACAGAGTTTTGGCGTCTGAGAAGGAGATCTCCTTTCATCTTGCGCAATGCGTCGACATGCTTAAGCAGCAGAACGCCTACTGGGTGGAACTGAACAACAAGAGCGTCACATGGATGGATACTGGAAGCAACCTCATCAAGTATCTCATGGAAGAGAGGTTGAAATTAAAGCTCAAGAGGCAGATCTCGAGGGTGCTAATGCGCGGACAAACCGCCGTCCTTAAGGCGATTATCAAGGAGAAGGAGGATCTCCGTGCACAGCTAGCGACCTATATCTCGGCGTCCACCAAGAGTGTCCCTGAGTAGGAGATCTTGTTCTGCCTCTTCTTTTGATGTTTATATTGCTTCATCACCGTAATATCGCCATGTGCTCGTAAAACTGCTAGTTAACTTTCTGTTGGTATGTTGCACATTTGATCTGAACTTTGTGTTTTGCAATGCACAATTGATCAACTACTAATAAGTGTATATTAAAATGGCGGGATACTCTTTTTAGCGGCGAAAATTTTCCATTTGTTGCTATTGTAGCGAAGCTAAGCCCTTCAGAATCTTCCCTAACGTCAAGAAAACTTTCCAAAAACATAAGCATTTTGGAGGGCAACCTTGATGATATAGGCTATGAGGATGATCCTGGGTTGTGGTTCTTAGCGTGATCTGTAGATGGCAATATGCTTCTTGTTCATACCTGAGGCTTTACTGAGGCTGCAAGATGTTCTCTAAGGACACTGTCAGTTATGTTCAGATAAGCTAGGGAAGAGATTACTGGTCTTGGAGCATATTGTCTTTTCGTGGGATTGAATTATCCGCTCAACATTGCAGTAAATCATGCATATTTCGATTTATATTTTGGTGGAGTTTCATTCGATTTGAATCATAGGTTTGTGAGCAAATATATATTTAGTTTAAACTAGTGCTCGAATACGTAAGAAGCTATTTAATCACAAGCTAGTCGTCCGAATGGGATGAAATATTCATAGATTTTAAAACAAGGCATCTACATATTACTGGATTTTTTTCAAAATTTTCTGAATAGTTTTTCTTTTTAGCTTCGAAATAAGAGATAGTTTGGAACGTTGGATCTCAAATGGATGGTAGATGGTGGCACCTAGTCACAATGAGACTTGGAAGCATCAAGTCACTGAAGCTCTGTCCGGTTTCCAAACCAAGCTAGGAAAGGCATTGAAAATGAAGTTCTGCTCTAAAACATCTCTCATTTCATTTTGGTGCTCGCGCGGTTGCATGCTGCCCACGTGTTAAGGTACGTGTCTCTGGCATAGAGTACTACGATTATCGGCGAAAAATATATCGTAATGGAAACTGTAAAAAAAGCCCTCTCTGCTCAAGCTGATGTGACGAGACATCACTGCACCAAACGTCGTCGCAAATTTATAGATGGGTGGCGTGCTAGTCTACCAACAGTCAAATCGGCGCCCAGTCGCAGCAGCAGCCTAGAGTACTGCCTAGGTTTTGCCCCTTGCATGTCTATCATCTTTTTCTTCACCCTCCCAGAATCACGCGCACGCGCAGGATCTCGATCCCCACCACGCCGCATCACTAGTACTATACCTTTCTCTCCTCACCCCAGCCGGCCGCGCGCCGCATCGTTCCTTCCATAGCGCTCGCCCTCTCCTCCGAAAACCCCAAGCGCAGTTGCATCCGCCATCCACCTAAATCCATCTTCACGTGATGGATTATTCTAGGCTTTGCCGGGGCGGCGGGGACGGCCACTTGGAGGCTCTCACCGGCGACAACATCGACCTCATCGCTGCGCATCTGGACGTTACCTACACCGTCCGACTTGCCGCATGTTCCAGGGAGCTCTACGACATGATCAGCAAGGATGAAGGTAAGATGCACCATTGGGATGAACCCTGCCTGCTGATGCCTCCGCCTGCTTATTGGTTCGATGAACACTGGGACGTGGCGAGAGCATCTCGTCTGCATGATACCGTGTACGACCTGGTGCCCCTCGACCATCCTCGCCGTTCTGTCGCCCTGCCATTCATGCACGACAGAAAATGGCTTGGCGCGAACGGCGACTGGATCGCCGCCGCCGATCATCATGAGTGGTGCACACCGAGCGACATATCCCCCTTCCATCCCTACCTGATCCGAAGATTGGTCATGGTGTTACATATCAACCTGCTACTAAAGATTGGTTATACTATCTTTGCTGGAGTCGAGCAATTAATTTGTTGAAGATTGTAATCTGCCAAGTGCCCACAAAAGGTGGGAGGTACGCAGATTACAAGCTCATCGCCTTGTTCGACAAAAGGATTTTCTACCTTGAAGGGGGTGGCGACTGGAGAATGCTGAAGAACCCTACACCTGAACAAATTTTGCCGGCGTTCTGTGATGCCATTGAACTCGGTGGCCAAGTTTTTGCGGTGGACGAAATTAGGGGCTGGACGTACTGCTGGGACACCGCAAATGGTATTTTTTCAGTCCTTATGTTGCATTGCATGATACACTGCCTTAATCAATGAAGTTATTCATGAACTACCTTGTTTATATTTTACCTTTCATAAATGACTTAATGATCACACCCCTTTTGCTGAATATGAATGAACCATTGCTTGCAATGAATTAGTACTAATTAGTCACCAACAAACATAGTATGCTCAGTATGTGATTGCATTCCTGAATTAGTAATTCTACGCCACTGCAGAATATGGATGTAATTAACCAGTATCTCAAAAGATAAGGTAGCACTATGAAGGCACCCTTTTTGATAACCTTTTACACCCATTGTTTCATATATAACTAATTGATTTTTGCTCCAAAAGGAGGACGAGAGACCCCCGCCATCTGCATCAGAGAGATGCATAAGGACTTTCATAAGTATATGACTTAACGATCACATCCTTTATCTGAATATGAATGAACCATTGCTTGCAATGAATTAGTACTAATCAGTCATCAGCAAACATAGTATACTCCGTATGTGAATGCATTCCTGAATTAGTAACCAGTATCTCAAAAGATAAGGTAGCACTATGAAGGCACCCTTTTTGATAACCTTTTACACCCATTGTTTCATATATAACTAATTGATTTTTGCTCCAAAAGGAGGACGAGAGACCCCCGCCATCTGCATCAGAGAGATGCATAAGGACTTTCATAAGTATATGACTTAACGATCACATCCTTTATCTGAATATGAATGAACCGTTTCTTGCAATGAATTAGTACTAATCAGTCATCAGCAAACATAGTATACTCCGTATGTGAATGCATTCCTGAATTAGTAACTCTATGCCACTGCAGAATATGGATGTAATTAACAAGTATCTCAAATGTTAACGTAGCACAATGAAGGCACCCTTCTTGATTAACTTTTACACCCATTGTTTCATATAACTAGTTGATTTTTGCTCGAAATAGAGGGCGAGGTACCCCGGCCTCTGCATCGAAGAGATGCATATGGCCGTTATTTAGTACTCCATCTCATGAAACATGTTGGAACTTTTTCTTACTTTTGATTTACTCCCTCCGTCCCACCAAAAGTGTCTTGAATCTGCCTTCTCCTTTTTCCCTTAGAAAAGTAACTCAATCAAAATCCAATTATTTACTAAACAAGAATGAAATACTTGTTATGCCTAATTTACTTAGTTTAACCTGTACCTTTTATAATTCTGTTCTTTATCCGGCTAGATTTTTCTTTGCCAAATTGCCCGAAGCTTATGCATATTTCAACCCCATCGTGGATGTTATGCCTGTCATACCTCTATTCTTTTTTCTATTAGCCTTTGTTTGGCAAGCTGCTTTAAGTTTCCCATGAAATGTTTAGTACTCTATCTACCAAATTGAATGTTGTATTCATTCCAAAAAATCAACAAAATGTGTACAAGGCGAGAACTTTTATATTTTTATATTACTAGTATGTATGCACGTCAAACCATTAAAGATTCTGTTTGATAATCAAAAGAATATTTATAGCATGCCTTTCGCAAGTTTTGAAAGAATATAAAAAATCTAAAAAAAATAGATGTAGAGAATGTATTATTCTACCAGAGTGTAAAATCTGAAATTGAGATACCCTATATTCGGGCCGCACAAAAATGACAGAATCTGATAGATTTTGAAGTTACAAAATGTTGGAAAATATATGTCAGATTTTTTTGTTGTTGCAAAACCTTAAATATAAGATATTTTGATTTGGACATTTGAATGTTGGTAGAACACAACATTGTCGACACCCGTATTTAATCTCCGTTTTCTTTGGAACTTTAAAATGCAGCTCTCAAAATTTTCAAAAACCATGCTACATGTAGCTCGAGCTATATTCATGGTTTTCGAAAGAAAATATTGCCAACAATGCATATATAAAATACGAAAACAAGAGTGGTCCTACAAAAAATGATGTTTCTTCCCATCAGTCGGCAAACGAAGGGAACAAATAAAAAATTAAAAATATGTGTACATCTAACACTCACTCGTTTCTTATCTACCTTTTCCTTTGATGTTTCCTTGAGAGTTGAGACCGTAAGAACCTTCCATTGATCCATGTAGCAGTGCTGAATAGCGATTTCTTTGAATGGGGTTATTCATATGCTTCAGGGGTTTCAGATATTTGGTCATTTTTTGGGGTAGACCCAAGGCTCACGTGATGGTTCTAAAATATTGTAGAGTTAGCTATGTGCACTCTTCACAGAGAATCCTGCTGTTGTGCACCGTTAGATTTAGCACTCCAAGGGTCATGATTGAAGCTCTATACTCAGTTTAAAACTGGACCAACTGGTAGATTGTCTGTACTCCTATATTGTATACAAATATCTAATCATATACACCGTTGGATCACTTAAGACAAAGGGAATTAACTACAACACATGACTTAAACTTAAGATGATATATTTGTCAAAATTTGAATGTATCTATATGCTTTCACTGTCTAGATACATCTGAATTTGGACAAATCTCAGACACTTTCGGTGGGACAGAGGTAGTATATAACTGTGTATACACTAACTAGTGTCTAGTTTTGGCGAAGTTAAGACTAGTTTCGTGGGATGGATGCAGTATAACTGATATATTGGACACTCGATTTGAACACATGAATGACCAATGTCCTTAGCTTACATAGTCGTATTTATACTGTGAGCATGAACGATGAACAGTGCTGCTGTTTGAATATGGTTGCCAGTAACACCCTATTCGTCTCCATTTCTAATATTGCAGAAAACCTGATGCTCCCGTTTGTAATCCCACCACCGGTGGTGGATGATCAGCAGTACGCGTGGTTCCTCGCTCCATCTGCTGATGGCAAGCGATTGATGATCATCCTTACAGTAAACAACATTGGGATTGCCAATGCTGAAGTACCTCCTGACATTCCCTATGCTGCTAATGGGCTTCAGCTACGGCAGTATCCTCCTGTTGCCACCTACGTCTTTGAGCAGGATCCCATATCTCTGTTCGTTGCAGCACGTGCAGGGGACTTTCATTGGAGGCAGGTTAACAGCCTCGGCGACCACTCTCTGTTCCTCGGACTCAATTACCCGATCATTGCCAACCTGAAGAAGCGTGAATCCAAAGCTCCTGATGGCACATTGGTTCCATTCATGAGGAAAAACTGCGTCTACACAGCATACCGGAAGTATCTTCATAATCAATACCCTAAAATTTTGCGCTGCAACCTCCAGCCAGATGAAGGTGAGACTGTGGGAGTTATCAGCCTTCCCAGAGATAGTTGGGGTAGTGTCCGACAAGCGGCTATGTGGTTTAAGCCTGCTTTAAACATTGCCCGTTCGGTGTTACCTTTAAAAAAACACTGACACACTTTTTTATTATGCTTGAAGTGTTGAGAAGTAGTACACTGTTTTTAGTATGTACTAGTTTGAATCAGTTTATTTGAACACTGCCCTGCTTTTGTATTTCGTGTTGCCTTCATATTATAACCCATGCATGGCTGTTTTAGGATTGACTTTATTTCAGCACTATAATTACAATGTGTGTACGTCCTTTATAATATAGCCACCTCTTGTTGATCATAGTCATGAGAGGACCATTCCTATTTTTTCGCCGCTAAAGGGTAAAGTACATCCCTGGGGGCAGCGATTCTTGCTGCAGGCCACTAAACATGCATCAACTACGAGCAAAGAAGTTGATGTGCGACCTAGGTGACTGTGCGGACCCCACATGTTAACCAAAGAAACAAACATGTCAATACGGAACTAATGTACATACGACAACTCCTATATGATATGTGTACGATTGAGCATCTGGAGGTGTGCTGCCACCTGCTTCCTCACACGAAGGGTTTGATCTTGTGTTTCCTACACGGATCGGACTGAAATTGTCGTGTGCATAGCAAGGTTCATGTCAATAAGGCTGAGTGCCTGAGTTTGGCATCTAAGTCTAGGCAACAAATACTTTTTCTAAGTCTAGGCAACAAATACTTTTGGGTTCCAACGGCCATCTACATGGTATTTGCTATAGGCCTACTTGCTCCGGCTGTCGAAGCCCAATAACTAGAAATGGGCTTTTCTGCTCATGCAATTTCGGCCCTTTTCTAATGAACCATAGATCCTATGATGGCAAAAAACAAAAACACGGAGATTCTACATAAAAGTTGTTTTTATTTATTTTGAATTATTGGGTTGCAATTTTTGAAACTGCTCATGGCCAATATGAAAATCCTTGATCGCTCCATACCCACATGGATCACGGTATTTTAAAAAATTCATAAAGTGGATTTGAAATTTAAAAATATCCTAATAATTCCATGATTTATTCTATTAACTTGCAAGATCTTGGAGCAAAAGAGCTTGTATTAGTCTGCAAAAATAATACATATAAACCTGTCATTAACAAGAAATGAAGGTTTATCATCCAAAGAGGATGCCATGTGGGACCCATGAGCCAGCAGCGTCCTCAACATTTCAAAGGCGGTAGGAGATCCAAAAAAAAGGCAAGTATCCCGAAAATAGGGGTAAAAAATAAATCATAGAAAGGAAACATTTATAGTTCAGAGAGGCTGACATGTGGGACAGATCTGCCAGCAGCATCCTCATCATTTCAAAGTCGGCAGAGGATCAAAAGAAAAAAGGCAAATAGCCAGAAATTAGGGGTCAAAAGTAAATCCAACAAAGGAAACTTTTATTATTCATAGAAGAAGACATGTGGGACCGACCTGCCAGCATCGTCCTCATCGTTTCAAAGGGGCAGGGGATCAAAAGAAAAAGGCAAATAGCCAGAAATTAGGGGTAAAAAATAAATCCAACAAAGGAAAGGTTTATTGTTCATAGAGGCTGACATGTGGGACCCATGAGCCAGCAGCCTCCTCAATTTCAAAGGCGGCATAGGATCGAAAGAAAAAGGCAAGTGACCAAAAATCAGGGGGTAAAAAATCCAAGAAAAGAAACTTTATTGTACATAGAGGATGACATGCGGGTCCCATGAGCCAGCACCTTACTCAACGTTTCAGAGGTGGCATGAGATCGAAAGAAAAAGGAAAGTGACCAAATATCAGGAGCAAAAAATAATCCAAGAAAAGAAACTTTTATTGTACATAGAGGATGACATATGGGTCCCATGTTGTAGCAGCGGTCTGAACGTTTCAAAGACGGCATGAGATCGAAAGAAAAAGGCAAGTGACCAAATATCAGGAGCCAAAAATAATCCAAGAAAAGAAACTTTCATTGTACATAGAGGATGACATATGGGTCCCATGTTGTAGCAGCGGTCTGAACGTTTCAAAGACGGCATGAGATCGAAAGAAAAAGGCAAGTGACCAAATATCAGGAGCCAAAAATAATCCATGAAAAGAAATTTTATTGTACATAGTTAATGACATGCGGGTCCCATGAGCCAGCAGCTTACTCAACGTTTGAGAGGCGGCATGAGATTGAAAGAAAAAGGAAAGTCACCAAATAACAGGAGCCAAAAATAATCCAAAGAAAAGAAACTTTTATCCCTGTTGGACGCCTTTTGACTTGTACAATTTCAGCCCACTCCAAAACAGGAAAGTCCTATGCTTCGCAAAAACAAAACAAAAACAAGGAGATTCAACATATTAGTTTTTTTATGTAAAAATAAAGATTTAATTTATCCGTTAGCAATAACTCAGAGCGAAATACACTTTTTATTGTCTGCAAAATAATCAAATATCACATGTTTCTTGTACGGGGAGGCTGACATCGGGACCATGAGCCAGCATCGTCGTCAAAGTTTTAAAGGCGGCAGGGGATCGAAAAAAAATAAACCAAAAATCAGTTGGCAAAAAATCGAAGAAAAGAAACATTTATCGTTCTGAGAGGATGACATGCGGGACCCATGAGGCAGCAGCATCCTCAACGTTTCCAAGGCGGGACGGGATCCAAGAAAAGAAAGGTTTATCATTCATGGAGGCTGACATATGGGACCCATTATCCAGCAGAGTCCTCAACGTTCAAAGGCGGCAGGGGATCAAAAGAAAAAGGAAGTAGCCAGAAATTAGGGGTAAAAAATAACTCCAACAAACGAAACTTTTATTATTCATAGAGGATGACATGTGGGACCCATGAGCCAGCAGCTTCCTCAACGTTTCAAAGGCGGCATGAGATCAAAAGAAAAAGGCAAGTGAACAAATATACGGAGCCAAAAATAATCCAAGAAAAGAAGCTTTATTGTACATAGAGGATGACATGCGGGTCCCATTTTGCAGCAGCGGTCCCAATGTTTCAAATGCGGCTTGAGATCAAAAGAAAAAGAAAGTAGCCAGAAATTAGGGAGTAAAAAAAACTCCAAGAAAAGAAAGTTGATTGTACAAAGAGGATGACATGTGGGTGCCAAGGCAGCAGCTTACTCAACGTTTCCAAGGCGGCAGGGGATCAAAAGAAAAAGGAAAGAGCCAAAAATCAGAGGGTGAAATAAAATCCAAGAAAAGAAACTTTTATAGTACATAGAGGATGATATGCGGGTCCCATTTTGCAGCAGCGGTCTCAATGTTTCCAAGGCAGGGGATCGAAAGAAAAAGGAAATAGCCGAATATCAGAAGGTGAAAAATAATCCAATAAAAGAAACTTTTATTGTACATAGAGGATGACATGCGGGTCCCATTTGGCAGCAGCTGTATCAATGTTTCAGAGGCGGCACGGGATCGAAAGAAAAAGGCAAGTGACCAAATATCAGATTCCAAAAAACTCCAAGAAAAGAAAGTTGATTGTACATAGAGGATGACATGCGGGTCCCATTTTGCAGCAGCGGTAAGGCGGCCGGGGATCAAAAGAAAAAGGAAATAGCCAAAAATCAGAGGGTGAAAAAAACCAAGAAAATAAACTTTTATAGCACATAGAGGATGACATGAGGGTCCCATGAGCCAGCAGGTTCCTCAACGTTTCAAACGTGGCATGAGATCGAAAGAAAAAGATAACTGACAAAATATCAGGAGCCAAAAATAATAATCCAAGAAAAGTAATTTTTATTGTACATAGAGGATGACATGCGGGTCCCTTTTGCAGTAGCGGTCTCAGCGTTTCAAAGTCGGCATGAGATGGAAAGAAAAGGGCAAGTGACAAATATCAGGAGCCAAAAATAATCCAAGAAAAAAAATTATTGTACATAGAGGATGACATGCGGGTCCCATTTTGCAGCAGCGTTCTCAACGTTTCCAAGGCGGCACAGGACCAAAAAAGGAAGTAGCCAGAAATCGGGGCTCAAAAAATCCAAGAAAAGAAAGATTTCAATTGGGCTGCATCTGGCCTGGGCCTTCGAACTATCCTGCTGGACGCCTTTGACTCGTACAATTTGAGCCCACACCAAAACAGGAAAGTCCTATGCTTCGCAAAAACAAAAAACAAGGAGATTCAACATATAAGTTTGTTAATTTAAAAATAAAGATTTATTTTTTCCGTTTGCAATAGCTCAGAGCGAAATACACTATTTATTGTCTGCAAAATTATCAAGTATCACATGTTTCTTGGACGGGGAGGCTGACATCGGGGACCCATGAGCCAGCGTCGTCAACGTTTTAAAGACGGTAGAGGATAAAAAAATAAACCAAAGATCAGTTGGTAAAAAATCCAAAAAAAGAAACATTTATCATTCTAATAGGATGACATGTGGGACCCATGAGGCAGCATCATCCTCAACGTTTCCAAGGCGACACAGTATTTTAAAAAGGAAAAATAGCTAGAAATTAGAGGTCAAAATAACTCCAAGAAAGGAAAGGTTTATTGTTCATAGAGGCTGACATGTGGGACCCATGAGCCAGCAGAATCCTCAACGTTTCAAAGGCGGCGGGGGATCAAAAGAAAAAGGAAGTTGCCAAAAATTAGGGGTAAAAAATAACTCCAAGAAAGGAAACTTTTATTGTTCGTAGAGGATGACATGCGGGACCCATGAGCCAGCATCTTACTCAACGTTTCAAAGGCGCCATGAGATCGAAAGAAAAAGGCAAGTGACAAAATATCAGGAGCCAAAGCTAATCGAAGAAAAGAAAATTTATTGTGCATAGAGGATGACATGCGGGTCCCATTTAGCAGCAGCGGTCTCAACGTTTCAAAAGCGGCTTAGATAAAAAGAAAAAGAAAGTAGTCAGAAATTAGGGGTAAAAAAATCCAAGAAAAGAAAGTTGATGGACATAGAGGATGGCATGCGGGTCCCATGAGCCAGCAGCTTGCTCGACGTTTCCAAGGCGGCAGGGGATCAAAAGAAAAAGGAAATAGCCAAAAATCAGAGGGTGAAAAAAAACCAAGAAAATAAACTTTTATAGCACATAGAGGATGACATGAGGGTCCCATGAGCCAACACGTTCCTCAACATTTCAAACGTGGCATGAGAACGAAAGAAAAAGGCAAGTGACCAAATATCAGGAGCCAAAAATAATAATCCAAGAAAAGTAATTTTTATTATACATAGAGGATGACATGCGGGTCCCTTTTGCAGTAGCGGTCTCAGCGTTTCAAAGTCGGCATGAGATGGAAAGAAAAGGGCAAGTGACAATTATCAGGAGCCAAAAATAATCCAAGAAAAAAAATTATTGTACATAGAGGATGACATGCGGGTCCCATTTTGCAGCAGCGTTCTCAACGTTTCCAAGGCGGCACGGGACCAAAAAAAGGAAGTAGCCAGAAATCAGGGGCTCAAAAAATCCAAGAAAAGAAAGATTTCAATTGGGCTGCATCTGGCCGTCTGGGCCTTCGAACTATCCTGCTGGACGCCTTTGGACTCGTACAATTTGAGCCCACACCAAAACAGGAAAGTCCTATTCTTCGCAAAAACAAAAAACAAGGAGATTCAACATATAAGTTTGTTAATTTAAAAATAAAGATTTATTTTTTCCGTTTGCAATAGCTCAGAGCGAAATACACTGTTTATTGTCTGCAAAATTATCAAGTATCACATGTTTCTTGTATGGGGAGGCTGACATCGGGGACCCATGAGCCAGCAGCGTCGTCAACGTTTTAAAGACGGCAGAGGATCAAAAAAAAATAAACCAAAGATCAGTTGGTAAAAAATCCAAAAAAAAGAAACATTTATCATTCTAATAGGATGACATGCGGGACCCATGAGGCAGCATCATCCTCAACGTTTCCAAGGCGACACAAGATTTTAAAAAGGAAAAATAGCTAGAAATTAGAGGTCAAAATAACTCCAAGAAAGGAAAGTTTATTGTTCATAGAGGCTGACATGTGGGACCCATGAGCCAGCAGAATCCTCAATGTTTCAAAGGCGGCGGGGGATCAAAAGAAAAAGGAAGTTGCCAAAAATTAGGGGTAAAAAATAACTCCAAGAAAGGAAACTTTTATCGTACGTAGAGGATGACATGCGGGACCCATGAGCCAGCATCTTACTCAACGTTTCAAAGGCGCCATGAGATCGAAAGAAAAAGGCAAGTGACAAAATATCAGGAGCCAAAGATAATCGAAGAAAAGAAAATTTATTGTGCATAGAGGATGACATGCGGGTCCCATTTAGCAGCAGCGGTCTCAACGTTTCAAATGCGGCTTTAGATAAAAAGAAAAAGAAAGTAGCCAGAAATTAGGGGTAAAAAAATCCAAGAAAAGAAAGTTGATGGACATAGAGGATGGCATGCGGGTCCCATGAGCCAGCAGCTTGCTCGACGTTTCCAAGGCGGCAGGGGATCAAAAGAAAAAGGAAATAGCCAAAAATCAGAGGGTGACAAAAAAATCCAAGAAAATAAACTTTTATAGCACATAGAGGATGACATGTGGGTCCCATGAGCCAACACGTTCCTCAACGTTTCAAATGTGGCATGAGATCGAAAGAAAAAGGCAAGTGACCAAATATCAGGAGCCAAAGATAATCGAAGAAAAGAAAATTTATTGTGCATAGAGGATGACATGCGGGTCCCATTTAGCAGCAGCGGTCTCAACGTTTCAAATGCGGCTTGAGATCAAAAGAAAAAGAAAGTAGCCAGAAATTAGGGGTAAAAAAATCCAAGAAAAGAAAGTTGATGGACATAGAGGATGACATGCGGGTCCCATGAGCCAGCAGCTTACACGACGTTTCAAGGCGGCAGGGGATCAAAAGAAAAAGGAAAAAGCCAAAAATCAGAGGGTGAAAAAAAATCCAAGAAAATAAACTTTTATAGCACATAGAGGATGACATGCGGGTCCCATGAGCCAGCAGTTCCTCAACGTTTCAAACGTGGCATGAGATCGAAAGAAAAAGGAAAGTGACCAAATATCAGGAGCCAAAAATAATCCAAGAAAAGAAACTTGAATGTACATAGAGGATGACATGCGGGTCCCATTTAGCAGCAGCGGTATCACCATTTGAGAGCCGGCAGGGGACCGAAAGAAAAAGGCAAGTGGCCAAATATGAGGTGCCAAAAAAATCCAAGAAAATAAAGTTTTATAGTACATAGAGGATGACATGCGGGTCCCATTTAGCAGCAGCGGTATCACCATTTGAGAGGCGGCAGGGGATCGAAAGAAAAAGGCAAGTGACCAAATATGAGGTGCCAAAAAAAATCGAAGAAAAGAAAGTTTTATAGTACATAGAGGATGACATGCGGGTCCCATTTAGCAGCAGCGGTATCACCGTTTGAGAGGCGGCAGGGGATCGAAAGAAAAAGGCAAGTGACCAAATATGAGGTGCCAAAAAAATCCAAGAAAAGAAAGTTTTATAGTACATAGAGGATGACATGCGGGTCCCATTTAGCAGCATTGGTATCACCGTTTGAGATGTGGCAGGGGATCGAAAGAAAAAGGCAAGTGACCAAATATGAGGTGCCAAAAAAATCCAAGAAAAGAAAGTTTTATAGTACATAGAGGATGACATGCGGGTCCCATTTAGCAGCATCGGTCTCAACGTTTCCAAGGCGTCACGGGATCAAAAGAAAAAGGAAGTAGCCAGAAATCAGGGGGTCAAAAAAATCGAAGAAAAGAAAGAATTTTTGTTCATAGAGGATGACATGCGGGACCCATGATCCTGCATCGTAAACGGCTCGATTGGAGAGCGTTGAACGAGATGGCGCGATCGAGAAAAAAACAATGCTAGAGAGGCTGCCATCTGGGCCCTACATCCCTGGGCGGTGCGGATTTGCATTGACTCGGCCGGCGAACCCGAGAATTCGTGATGCACCACGTCCCGGGCCACCATACACGACGTTTTGGCCGTTTTCGTCGGGCTAGGTGGCCTCAAAAACGAGAAAAAAGTTTGGACATGCACCACGGAGAGACCAAAAATCGTCAGCCATGGTGCACCAGCAACCACGGCGCGACTTCAACTTCGTCGGCCATGGCAACTTTTCTTGTAGTGTTCTCCACCACCACCGCCACCACGCCGTCGTGCTGCCGGGATTCCGAGGAGGATCTACTACTTCCGCTGCCCGCTGGAACAGGGAGAAGGACGTCGTCATCAACACCGAACGTGTGACCGAGTACGGAGGTGTGCCCGACTGTGGCACCGTCAAGATCTTCTACGCGCTTTTGCAAGCGGCAAGTGATCGACTACATCCACCACGAGATTTAATCTCGTTAACGCTTAGCGATCTTCAAGGGTATGTTGATCTTCACCTCGTTGCTACCATCTACTAGATTAGATCTTAGCTTGTTATTCGTTCTTGCGGTAGGAATTTTTTTTCTATGCTACGAATCCCATCAGTGGTATCAAAGCCGTGTCTATGCATAGATTGGTTGCACGAGTAGAACACAATTGTTTTGTGGGCGTTGATGCTTTGTTGTCTTTAGTTCGTGTACTTTGCATCTTGCGGGATGGTGGGATGAAGCGGCTCGGGCTAACTTTACATGACCGCGTTCATGAGATTTTCTCCACGCTCGACATGCAACTTGTATTGCATAAGTGGCTTTGCGGGTGTGTCTCTCCACCATAGTGAAGATTCAATTTACTCTTTCTATTGACAACACTAGTATCACTGTTGTGGTTCATGTTCGTAGGTAGATTGGATCTTACTCGAAAATCCTAAACCACGTAAAATATGCAAACCAAATTAGAGGCATCTAACTTGTTTTTGCAGGGTTTGGTGATGTGATATGGCCATGATGTGATGATGAATATGTATGAGATGATCATTATTGTATTGTGGCAACTGGCAGGAGCCTTATGGTTGTCTTTAAATTTCATGTTGATGTATTATTTCAAAGTAGTTATAATAGTTGCTACATGGGAGAACAACCATGAAGACCGCGCCATTGACCTTGACGCTACGCTGACGATGATGGAGATCATGCCCGTTAATGATGTAGATCATGTCCGTGCTTTGGAGATGAAGATCGAAGGCGCAAAGACAAAAGGGCCATATCATATCACATATGAATTGCATGTGATGTTAATCCTTTTATGCATCTTATATTGCTTAGATCGCGACGGTAGCATTATAAGATGATCCCTCTCACTAAATATGAAGATAATAAAGTGTTCATCCTTAGTATGCACCGTTGCTAAGACTTGTCGTTTCGAAGCATCACGTGATGATCGGGTGTGATAGATTCTACATGTGCATACAACGGGTGCAAGCCAGTTTTGCACACGCGGATACTAAGGTTGCCTTGACGAGCCTAGCATGTACAGACATGGTCTCGGAACACGGGATACCGAAAGGTAGAGCATGAGTCATATGATTGATATGATGAACACTTTGAGTGTTCGCCTTTGAAGTTACATCTTGTCTCGTGATGATCGGACTTGGTGTAGTGGATTTGGTTCGTGTGATCACTAAGATAATGCGAGGGATATTGTTTTGAGTGGGAGTTCACCTAGTTTAATTTTTTAGAATTAAAATTTGAACTCAATTTGTCATAAACTTAGTCTAAACTCTTTGCAAATATGTTGTAGATCATGGCGTCCCCATCAATCAATTTTAACCAGTTCCTAGAGAAAGAAAAGCTTAAAAGCAATGGTAGCAACTTCACCGACTGGTTCCGTCATGTGAGGATTTTCCTCAATGGCGGAAATCACCTGCAGTATCTGAGGATGTAAAAAATGTTTTCGAGACTCGGGTGACTCGATACTCTCAAGTTCAGTGTGCCATCCTGTGCAGCCTAGAGGCAGAGCTCCAAAAGCGTTTTGAGCACCACGACCCTTGTGATATGATCAATGAGCTCAAGGTTATCTTTGAAACTCATGCGGCCGTGGAGAGCTATGAGGCCTCGAAACAGTTCTTTGGCTGTATGATGGAAGAGGGCAGCTCCGTTAGTGAGCACGTGTTCGCTATGTCCGGACACGCGAAGAAGCTCAGTGACTTGGGGATTGTGATCCCTAACCAGCTGGGTATTCATCATGTCCTCCAATCACTGCCACCAAGTTACAAGAACTTCGTGATGAACTACAACATGCAGAACATGAACAAAGAGTTACCTGAACTCTTCTCCATGCTAAAATCTGCTGAGATTGAGATACAGAAAGAGCACCAAGTGTTGATGGTCAATAAGACCACCAGTTTCAAGAAGCAAGGCAAACCTAAGAAGGGCAACTTCAAGAAGGGCGGCAAGAAAGCTGCTGCGCCTCCTGAGAAGCCTAAGGCTGGCCCTAAACCTGATGCTGAGTGCTATTACTGCAAGGAGAAGGGGCACTGGAAGCGTAATTGCCCCAAGTACTTGGCTGATCTGAAGAGCGACCTTGTCAAGAAGAAGAAAGGTATATTTGATATACATGTTATAGATGTCTATCTTACTGGTTCTCGTACTAGTGCCTGGGTATTTGATACTGGTTCGGTTGCGCACATTTGTAACTCGAAACAGGAACTACGGAATAAACGAAGCCTAGCGAGGGACGAGGTGACGATACGCGTTGGAAATGGATCCAAGGTCGATGTGATCGCTGTCGGCACGCTCCCTCTACATCTACCTTCGGGATTAGTTTTAAACCTCAATAATTGTTATTTGGTACCTGCGTTGAGCATGAACATTATATCTGGATCTTGTTTTTATGCAAGACAGTTATTCATTTAAGTCAAAGAATAATGGTTGTTCTATTTATATGAATAATATCTTTTATGGTCATGCGCCTGAGATGAATGGTTTATTCTTGTTAAATCTCGATAGTAGTGATACACATGTTCATAACATTGATGCTAAACGAATTAAATTGAATGATAATTCTACTTATATGTGGCACTGTCGTCTTGGTCATATTGGAGTGAAGCGCATGAAGAAACTCCATTCCGATGGACTTCTTGAATCACTTGACTTTGAGTCACTTGATAGATGCGAAGCATGTCTAATGGGAAAAATGACTAAGACTCCATTCTCTGGTACAATGGAGCGAGCTACAGACTTGTTGGAAATCATACATACCGATGTGTGCGGACCAATGAGTGTAGCCTCGCGCGGTGGTTATCGTTATGTTCTAACCTTCACAGATGATCTGAGTAGATATGGGTATATCTATTTCATGAAACATAAGTCCGAAACTTTCGAGAAGTTTAAGGAATTCCAAAGTGAAGTAGAAAATCAACGTAACAAGAAGATTAAGTTTCTGCGTTCTGATCGCGGAGGCGAATATCTGAGTTATGAGTTTGGCATGCATTTAAAGAAATGCGGAATACTTTCACATTGACACCGCCGGGAACACCACAGCGCAATGGTGTGTCCGAACGTCGTAATCGAACTCTCTTAGATATGGTTCGTTCTATGATGTCTCTTACTGATTTGCCGTTATCGTTTTGGGGTTATGCATTAGAGACAGCTGCATTCACTTTAAATAGGGCACCATCTAAATCCGTTGAAACAACACCATATGAGTTATCGTTTTAGAAGAAACCTAAGCTATCGTTCCTTAAAGTTTGGGGTTGCGAAGCTTATGTAAAAAGGTTACAACCGGACAAGCTAGAACCCAAAGCGGAGAAATGCGTCTTCATAGGATACCCTAAAGAAACTATTGGGTATACTTTCTATCACAGATCCGAAGGCAAAATCTTTGTTGCCAAGAACGGAACCTTTCTTGAGAAGGAGTTTCTCACTAAAGAAGTGACTGGAAGGAAAGTAGAACTCGACGAGGTTACTGAACCTTCTCTCGTAGATCAGAGTAGCGCAGTGCCGGAAGATGTTCCTGTACAGCCTACACCGATAAGAGAGGAACCAAATGATAATGATCATGATACGGGGCGACCTTCGGTCTCCACCGCATCATGTGCGTCAACGCCGACACGTCACGCAAAGGTGAATCTTCTCCTTTATGCGTGCCTACAATTGTCTCTCATGAATGGTATGCTACTTCATCCTTCTTCATATGACCATGATAGGAACACATCGACAAGTACGGAGGAAGTGGACGACACCATGGAGGCTCGAGGACTCAAGGCCGAGGTCGCGGAAGCATGGAAGAGAACGTCGAGGATAAGGAGACGCGCCAGGAAGACCGGCACTGCCGCACCGCCACTACGCCTGAGGACGACGGCACTGCCGCCCTACCTGCGCCGGCCCTATCGCCCTACCTGTGCTGGCCCTGACGCCCCACTGCAAAGAGCATCAAATCTGAACCCTTTATCCCTTTGTATGCCTAAACTACCCCTCCTTTAGTGGCTCCCTATATATAGGCTCCCACCTCCCCCTTCATTAGAAAAGACATAACTTGAGTAAGAACTTGGCTTATGCCTCCACCATCCCTTTGGGATTAGGGAAACCCCCTCCTTAGATTATCAAATCTATTGTACAAGGCACTCCTTATATGATTAGTCTCTCACACTTGTGATTCTACCACCGGTCTCTCACTCGTGTGATTCCACCGATCGTATACCGATCTTCCTCTCGGGGATTCTACCGCGTGTCTCTCCCTTGAGAGATTCTATCGGGATAGTGGTTCGGGCTATCGGGAGTAAACCGGAATTGTATCGGGTTGGTGTGTGTTTGCGTGTGTTCATCGTGTTCATCGCCGTGTTCTTCGTGTTCTTCCTCTCCCCCGCCTTTCCCTCGGTCAATTCGTGAGATCGGGCAACCCACGTGGCCTTAGGCCGCATCATATGGTACCAGAGCAAAGGTTGCCACGAATTTGACCCTCCAATTTCACCAATTTCGCCCAAAAATTTGCCCAAAAATTTGCCCCAAAAAATAGCTCGAAAATTGATCTCCGAATTTGTTGCGTTTTTTGTGGTTTTGATCCACGGATCTGATGTTATTGGTGTTGATCTACTACTTCCCAAAGTTTCCCCTTCTAATTCCATCGATTTCAGCTCTAATTTGAGGATTTTTGGAGCTGCCCTTGTGCTGTTCCTGGAGCTGTTCCTTCCCCACGCGGCCGACCCGCGCGTTGAACAGCTGCCGCCGCCGCCCTGGCCCACTCCGCCTCGCGCCAAGCCGCACGCGCCGATCCGCCCCACAGCAGCACGCCCGCGATCCTTGGCCGCCCCTGGCCCCGCGCCTAGGCCGCCCACGGCCGCGCCCCGCGCTCTGCCTCCACGCCAGCAGCTTCCGCCCCGCCATCTTCCGCTCGCCTCCGCTCCCAACGCGTGCCCGCGCTCGCTCGCCTCGGCCCGCACCAGCTCAAGCCTCCGCTCGCCTCCGCTCAGCTCGCCGTGCGCAGCGCATGCCCGCCTGGCCCCTGGCCGCCCGCACCCACCGGTTCCGCTCGATCCGCTCCTGCACCTCCGCCATCACGCGCGGCGCACAACCTGCAAGCAACCGTGCCGCTCCCTGGCTCGCCCGCGACCCGCTCCTCACAGCGGCCATTCCATCTGCGCATCGCCGCCGCCTTGGCCCCTGGTTCAGCTCGCGCGCGTCCCCAGCAACAGCCAAATCTCTCCTGTGCCTCCGCTCGATTTCGCATCCACGCAAGAAAAAAAAAATTCGGCCGGCACTACTGGCCGGAGCCTCCGTCCGCACTACCGGCCGCGTTACACACGAGCGGTACCACCACCAGTGGTACCGGCCTTGGTACCGCCCCTGCGTTCCAACTCCCCTGGATACCTTGCCGTTTTAACCGGTACCACGTCCGGTACCTCGGGCCGGTCGGTTGACAAATCTGTCCAGTTTTGACTCCATTTCTTTGCCCCAAATTTTGACAACTTTTCGGCGCCCGTTTGACTCCAAACTTTAACAACACCCTCCAACGACTCTACATAGTCTACGTCTAATTTTTGACGATTTTTGGACACCAACTTTTGACCGCTCGTTTTGACCCTACTTTTCGGGCATTGACTTAATTTGCCCGGTTTCCGTTTTGGAGTGCCCTTGGACCGTGAGAACCGCTTCCGCGCCTACATCAACACCGCGACAACGGCATCGGCACCCCGGATTCCGGCGCATCTTCGACACCATCGTCACCACCACTTCGCCATCGCAAGTTCGTGTGCTTGACACCGCCTAACGTCAATAGGTATAACTTGCCCCCTCACCCCTTGTAGCCCCGTTTCTTTCTTTGTGTACCTATCCTATCGAGAGTAGCTTTCCGAGTGTTGCGAAGCATTGCACAAGTGTCACGACCGTGAGAGGGTGTGTGTGTGCGTTGTGTTGAGCAAAGCTCCGAAGCAAGCTCGGTGAGAAAGATACACAAAAGAAGAAAAGTGTGACATATACATAGAGAAAAATAAAGCTTCTAAGCATAAAAAAAAGTGAAAAAAAAGAGAAAAGAAAAAGGAATAGAAAAAGAGTGTGTGTCCACCGATACAAAGGAGTGCAAAGTTCGTGAGCACTAAGAGAGAAAAGAGAAGAGTGGCATTTGTGCAAATCTTGTTGCTTCTCTCATATGCAACCGAGCTACCGTCTCTCTTGTGTTGGCGTGACACCGAGCTTATAGTCTTCGTTAGGACCATCTTGTCACTTGCTCACTTCCTTGGTCGCGCTAACCCCATTGTTCTTCCTTGTGTGTGTTTCCGTGTTTCCTTGACATAGATCACCACTTTTGACATTTGACTTTGGATCTTACCCACATTTGACAATAGACTTTTCCGTTGATCTTTTCGTTTGCTATCCACCCCTTACCCACCACATATAGAGTTTCTTAGCCTTTTGCGTGTGCTTTGAGTGTGTGCGTGAGTAACCCCGATACATTTTGACTTTGCTCTTGACTTGAACCATTTCCCCGATACTTTCTTGAAAGGTTTGATACTTGTGTAGCTTTCCTTCCACCACATACACATACACCTTACCTAGTGAGAGATATACAATATGACCCCACAAGAACAAGCCGAGATGAGCGCATACTTCGCCGAGCTAGATGCTCGAGAAGCCAAGATGAGCCCCCAAGACAAAGCCGAGTGCAAATCCTATTTCAAACACCTTGAGAGCAAGAGTGACACACCCCATGAGTTGAGTGAGGACACTTTGATTTCTAACAACTTAACCTCTACTCCTCTTGTGTTGTCTTCCTCTTTGCTAGGTTCCTCGGACATCGACGACGCCATTGCCATGGACATGAGGGACTCCACTATATGTGAGATGAGCGACTCCACTATATGTGAGATGAGTGACTCCACTATATGTGAGCTTGATGAGTGCCTCCACTTCGAGAGCATGAGTGATACACCAAGTGAGATGAGAGTGGTAGTTGATAGGTCATGTGAGGCCATTTTCAATTCTAACATCTTACCCTCTACCTCTAGTGTGTTTCCTTGTGTCTCATTAGGTTCCATGGATGATGAGACGCCGATCATGGAGAAGATGTACATGGTGCATGAAGATGATGATATCACACCATGCTTGTTGCTTGAAGATGAACATGGAGGCCACATGGAGCCTACCACTTCCACAACACCTACCTCATATGAGTGGGACTACAAAGGTACCTATATGGGTGTTGATGATGCCATGATCCCACTAGTGGACATGATGATTTGTGAGTGCTTGCATGAGTTGGATGATCCTATTGCTATGTCATATGCTTCTTTCACTTTCCCTTGTGATACTTGTGATGCCACCATTCTTGATCATGTGGAAGTAGTTGCTTGTGACACATTGACCATGCCATGCTATGAGTGTTTCGATTTCTATCCTATTGCTTGCAATATGTCGAACAATTTCTCTTTCCCATGTATTGCTTGCAATGTTGATAATGATGCTTGTGTTGTGACAACCTTGCCGAACAATTGCTCTTTCCCTAGGTTTGTCGACAACAATGATGAAATTTTGAACATGTTTTGTGCTACATGCTTGCAATATTCTCCCATTAGTGCAACCAAAATGTTGAATAATTGCTCTTTCCAATGCTTGGTTTGCAATGATGTTAATATGCTTGTGAATGAGATTGCCCCCATAGCTCTCTCACCTTTTGGAGACTTTGCATATATCCATGTTGAGCATGTTCCTAAGTTTTCCCCGCATATTCACCATGTTTACTATAATATCTTGCTTCCCGCTAATGGTGATGTGCAAAAGAAATGGTGCATCATGATGGATGATGTATTCATATACCATGCACACACGTTGTTCTTGTTGTCTAACATGTGTGTAGGTACCCAAATTCCAATGTCAACCTCGATTGAGCACGAGTTGACAAAAAGAGCTCTTGAGAGCATGATACAAGTGAGCTCCAATGAGTGGTTTTGCCCGCACACTTCCACTACACAAGATCTCTCAATGAGAGCACACCGACACTTTGATAAGGTGACCTCCTTCTACTTGCGCCCTCTTCCTAAATACATTGAACTTTGGCTACGCTTTGATTGCTCCTTTGCTTTTCTTGTGCTATTGATAGGGCTCTTGACAAGTGAAGAGGCATTCAAGCGTTGGTGTCATCTACCTCCTCTACACGTTCACGAAGACGCATCGTCGAGGACGACTCTTTTTCAAGTGGGGGGAGATGATACGGGGCGACCTTCGGTCTCCACCGCATCATGTGCGTCAACGCCGACACGTCACGCAAAGGTGAATCTTCTCCTTTATGCGTGCCTACAATTGTCTCTCATGAATGGTATGCTACTTCATCCTTCTTCATATGACCATGATAGGAACACATCGACAAGTACGGAGGAAGTGGACGACACCATGGAGGCTCGAGGACTCAAGGCCGAGGTCGCGGAAGCATGGAAGAGAACGTCGAGGATAAGGAGACGCGCCAGGAAGACCGGCACTGCCGCACCGCCACTACGCCTGAGGACGACGGCACTGCCGCCCTACCTGCGCCGGCCCTATCGCCCTACCTGTGCTGGCCCTGACGCCCCACTGCAAAGAGCATCAAATCTGAACCCTTTATCCCTTTGTATGCCTAAACTACCCCTCCTTTAGTGGCTCCCTATATATAGGCTCCCACCTCCCCCTTCATTAGAAAAGACATAACTTGAGTAAGAACTTGGCTTATGCCTCCACCATCCCTTTGGGATTAGGGAAACCCCCTCCTTAGATTATCAAATCTATTGTACAAGGCACTCCTTATATGATTAGTCTCTCACACTTGTGATTCTACCACCGGTCTCTCACTCGTGTGATTCCACCGATCGTATACCGATCTTCCTCTCGGGGATTCTACCGCGTGTCTCTCCCTTGAGAGATTCTATCGGGATAGTGGTTCGGGCTATCGGGAGTAAACCGGAATTGTATCGGGTTGGTGTGTGTTTGCGTGTGTTCATCGTGTTCATCGCCGTGTTCTTCGTGTTCTTCCTCTCCCCTGCCTTTCCCTCGGTCAATTCGTGAGATCGGGCAACCCACGTGGCCTTAGGCCGCATCAGATCATGAAACTTCGAACGAGGTAGCTACTGAACCTCGCAGATCGACAAGGAAGTGTACCACTCCTGATTGGTATGATCCTTGTCTAAATGTCATGATTGTGGACAACAATGATGAAGACCCTGCGACGTATGAAGAAGCGATGATGAGCCCAGATTCCAACAAATGGCAAGAGGCCATGAAATCCGAAATGGGATCCATGTATGATAACAAAGTGTGGACTTTGGTAGACTTACCTGATAGCCGCAAGGCTGTCGAGAATAAATGGATCTTCAAAAGAAAAACAGATGCTGATGGTAATATTACTGTCTATAAAGCTCGACTTGTCGCAAAGGGTTTCCGACAAATTCAAGGAGTTGACTACGATGAGACCTTCTCACCTGTAGCGAAGCTAAAGTCTGTGAGGATTTTGTTAGCAATAGCTGCATTTTTTGATTATGAGATTTGGCAGATGGATGTCAAAACGGCGTTCCTTAATGGTGACATTGAGGAAGAGTTGTATATGGTACAACCCAAAGGTTTTGTCGATCCTAAAAATGCTGACAAGGTATGCAAACTTCAGCGTTCCATTTATGGACTAAAGCAAGCATCCCAGAGTTGGAACCGACGCTTTGATAAGGTGATCAAAGATTTCGGGTTTATACAGTGTCATGGAGAGGCCTGTATTTACAAGAAAGTGAGTGGGAGCTCTGTAGCATTCCTAATATTATATGTAGATGACATATTATTGATTGGAAATGATATAGAACTATTAAGCAGTGTAAAAGGTTATTTGAATAAGTGTTTTTCAATGAAAGACCTTGGTGAAGCAGCGTACATTTTAGGCATCAAGATTTATAGAGATAGATCAAGACGCCTAATAGGGCTTTCACAAAGTACATACCTGGACAAGATTCTAAAGAAGTTTAGAATGGATGAAAGTAAGAAAGGGTTCTTACCTATGTTGCCAGGTAAGGTCTTGAGTAAGACTCAAGGTCCGGCTACGGCAGAAGAAAGAGAGAGGATGAACAAGATCCCCTATGCCTCGGCAGTAGGCTCTATCATGTATGCCATGTTGTGTACTAGACCGGATATCGCACATGCTGTTAGTTTGACCAGCAGATATCAAAGTGATCCAGGAATGAAACACTGGACAACGGTCAAGAATATCCTGAAGTACTTGAAAAGGACTAAGGATATGTTTCTTTGTTATGGCGGTGACCAAGAGCTCGTTGTAACTAGTTACACCGATGCAAGTTGGAACACTGATCCTGATGACTCTAAGTCTCAGTCTGGGTACGTGTTTATATTGAATGGTGTTGCAGTAAGCTGGTGTAGCTCAAGTAGTGCACGGTGGCGAAGTCTTCAACTGAATCGGAATACATAGCGGCTTCGGAGGCTTCATCGGAAGCGGTATGGATGAAGAGGTTCATTGTTGAGCTTGGTGTGGTTCCTAGTGCATTGGACCCATTAGTCATCTATTGTGACAACATGGGTGACATTGCCAATGCACAAGAACCAAGGTCACACAAGAAGCTGAAGCATATCAAGCTGCGTTTTCATTCGATTCACGAGTACATCGAAGATGGAGAAGTAAAGATTTGCAAAGTACACACTGATCTGAATGTGGCAGATCCGTTGACTAAAGCTCTCCCTAGGGCAAAGCATGACCAACACCAGAATGCCATGGGTGTTAGGTACCTTACAATGTAACCTAGATTATTGACTCTAGTGCAAGTGGGAGACTGTTGGAGATATGCCCAAGAGGCAATAATAAAGTGGTTATTATATATGTTTATGTTTATGATAAATGTTTGCATACCATGCTATAATTGTATTAACCGAAACATTGATACATGTGTGTTATGTAAACAACAAGGAGTCCCTAGTAAGCCTCTTGTATAACTAGCTTGTTGATTAATAGATGATCATAGTTTCGTGATCATGAACATTGGATGTTATTAATAACAAGGTTATGTCATTGATGAATGATGTAATGGACAAACACCCAAATAAGCATAGCATAAGATCACGTCATTAAGTTCAATTTGATATAAGCTTTTGATACATAGTTACCTAGTCCTTTGACCATGAGATCATGTAAATCACTTATACCGGAAGGGTACTTTGATTACATCAAACGCCACTGCGTAAATGGGTGGTTATAAAGTTGGGATTAAGTATTCGGAAAGTATGAGTTGAGGCATATGGATCAAGAGTGGGATATTGTCCATCCGATGACGGATAGATATACTCTGGGCCCTCTCGGTGGAATGTCGTCTGATTAGCTTGCAAGCATATGAATAGTTCATAAGAGATGACATACCACGGTACGAGTAAAGAGTACTTGTCGGAGACGAGGTGGAACAAGGTATGGAGATACCGATGATCAAACCTCGGATAAGTAAAATATCGCGTGACAAAGGGAATCGGTATCGTATGTAAATGGTTCAATCGATCACTAAGTTATCGTTGAATATCTGGGAGCAATTATGGATCTCCAGATCCCGCTATTGGTTATTGGTCGGAGAGAAGTCTCGACCATGTCTACATAGTTCGCGAACCGTAGGGTGACACACTTAAGGTTTGATATCGTTTTAAGTAGATATGGAATATGGAATGGAGTTCGAAGTTTTGTTCGGAGTCTCGGATGGGATCCAGGACATCACGAGGAGTTCTGGAATGGTCCGGAGAATAAGATTCATATATAGGAAGTCACTTTCCAAGTTTGGAAATGATCCGGTGCATTTATGGAAGGCGCTAGAATGTTCTAGAACCTTCCGGAAGAAATCACTATGGAAGGTGGAGTCCCGGTGGGACTCCACCAACCCTAACTTGCCAACCAAGTAGGAGGGTGGAGTCCATGGAGGACTCCACCTCCTTGGCCGGCCAAGCAAGGGGGGAAGGGAGAGTCCCACCCCAAGTAGGATTCGTCCATATGGCAGTTTTGAATTGGGGTCTTATTCAAAGACTTGGGCAAACCCTAGATGTGTTCCACCTATATACTGAGGGGCAAGGGGAGGGGGCCGGCCACCACACCACCACCTTGGCCGCACCCCTAGAGGCACCAAGGCCGGCGCCCCCCTCTCCCCAAACCCTAGCCCCTCCTCCTCATACACCTCTAGTAGTGCTTAGGCGAAGCCCTGCCGGAGTTCTCCACCACCACCGCCACCACGCCGTCGTGCTGCCGGGATTCCGAGGAGGATCTACTACTTCCGCTGCCCGCTGGAACAGGGAGAAGGACGTCGTCATCAACACCAAGATGATAAGGGGTTGCCCGATCTTCTCAGTAAGCGACGGGTGGTGATGAACACGATGGTGTATGCAGCGGAGGGAATCGATGATATGGTGTAGATAACTTGTATGACGCCGACGAAGTCTCTTGATTGATTCCTGTAGCCAATGCAACAGATCTCAACCCTGAAAAATATTCGCAACTCCACACACTTGCGCACATAGCCGCCGACCTCGAAGCGGTAAATTGCAATCTTCTAATTCCCAATGGAACAGCAGATCACACAAAACTTTCAGCATAAAACTCCATTGATGCGAATTGGAGTAGTATTCAATAGTTTTGCAAAGCAAACAACTAAGAACTAGGGTTTATCTTAAACGTGGTCTCAAGCAGCTAGGGGGCGTCCTATGGACTTATATAGGCGTCCAGGACGACTTCTGGTCGAAAAACTACGAGAATAACCTACCCAGAATAGATCTGGTCGAGACAGACTCGGACACGGCCGGTCTGGGGGCGGTCGACCGGGCCTAGGACCGGGCTGGCGGTTCAAACCGGGCGGGGACCGGGTGGCAACGGGCTCTAATTGTCGCGCTAACCCGTCGGTTCTGTCGGCGGGTGCCCGGTTGGCGCGGGGTGGATCCGGTCAGCGCCCGGTTGGACCGGGCGAGGGACCGGCGCGCCGCGTGGCGCCGGTCTGACCGGTCTGGGCCGGTCTGGACTTCATCTTCTCCTCTCGCGCATGCCTCCCGCTCCTCCCTCGCGCATCCATGAGATATCTTCATGTCCAGCTCCTTGTCCAGCTCCACGTCCATCTTCACGTCCAGTTGCTCCTCTCCTCGTGCGATGCTTGTCTCCTCTTCATACCTGATGATACATAAGTAATAGGACTTAGGTAGTATAAAGTTCTCATCAATCAAAGTATCGTTTAGGAACAAGTTCACCTGTTGTTTAAGTAGCTTCGCACGAGCTCGTGTCATTGGTCCAATCCTGACTTCATTGGACTTGAGCTTCACAGCAGGTTCATCTTCAGTTGGTAATGACGGAGGTAGTAGTGAGGTAGGGATGTCCTCATCATCTCCCCCCTTCAAAAGGCGTCGACCTCGACGCTCCAAGGTCTTCTCCGTCATATGGTGTCAAATCAGCAACATTGAAAGAATTACTGACACCAAACTCATCCTCTGGAAGATCTATCGAGTATGCATTATCATTGATCTTGGCAAGCACTTTGTAAGGACCAGCACCACGAGGCTTCAACTTAGACTTCCTCAGCTTCGGGAACCTATCCTTGCGAAAATGTACCCAGACCATATCACCAGGCTTGAACAACATCTCCTTACGCTTTTTATTCATCCTTGCAGCATTGCTCTTGCCTTTCTTCTCAATCAACTCTTTAGTCTTCACATGAATCTTCTTCACAAAATCTGCCCTCTTGGATGCCTCCATATTGACTCTCTCATGTATGGGCAAAGTGATAGGGCAAAGGTGTCCGATCTTTCGATGAGATGAAGATAGATCGATTTGTTGGTGGAGTTCGTGCTTGACGATCCGACTACACGTGCAAAGCTCGTGCGCCAATGCAATCGCTAGGACAATCTCCGGGAGTTACTGATCTTGCGGGAGCACGATCAGCCTGACCAGCAAGGGTCTTAATTCCTACCTGAAATCGAGAACAAGTAAGAACTAAAGATGCAATCAGAATATTGCGAATAGAGATGAAAGCTTGATTGATAATGGTGGGATTCTGAATAGTCGGTCTTGTTCTGGGCGTTGGCCTCAAAAGAAGTACACGTAGTTGCAGCAATTGGCTAACTTTTAATCTAATCAAAATCCAAGTTCTAATGACGGCTACAGAGGGATATATATGGGGGAAGTGAAGGGATTTTCGTCCAACCAGCTAGGGTTGGCCAAAAACACCCCTAAATGGGCCTTCCTCCACTTATATGGCCTCTTAAAATCCCCTAAAATACCTAATCCGAAAATACATGGGCCTGGCCCATTAAATAAGGTGACGCAGCACCAAAAATAACTCTTTGGACGAATTTTATGATGGAGTAACTTGTATAATTCATCCAAGCATCATTGCTTCACTATGGTGGCTTCAATGTTCTGAAATCCTCGCTTGCAACGCCATCCTGAATCCTTGCAGGTCTGCTGCCATCTCCATGCACGTTCCAATGCTTGGCGTCCATGCTAGATCCATTCCTAAATAATATAAATATATTTGATTTAGGCAGCATCATATTCTCATATATATCAGGAAGGATTCCTAGTAACGAAGGTACCTGAGATGTGGTTGTAGGAGTATTGGTTGTATCTATCATAGCGATGTCCTCATCATCCTCCCCTACTTGAATTGAAGTCGTCCTCGACGTAGTCTCATCTTTTTCACCAAAATATGCCTTGAAATCGCAGGTAATCATGTCCTCATCATCCTCCCTTTCTTGAAAGAAAAGCCGTCCTCGGCGATGTTTATTCTGTAAACATGCTAACAAAAGAGACAAGGTATATGCATGGTATATGTATATGTCATCCGTTTTAACAGATCTCTCATGTTTCCCATTTAAGTTTGTACATATTCCAGTATTGTAGTAGCGTAGAAGCTTATTAGTCCCCATTAGACATTTATCACAACAAGTAAGAACTAAAGATGCAATCAGAATATTGCGGATATAGATGAAAGCTTTATTGATAAAGGTGGGATTCCGAATAGTCGGTCTTGTTCTGGGCGTTGGCCTCAAAAGAAGTACACGAGAGTTGCAGCAATTGGCTAACTTTTAATCTAATCAAAATCCAAGTTCTAATGACGGCTACAGAGGGATATATATGGGGGAAGTGAAGGGATTTTCGTCCAACCAGCTAGGGTTGGCCAAAAACACCCCTAAATGGGCCTTCCTCCACTTATATGGCCTCTTAAAATCCCCTAAAATACCTAATCCGAAAATACATGGGCCTGGCCCATTAAATAAGGTGACGCAGCACCAAAAATAACTCTTTGGACGAATTTTATGATGGAGTAACTTGTATAATTCATCCAAGCATCGTTGCTTCACTATGGTGGCTTCAATGTTCTGAAATCCTCGCTTGCAACGCCATCCTGAATCCTTGCAGGTCTGCTGCCATCTCCATGCACGTTCCAATGCTTGGCGTCCATGCTAGATCCATTCCTAAATAATATAAATACATTTGATTTAGGCAGCATCATATTCTCATATATATCAGGAAGGATTCCTAGTAACGAAGGTACCTGAGATGTGGTTGTAGGAGTATTGGTTGTATCTATCATAGCGATGTCCTCATCATCCTCCCCTACTTGAATTGAAGTCGTCCTCGACGTAGTCTCATCTTTTTCACCAAAATATGCCTTGAAATCGCAGGTAATCATGTCCTCATCATCCTCCCTTTCTTGAAAGAAAAGCCGTCCTCGGCGATGTTTATTCTGTAAACATGCTAACAAAAGAGACAAGGTATATGCATGGTATATGTATATGTCATCCGTTTTAACAGATCTCTCATGTTTCCCATTTAAGTTTGTACATATTCCAGTATTGTAGTAGCGTAGAAGCTTATTAGTCCCCATTAAACATTTATCACAACTCAAGCAGACTAAAGATGCAATCAGAATATTGCGGATATAGATGAAAGCTTTATTGATAAAGGTGGGATTCCGAATAGTCGGTCTTGTTCTGGGCGTTGGCCTCAAAAGAAGTACACGAGAGTTGCAGCAATTGGCTAACTTTTAATCTAATCAAAATCCAAGTTCTAATGACGGCTACAGAGGGATATATATGGGGGAAGTGAAGGGATTTTCGTCCAACCAGCTAGGGTTGGCCAAAAACACCCCTAAATGGGCCTTCCTCCACTTATATGGCCTCTTAAAATCCCCTAAAATACCTAATCCGAAAATACATGGGCCTGGCCCATTAAATAAGGTGACGCAGCACCAAAAATAACTCTTTGGACGAATTTTATGATGGAGTAACTTGTATAATTCATCCAAGCATCGTTGCTTCACTATGGTGGCTTCAATGTTCTGAAATCCTCGCTTGCAACGCCATCCTGAATCCTTGCAGGTCTGCTGCCATCTCCATGCATGTTCCAATGCTTGGCGTCCATGCTAGATCCATTCCTAAATAATATAAATACATTTGATTTAGGCAGCATCATATTCTCATATATATCAGGAAGGATTCCTAGTAACGAAGGTACCTGAGATGTGGTTGTAGGAGTATTGGTTGTATCTATCATAGCGATGTCCTCATCACAAAGGCAACAAGTCAAGTGGAGTAATGGGTTTGAAACCATACACCACCTCAAAAGGACACAGCTCTGTGGTAGAATGTACCGCCCTGTTGTAAGCAAACTCCACATGCGGCAAACACTCTTCCCACTCCTTCAGATTCTTCTTTATCATGGATCTCAACAGTTGTGACAATGTTCTATTCACCACTTCAGTTTGACCATCAGTTTGGGGATGACAAGTAGTGCTGAAAAGCAGCTTTGTCCCCAGCTTTCTCCATAGCGTCTTCCAGAAGTAGCTCATAAACTTCACGTCACGATCAGAAACAATAGTCTTTGGGACTCCATGTAGACGTACAATCTCCCTGAAAAACAGGTTAGCAATATGCGACGCATCGTCGCTCTTGTGGCAGGCAATAAAGTGTGACATCTTAGAGAATCTATCCACTACCACAAATATAGAATCATGGCCTCTTTTAGTACGCGGCAAACCCAACACAAAATCCATACTAATATCCTCCCAAGGTGTAGTAGGTGCCGGTAAAGGAGTATACAAACCGTGAGGCTTCAGCTTGGACTTGGACTTGTTGCAAGTAATGCACCTTCACATACCTGTCCACGTCCCGCCTCATCTTTGGCCAATAAAAGTGGTCAGCTAGCATGAGTAGTGTCTTCTCACGCCCAAAGTGACCCATCAAACCTCCAGCATGTGATTCCTGCAATAAGAGCAAACGCACAGACGATTCTGGAACACATAGTTTGTTAGCTCTAAACAAAAACCCATCATGTATGTGATATTTTTCCCATGCTTTACCAAGAGCACATAAGCGATATGGTTCAGCAAAATCATGATCAGTGGCATACAAATCACATAGTATCTCTAATCCAGGAATTTTAACATCAAGTTGAGTTAATAGCATATTCTTCCTAGATAGAGCATCAGCAACAATATTATCTTTTCCCTTCTTATGCTTAATAATGTACGGAAAAGACTCAATGAACTCAACCCACTTAGCTAGACGCTTATGCAAAGTAGATTGGGCTTTCAGGTATTTTAAAGCTTCATGATCATAATGTATGATAAATTCTTTTGGCCACAAATAATGTTGCCAAACCTCAAGAACTCTAATTAAAACATACAATTCTTTATCATATATAGGATAGTTCAACTTAGCACCAGAAAGTTTCTCAGAAAAATATGCAATTGGGTGACCCTCTTGCATCAACACACCACCAATTCCAATACCACTAGCATCACATTCAATCTCAAATTGCTTATTGAAATCAGGAAGTGCAAGCAACGGTGCAGAAGTTAACAATCGTTTCAGTTCATCAAATGCATGATCTTGGGCTGCGCCCCACTCAAAGACAACACCCTTTTTAGTTAAATCATTCAAAGGTGCAGCAATAGTACTAAAGTTGGGCACAAATCTTCTATAAAACCCAGCAAGACCATGAAAACTTCGTACTTGACTCACATTCATGGGAGTAGGCCAATTTTGAATAGCTTCAATTTTAGATTCATCTACTTCTACTCCATGCTTAGAGACAACATAACCCAGAAATATGACCTTATCTTTGCAAAATGTGCACTTCTCAAGATTACCATAGAGTTGATTATCACGCAACACTTGCAAAACATGTCGAATATGTATAGTATGTTCAGATTCATTGCGGCTGTAGATTAATATGTCATCAAAGTACACAACCACAAACTTGCCAATAAAATCACGCAAAACATGGTTCATCAGTCTCATGAAAGTGCTAGGTGCATTAGTTAAACCAAAATGCATTACTAACCACTCATATAAACCAAATTTTGTTTTAAAGGCTGTTTTCCACTCATCCCCTTCTTTCATCCTAATTTGATGATAACCACTACGCAAATCAATTTTAGAGAACACAGCAGCACCACTCAATTCATCTAGCATATCCTCTAAACGGGGAATAGGATGACGATATCGAATAGTAATGTTGTTTATAGCTCTACAATCTACGCACATACGCCATGTACCATCTTTCTTAGGAACTGAAATAACCGGAACAACACAAGGACTAAGACTTATGCGGATATAACCTTTGTCGAGTAGCGCTTGTACTTGCTTCTGTATCTCCTTCGTCTCTTCGGGATTTGTTCTATATGGCGCCCTATTGGGCAGCGAAGCTCCGAGAATCAAGTCAATTTGATGCTCAATACCTCGCAATGGTGGTAGTCCTGCGGGTACCTCCTCCGGAAACACGTCGCCAAATTCCTGCAAAACATTAGAAACACCAAGAGGAAGAGGGGTCATGTCGTTAGAAACCAAAACCGTACCCCTGTACAAAAGCACAAGAGGCATGGCCGTAGGATCCTCACTAAATTCTCTCATGTCTTCTTTGGTGGCTAAAAGCACTAAGGAATTCACTCTCTCACTTTTCGTTATATCACTCACGGTATTACAATTCTCTCGCCTATCTAGAGGTGCATCAAGTTTACGTCAATCTTCTGACGAGACTCATTGACAATTTGTTGCGGTGACATAGGCTATAAGTTGATTTTCTTGCCCTTGAACTCCAAGTGATATGTATTGGTGCGGCCATTGTGTTGCACAGAACGGTCATATAACCATGGCCGGCCCAACAATAAGTGACACACCGTCATAGGAACCACATCAAAGTCAATGGAATCCTTATACGGTCCAATCTCAAAATCAACACGCACCATGTGGCTCACCTTCATCTCACCATTATTGCTCAACCACTGAATATAATATGGATGCGGGTGCGGTAGATACTTCAGTTTCAGCTTGGCACATAACTCTTTGCTTGCTAAATTGCGACAACTTCCGCCATCAATAATAACCTTGCAAGCTTTATCAGGACCAACAAGTGCCTTTGTTTGGAACAAATTGCAGCGCTGAGTAGATGCACTAGGCTGCACATTGAGAACACGCTGTGACACAACTATAGTTTGAGCTTCTGAAGGATAAGCATCAAAACTATCGCTGTCATAATCATCATCTTCCGGAGCATCCGGATCAGCATCGTCTCCAGTTTCATATTCATTGTCCTCATTAATGATCATAACTTTGCGGTTAGGACAATCCTTCTTGAAGTGACCCTTGCCACCACATGTATGACAAAGCATATCACGGTTGCGCGCTGTTGACATACTAGAACCAGTTCCACTTGCTGCAGGGACGGGCCTCTTTGTGTTGGACACATTGGACACCGGCTTGCTAGACGAAGAAGGAACATCCGTAGGACGCGTAGATGGCGCCGTGGAGGGTGGCGGCCTAGGCGTGTAGCGCCCTGCGCCTGTAGCACGGCCCCTCTGCTACGCTTCTTCAGCCAACTGTGACTCAGCTTCTCTTGCATGATGTAGCAGCTCATTCATTGTAGTATAGCTGTGATGACGTACAATGCCTTTGATATTAAACTTGAGACCATTCAGAAATCGCTGTAGTGTCATCTCAAGGGACTCACGGACACGGGCACGCTGCATAAGCATCTCCATCTCCATGTAGTAAGCATCAACTGTCATAACACCTTGCTTCAATTGGGTCAACTTATCAAACACTGAACGCAAGTAATTGGTAGGAACAAAACGAGCTCTCATTGCCGCCTTCATAGTACGCCATGTGATAATAGGCAGCTCACCATCTTCTTCTCGAGCACGAACAAGTCCATCCCACCAAGGCAATGCGTAACCATCAAATTCAGAGGAAGCAAGTTTGATCTTCCTATCTTCAGTATAGTCATGTAATCTCCATAATCTCTCAATTTTCAGCTCCCATGTAAGATATTCTTCAACATCAGTAGTACCTTCAAATCTGGGAATTGAGAACTTGGGCTTACCCAAACCATCGTCTTGCGGCTGTGGAGGAACACGGCGTGCACCAAGTTCAACATAACCGCGATTGACGCCACGTGGAAGACCACGACCACGTCCAATGCCTTGAGCAGCAGCATCCGCATTATCACCATTGACACTGCCATCTTCATCAAGTGGTTGTTGTGGTTGTTGTTGTACCATAGTACGGATGTCATGGACGGCTTGAGTCAAAGTATTCATAGATGCTTGAAGAGTCGTCATCGATGTTTGAACGGTGTTAATAGCCGTAGTAGCCTCATCGACCTTCAAGTTGACACCCTGAATTTCAGTATCAAATGTCTCCGTAGTAACACGAAGTTCACGTGTTAGGTGATCACGAAGAGCCTCATATTCCATCCAAGTAACCGGCGAGGATGGGTCCTTTTTCTGCATCACGTCAAACTCAGAAGAAGACATGATTAGTAGGTTAGTGCACTAAACAAAAATCTTTGGTGGTACTCTCACAACTCACTCAAAACTGATAAGAAAGGTAAATCTTACCGCTCCAAAGTGAATTAGTATTGCTTACCAACTCGGACTGACGAACTATTGCACGGTGATACGTCTCCAACGTATCTATAATTTCTTATGTTCCACGCTAGTTTTATGACAATACCTACATGTTTTGTTCACACTTTATGATGTTTTGATGCATTTTCCGGCACTAACCTATTAACAAGATGCCGCAGTGCCGTTCCTTTCTGCTGTTTTTGGTTTCAGAAATCCTACACAGGAAATATTCTCGGAATTGGACGAAACAAAAGCCCACGGTATTATTTTCCACGGAAGGTTCCAGAGCACCGAAGAGGAGACGGAGAAGGGCCACGAGGCGGCCACACCCTAGGGGGGCGCGGCCCCAGCGCGCCGCCCTATGGGGTGGGCCCTCGGGCACCCCCGCGCTGCCCCTTCGCCTACTTAATCCCTCCGTCGCGAAAACCCTAGTACCGAGAGCCACGATACGAGAAAAAGAGACGCCGCCGCCGCCAATCCCATCTCGGGGATTGAGATCGCCTCCGGCACCCTGCCGGAGAGTGGAATCATCACCGAGGGCTCTACATCACCATGCCCGCCTCCGGAATGATGCGTGAGTAGTTCATCCTTGGACTATGTGTCCATAGCAGTAGCTAGATGGTTGACTTCTCCTCTTGTGCTATCATGTTTAGATCTTGTGAGCTGCCTAACATGATCAAGATCATCTATTTGTAATGCTACATGTTGTGTTTGGTGGGATCCGATGAATATTGAATACTATGTCAAGTTGATTATTGATCTATCATATATGTGCTATTTATGTTCTTTCATGCTCTCCGTTGCTAGTAGATGCTCTGGCCAAGTTGATACTTGTAACTCCAAGAGAGAGTATTTATGCTCGATGGTGGGTTCATGCCTCCATTGAATCTGGGACAGTGACAGAAAGTTCTAAGGTTGTGGATGTGATGTTGCCACTAGGGATAAAACATTGATGCTTTGTCTAAGGATATTTGTGTTGATTACATTACGCACCATACTTAATGCAATTGTCTGTTGTTTGCAACTTAATACTGGAAGGGGTGCGGATGCTAACATGAAGGTGGACTTTTTAGGCATAGATGCATGCTGGATGGCGGTCTATGTTCTTTGTCGTAATGCCCTGATTAAATCTCATAGTAGTCATCATGATATGTGTATGAATCTCTATTTGTCAATTGCCCACCTATAATTTGTTCACCCAACATGCTATTTATCTTATTGGAGAGACACCACTAGTGAACTGTGGACCCCGGTCCATTCTTTTACATCTAAAATACAATCTATTGCAATCACTGTTCTCTGTTGTTCTTTGCAAACAAACATCATTTTCCACACCATACGTTTAATCCTTTGTTCTCAGCAAGCCGGTGAGATTGACAACCTCACTGTTTGGGGCAAAGTATCTTGATTGTGTTGTGCAGGTTCCACGTTGGCGCCACCGGTGTTGCGCCGCACTACACTCCTCCACCAACAACCTTCACGTGGCCTTCATCTCCTACTGGTTCGATAAACCTTGGTTTCTTACTGAGGGAAAACTTGCTGCTGTGCTCATCATACCTTCCTCTTGGGGTTCCCAACGGACGTGTGCTTTACCGTCACAAGGAAGTTGTCGACTACACGCCAGCAACTCTTTTTCTCGCGCCGTTGCCGGGGAAATCAAGACACGCTGCAAGGGGAGTCTCTCACATCCAATCTCTTTACTTTGTTTATTGTCTTGCTTTACTTTATTTTATTTTCTGTCTTGTTTGCTTTCTTATATCAAAAACACAAAAAATTAGTTACTTGTTTTTACTTTATTTTATTCTATTTGCTTAGTTTACTTTTATTACTGCTAAAATGAATACTCCTTAAAATACTAAGTTGTGTGATTTCACTAGCACAAATAATAATGATTTTATATGTACTCATATTGCTCCACCTGCTACTACAGCAGAATTTTATGAAATTAAACCTGCTTTACTAAATCTTGTTATGAGAGAGCAATTTTCTGGTGTTAGTACTGATGATGCTGCTGCCCATCTTAATAATTTTGTTGAACTTTGTGAAATGCAAAAGTATAAGGATATAGATGGTGATATTATAAAACTGAAATTGTTTCCTTTCTCCTTAAGAGGAAGAGCTAAAGATTGGTTGCTGTCTTTGCCTAAAAATAGTATTGATTCATGGACTAAATGTAAAGATGCTTTTATTGGTAAATATTATCCTCCTGCTAAGATTATATCTTTGAGAAGTAGCATTATGAATTTTAAGCAATTGGATAATGAACATGTTGCTCAAGCATGGGAGAGAATGAAATCTTTCGTAAATAATTGCCCTACCCATGGACTAACTACTTGGATGATCATCCAAACCTTTTATGCATGATTGAATTTTTCTTCGAGGAACCTATTGGATTCAGCTGCTGGAGGTACTTTTATGTCCATCACTTTGGGTGCTGCAACAAAGCTTCTTGATGATATGATGATCAATTACTCTGAATGGCACACTGAAAGAACTCCTCAAGGTAAGAAGGTAAATTCTGTTGAAGAAACCTCTTCTTTGAGTGATAAGATTGATGTTATTATGTCTATGCTTGTTAATGGTAGATCTCATGTTGATCCTAATAATGTTCCTTTAGCTTCATTGGTTGCTCAATAAGAGCATGTTGATGTGAATTTCATTAAGAATAATAATTTCAACAACAATGCTTATAGGAATAATTATGGTAACAACAACTATAGGCCATATCCTTCTAATAATTGTAGTGGTTATGGTAATTCCTATGGTAATTCTTACAACAATAATAAGAGTGTACCCTCTGGTCTTGAAGTCATGCTTAAAGAATTTATTAGTACACAAACTGCTTTTAATAAATCTGTTGAAGAAAAGCTTGGTAAAATTGATGTTCTTGCTTCTAAGGTTGATAGTCTTGCTCTTGATGTTGATCTTTTGAAACTGAAAGTTATGCCTGATGAAGTTAAAGATACTAAGTTTGCTAAAACAAATGCTATCCAAGTTCGAATTAATGACAATATTAGAATGATGGCTGAATTGCATGCTAGGTGGGAAAGAGAAGAAAGAGAAAAACTTGCTAAAGAGAATAATGTAGTTAAAGTTTGGACTATTACCACCACTAATAATGTTGACGCTTCACATGTTGCTAAACCTCCTACTATCAATAGTAAAATAATTGGTGTTGGCAATGTTTCTAAGTCTACTGCAAAGCGTGCAAAATTGCCTGAAACTGCTGAAACTGTTTGTGATAAAAGTGCTGAAATTTTTCAGGATGCTGTAGAACATAATGATTTAGATTTTGATAGTTGTCATATTTCTGAAGTTATTAAGTTCTTACAAAAACTTGCTAGAAGTCCTAATGCTAGTGCTATAAATTTAGCCTTTACAAAACATATTACAAATGCTCTCATTAAAGCTAGGGAAGAGAAATTAAAACTTGAAGCTTCTATTCCTAGGAAGTTGGAAGATGGTTGGGA
Organism: Lolium multiflorum; assembly: GCA_030979885.1. Classification (NCBI taxonomy): domain Eukaryota; kingdom Viridiplantae; phylum Streptophyta; class Magnoliopsida; order Poales; family Poaceae; genus Lolium; species Lolium multiflorum. Next base: position 164,872,760 of record CM061753.1, on the reverse strand, counting down.
GCCCATCATTAAGATGAAAGTCAATGATTTTGATTGTAATGCTTTATGTGATCTTGGTGCAAATATTTCTGTTATGCCTAAGAAAATTTATGATATGCTTGACTTGCCACCATTGAAAAATTGTTATTTGGATGTTAATCTTGCTGATAATTCTATAAAGAAACCTTTGGGGAGGATTGATAATGTTCACATTACGGTTAACAATAACCTTTTCCCCGTTGATTTTGTTGTCTTGGATATTAAATGCAATGCATCTTGTCCTATTGTTTTGGGAATACCCTTTCTTCGAACTGTTGGTGCTATTATTGATATGAAAGAAGGAAATATTAAGTATCAATTCCCTCTCAAGAAAGGTATGGAACACTTCCCTAGAAAGAGAATGAAGTTGTCTTTTGATTCTATTATTAGAACAAATTACGATGTTGATGCTTCTTCTCTTGATGTTACTTGATTTGCACTTTCTGCGCCTAGCTGAAAGGCGTTAAAGAAAAGCACTTCTTGGGAGATAACCCATGTTGTTTTTATTTTTACTACTGTTTTGTTGAGTCTTGGAAGTTGTTACTACTGTAGCAACCTCTCCTTATCATGTTATTGTGCCAAGTAAAGTCTCTAATAGAAGGTTGAAGCTAGATTTGGATTTCTGCGCAGAAACAGATTTTCTGTCTGTCACGAATTCGCATTTTTCTCTCTGTAGAAGAATCAAAAAAATCAGCGAAAATTCATGCGTGATTCTCAGATATGTACGCAACTTTCATTAGTTTTGAGTTTTTCCATCTGAGCAAGTTAAGTGCCTCAGAAAAATTCGTCTTTACGGACTGTTCTGTTTTGACAGATTCTGCCTTTTATTTCGCATTGCCTCTTTTACTGTGTTGAGTGGATTTCTTTGTTCCATTAACTTTCAGTAGCCTTGGGTAATGTCCAGAAGTGTTAAGAATGATTGTGTCCTCTCTGAACATATGAATTTTTGATTATGCACTAACCCTCTAATGAGTTTGCTTTAAGTTTGGTGTGGAGGAAGTTTTCAAGGGTCAAGAGAGGAGGATGATATAATATGATCAAGAAGAGTGAAAATTCTAAGCTTGGGGATGCTCCCGTGGTTCATCCCTGCATATTTTAAGAAGACTCAAGCATCTAAGCTTGGGGATGCCCAAGGCATCCCCTTCTTCATCGAGAACTTATCAGGTCACTTCTAGTGAAACTATATTTTTATTCTGTCACATCTTATGTGCTTTACTTGGAGCGTCTGTTTGTTTTTATTTTTGTTTTGTTTGAATAAAGTTGGATCCCAGAAATCCTTGTATTGGAGAGAGACACGCTTCGCTTTTTCATATTGAACACTGGTGTTCTTAGTTTTGCTTGAATGTTCATGGCAAAGGCTGAAAACTGCTTCGTTGATTGCTATTTGGTTGGAATCAGAAAATGCTTCATATGGTCTTGAATAATTTGATACTTGGCAATTGTTTTGAGCTCTCATAGATCATGTTTAAGCTCTTGCATCATGTAGTTCAAATCTATTAGTGGAGAACTACTGTAGAGCTTGTTGAAATTTGGTTTGCATGCATGATTGATGTCCCTAAGGTCTAGATATTTTCTGGTAAAAGTGTTTGAACAAAAAGGAAGACAGTGTAGAGTCTTATAATGCTTGCAATATGTTCTTGTGTAAGTTTTGTTGTACCTGTTCATACTTGTGTTTGCTTCAAACAACCTTGCTAGCCAAAGCCTTGTACTGAGAGGAACTTCTCGTGCATCCAAAAACCTTGAGCCAAAACCTATGCCATTTGTGTCCACCATAACAACCTATATGTGGTATTTTTCTGCCATTCCAAAGTAAATTGCTTGCGTGCTACCTTTAAAATTTCATTCCTTGTCTTTACAATACATAGCTCATGGGAAAGTAGCCTAAAAACTATTGTGGTGATGAATATGTTGCTATGTATCTTAGTTCTTATAAGTTGCTTGTTGAGCGGTAACCATGTTTCTGGGGACGCCATCAACTTTTTACACCTTTGTTGAATATCATGTGAGTTGCTATGCATGTTCGTCTTGTCTGAAGTAAGGGTGATTTATCATGATTAAATGGTTTGAGTATGCATATTGTTAGAGAAGAACATTGGGCCGCCAACCAAAGCCATGTATCATGGTGGAAGTTTCAGCTTGGACATTAATCCTTAGAATCTCTTATGAGAATATTATTTGTTGTTGAATGCTTAAGCATTAAAGAGGAGTCCAATATCTGTTTTCTATGTTGTGCCGGTATGGATGTCCTCAAGTTGAGATCTATCAAAACTGAGAAATCAAATGCGATATATCTCCTTGGACCTTTGTACAGGTGGCGTAGAGGTACCCCTTTGTGACACTTGGTCGAAACATATGCAATGCAATGATAATCTATGGAAATCCGAGCTAATTAGGACAAGGTGCGGGCACTATTGGTATTCGATGCATGAGGCTTGCAACTTGTAGGAAGTTTTATGCATAACACATATGAATTATTACTACCGTTGACAAAATTGTTTCCATGTTTTCAAAAGAAAAAGCTCTAGCAATCCCTGCTTCCCTCTGCGAAGGGCCTTTCTTTTACTTTATGTTGAGTCAGTTTACCTACTTATTTCTATCTTAGAAGCAAACACTTGTGTCAACTGTGTGCATTGATTCTTACATGTTTACTTATTGCACTTGTTATATTACTTTATGTTGACAATTATCCATGAGATATACATGTTACAAGTTGAAGCAATTCTTGAAACTTAATCATCCTTTGTGTTGCTTCGAAACCTTCTATTAAGAATCTATTGCTTTATGAGTTAGCTCTTATGCAAGTCTTTTTGATGCTTGTCTTGAAAGTACTATTCATGAAAAGTTTTTGCTTTATGATTCAGTTGTTTAGTCATTATCTTTTTGTTTGCAATCTATTGCTTCGAATCACTTCATTCATCGCATATGCTTTACAATAATGTTGATCAAGATTATGTTGGTAGCATGTCACTTCAGAAATTATTGTTGTTATCGTTTACCTACTCGAGGGCGAGTAGGAACTAAGCTTGGGGATGCTTGATACGTCTCCAACGTATCTATAATTTCTTATGTTCCATGCTAGTTTTATGACAATACCTACATGTTTTGTTCACACTTTATGATGTTTTGATGCATTTTCCGGCACTAACCTATTAACAAGATGCCGCAGAGCCAGTTCTTGTTTTCTGCTGTTTTTGGTTTCAGAAATCCTACACAGAAAATATTCTCGGAATTGGACGAAACAAAAGCCCACGGTCTTATTTTCCACGGAAGGTTCCAGAGCACCGAAGAGGAGACGGAGAAGGGCCACGAGGCGGCCACACCCTAGGGGGCGCGGCCCACCTCTGGCTGCGCCGCCCTATGGGGTGGCCCCTCGGGCACCCCTGCGCTGCCCTTCGCCTACTTAATCCCTCCGTCGCGAAAACCCTAGTACCGAGAGCCACGATACGAGAAAAGTTACTAGACACCGCCGCCGCCAATCCCATCTCGGGGATTCGGAGATCGCCGGCACCCGCCGGAGAGGGGAATCATCACCGGAGGGCTCTACATCACCATGCCCGCCTCCGGATGATGCGTGAGTAGTTCATCGTTGGACTATGGGTCCATAGCAGTAGAGATGGTTGTCTTCTCCTCTTGTGCTATCATGTTTAGATCTTGTGAGCTGCCTAACATGATCAAGATCATCTATTTGTAATGCTACATGTTGTGTTTGGTGGGATCCGATGAATATTGAATACTAGGTCAAGTTGATTATTGATCTATCATATATGTGCTATTTATGTTCTTGCATGCTCTCCGTTGCTAGTAGAGGCTCTGGCCAAGTTGATACTTGTAACTCCAAGAGGGAGTATTTATGCTCGATAGTGGGTTCATGCCTCCATTGAATCTGGGACAGTGACAGAAAGTTCTAAGGTTGTGGATGTGCTGTTGCCACTAGGGATAAAACATTGATGCTTTGTCTAAGGATATTTGTGTTGATTACATTACGCACCATACTTAATACAATTGTCTGTTGTTTGCAACTTAATACTGGAAGGGGTGCGGATGCTAACTTGAAGGTGGACTTTTTAGGCATAGATGCATGCTGGATGACGGTCTATGTTCTTTGTCGTAATGCCCTGATTAAATCTCATAGTAGTCATCATGATATGTGTATGAATCTCTATTTGTCAATTGCCCACCTGTAATTTGTTCACCCAACATGCTATTTATCTTATTGGAGAGACACCACTAGTGAACTGTGGACCCCGGTCCATTCTTTTACATCTGAAATACAATCTACTGCAATCTATGTTCTCTGTTGTTCTTCGCAAACAAACATCATTTTCCACACCATACGTTTAATCCTTTGTTTTCAGCAAGCCGGTGAGATTGACAACCTCACTGTTAAGTTGGGGCAAAGTATCTTGATTGTGTTGTGTAGGTTCCACGTTGGCGCCGGAATCACTGGTGTTGCGCCGCACTACACTCCTCCACCAACAACCTTCACGTGGCCTTCATCTCCTACTGGTTCGATAAACCTTGGTTTCTTACCGAGGGAAAACTTGCTGCTGTGCTCATCATACCTTCCTCTTGGGGTTCCCAACGGACGTGTGCTTTACCGTCACAAGGAAGTTGTCGACTACACGCCAGCACACGGATGTAGCGAAGCGAATATCAAGAGTATAAGAACAATCACACGACTAAGCAGGATATATGTGGGGCTGTAGGTAGGCTACCTATTTGCACCAATAACAAGCTCTAGCGCTGACCGTAGACAACCAAAGATACTCACACAAGACGATAAATGTGGCAATGCAACTATATGGATGAAAGGTTGCAATGCACTCGAGAGACGCTAGCAAAGCTCAACGAGACAGACACAAGATTGCTCAACTACAGGTGCAGTAAAGAAAAGTTAGGCCTTTCACTTCATTCAACTAGCACTTCACTTTTCTTTTTGGATTTTTCTTTTGTATCACACACGCAGCTATGTAGCTCTTTTTGCTTCTTTTCGATTTTTTTTTTAAAACGCAACTCCTTGATAACACGACCAACAAGATATGCAAAGCACCAAAACCCTAATGAGCAGCATGTCGAGCGGTAAAACTAGTCTCTTCTGGGAAAGTTCCTAGTCACGTATATCGATAGGCTGTGTCTATGGTTTGGACAAACACACTGTAAGCTATGGGGACTCGGAGTAACAAAAACTGACACTAAAAGATAAAACTAGATGATGTAGAGACACAAACCCTAACAATTCTACTAGAAGAAAGATAAAGTGACGCAAAAACAACTACGAAAAGCAACTAAAACTCGAAATTAGTGCAATCTAAGGCTATGGAAAACCCTAACCCTAATATTTTTGGCTTTTTCTGTATAGAAAAACACTCACAACTCAACTATGGGGTGGATTGTGGATGGCTTACCGAGGAAACGCTGAAATCTGATACCAAGATGATATGGGGTTGCCCGATCTTCTCAGTAAGCGACGGGTGGTGATGAACACGATGGTGTATGCAGCGGAGGGAATCGATGATATGGTGTAGATAACTTGTATGATGCCGACGAAGTCTCTCGATTCAACCCAGTAAGGATTGGATCTCTGTGCATACAGTGCTAGTCCCATGGATCAATCGCTAGCACACACAGTTCGATGAATAAACAGAATAGCAAATGCGTCACTTATTACAACGTATGATCCATAATATATTTATTACAACTTGCATAGCTCATGGCTAGCTCAAATAACAGAGTTCAAAGCGGAAAAAAAATAAATTCAAAGAGCTCCATCACGCCACAGGCGAACATGTTGAGTGGAAGCTCGCGACCTAAAATCGATACCTTACTCGTCCTCAGAGTAACCTGCAACATAAAACGTTGCAGCCACGCAGGATCAATACATTTGGAATTGTATTGGCAAATGTCACTATTTGTTGGATATATATAATGACGCCTAACAACTACGTGCTCATTTGGCAGATGGAGTTTAAGCTCTTTTGCGGAAAGCAATAGTTTTCCTATCCTTTATAAATCATTTTATTTCTTTAGAAACATCGTCTAAGAACATATTAGCACAACCCATGCTGCAGCAAGACAGTCGGCTTCATATGCTCCTAAACATCTATGGACATGCTAGCATAGACCCATGTAGACACAAGCCAGCCTAGCTTTGCATGCTCCTAAACCCATTGTTTCCCATCAAGTTTTATTAAGAAATTGGAGTGGTGAGATCTTCCAAACAGTAACATGCCTAGTTGCTCATAGTTGTCTATAACCGGTGACATGGCTAAGTACTTAGTTTGACACTCTCGAGAGGATTGTACACTTTACCCACATGACCTAGTCAGCCCCTTTTACCATGATGCTAAATTTGCTCAAATGGTCGGGAAAAGACTAAGTCGAGACCGTTTTCAGAAGTAGGACCCCAAGCCATCTGGACGGACCCATGCCAACCTACACATCTACATCTGCTAGTCACGTCAGGTCGGGTTCCTACAACTTACTTAGTCAAGCCAGAGCCCATATGACATGCGGCTGTACACGGAAGCTACTAAACAAGAAACCTGTCCAATCTCTTTGATCCCTGGGCGGCAATCCCCACCATTGTTCACCGTGCAGACGCTCCCGTCTTACCAATCCGCCCAGGTGTTTCATTATTCAGGTTGTTTTCATTATATCAAAAAAATTACTTTTATTCATCTAAACTTATCATGATAACCCAATCCACGCATCTAAGATAGCATTGCTAAGCAAACAACAATACGGTGGCGACAAAAGAATCAAGTGTTGAACATGTGGTTGTTCTAATAGCTGCTCATAGCATTGCAATATATATATTTAAAACAATCCTACACATGGATAGCTACTGAAAATAACTACAAAGTGCATAGAAAAATAGTAGGACAAGACGGTGTGTGACACTTGCCTTTTTGTTCAGACAATCACCGCAGTCGCACTCGTTGCACTCCGGACAATCTACAGACAAACAAACAACGTACCATGAACACGGCGTGTACATGGATATGCACAAACAAGAAAACATGAATGCAATATGTATCTTAATCGAGATCACACCACTTAGTTGTTCTCTAGTTGTCTACTACATGCATGATGCCATGAGTTCAAGTTTTATGGTTGGTTAACACAGTTGCGTATTACTATCGTCGCATAAGATAGACTAAACTGACATGAAGTAAAGCACCAACTATAACGTAGTAACAAAACATAGATCTTAGTATTACTGGATGAAGGGTTTCATTTGATAGCATTAGTAAAAATAATCTTGCGAGAATAATTTGTAGAAATTATTTTATAGCCGAAGATCGATGTTGCGGATCATAGAAATACCGCGAAAATAAAGTGTGCAAAACCAACATGCAAAATGTCTAAAATAATCTACGCATTTTACTGATTCCAATGATATATAATTTGTTGAAAACCGACGTGTAGAACTCATGATATGGATTTTACAATACGCGGTAAAAATCTAGTGGTGTCCGAAAAGTTGTCCGAACAAGTTGCTCGGATGGACAAACTTCCTATACCAAAGTTATAGAGAATCTAATTACAAACCAAACGCAAGAACCAGTATTTCAAACGGAACTCTATATCTATAGTTACGAAAATTTCAAAGATTGCAATGAGTTAGCTCAAACTACGATTCAGATTTGATTCAGGGATTACCGTGGCGCGAAAGAGGATGGCGAGGCTGCGGGCCTTCGCGTGTGCGTTGAGCTGGGCCGTTCGGCCGGCGCGTTTTTTTTTTCTTTTCTTTTATGTTTTCTTTTATTTGCAAAGCCCTTTTTAGCACCAATACAAATCAGAAAAATACAAATAAAGTATCTGTCAATTCCTTGTGAAAAAGGCATTTTGGAACAACTTTTAAAATAAGGTAAAACATTTATAAAACTAACGTTTGGCATACATGCCTAAGTGGCTATTAGTGTCATTTTAGGATTTAATGTTTTGAAATAAAGTTTGAACTTTACCTAGCATGCAAAAGATGTCATGAGTATTAGGAATGCAATGCATGATGTTTGAAAATTCGATAATTGGGATGTTACAAACCTAACCCCCTTAAGATGAATCTCGCCCTCGAGATTCGGAGTGGCTAGCAAATAGGTGTGGGTGGTCTTCTCGAAGATCATCCTCTCGTTCCCAAGTGGCTTCCTCCTCGGAATAATGATTCCACTGAACTTTGCAGAATCTGATTGTCTTGGTGCGAGTAAACCTCTCCGCTGTGTCCAGAATCTTGATAGGTTTCTCCTCATATGTGAGATCACTTTCTAGTTGAACCTCATCCAACGGAACTGTATCTCTTAGTGGTGTATCCGCCATCTCCGGGTGACACTTCTTTAACTGGGACACATGGAACACATTATGTACTGCTGCTAATGCATCAGGCAATTCTAACTCATAAGCTACCTCTCCCTTGCGAGCAATGATTTTATAGGGTCCAATGAATCGCGGTGCCAGCTTTCCCTTAATACCAAACCTCTTAACTCCACGTAGCGGTGAAACCCTAAGATAAGCTCTATCTCTTATCTCATATGTCACCCTCTCTACGCTTAGAATCAGCATAAATCTTTTGTCTTGATTGTGCTACTTTCAGCCTGTCACGAATGAGTCGAACCTTCTGATGTCTACGGGTGCTTCTGTTCTTGTAGACAGTGTTGGGCCTCCAAGAGCAGAGGTTTGTAGAACAACAGCAAATTTTCCCTTAAGTGGATCACCCAAGGTTTATCGAACTCAGGAGGAAGAGGTCAAAGATATCCCTCTCAAGCAACCCTGCAATCACGATACAAGAAGTCTCTTGTGTCCCCAACACACCTAATACACTTGTCAGATGTATAGGTGCACTAGTTCGGCGAAGAGATAGTAAAACACAGGTGGTATAGATGGTGGTAATATTGCAGAAAGTAAAGATGCAGCAAAACAGTAAACAAGCGGCGCCAGAAAATAGCTTGCTGGCGTGGGAAGCAATTCTTTGTGGTGGAAACAAGGCCTAGGGATCATACTTTCACTAGTGGACACTCTCAACATTGATCACATAATAAATAAGTTCTCTTCCTTGTGCTACATATACTCTTGTTTGATAATGAACACCATTCGTTGCGTAGGATTACACGAACCCTCAATGCCGGAGTTAACAAGCTCCACAACATTCGATATTCATGTTTAAGTAACCTTAGAGCATAATAGATCTTTGCAAAATAGACCGAGTACTAACATAGCATACACACTGTCACCTTTACACTATGAAGGGGGAATAAATCACATCAATACTATCATAGCGATAATCAACTCCATAACCTACAAGAGATTATGATCATAATCTACGACAAGAACCACACGATGCACACACTGTCACCATTACACCATGCAGGAGGAATAGACTACTTTAATAACATCACATGAGTAGCACATAGATAAATAGTGATACAAAACACATTGCAATCATAAAGGGATATAAATAAGCACTTCAATATGCTATCCATAACAGTGAATAAGTATTCTGTGAAATATAGCCTAAGAGACCCACACGGTGCACACACTGTCACCTTTACACACGTGGGACAAGGAGTCTCCGGAGATCACATAAGTAAAACCCACTTGACTAGCATAATGACATCTAGATTACAAGCATCATTATATGAATCTCAATCATGTAAGGCAGCTCATGAGATTATTGTATTTAAGTACATAGAGAGATTAACCACATAGCTACCGGTACAGCCCTTAGCCTCGATGGAGAACTACTCCCTCCTCATGGGAGACAGCAGCGGTGATGAAGATGGCGGTGGTGTCGATGGAGGAGCCTTCCGGGGGCACTTCCCCGTCCCGGCGGTGTGCCGGAACAGAGACTCCTGTCCCCTAGATCTTGGCTTCGCGATGGCGGCGGCTCTGGAACTTTTCTCGTACCATGGCTTATTTGTATCGGGGTTTTAGGTGAGGGAGACTTTATAGGCGAAAGGGAGCTCCGGAGGCCCCGGCCAGCCACGGGGGCGCCTGGGCCGCGCCGCCACCATGTGTGGTGGGCCTCTGGCTCTCCTCTGGCGGCTCTCGGGTGTTCTAGAAGCTTCCGGTGAAAATAGGGTACTAGGCGTTGATTTCGTCCGATTCCGAGAATATTTCCTTACTAGGATTTGAAACCAAAAACAGCAAAAGAACGGCACTTCGGCATCTCGTCAATAGGTTAGTTCCGAAAACGCATCAAAACGATATAAAGTGTGAACAAAACATGTAGGTATTGTCATAAAACAAGCATGGAACATCAGAAATTATAGATACGTTGGAGACGTATCAGCATCCCCAAGCTTAGTTCCTACTCGCCCTCGAGTAGGTAAACGATAACACAAATAATTTCTGAGGTGACATGCTACCATCATAATCTTGATCAACATTATTGTAAAGCATATGACATGAATGGAGTGATTCAAAGCAATGATCTATAGTTTGCTAACAAATAGATAACATATAGCAAAACCTTTCATGAATAGTACTTTCAAGACAAGCATCAAAAAGTCTTGCATAAGAGTTAACTCATAAAGCAATAAATTCAAAGTAAAGGCATCGAAGCAACACAAAGGAAGATATAAGTTTCAGCAGTTGCTTTCAACTTTCAACATGCATATCTCATGGATAATTGTCAACACAGAGTAATATGATGAATGCAAATAAGCAAGTATGTAAGAATCAATGCACAGTTGACACAAATGTTTGCTTCTAAGATGGAAGGAAATAGGTAAACTGACTCAACAATAAAGTAGAAGATAGGCCATTCGCAGAGGGAAGCAGGGATTAAATCATGTGCTAGAGCTTTTCAAGTTTTGAAATTATATAGAGAGCATAAAAGTAAAATTTTGAGAAGTGTTTGTTGTTGTCAACGAATGGTAATGGGTACTCTAACTACCTTATCAACCAGACTTTCAAGAGCGGCTCCCATGAAGGACGTTATCTCTACCAGCAAGGTAGATCATCCCTCTTCTCTTTTGTTTACACATGTACTTTAGTTTTATTTATTAGATGACACTCCCCCAACCTTTGCTTACACAAGCCATGGCTAACCGAATCCTCGGGTGCCTTCCAACATTCACATACCATGGAGGAGTGTCTATTTGCAAATTTAAGTTGCTTACTGATAGATCAGAGCAAAACATGTGAAGAGAATTATTAATGCAAGTTAATTAATTGGGGCTGGGAACCCCATTGCCAGCTCTTTTTGCAAAGTTATTGGATAAGCGGATGAGCCACTAGTCCATTGTGAAATGTCAGAAGTAAATGACAAGATCGAAAGATAAAACACCACATACTTCCTCATGAGCTATAAAACATTGACACAAATAAGAGATAATAACTTTTGAATTATTTAAAGGTAGCACATGAAGTATTTACTTTGGAATGGCAGAAAAATACCACATAGTAGGTAGATATGGTGGACACAAATGGCATAGGTTTTGGCTCAAGGTTTTTGGATGCACGAGAAGCATTTCCTCTCAGTACAAGGCTTTGGCTAGCAAGGTTGTTTGAAGCAAACACAAGTATGAACCGGTACAGCAAAACTTACATAAGAACATATTGCAAGCATTATAAGACTCTACACTGTCTTCCTTGTTGCTCAAACACTTTTACCAGAAAATATCTAGACCTTAGAGAGACCAATCATGCAAACCAAATTTCAACAAGCTCTACAGTAGTTCTTCATTACTAGATTTAAACTACATGATGCAAGAGCTTAAACATGATTTATGAGAGCTCAAAACAATTGCCAAGTATCAAATTATTCAAGACCATATGAAGCATTTCTGATTCCAACCAAATAGCAACAAGTGAAGCGATCAACTTTCGCCCTTGAACATTAAAAGCATAAACGAAGAACACTAGTGTTCATATGAAAAGCGGAATGTGTCTCTTTCCCACACAAGGATGAATTTATTCAGAGAGCTAAGATAACAAAACAAAAATAAAATCACACAGACACTCCAAGTAAAGTACATAAGATGTGACTGAATAAAAATATAGTTTCAATAGAAGAAACCTGATAAGTTGATGAAGAAGGGGATGCCTTGGGCATCCCCAAGCTTAGACGCTTGAGTCTTCTTGAAATATGCAAGGATGAACCACGGGGGCATCCCCAAGCTTAGGCTTTTCACTCTTCTTGATCATATATCATCCTCCTCTCTTGACCCTTGAAAACTTCTACCACACCAAACTTCAAGCCAACTCATTAGAGGGTTCGTGCATAATCAAAATTCACATGTTCAGAGGTGACACAATCATTCTTAACACTTCTGGACATTGCACAAAACTTCTGAAAGTTAATGGAACAAAGAAACCCATTCAACATAGCAAAAGCGGCAATGCGAAATAAAAGGCAGAATCTGTCAAAACAGAACAGTCCGTAAAGACGAATCTGGAAGGGGCACTTAACTTGATCAAACGGAAAAACTCAAAACTAATGAAAGTTGCGTACGTATCTGAGGATCACACACGTAAATTTGCAGATTTTTTTTATTTTTTTACAGAGACTTCTGCGCGAATTCGTGACAGACAGCAATGCTGTTTCTGCGCAGCAATCCAAATCTAGCATCAACTTTACCATAGAGACTTTACTTGGCACAAAAACTTGATAAGGAGAGGTTGCTACAGTAGTAAACAACTTCCAAGACTCAAATATAAAACAAAATTGCTGTAGTAAAATAAACGCATGGGTTATCTCCCAAGAAGTTCTTTCTTTATAGCCGTCAAGATGGGCTCAGTAATTTTAATGATGATGCTCTCGTGAAAATAGAACATGAAGCAAAAGAGAACATCAAGAAGCAAATTCAAAACACATTTAAGCCTAACCCACTTCCTATGAAAAGGAATCTTGTACACAAATAGATTCATGAAGAACAAAGTGGCAAGCATAGAAAGGCAACACAAGCGCAATTTCAAGATTCTCAACATAAAGAGGGGAAACTTAATATTATTAAGATGCAAATAACCATGTTTACCTCTCTCATAATAACTTTCAGTAGCATCATGAACAAACTCAACAATATAAGTATCACATAAAGCATTCTTGTCATGAGCCACATGCATAAAATTATTACTCTCCACATAAGCATAATCAATTTTATTAGTTGTAGTGGGAGCAAATTCAACAAAGTAGCTATCATTATTATTCTCATCAAGTGTAGGAGGCATAGTATAATCATAATAAAATTTACTCTCCATAGTAGGCGGCACCAAAAGACCACTATCATTATAATCATCATAAATAGGAGGCAAAGTATCATCAAAGAAAATTTTCTCCTCAATGCTTGGGGGACTAAAAATATCATGCTCATTAAAACCAGCTTCCCCAAGCTTAGAATTTTCCATATCATTAACAGCAATGGTGTTCAAAGCGTTCATACTAATATCATTGCTACTAGCATGCAAATAAGGTTTCATAGGTTTTTTAATTTTCGCAGCAAACAATCCATGTCTTAACTCAGGAAATAGAATAAGAAGCTGTTGCTTTCCATTATGCCTAACTAGTGTAAACAAGAAACCAAAAGATGCAATTGCAGAGTCTAAAGGAAATAGCTTCGAGCACTTACAACGGCAACAGAAAATAACTTAGTTACTTGGGACCGGAGTATGAGTGCCTTTTACCTTTCCTCCCCGGCAACGGCGCCAGAAAATAGCTTGATGTCTACGAGTGCTTCTATTCTTGTAGACAGTGTTGGGCCTCCAAGAGCAGAGGTTTGTAGAACAGCAGCAAGTTTTCCCTTAAGTGGATCACCCAAGGTTTACCGAACTCAGGGAGGAAGAGGTCAAAGATATCCCTCTCAAGCAACCCTGCAATCACGATACAAGAAGTCTCTTGTGTCCCCAACACACCTAATACACTTGTCAGATGTATAGGTGCACTAGTTCGGCGAAGAGATAGTAAAACACAGGTGGTATAGATGGTGGTAATATTGCAGAAAATAAAGATGCAGTAAAACAGTAAACAAGCGGCGCCAGAAAATAGCTTGCTGGCGTGGGAAGCAATTCTTTGTGGTGGAAACAAGGCCTAGGGATCATACTTTCACTAGTGGACACTCTCAACATTGATCACATAATAAATAAGTTCTCTTCCTTGTGCTACATATACTCTTGTTTGATAATGAACACCATTCGTTGCGTAGGATTACACGAACCCTCAATGCCGGAGTTAACAAGCTCCACAACATTCGATATTCATGTTTAAGTAACCTTAGAGTATAATAGATCTTTGCAAAATAGACCGAGTACTAACATAGCATACACACTGTCACCTTTACACTATGAAGGGGGAATAAATCACATCAATACTATCATAGCGATAATCAACTCCATAACCTACAAGAGATTATGATCATAATCTACGACAAGAACCACACGATGCACACACTGTCACCATTACACCATGCAGGAGGAATAGACTACTTTAATAACATCACATGAGTAGCACATAGATAAATAGTGATACAAAACACATTGCAATCATAAAGGGATATAAATAAGCACTTCAATATGCTATCCATAACAGTGAATAAGTATTCTGTGAAATATAGCCTAAGAGACCCACACGGTGCACACACTGTCACCTTTACACACGTGGGACAAGGAGTCTCCGGAGATCACATAAGTAAAACCCACTTGACTAGCATAATGACATCTAGATTACAAGCATCATCATATCACTACAAGAAAAGTTGCCATGGCCGACGAAGTTGAAGTCGTGCCGTGGTTGCTGGTGTACCATGGCCGACGATTTTTGGTCCCTCCGTGGTGCATGTCAAAACTTTTTTTTTCTCGTTTTTGAGGCCACCTAGCCCGACGAAAGCGGCCAAAACGTCGCGTATGGTGGCCCGGGACGTGGTGCATCGCAAATTCTCGGGTTCGCCGGCCGAGTCAACGCAAATCCGCACCGCCCAGGGATGTAGGGCCCAGATGGCAGCCTCTCTAGCATTATTTTTTTTCTCGATCGCGCCATCTCGTTCAACACTCTCCGATCGAGCCGTTTACGATGCAGGATCATGGGTCCCGCTTGTCATCCTCTATGAACCAAATTTCTTTCTTTTCTTGGATTTTTTTGAGCCCCTGATTTCTGGCTACTTCCTTTTTCTTTTGATCCCTTGCCGCCTTGGAAACGTTGAGACCGCTGCAGCTAAATGGGACCCGCATGTCATCCTCTATGAGCAATCAACTTTCTTTTCTTGGAGTTTTTTTTGGCAGGTCAGTTGCCTTTTTTTTCGATCCCCTGCCGCCTCTCAAACGGTGATACCGCTGCTACTAAATGGGACCCGCATGTCATCCTCTATGTACTATAAAACTTTCTTTTCTTGGATTTTTTTGGCACCTCATATTTGGTCACTTGCCTTTTTCTTTCGATCCACTGCCGCCTCTCAAACGGTGATACCGCTGCTGCTAAATGGGACCCGCATGTCATCCTCTATGTACTATAAAACTTTCTTTTCTTGGATTTTTTTGGCACCTCATATTTGGTCACTTGCCTTTTTCTTTCGATCCCCTGCCGCCTCTCAAACGGTGATACCTGCTGCTAAATGGGACCCGCATGTCATCCTCTATGGACTATAAAACTTTCTTTTCTTGAATTATTTTTGGCTCCCGATATTTGGTCACTTGCCTTTTCTTTCGATCCCCTGCCGCCTCTCAAACAGTGAGACCGCTGCTGCTAAATGGGACCCGCATGTCATCCTCTATGAGCAATCAACTTTCTTTTCTTGGAGTTTTTTTGGCACCTCATATTTGGTCACTTGCCTTTTTCTTTCGATCTCATGCCACGTTTGAAATGTTGAGGAACCTGGCTCATGGGACCCGCATGTCATCCTCTATGTGCTATAAAAGTTTCCTTTGTTGGATTTTTTTCACCCTCTGATTTTTGGCTTGCCTTTTTCTTTTGATCCCCTGCCCCCTTTGAAACGTTGAGTAAGCTGTTGGCTCAAGGGACCCGCATGTCATCCTCTATGTCCATCAACTTTCTTTTCTTGGATTTTTTTTCACCCCTAATTACTAGCTACTTTCTTTTTCTTTTGATCTCAAGCCGCATTACAAACATTGAGACCGCTGCTGCAAAATGGGGCCCACATGTCATCCTCTATGTACAATAAATCTTGGATTATTTTTGGCTCCTGATATTTGGTCACTTGCATTTTTCTTTCGATCTCATGCCACCTTTGAAACGTTGAGTAAGCTGCTGGCTCATGGGTCCCACATGTCATCCTCTACGAACAATAAAAGTTTCCTTTCTTGGAGTTATTTTTGACCCCTATTTCTGGCTATTTGCCTTTTTCTTTTGATCCCCTGCCCCTTTGAAACGATGAGGACGCTGTTGGCAGGTCGGTCCCACATGTCATCCTCTATGAACAATAAAAGTTTCCTTTGGTGGATTTATTTTTGACCCCTAATTAATTTCTGGCTATTTCCTTTTTTTCTTTTGATCCCCTGCCGCCTTGGAATTGTTGAGAATGCTGCTGCCTCATTTTTCTTTTGGTCCCGTGCCGCCTTGGAAACGTTGAGACCGCTGCTACAAAATGGGACCCGCATGTCATCCTCTATGTACAATAAAGTTTCTTTTCTTGGATTATTTTTGGCTCCTGATATTATGTCACTTGGCTTTTTCTTTCGATCTCATGCCGACTTTGAAACGTTGAGGATGCTGCTGCCTCATGGGTCCCGCATGTCATCCTCTCAGATAAATGTTTTCTTTTCTTGTATTTTTTTTCCAACTGATTTTTGGCTTTTTTTATTTTCGATCCCCTGCCGCCTTTGAAACGTTGACGACGCTGCTGGCTCATGGGTCCCCGATGTCAGCCTCCCGTACAAGAAACATGTGATATTTTATTTTGCAGACAATAAACGTTGTATTTCGCTCTGAGCTATTGCAAACGGATAAATTAAATCTTTATATCTACGTAAACAAACTTATATGTTGAATCTCCTTGTTTTTTGTTTTTGCGAAGCATAGGACTTTCCTGTTTTTTTTTTGAGAAAAATCCGACCTTTCCTGTTTTGGAGTGGGCTGAAATTGTACGAGTCAAAAGGCCCAGCAGGATAGTTCGAAGGCCCAGATGTCCAGATATGCCCAATTGAAATCTTTCTTTTCTTGGATTTTTTTCACACCCTGATTTATGGCTACTTCATTTTTCTTTCGGTGTGCCGCCTTGGAAGCGTTGAGACCGCTGCTACAAAATGGGACCCGCATGTCATCCTCTATGTACAATAAAGTTTCTTTTCTTGGATTATTTTTGGCTCCTGATATTATGTCACTTGCCTTTTTCTTTCAATCTCATGTCGACTTTGAAACGTTGCGGAAGCTGCTGGCTCATGGGTCCCGCATGTTATCCTCTATGAACAATGAAAGTTTCCTTTGTTGGATTTATTTTTTCCCCTAATTTCTGGCTATTTGCCTTTTTCTTTTGATCCCCTGCCCCCTTTGAAACGATGACGACGCAGCTGGCAAGTCGGTCCCACATGTCATCCTCTATGAACAATAAAAGTTTCCTTTGATGGATTTATTTTTTACCCTAATTAATTTCTGGCTATTTCCTTTTTCTTTTGATCCCCTGCCGCCTTGAAATAGTTGAGGATGCTGCTGCCTCATGGGTCCCGCATGTCATCCTCTCAGAAAGGTAAATGTTTCTTTTCTTGAATTTGTTTACCAACTGATTTTTGGCTTATTTTTTCTTTCGATCTCCTGCCACCTTTAAAACGTTGACGACGCTGCTGGCTCATGGGTCCCCAATGTCAGCCTCCCCATACTGCAAATCCTCTTTCTGCAAAGGTTGTATTTCTAGATAGATAAGGTGGATTCGAATCTGCCATGGTTCAGGCAGCTCAGGTAAGCCTTCTTGCACTGATTAATGGAAGTAGTGTATAGCAAGGTCAAGACATGTGGCTCGGTGTAATGAATCTATTTGAATCATGTTGTGGGTTCAATCTGATAGTTCTCTAACAGGTCAGCCAAAATAGAAATTAAGTTTTTTTCTAAAACGGAAATGCAAATTAAGATGAACACAAACATTAGTTATCATAATAGCTGATCATACATACATACTTGCTAAGAGCAAAAGCTTGCCAGAGTTTTACCACCCATACAATTAATTAGCAGTTCAGATAAGATAACCTTATATAAGTATAACTACAAATGCATTTGCTAAGGGCTCATGGGGCAACAGAACTAGACAACCGCGAACTTTATGACCAGCATGTCACAGCGGCATCGAAAGATCTTGACCTTCAACTTTGATCCAATGCGAAGTTTGGCACCGTCAATGAACTTTTTCCACCTGGAAGTAACAGCCAAGCGGCCATCTGTGGGACTGACGGAGTACCGTCCCTCCACGGTGAGACCTTCACTCTCCATGACGAGGGATATCTTGCCCCTTCGGCCAGCATTGAGATCCTTGGAGATACTTTTAGGCAATTTCTGATTCAAAGCAAGAGATACCACCAAAAATTAGTCAATGGCACCAATGCACTGAACCATGTGAGACTTTGAGCAGAGAAGACATCAAGATAAGAGCAGTTATGCTGTCATATACTCACGAACATAGCCTTCAGATGCGTCCTGGTCACCACACGGGTGGCCACAGCAATGAGCTGAGACCTCGGTGATCTGGCTGGGGCAGGTGCAGGAGCCTGGGCTGGTACACGAGCTGGTGCTGATGCAGGTGCAGTAAACGGTGCCTCTAGAGGAACCGGTGCTGATGCAGGAGACTGTTGGGCAGGTGCAGTAAACGGTGCAGCTAGAGGAACCAGTGCTGATGCAGGAGCCTGCTGGGCAGGTGTAGTATATGGGGCCTCTACAGGAACCAATGCTGATGTAGGGGACTGCTGGGTAGATGCAGTAAACGGAGCTGGTACAGGAACCGGTGCTGATGCAGGAGAGTGGGAAGCCGGTGCCGGTGCTGGTGTGGTTGCCCTTTGTGACATCCGCTCATGTTCCATCAGGGGATCTGCAGCTTTGATCATGTTAAACCCAGCAAGCTAGAATAGAGGGAATGGTTTAGAACAACTGCTCAGAACAGTTATCAAAAGATATGAGTAGAAAAAAGTTACATATTATATATTTGGAAGTGTCTCCAACTCTGTAAGCAGTTACGTATATCTGCCCGTTTGAGTTTCTGATCCTCAGCTCGTCGCCCTTCTTCAGACCGTAGTCAAAAGCAAACTTTCTCCAATCATGTCCATACAAATATGTGATGGCCTGCGTCTTGTAGACATACACCTCATAGACCGTGTAGGTGTTCATCAATTTTCCATTGCCATGCATAGTGAAAGACCCTTCATGCGGACACATCTGGTTAATCATTGGACGAAGTTCACAAGGTACAGTCTGCATGTGAAAATTGATACAAATGTAAGAAGCAGGAAGACTAAAAACAAGACTTTACTATATGCCAATTCATGCTAAACCACTGAGAATACATACCTGTAACTCTGTGAAGGAGCTACTAGAAAGGTAGATAGAGCCATAGGAGGTGTTATATGCGGGGTATGTACATGGGCCCGCCATATTCCCGCAAGCTCGGCATCGGGATGGTGAAGGAAACATGGGAGGTACTACTGGTGCGTAGCGCTGAATGTAAGTGGAAGAATTAGGTTGTGTAAAGTGCATAGTTCAGAGCAATGCAAATGTTGACAAGCGAGTGCATAACACTATGTTACAAACTGAACAGTGAAAAATTAGTGTATGATGAATATAAGCATGCTAATTTGGTGTTTCCGAATTCCAAAAAGCATTAGACAGAGCCGGTGATAATATCAGACATAAATCATGACATGTATATGTGGCTTAAGAAAATATACCCGAACCCTTGGATGGTTACGGCCCGGCTGGTCCTTGGACTTGAGCTTATATAAGCATCCAGAAGGTGGGGCTGACAGTAACTTGGTGGCAGCCTCTGCAGATGCCTCATCAGCAGCAGTTGCAATCCTTTTGACCAATGAAGGGTTAGCAGTTTCAGTCTGCATATGAAAATTGAAGAGCAACAGACATCAGCAGTGATATATAAAATGAATCTATGAGACACTGATGCATATAGTGTTGGATGTAAGTGTAAGAATAGGTGTGTGTGTTTCTGAACTATTGGTAAGCATTAGACAAAGCCGGCAATAAACAGACAAAAATCAAATCATGTATGAGGATTAAGAAAATATACCTGCTTACTGAAAAGGGTACCACCCAGCTGGCCCGTGGCCTTGTGCTTGAGGAGGTTTTCAGAAGATGGTGGCGGCACCATCGTCTTCACAGCAGCCTCATCAGGATCATTTTTTATCCATTTGAGTAGAGGCACAGAAGTTTCATCCTGCATATGAATAGCAACAGAACTCATCATTGATATTTAATAAATCTATGAGATAGACTGATGCAAATAGTGCGGGTGTAAGTGGAAGAATAGGGTTGTGCATAGAGAATAGTTGACAACAATGCAAATGATTACAAAAGAAGCCAATGGAAATCAACAGTTTATATACTGGATGAGACAGACTGAAAAGTGAAAAATTAGTGTATGATGATTGTAAGCAAACGCAGTGTTTCTGAACTTTTGGTAAGCATTAGACAAAGCCAACAGTAATTAAACAGATAATAATGAAATCATGTATGTGGATTAAGAAAATATACCAGATTCATTAAAAGGTCACCACCCAGCTGGCCCATGGCCTCGTGCTTGTAGAGGTTTTCGGAAGATGGTGTCGGCACCATCGTCCTCACAGCAGCCTCATTAGCCTCATTTTGCATCCACTTGAGTAAAGGCGCAGCAGTTTCAGCCTGCATAAGAATGGGAACAGATCTCAGCAGTGATATTGAATGACTCTGAGACAGACTGATGCATATAGTGCTGGATGTAAGTGGAAGGGTATGGCCGTGTATGGACAACAGTTCACAACAATGCAAGGGTGTGTTCGGTTCTGAAACAGCGTGGAATGGAATGGAATGGTTCCATTTCAGAGGAATGGAATGGTTAAATTTTTGTTCGGTTGGGATAAATGGAGAGCAGAAGAGATCAAGGTTAAACTAACCATTTGTCTCAAAATTGTAATTAACAATTGCAAATGACATTTTAATCTCAAAGTCGTAATTAACAGCGCCTAATGGTGCTCTTTTAATCTAAAAATCATAATTAACATCATTTTTTGTTGGGTTAGGGGAACTGGAGTAGATGAACATTACTGTATGATGATTGTAAGCAAACGAATTTGGTGTTTCTAAACTTTTGGCTTCGAGATCTTATGGGTTTCAACTCTAGCCTACCCCAACTTGTTTGGGACTGAAAGGCTTGGTTGTTGTTGTTGTTGTTGTTGTAAACTTTTGGCAAGCATAGAAAAAACCGACAATAAACAGAGAAAAATCAAGGCATGTTTTGTGGATTAAGAAAATATACCATATTCATTAAAAGATCACCACCCAGCTGGCGCGTGGCCTTGTGCTTGTAGAGGCATTTAGAAGATGGGGGCGGCATCAACATACTGGCAGCCTGATCAGCCGCAGTTTTGATCTTCCTTTTGAGTAAAGGCCCTAAAGTTTCAGTCTGCATATGAATAGCAAAACAAAAGGCAGACCTCAGCAGTGATATTGAATTACTGTATGAGATAGACTAATGCATATAGTGGATGCTCTTAGCCTTTTGCAGCGTGAACACTAGCTATGGACAGACAAAAAAACTAGTTAACTCAGCTTTGTCTAGATATGAATGTACTACCACCATCCAAAAGCTTAAGCCTTATTTATTTTTGAGAAATCAAAACAAGCAAAGTTTGACCAAAATTTTAGAACATTCTATCAACAAATATAATACTGTGTAGATACCGTAGGAAAATATATTTTATTATCTATTTAATGATATTAATTTTGTATTTTGCATGTTACTGATTTTTGGTAAAAGCTTAGTCAAACATGGTATAGTTTGACTTTCTAAAAATAATATAAGCCCAAAGCTTTGGGATGGAGGCAGTAGTATCTAGAGCTAAAACACATCTAGATACATCCGTATCTACAAATAGTTGAGTCAATTAATTTGGATCTGAGGGAGTATCAGATTCAGACTACATCATGGTAAGTTGGTTTAAAAAAATTACCCCTGGGCGGTCCCTGCCCAGCTCGGCAGTGGCATTTCGCTTCTTGTGCTGCAGATCGGGCCATGCTCCTGCAGCAGGTGGGGCGCTATTCTCGTTCCCCATAGCCTCAGCACGGAACCTGGAGGTACCAACCTGATACAGAGAATATAGAGCATGGTGTCACAGAGGCTTTACGCACAAACAGCTGAAGACATGTGCTACTTTAAGCATATTCCAGAACAGGAACAGATTGAGGATGCAGAGAGACACTTTAAAGAGTGGATAAGCAAACGGAGTACCTGCTTCGCGGGGCTGGGGACGCAGCTCAGGCTCAGCCAACTGCCCACATGCGTGGTGGCCTTACGCTCCATTGCCCCCACCGCCGAGGTCTTACCTTTCCTGTACAAGCTGACAAAAGATACAGTGAGGATCAGCAGAAACTACAAAGGTTGCAAATGTCGACAAATAAAGGAAGAACACCCCAATCCAAGCAAAGGTAGCCCCCGCCCCCCACCCCCATCAATCACTCCCAGCTCGAGGGTGACCAGAAAGACACCCCTTCGCCCAGAATAGGAAAGAGATGCGCAAGATATCGAGGAGAGGAAAAAAGAACCGATCTCGAGAAAGGAGAGAACATTACTAGTCCTACCTAATCCGCTTGGTCTAGATGCAGCTTGCCCCTCCAAGCTGGATGCCTGGACGGTGGAGGCGAAAGGAGGGGATCGAGCTAGCGGCTTGCATCCGTCGGCAATCGGCACTCGATCGGGAGAGAAGGGGTGCTACATAAAGGGGAGGGGTAACATATTTTATTACACAGTGAACTTACTGATGTGACTAGTCATTACATGTCTCACTGAAACTAGGGCCCATAGTGTGGCACCCCAAATTCACTTGAAGCTGCCCGGCGGGACGCATTGGCGCGTCAAGAAACCCCCGAATTGTAGCGGGGAAATGAAACATTTCACAAAAATTCGAAATTCAAGCACACCGCCACGCGCCAAGCACGCGGCTGTTCCTTCCTCTTCCTCGGTTCCTCCTCCCCTATCCGAAAAAACCCCAAATCCCAAGCTCAAACCAAAAAAACAAATCCCCTGGCCGCCATGCATGTCCTCGTTAACCCGCTGGAGATCGTTCCCGGACGATGCGGACCCCCCGCCGGAAAGTGCTCATGGCAACCATGCAAGCTCACCGGCGTGCTGTATCCCGAGAGGAACTGGTCAAAGCTTTGCTATTCGCCACACAAAAAAATTGCGGGCCAAGATCTGGTCAAAGCTTCGTCGATGGCTTGCCGCGAGAGGCTTGGAGTCCAGAGTCAATAAACTTGCTGCTCGAGGACTGGGCGGTTTACACGGATTCATATTAACTGACTCAAGTTTGTTAGTCTAGTTAACAAATGCATCTAGATACATCCATATCTAGACAGAATTGAGTCAATTAATATGAATCAGAGGGGAGTACCTGAAAGTGTTTCATGCTACCAACTAATGCGCTGGCAGGAATCGATGTAGAAGTAATTGTGCTACTACTCATACGATGAACTGATTGTGTGGGTGTCGAATTTTGCAACGCGATCATCCACTGAATGCTTAATCTAGCGCCAAAGGCGTACAAATCATAACATACTACAGCACCAGAACATAAGAGTACGAATCATAAAGTAGCTCAACATTTTGCATCAGGGCTGGGTGGTCCTGAGACTACCGGGACGCCCCTGATGATCTCCGGGTGTGCATCCTCTTCAACGCAAAGCTATGTACTCGGTCCACGGCCTCCTTCTGTAGGCTGGATAATCTCAGGTGCAGGACCTTCGTCTATGAGAGGCTCGTCATCAGTACCATCCACAGGTGCATCAGGGCTGGGTGGTCTTGAGACTACCCGGACGCCCCGATGATCTCCGGGCGTGCATCCACTTCAACGCAAAGCTGTGTACTCGGTCCACGGCCTCCTTCTGTAGGCTGGATAATCTCAGGTGCAGGACCTTCGTCTATGAAAGGCTCGTCATCAGTACCATCCACAGGTGCATCAAACTGAGATTCATCTTCAAATCTCCCATCAAACTGAGAGACCTCTTTAACTCTATGCTTCTGCAATTAGTACATCAACCGATTAGACAAACATCTAAGGGATGCAACCTGAACAAATGCTGTTTTACATATTTACCTTCTCATCTGGCACAGCACATGTCCCAGAGCTGAAACCCGTTTCCTGAAGCAAGCGCTTTTTCTCTCCTTCCCGTCCATCCATCTGCAACAAGTTAAATTTGAGTACAGAACCTTGCACAGCAATGCAAACTATTGATTGAAACAACGGCAGCATCAATATAAATAATTAACTACATATGCCAGCACACATACAGTGTGAGCAAGATCTGCTTCTCCTGCTAAAGGATCATTATATGGTTCACCATGCTAAACCCGCCTAACATATGTGCGGTCCATCCCAAAAATGTGTAAATGATCTGCCACTACAGGGTGAGGCCTCTTCTCACCATTCATACATGTGCAGCGCGGGCAATACACGTCCAGGTTGTGACCTTCATGAGCTCTAATAAACCCCATAAAGGGTTGAACACCATTTATATATGAAGGGGAACATAAGTGTCCATGCAGTATCCAAGTTCTGTCCATCTGTTTAATTATGAGATACAGTGGTTGGTGATTAATTTAAGGCGAAGTAGGAAATGTATATCCATCGAGTACAAAACTATACTACATGATTATGCATTTCAGCAATCATGTCGAGTACAAAACAAAAAATGCCCATCGACATTTTAGCAAACAGATCGTGTACAAAACTCTGCCATGGCATTTCAGCAAATTAACGGATCGAGTGCAGAACTGACTCTATATGCCCACGCAAATGAACAAATTGATCGATGACAAATCGAGCGGAAAACTATAAAGTGCCAATTAGTTCGAGCATACTGACGAATTTTTTTAGCAGCATCAAGAAAATATAAATCGTTAGGCCGTCTTGCCCGATACATGATTGAGCTAGAGATAGCAGCCCTACCGTGGATCAACTTGACCGCCGGTGCGTCTCGAGAAGAACGACGGGGAGGGGAAGCTTCTTCTTCGCACGGACGGGACGGGGAGGGGAAGCTCTTCGCACGGACGGGGATAAGTTGTGTAGGGGTGGGTGGGGGGTCATGCGGCCGGGCCGCCGGGGTGATAATTAAGGTCGGTAGGTGGCGTTTAATGGAGTTGCGTGTGTAATTTGCCGTGCACAAGGTTGAGGAATAGGCGGTTCCCTTTGCCGCACGCACAATTCAAACTATCCCGCCCATGTAGTTTAAATTCGCCATATTTTCGTTAAATCAACATAAAGTCATGTGAGTGGGGGAAAATTAGCAAAGTTGCTTGAAAAATAGTAAAACTCTGGAATTATCCTTTAAATATGCTCTACTTCGTGTGGAAATCGGGGTGTGGAAGCATGTTGAGCTGTTTTATTTGTACTTTCTTCATTAAAACTCCCATTTTATGCACTTTGGATGGAAAGAAATCATTTGTACATAAATTTTGACAACGCCATTTGCAAACACTAATTGTTTTACATGCCAAGATGCACCCATCCACCAAATATATATGGGGCAAAAGTTTATCACAATCTAGCAGATATGCACAATTAGTGAGGGACCCCTTTTGATTTTGTGCAATTTCCACTAATTAGGTAGAGAGAAGGGGTTAATTAATTAGGCCATGTTAGGGGTTATGTGTTTTAGATTAGGTTGTGTGGATTCAAATACAACTTCTTTATTTGTGTGCTATGATTAATCAAAACTAGATTGATCGACTGCGCACACATTATTAGAGGCGCATGCCTTTGCGCACAAAGTGCATGTGTGTGTTGTTGGCCACCAATTAAAAAGAGAGAGAGAGAGAGAGAGAGAGAGAGGTAGAGAGATCTACATACGAGAGAGCGATTGAAATCCCCAAATTAAACACATATATATATGCATGGCACATTTAATTTAATTAGAGGACCGCGAGCTAAGGCACCCCTGGCCTGCTTGATGCACAATTAAGTGTCATTGGCCTATATATAGGGTTTAATTAGGGTTTAGGGTTTAGGGTTAGGAGGTTAGGGTTTAGGGTCTAGGGTCTAGGGTTTAATGTTTATGGTGTTTAGGGGTTTAGGGATTAGGGATTAGGGTTTATTTAGGGTTTAAGGTTTATGGATCATCGATCGAGTGCGCACACACACATTATTAGAGGCACACGCGCCTTTGCGCATAAAGTGCATGTGTATATATGTGTGTTTTTTTGCCAACAACGATATATAGATGATCGAGAGAGAGAGATTGAAATTCCCAAGAATATGTTCAAATATATATTAAAATATATGCACGAATGCATGCATGGTAGGCCATGCATGCACACTAATTATATATATATTATGAGGAAACTTAATCAAATGTGTTTTCATTCGAGAGAACTTGTCAAAATTCAAGTTAATTAATTTATCATTGATAATTATATAATTAATTAATGAATCTCAGGGAGATGTTATACAACATATGATCGATATAGGCCATGTCGTATATATTAATTGGTGTTAATCTACCGTTTAATTTGCTAGCTAGCTGCTATATATAGATCGAGCATGTTTTTATTAGATCGGGTTATAGCTAGCTAGTATAGTTTAGGGTTATGTGTTTTAATGAACTATGGTTTGATTAGCTAGGGGTTAGTTATATATATGGTTTAGGGTTAATGCATGGCACATTTAATTTAACTAGAGGACCGCGAGGCACCCCTGGCCTGCTTGATGCACAATTAAGTGTCGTTGGCCTATATATAGGGTTTAATTAGGGTTTAGGGTTAGCTAGGGTTTAGGGTTTAGGGTTTAGTGTTTAGGGTGTTTAGCTAGGGTCTAGGGTTTAGTTTAGGGTGTTTAGGGTCTAGGGTTTAGGGTTTAATTAGTGTTTAGGGTGTTTAGGGTTTAGGGTTTAGGGTTTAGTGTTTACGGTGTTTAGGGTCTAGGGTTTAGGGTTTAGTGTTTACGGTGTTTAGGGTCTAGGGTTTAGTGTTTAGGGTGTTTAGGGTTTAGGGGAGTTTTAGGGTTGTTTAAGGTTTAGGGATCATCGATCGAGTGCGCACACACATTATTAGAGGCACCCCGTGCCTTTGCGCATAAAGTGCATGCGTATATATGTACGTGTGTGTTTTTTGCCACCAACAACGATATATAGATGATCGAGAGAGAGATTGAAATCCCCTAGAATATGTTCAAATATATATTAAAATTGATATAGGCCATGTATATTTTAATTGGTGTTAATCTACGGTTTGCTAGCTAGCTGCTATATATAGAGCATGTTTTTATTAGATCGGGTTATAGCTAGCTAGTATAGTTTAGGGTTATGTGTTTTAATTAAGTAGGGTTGATTAGCTAGGGTTAGTTACATATATATGGTTTAGGGTTAATGCATGGCACATTTAATTTAATTAGAGGACCGCGAGGCACCCCTGGCCTGCTCGATGCACAATTAAGTGTCGTTGGCCTATACATAGGGTTTAATTAGGGTTTAGGGTTAGCTAGGGTTTAGGGTTAGGGTTAGGGTTTAGGGTCTAGGGTGGTTTAGGGTCTAGGGTTTAGGGTTTAGGGTTAGCTAGGGTTTAGGGTTAGGGTTAGGGTTAGGGTTAGGGTTAGGGTTTAGGGTCTAGGGTTTAGGGTTTAGTGTTTAGGGTGTTTAGGGTTTAGGGATTATTAGGGATTAGGGATTTAAGGTTTTAGGGGTTGTTTAAGGTTTAGGGATCATCGATCGAGTGCGCACACACATTATTAGAGGCACCCGCGCCTTTACGCATAAAGTGCATGCGTATATATGTGTGTTTTTTGGGCCACCAACGATATATAGATGATCGAGAGAGAGATCGAGATTGAAATCCCCAAGAATATATATGTTCAAATATACATTAAAATATATGCACGAATGCATTGTAGGCCATGCATGCACACTAATTATATATATATTATGAGGCAACTTAATCAAATGTGTTTTCATTCGAGAGAACTTGTCAAAATTCAAGTTAATTAATTTATCACGATAATTATATAATTAATTAATGAATCTCAGGGATATGTTATACAACATGATCGATATAGGCCATGTATATTTTAATTGGTGTTAATCTACGGTTTGCTAGCTAGCTGCTACATATAGAGCATGTTTTTATTAGATCGGGTTATAGCTAGCTAGTATAGTTTAGGGTTATGTGTTTTAATTAAGTAGGGTTGATTAGCTAGGGTTAGTTACATATATATGGTTTAGGGTTAATGCATGGCACATTTAATTTAATTAGAGGACCGCGAGGCACCCCTGGCCTGCTCGATGCACAATTAAGTGTCGTTGGCCTATACATAGGGTTTAATTAGGGTTTTAGGGTTAGCTAGGGTTTAGGGTTAGGGTTAGGGTTAGGGTTTAGGGTCTAGGGTTTAGGGTCTAGGGTTTAGGGTTTAGGGTTAGCTAGGTTTAGGGTTAGGGTTAGGGTTAGGGTTAGGGTTAGGGTTTAGGGTCTAGGGTTTAGGGTTTAGTGTTTAGGGTGTTTAGGGTTTAGGGATTAGGGATTTAAGGTTTTAGGGTTGTTTAAGGTTTAGGGATCATCGATCGAGTGCGCACACACATTATTAGAGGCACCCGCGCGCCTTTACGCATAAAGTGCATGCGTATATATGTGTTTTTTGGGCCACCAACGATATATAGATGATCGAGAGAGAGAGATCGAGATTGAAATCCCCAAGAATATATATGTTCAAATATACATTAAAATATATGCACGAATGCATTGTAGGCCATGCATGCACACTAATTATATATATATATTATGAGGCAACTTAATCAAATGTGTTTTCATTCGAGAGAACTTGTCAAAATTCAAGTTAATTAATTTATCACGATAATTATATAATTAATTAATGAATCTCAGGGATATGTTATACAACATGATCGATATAGGCTATGTATATTTTAATTGGTGTTAATCTACGGTTTGCTAGCTAGCTGCTATATATAGAGCATGTTTTTATTAGATCGGGTTATAGCTAGCTAGTATAGTTTAGGGTTATGTGTTTTACTTAAGTAGGGTTGATTAGCTAGCTAGGGTTAGTTACATATATATGGTTTAGGGTTAATGCATGGCGCATTTAATTAATTTAATTAGAGGACCGCGAGGCACCCCTGGGCTGCTCGATGCACAATTAAGTGTCGTTGGCCTATACATAGGGTTTAATTAGGGTTTAGGGTTAGCTAGGGCAGAGGGTTAGGGTTAGGGTTAGGGTTTAGGGTCTAGGGTCTAGGGTTTAGTGTTTAGGGTGTTTAGGGTTTAGGGTTTAGGGATTAGGGATTTAGGGTTTTAGGGTTGTTTAAGGTTTAGGGATCATCGAGTGCGCACACACATTATTAGATCGAGGCACCCGCGCCTTTACGCATAAAGTGCATGCGTATATATGTGTTTTTTGGGCCACCAACGATATATAGATGATCGAGAGAGATATTGAAATCCCCAAGAATATGTTCAAATATACATTAAAATATATGCACGAATGCATTGTAGGCCATGCATGCACACTAATTATATATATATATATTATGAGGCAACTTAATCAAATGTGTTTTCATTCGAGAGAACTTGTCAAAATTCAAGTTAATTAATTTATCACGATACTTATATAATTAATTAATGAATCTCAGGGATATGTTATACAACATGATCGATATAGGCCATGTATATTTTAATTGGTGTTAATCTACGGTTTGCTAGCTAGGTGCTATATATAGAGCATGTTTTTATTAGATCGGGTTATAGCTAGCTAGTATAGTTTAGGGTTATGTGTTTTAATTAAGTAGGGTTGATTAGCTAGGGTTAGTTACATATATATGGTTTAGGGTTAATGCATGGCACATTTAATTTAATTAGAGGACCGCGAGGCACCCCTGGCCTGCTAGATGCACAATTAAGTGTCGTTGGCCTATACATAGGGTTCAATTAGGGTTTAGGGTTAGCTAGGGTTTAGGGTTAGGGTTAGGGTTAGGGTTTAGGGTCTAGGGTTTAGGGTTTAGTGTTTAGGGTGTTTAGGTTTAGGGATTAGGGATTAGAGATTTAAGGTTTTAGGGTTGTTTAAGGTTTAGGGATCATCGATCGAGTGGGCACACACATTATTAGAGGCACCGCGCCTTTACGCATAAATTGCATGCATATATATGTGTGTTTTTTGGCCACCAACGATATATAGATGATCGAGAGAGAGATTGAAATCCCCAAGAATATGTTCAAATATACATTAAAATATATGCACGAATGCATGGTAGGCCATGCATGCACACTAATTATATATATATTATGAGGCAACTTAATCAAATGTGTTTTCATTCGAGAGAACTTGTCAAAATTAGAGTTAATTAATTTATCACGATAATTATATAATTAATTAATGAGTCTCAGGGATATGTTATACAACATGATCGATATAGGCCATGTATATATTAATTGGTGTTAATCTAAGGTTTGCTAGCTAGCTGCTATATATAGAGCATGTTTTTATTAGATCGGGTTATAGCTAGTATACTTTAGGGTTATGTGTTTTCATTAAGTAGGGTTGATTAGCTATGGTTAGTTACATATATATGGTTTAGGGTTAATGCATGGCACATTTAATTTAATTAGAGGACCGCGAGGCACCCCTGGCCTGCTTGATGCACAATTAAGTGTCGTTGGCCTATATATAGGGTTTAATTAGGGTTTAGGGTTAGGGCTAGGGTTAGGGTTTAGGGTATAGGGTTTAGTGTTTAGGGTGTTTAGGGTTTAGGGATTAGGGATTAGGGTTTCAGGGTTGTATAAGGTTTAGGGATCATCGATCGAGTGCGCACACACATTATTAGAGGCACCCGCGCCTTTGCGCATAAAGTGCATGCGTATAGTTTAGGGTTATTTGTTTTAATTAAGTAGGGTTTGATCAGCTAGGGTTAGTTACATATATATGGTTTAGGGTTAATGCATGGCACATTACATATAGTTTAAATCTCAAGAATGTTTATACATGATAGGCCATATGTGCAAAGGAATTTTTTTCCCGTGAACTTGTCAAAATTCAAGTTTATCAGTGCCAATGGAAACTAGTCCAAAAAATTACATAGAGGACCAAAAGTACTAGACAATAACTAATAGAACCTGCAACTTTACAAAAAGGACCCCAAAACATATAGAAGAAAATCAATCGAGTCCTTCTCGACCGCACATCAGATCTCTGCTCCGCATCCTTTCCAGCAACTCCGTCGCCGGGGACGCACCACTTGGGACGGTGTCGCCGGTAGTCGCCAGGACGAAGGAGAAGAAGGGCCTCAGCAACGGCATATTGGCTCTGAGAAGGGCCGCTGAAAGGCCAAGATGTGCACGGGCAAGACGGATGACGCCGTCGTATGCCCCGAGCTTGTGAACTTTAGCAGCTTGACTTCCCCATTGGCCAGATCTGAAGCACTGACCAAAGCAAGCCTCACCGTTAGCGCCATCACATTGATGGCACCAGATCGGGGTTTGGCCGGCAAGATCCGCCAGATTCACCATAGGCCAGATCTGAAGCCGATGACGAGATCCCCGACTCCATTGCGCCATTCTGCTCATGGGAAACACTGGATCTAAGCTTACAACAACACTAACTCCCTCGGATCCAAATTAGCTGACTCAACTTTGCTTATCTAAATATGGATGTATCCACACATGTTTTTACTCTAGATACATACACGTCTAAGGAAAGTTGAATCAATTAATTTAGTTCGGAGGGTGTACAATATACAGAGAGAAGTCGGCCTCGTCTCCGGCCGGCGAGGCCGCCGGAGAGAAGGGGGAGAGGAGCCGGGGGAGTGGGAGAGACTCGAGAGAGAAAGAGAAGAGGAAGAAATGAGAGCTCCCTGGGGAAGAACATTATTTTTGTCGTTCTGCTCGTAGCTTGAAACTGAAAATTTCGGCCGCGCGCCAAATCATCCCGCCGCATCCATTCGAAAATCCCGTGACCAGTTTTACCCTTTTAACCCTGGTCCGGAAGCTACAACCCACCGACCATGGAGGGCTCATTCGGTAACAATGAAATATCTTGCCTAGATCCCGAACCCTCCCCACAGGCCCACACCCACCCACCAACCATTCGCCCCATTAGCTCAAAAATACTCTCACACGCCAAAGCTCTGACTCTCTACAGTACTAGATCTGCTTCGCCGCCGGCATACTCCTCCACAGCGTAGCCTTGATCGTGTTGGCTGTCCACCCACCTGATCCGCTCCCCCGCCGCCCTCGTCACCGACGGATCTGCTTCACCGCCGACCTCGCCACCGACGGATCTGCTCCACCCGCCACCGACGGATCTGCTTCACCGCCGACCTCGCCACCGACTACCTCGCCGCAGCGGCTGTATCAACTTCACCGATGTGTAGTTATTTGCAGATCTCATATGCCGTTAACTTTCTTGATGTGTTGCTTCGCATGAAGTTTGTTTAAATATTGTACAGTACAAAAGCATTATCCGGTCGCTACCATCCTGTTCATTCTACTGACACCTGTGTGCATCCACATATTTATAGCCTTATACCCATTCATTTGCTGCCAACTGTTTTTGTACTGCATGCTATTGTCGCACTGCTTTTATAGTCATGCTATGGGCATTTCCAATCTGCTTGTTCTTATACCACGTCATTAGCTCACCGCTAGCTGCTAGATGTTTTCTCGTGTCTGCTATTCTCACACTGCTTTTATAATCATGCTATGTGCATTTCCAATCTGCTTGCTCTTATACCTCGTCTTTAGCTTATATAGTTATTGTTGCGTGCATGTCTGGTCTTTGTATTATCGTAGACTGACTTGTCAATGTTATTTTTCCTAGGGATTGATCATGCGAACCACTTATTAGAACATCCAACATTAACAGCGGGGACGCTAGGGAAGGTTGGAATCTGAGTTCTTGGTTGGTAATTTTGGCAGTTTACTTCCGTTATTATCTATAACCTATATGCATTGTTCCTTATGCAAGAGATTAACACTTGGAACCCTGCCATAGCAATGCCATTCATGCTTTACTATGTTTCTGCCTATTTGATATGCTTGTCTTGGAGAAACTGCGAAGGTGATTTGAACCTGACATTTGGTCATTCTTAATGCCAGTTTACTTTATGTGGAAAACCTTGGCATTACCCTACTCTAAATCTGAATGTCTGAAATTCGTATCTCATGCAAAGCAACATCTAGTTGGTTTTAATCTGATATCTGGTAAATATTGGCTTATTCATTTGGCAGCTCAAGTTTTTTGTTATTTGAAACCAGCTGACTTGGTCTTAAATGTGATATCTAAACACAGATTAAGGACAATGGAGCAGGAGGATTAGCATTTCACTTGATGGCTGAACCTAAAATGACAGGCATGTTGACCACGACTAGTGCACGCAAGAGAAGGACCTGCAGTGAGCCAGTATGTGCTTAGTACATGCATCTTATCTTATCTTGTGCTTATTTCTGCTACATGCTGTTATCTGATCTCTACATTGCGTAATACATGTTTGAATAGTTAATTGTTGTAACTATGTTTGCAATGTTACCAGAATGCAGTTTTAATGAAGCAGTCATCATTAGAAGATAGTCGCCAAAAAAGGATCTGTAGCGACCCTGTGCAACATTATGATGTAAGTTTGTGCTTAGTACAAGTTCCATACATTGTCTTATTTATGCAACTTGTTATTATCTTATATCTACATTGCATAATAAATGTTTGCATAGTTCATCGTTTAACTCTTTTTGCATTATTATCAGAATGCAGTTGTGATGAAGCAATCTTCATTAGAAGTGAGGCCCACAAAAAGTTCTGATATTTCTTCTGATGCATCTTCTCATAGCCGTCAACCTAGACCATTGCTTTCATCAAACAGTAAATATCTCAAGGCTGTACTTTATAAAAGACATGGTATTGCTGCTTTAAGATCTGTAGCTGATATGTTGACAAAGAGTACACAAGATTCAATCAAGGCGATTGCCAAATGTCAACGTGTTATTGATGATGCTAATAGAAGTCCTCAATGATTCTATGTAATTTTTTTATTTGGGCACATTAATTGCCTTGTAATTTTCCTACTTGTTTTATTTGTGTATGTAATTGTGTGTATCATTGATATCAGATTTTAGGCTCATGAAATTTAATGCAAGTTGACTAGTCAAACAAGTAGGGCACTACAACAGATTGGGCCGGCCCACTTACAGTAGTGTGGGACCCACTTTCATTTTGGGCCGGCCCACTTCTTTAGTAGGCCGGCCCGGTTACACGATAGTGGGATCCACATGGTAAATGGGCCGGCCCACTATCTTGTTGGGCCAGCCCATTTGCTATATGGTGGTCCCACATGGTAAATGGGCCGGCCCTTTAAGGAAGGTGGGACCCGTGTTTTTGGCCCGGACCACTATCTTGTTGGGCCGGCCCACTTGCTATATGGTGGACCCCACATACTAAATGGGCCTTTAAGGAAAGTGGGACCCACTGTGTTTTTGGCCCGCCCACTATCTTGTTGGGTCGGCCCACTTGATATATGGTGGACCCCACATACTAAATGGGCCGGCCCTTTAACAGGAAGGTGGGACCCACCTGTGCTTTTGGCCCGGCCCACTATCTTGTTGGGCCGGCCCACTTGCTATATGGTGGACCCCACACACCAAATGGGCCGGCCCTTTAACAGGAAAGTGGGACCCACATGTGTTTTTGGCCCGGCCCACAATCTTGTTGGGCCGGCCCACTTGCTATATGGTGGACCCCACATACTAAATGGGCCGACCCTTTAACGGAAAGTGGGACCCACCTGTGTTTTTGGCCCGGCCCACTTGCTGGTGGACCCACACACTAAATGGGCCGGCCCTTAACAGGAAAGTGGGACCCACTGTGTTTTGCCCGGCCCACTTGATTCTTGGGCCGGCCCAGTTGCTGTAAGGTGGACCCACATGTTAAATGGGCCGGCCCATTTAAGTTTTGACCAGTCAACCTTAGAGGTTAGGCCCGGCCCACGTAACTAATGGACCAGCCCAGCTATATAGTTGACCGGTCAAACTATGTCACTGGCCCGGCCCGCTTAAGACGTGGCAGGCCTCGTGTGGGCCTACCATCTACCACGGGGTTTCAGCGGTTAACGCCGTTAAGCGCTAACGTCTCGCCACGTGTCTTTGCATGACGTCGCAGTCAACGGGCTCCCGAAACACTTGCGCAACGGTCCGATTTTGGCGGAAGGGCGCCCAAGCGCGACGGACCGAAAAACGTCGTTGGACTTTGCCTGACGCAGTTTCCACAACAGAGCCCATATCGTCGGGTTAGGCCCATAGGCGACGAAAAGTACCCCTTAGCGGACGATTTTGAGACGTTGTCTATCAGAACTTTTCTTGTAGTGTATGAATCTCAATCATGTAAGGCAGCTCATGAGATTATTGTATTGAAGTACATAGAGAGAGATTAACCACATAGCTACCGGTACAGCCCTTAGCCTCGATGGAGAACTACTCCCTCCTCATGTGAGACAGAGGTGATGAAGATGGCGGTGGTGTCGATGGAGGAGCCTTCCGGGGCACTTCCCCGTCCCGGCGGCGTGCCAGAGACTCCTGTCCCCCGATCTTGGCTTCGCGATGGCGGCGGCTGGAACTTTTCTCGTACCGTGGCTTATTCGTATCGGGGTTTTAGGTCAGGGAGACTTTATAGGCGAAAGGGGAGCCTCGGAGGGCCCCTGGTGGGGCCAGACAACGGGGCGCCCCCCGGGCCGCGCCGCCACCATGTGTGGTAGGCCCGTGGCCTCCTCCGGCGGCTCTGGTGTTGGAAGCTTCCTGAAAATAGGGTACTGTGCGTTGATTTCGTCCGATTCGAGAATATTTCCTTACTAGGATTTCTGAAACCAAAAACAGAAAACAGGAACTGGCACTTCGGCATCTCGTCAATAGGTTAGTTCCGGAAAACGCATCAAAACGATATAAAGTGTGAACAAAACATGTAGGTATTGTCATAAAACAAGCATGGAACATCAGAAATTATAGATACGTTGGAGACGTATCACCTTCTCTTCAGCTTCCTTGATCAAGTCAGGTCCAAATAAACTACGCTCTCCAACTCCATCCCATAGCAACGGTGTTCTACACTTCTTACCATACAACGCTTCGAATGGAGCCATCTCAATGCTAGATTGATATCTATTGTTGTAGGAGAACTCGGCATATGGTAGACTCTCGTCCCAACTAGATCCATAATCTAGAGCACAGGCTCTCAACATATCCTCTAATATTTGATTTACTCTTTCAGTCTGCCCATCAGTTTGTGGATGAAATGTTGTACTAAACTCCAATCCCAAGTGATTCATGCATTTGCGCCAAAAGTGAGAAGTGAATTGAGTACCTCTATCAGAAACAATTCCCTTCGGAACTCCATGCGAGCACACAATCCTGCTCATATAAATCTTGGCTAATTTGGCGCTTGTGTATGTGGTCTTTACTGGTATGAAGTGAGCTACTTTGGTCAAACGATCAACCACTACCCAAATTGAATCATACCCCGATCTAGTCTTGGGCAATCCTGTGATGAAATCCATACCAATCTTGTCCCACTTCCAATCAGGTATGGGCAATGGCTGTAGCAATCCTGCTGGTTTCTTATGCTCAGCTTTTACTCTACTACACACATCACATAGGGCAATATACTCTGCAATTTCTCTCTTCATATTAGACCACCAAAATCTATCTCGCAAGTCCATATACATCTTAGTATTACCCGGATGAATAGAATACGGACAATCATGAGCTTCCTGGAGTATCAGCTTCCTAATCCTGAGGGTCATTGGGCACACATAAACGCTTCTCAAACCATAGAGTTCCTTGTCCGTCCAACGAAAACCTTCAGCTTTGCCTTTGCTCATATTCTCTTTTATTTCTTCCATCTCACTGTCTTCTTTCTGAGCTTCTCTGATCCTGTCTAGCAGAGTGGGCATCACTTCCATAGATGCCAAATATCCCTGTGGCACTATTTCCAGCCTGAGATCCTTGAATTGTTCACACAAATCCAAAGGTAACTCTCCTACGGTGAGACCATTTACATAGGTCTTACGACTCAGCGCATCGGCTACAACATTAGCCTTTCCGGGTGGTATTGCAGATTCATATCATAATCCTTTATGAGTTCCAACCATCGTCTTTGTCTCATATTCAGCTCCTTCTGAGTAAATATATACTTCAGGCTTTTATGGTCGGTGTACACATCACAATGTTTCCCCATCAGATAATGTCTCCACACCTTGAGTGCGTGTACGACTGATGCTAGCTCCAAGTCATGGGTAGGATAATTCCTCTCATGATGCTTAAGTTGGCGCGAGGCATATGAAACCACTCTTCCATCTTGCATCAATACACTACCAAGTCCTTGACGAGAGGCATCACAATATACTTGGAAATCCTTCTGAATATCAGGCAAACATAAAACAGGTGCACTTACTAGGCGTTGCTTCAATTCTTGAAAGCTGGCCTCACACTCATCAGTCCAAGTGAATTTCTTCTCCTTCTTCAATAATTCAGTCATGGGTTTGGCAATCTTGGAGAAATTCTCTATGAATCTCCGGTAATATCCTGCAAGTCCTAAGAAACTCCGGATATCTCCTGCATTTTTAGGTGACTCCCATTCAGTCACGGCTGCTACTTTACTTGGATCAACTGCAACTCCTTCTGCTGAAACAATGTGTCCAAGAAATCCAACTTTGTTCAACCAAAACTCACATTTGCTGAATTTAGCATACAACTTGTGTTCCCTAAGTTTCTCCATGATCAAACGCAAATGTTTCTCATGCTCATCTTCATCTTTAGAGTATATCAATATATCATCAATGAATACCACTACGAATTTATCCAAGTACTCCATGAATACCTTGTTCATCATGGTCATAAAGTATGCCGGGGCATTTGTTAGTCCGAATGACATAACAGTATACTCATATAAACCATACCTAGTGGTGAAAGCCGTCTTAGGTATGTCTTGCTCTCGAATTTTCAATTGGAAATAGACCGATCGAAGGTCGATCTTAGAAAACACCTTTGCTCCTTTTAACTGGTCAAACAAGTCATTGATATTGGGTAATGGGTACTTGTTCTTAATTGTCACTTCATTAAGATTACGGTAATCCACTACCAATCTCTTACTAGAATCCTTCTTCTCCACAAATAAAACAGGAGCTCCCCATGATGATGAACTAGGCTGAATGAAACCTTTATCCAACTGTTCTCTAAGTTGTTTCTTCAGCTCTTTCAGTTCTTCTACATCCATCTTATACGGTCTCTTAGCTATGGGTCCGGTTCCAGGCATCAAATCGATAAGAAATTCAACATCTCTATCAGGTGGCATTCCTGGCAATTCCTCTGGAAACACATCCGGATACTCTCTCACTATAAGCCCATCCTCTATGCTAACCCCTTAAGAGAATTAACCTTGGTCCCTCTAAGTTCAAAGGTCGACTTGAAACAGATACGTTTCTTCCCCGGGGTTGTAAGCATTATTGATCTTTTAGCACATTCTATAACAGCTTCATATTCAGTCATCCAATCCATTCCTAGGATAACATCTAAGCCTTGTGACTCTAAAACAATTAGGCTAGTGGGAAAACTATGTGCTCCAATTTCTAAGATTAAACGGCGACACCCAAAGGCTGCTACCAATTCTCCACCAGGAGAACTAATTCTGATGGGCGTGTTGATGGTTTCAGTAGGTATTCTATTTCTATCCACAAATACCCTTGATATGAATGAATGTGATGCACCAGTATCAAATAGTACGAGAGCTGAAAAATTGTTAAGCAAGAACGTACCGATCACTGCATCAGGTTCATCATAAACTTCCTCCACATTGACATGATTAACATGCCCCTTCTGGGATGGGTTTGGCTTGTTCCCGTCATTCTTGTTCTTCTCAGGGCAGTCTCTTGAATAATGCCCCGTCTTCTTGCAATTGAAGCACTCCACCTTGCTAATATCCCTCTGAGTAAAATCACTGTTGCGGTTCTGGCCATTTCCTCTTCCAGAGTTGTGATGGTTGTGACTCTTGTGGCCATTATGGTGGCGGCCATTTCTTCCATGGTTGTTGTGTCTGTTGCTTCCATGTTTGTGGTGTCCAGAATTGCCATTCCCATCATTGGAGTACGTGTCCTCTGTTGCGGCTCTGAGTTGTAGTTGTTGTGCTTCCTCTTGCGGTTCTCAGCTTGCTTCTTCTTTCCCTCAAGGATTCTAGCTTTGTCCATCAATGTCTGGAAATCAGGAACATGAACCACTGACAGTTGAACAGCAAGCTCATCATTCAAGCCATCCAGGAATCTCTCTTTCCTCTTTGCATCAGTATCCACATCCTCCATGCATAGTGCCAAATTGCTGAAATCCTCAATGTACTCGGCCACAGTGCGGTGGTTCTGGCGCAGGTTTCGGAACTCCCTTCTCTTCAAGCTCATAACTCCATGAAACATGAGCTGTGCGAAACCCTCTTGGAACATCTCCCAGGTGATGCCATCAATAGGATGGGTTATCTGAAATTGTCCCACCAAGAGGATGCGGGTCCTTCAAGCAAGTGAGCAGCAAACCTCACCTTCTCCTCTTCAGTACATCCCACTGTCACTAGATCTTTCCACAGCACGCAGCCAGTCCAGAGCTATCATTGGCTCAGGTGCACTAGAGAACTTGGCAGGCCTCAACCTCAGGAACCTTGTGAGCATGTCCACATGTGGAGGCGGATTGTTGTTATTATTGTTGTTCTGGTTCTGATTGTTGTTTGCTATGAACTGGGTCATCACTTGCATCAACTGTGTCTGTGCTGCCAACATCTGTTGCATATAATTATTGTTGTTGCTAGTGTCATTGTTGTTGTTGTTGTTGTTGTTGCCGGTGCGTGCACGTCGAGGCGGCATCTGTTTGGGTAGCATAGATGAGTTTTAGATAGATAGAACTACAGGAAAAGAATACTCATACTAATCACAAACATGACAGCAAGCATTCACAACAAACATATCACACAACAAACAAACAAGATATCCCTACAACAAAGACACAATCTGTCCAGAATTTTACTACTGTGAAAACGTATTTTACAGAGGTACTTAAATACGTCAGAAAAATTAGCCAATTTTTGTGCATGTACAGGAACGAATTCCGCACCTAACCTGATTTTTTTGTGATTTTTAGAGTTACCAGTAAAGCATGAAAAATTGCGTGGTAAACAGCAACATCCAGAAAACTGCACTTCTTCAATTCAATACTTTATGGAAAACGCCTTCAATATTATCATTTTTCACAAAAATTTCTAACAATTTAAAGATCAAAGAATACAGATCCAAAGAAATATCTTGGCCATACCACAATGCGATATGGTCAATACCCTAACTATCACGAATATCGATTTCCTAACGAAAAACTAATGGCGGGCAATTCCTAGTTAAACTTTGAAGAGCTTGAGGAGTCCGAGACTCTCATACACTTGCGCTTCTTCGAGCGAGTGTTCATTACAGAACGCATATCCTCCTCCTCAGAGTTTTTCTCATCATCAAATAATGTAGACCACCTCTTTGGGGTCCTCCTGTCCATCTTCAGCGTTTGCACCACCTTTGATTCCATCACCGTTCTCATCATCATCAAGTTCATATTTCCGAACAAGTAATCCAACAGGGGTTTGACTTGTTAACTAAAGTGGGCAATGAACACCTACTATTTTGATTAGAGGAGAGTGAGAAAAATGATAGATATAGAATTATGAGAAATGAAGAGCGAGAAGATAGAAGAGAAAATTACATAAGTTTTCAGTTCCTATGGTCTTCCTAATCTATTCCATTTTCTAAGGTCACGAACCTACAGTCAACACAATGCTCTGATACCATCTGAAGCGATTCAACCCGGTAAGGATTGGATCTCTGTGCATACAGTGCTAGTCCCATGGATCAATCGCTAGCACACACAGTTCGATGAATAAACAGAATAGCAAATGCGTCACTTATTACAACGTATGATCCATAATATATTTATTACAACTTGCATAGCTCATGGCTAGCTCAAATAACAGAGTTCAAAGCGGAAAAAAAATAAATTCAAAGAGCTCCATCACGCCACAGGCGAACATGTTGAGTGGAAGCTCGCGACCTAAAATCGATACCTTACTCGTCCTCAGAGTAACCTGCAACATAAAACGTTGCAGCCACGCAGGGTCAATACATTTGGAATTGTATTGGCAAATGTCACTATTTGGTGGATATATAAATGGCGCCTAACAACTACGTGCTCATTTGGCAGGTGGAGTTTAGCTCTTTTGCGGAAAGCAATAGTTTCCCTATCCTTTATAAATCATTTTATTTCTTTAGAAACATCGTCTAAGAACATATTAGCACAACCCATGCTGCAGCAAGACAGTCGGCTTCATATGCTCCTAAACATCTATGGACATGCTAGCATAGACCCATGTAGACACAAGCCAGCCTAGCTTTGCATGCTCCTAAACCCATTGTTTCCCATCAAGTTTTATTAAGAAATTGGAGTGGTGAGATCTTCCAAACAGTAACATGCCTAGTTGCTCATAGTTGTCTATAACCGGGACACGGCTAAGTACTTAGTTTGACACTCTCGAGAGGATTGTACACTTTACCCACATGACCTAGTCAGCCCCTTTTACCATGATGCTCAATTTGCTCAAATGGTCGGGAAAAGACTAAGTCGAGACCGTTTTCAGAAGTAGGACCCCAAGCCATCTGGACGGACCCATGCCAACCTACACATCTACATCTGCTAGTCACGTCAGGTCGGGTTCCTACAACTTACTTAGTCAAGCCAGAGCCCATATGACATGCGGCTGTACACGGAAGCTACTAAACAAGAAACCTGTCCAATCTCTTTGATCCCTGGGCGGCAATCCCCACCATTGTTCACCGTGCAGACGCTCCCGTCTTACCAATCCGCCCAGGTGTTTCATTATTCAGGTTGTTTTCATTATATCAAAACATTTACTTTTATTCATCTAAACTTATCATGATAACCCAATCCACGCATCTAAGATAGCATTGCTAAGCAAACAACAATACGGTGGCGACAAAAGAATCAAGTGCTGAACATGTGGCTGTTCTCTAATAGGTGCTCATAGCATAGCAATATATATATTTAAAACAATCCTACACATGGATAGCTACTGAAAATAACTACAAAGTGCATAGAAAAATAGTAGGACAAGACGGTGTGTGACACTTGCCTTTTTGGTAGACAATCAAGTCGCACTCGTTGCACTCCAATCTACAGACAAACAAACAACGTACCATGAACACGGCGTGTACATGGATATGCACAAACAAGAAAACATGAATGCAATATGTATCTTAATCGAGATCACACCACTTAGTTGTTCTCTAGTTGTCTACTACATGCATGATGCCATGAGTTCCGTTTTATAACCTTGTTAACATAGTTGCGTATTACTATCGTCGCATAAGATAGACTAAACCGACATGAAGTAAAGCACCAACTATAACTTAGTAACAAAACATAGATCTTAGTATTACTGGATGAAGGGTTTCATTTGATAGCATTAGTAAAAATAATCTTGCGAGAATAATTTGTAGAAATTATTTTATAGCCGAAGATCGATGTTGCGGATCATAGAAATACCACGAAAATAAATTGTGCACAACCGACATGCAAAATATCTAAAATAATCTACGCATTTTACTGATTCCAACGATATATAATTTGTCGAAAACCGACGTGTAGAACTCATGATATGGATTTTACAATACGTGGTAAAAATCTAGTGGCACTACGGGAAAGCAGGGCGTTGCCGTGCGACACTTTGCACGGCAAAGACGCCTGTACGCACGGCAACGGCTTTGCCGTGCGTGAACTCACGGCAACGAGTGCCCGGCAAAGTGTTCGATGGCAAAGACTTCTTTGCCGTGCGCATGCACGAACTGCACGGCAAAGACCTTTGCCGTGCGCTCTTCGCTGCCGTGAGTGAATTTCTCGCCGTGCGGCTTATCTTTGCTCGTGCGTGAGAGCTGCCGTGCGCCCGTCATTGCCGTG
This sequence comes from Lolium multiflorum, assembly GCA_030979885.1. Taxonomy (NCBI): domain Eukaryota; kingdom Viridiplantae; phylum Streptophyta; class Magnoliopsida; order Poales; family Poaceae; genus Lolium; species Lolium multiflorum. The sequence continues at coordinate 164,829,615 of CM061753.1, read as the reverse complement.
CGCCAGAGTCGTTGCCGTGCGCCCTAGTCGTTGCCGTGCGCTAGCCTGTGCCGTGCTCCTCACCTTTGCCGTGCGGCCGAGCCCCAGCACGCACGGCAAAGGAATCTCCAGGCACACCCACTGGCTTCCCAGGAGCACAGGCTTGTGCCACGTGGCGCCTTTGCCATGTGTATGCACACGGCAAATTGACCAAAAGTCCTTTGCCGTGTGCATACACACGACAAAGGCCCCTGGGTTTTTCATTTTTTTTGCTGCTTTTCATTAATCCCTGCATTTCAAAATTGCATTTCACATATATATAACATATACAACATATATATTCACCATAGCATCACCAAACACATCAACAACACCACAAATACATCGAGCACACATAGTTCATGCATAACAAGTGCAATGTCCATTATTACAATCCATAACAAGTGCGAACAATCCATAACAAGTGCGAACAATGCATTACAACGACGACGAGTGCACGAAGACCATGCCATCAACCTTGTCCTCCTCCGCTTCCGCCGGCCTCATCGTCATTGCCTTGTGACATATAATCTATAAGCATGTTGATGGAATGAACATTTGCATTTGCATATTGAACACTTGAACAAGTAGCGGGTTGGGCACAAGAGGACTCACCGCGGTTCATGCTCCGGATGATGTTCAAGTTGTTCACGGTGACAGGTGTCCCCGGGGTCTGAGTGGGCGGTGGCGGCATCCACGGCATGGAGTAAGGTGGAGGAGCAGGAATACTCCCCGGTGGAGTAGACAGAACCGTCTGGCTCATCAGCCAGCTCATCTGTGCCTGCTGCTGCTGCATCATCTGCTGCTGCTGTTGCATCTGCTGCATCATCTGTGTCTGCTGCTGCTGGTACTCCAGAATCTGCTGCTCCATCTGCGCCCTTTGCTCCTGGGCCGCCTGCTCCTTCGCTGCCATCTCCTCCTACGTTGTGTTGCCGCGATGTCATTAACATTTCAATGGAAAGCATGTAAAGGAAATGTAGAGGCCCGAGGAAGAACATACCCGTAACCGCTCGACAGCTAGATCCGAAGCCCGTGGCCGGGGCTCTACCTCAGGCTGGCCGCTCTTACGACCACGACGGATCTGGCGGAGAGAGGGAACCTTCGCTGGGTCGACGCACCCGTCACCAAACCATAGGCGGCCATGCTTCAAGCCTTCTCCCGCAAGCACCGCGACCTCAGGGTCAAAGTCCTCGGCCTCTGGGTTGGCCTCCTCGCCGTACTTCTGCTTGAACTTGGAGACATACGACGTGCACTGGGTCTCGCATTGCGGGTTAACCCACACGGACCCCGTCTCAGGATCAGGCGTCTTCCTTTGCTTCATCTTCTTTAGCACGGCAAAGACGTTAGGCTTCGCTCCTGTCCTGACTTCCTGCAAAAGAGAACATGTAATTGAGTGAAGTGGCACACCCTTGCGGAGTTAACAAATATATAACATGAATTCAAAGAATGAAGGAACCATTAATTTGCTCACCTCGTTCTGCAGGTGAAGAGAGATGGGGATGCTGCCTTGGATATGCGATCCACCTCGCATCTCTGCCCGCTTCTTCTTGCCCTCCTCGTGCTTCTTGAGGTACTGGGGGCATGTCCACCACATGACCATCGCAAGAAAGCACCTCTCGTCGTTGCCGACGTACTGAGGAGGGTTCTACATGCACAAGATAAACCCATTATGGTAAAATAAACTACATGGCGATAAAGAAATCAATAACACATAAATGCAAATACCTGCATGTACTGCCACGGCTGCATGAGCGTGTCGCGAGCGTCCTCCTTAGTCATGTGGACGAAGCGGTCGGCGTGCCAGTCGCGGACGCATTGAACACGTGCCTCGTAGTGCATGCCAGTCACCCTCTTCCTTGCAAGCTGGTGTAGGACATCATCGCACGCATTCTCCTTGCCCTCGGCCCTCTTGAAGTATTTCTGCAACCATGCACATAGGTAAAACAAGGGGCATTAGTGCAATTATTGTGAACCAAGGAGAGTGTATGAATGGTAAGAAGTCAAAAGTCACGTACCCAGAATTTGGCAACAACCAAATCCGCCGCGGTGCCGCGGCCCATAGGATCTTCCGCGAGGCTGTAGTGCGCCCACCTCCAAGCTACGTCGCAGCCACCAGTAGGGAGATTGACTATCCCAGGGAAATACCATCTAAGTAGGCCCCCAAGGATGTTCGAGTACCCACGTGGCGGTCTCTGCGACGGGTCTTCATACTGGAACGAGCTGCACCATGAAACGACAACATCAATATGTATGTGATAATAATTTTGATAATGACAAAATTGCGATAACGAAATGCCAAAAATTAACATGTACCTCCTTCCATAGGGCTCTAGAACAACGTGCCTGTAGCGCCAGTCCTTCAGCGCGGGGAGCTGTGTTATCCCACGCCGATATGGCTTCCTATCACGTGGCCTCAGCCTCTCCACAGCTGGAACGTACTGGTAATCCTCCGGCGCTACCCAATCTAGGCTTTGATCAGGATCGAACACTAAGTTCCCCAACCCCTCATCCTCCGAGAGGTCCTCCTCGTCCCCCTCCTCCTCCTGGTCCTCCCCACCCCCCTCCTCCTCCTGGTCCTCCCACCCCCCTCCTCCTCCTGGTCCTCCCCACCCCCTCCTCCTCCTGGTCCTCCCCACCCCCGTGGTGCTCCTGGTCCTCCTCCTCGTCATCATCATCGGCTGCGGGAGGGGGGCTAGGACTAGGAGTGAGTACCCGCGTCGCATTCTTCCTACGCGGCCGCCCTGTGGGAGCGACAGGAGGGGGGCTAGGAGGGGGGTAGTAGCTCGGCCCCGCCTCGAAGTCCCTACACCTACCAAGTCCTTGAGCTTCTTTTTAAGACCGCCACCCCTTTTTTTGGCGGCATGCTTCAATCACCTGCAAACACAAATGAAGAGAGTGGTTTATTAGTACGCAATATTGTAAAGAGATAAATATTAGTGAAAGCAACAGAAATATAAGTAGATGAACATTAATGAAAGCAACAATAATGCAAAAGGATGAACATTAATTAGTGGAAGCAACAAATAGCTAGCATAGAGTTCTCTCAAACATAGCACAGAGTTCTTACAAATAACCTAGCTAGACAATCTCTATTACACGGAGTTATTACAAATAACCTAGCTAGCCTCACAATTACTACTACATAGATCAGTAGCCTGTGTCGCCGTCCGTGATTGGACCGCGTGTCTCGTCATCGTCATCAGGCTCGGCGAACCAATAATCATCAATGAAACCTGGAGGTGGTCCATCTGCATCGAGGTCAATCCCTGCTCTGAACGCCTCGAGCAAACTCAGGTCTTCCGGGGCACAAACATCCTCAGCTTCATCTTCTGCATTGTCCCCATCCATGCCCGCATCTTCTTGTTCATCGTCTACGACCATGTCATCGATAGTCGGCAGGGCGATTGTGAAATGCCCGGGGAGCCCTTCTTCCTGATAGAACTCGACACTCTTTGCTGAGGGGTCTACGCGGCGGTAATCGTCCTTGTTTGGCGGGGGCGGCCTATTGCGTGAAGGCACCGTCATCACAACATCCCATCCATGTAGACGTTTTGTCGGGTTTCTGCACGCGTACGGGAGATAGAATACTTGAAAGGCCTGGGTAGCCAAGATGTACACATCCTCTCCCTTATAAACAGAGTTCCTTTCAACTTCGACCAACCCAATTTCAGGATCCCGTCTCACCCGACGTGGGTCAAACCAATGACATTTGAAGACGACGGGATTTAGCCCTTTCTGAAACCCGTAATTCAGCTCGTATATATCCTCGACTCTTCCATAGTAATGGAGCCCATCGTCACCTTGACATACAATGCATATACATGATATGATAAATATAGTGAGATTTAATTGGGCATTACGACAAAGTACATGGACCGCCATCCAACTGCATCTATGCCTAAAAAGTCCACCTTCAGGTTATCATCCGAACCTCATTCAGTATTAAGTTGCTAAGCAACAGACAATTGCATTAAGTATGGTGCGTAATGTAATCGACAACTACATCCATAGACATAGAATCAATGTTTTATCCCTAGTGGCAACAGCACATCACAACCTTAGAACTTTCTGTCACTGTCCCAGGTGTCAATGAAGGCATGAACCCACTATCGAGCATAAATACTCCCTCTTGGAGTTAAGAGCAAAAACTTGGCCAGAGCCTCTACTAATAACGGAGAGCATGCAAGATCATAAACAACACATAAACAATAGATTGATAATCACCATAATCATAGTATTCTCTATCCATCGGATCCCGACAAACACAACATATAGTATTACAGATAGATGATCTTGATCATGTTAGGCAGCTCACAAGATCCAACAATGAAGCACAACAAGGAGAAGACGACCATCTAGCTACTGCTATGGACCCATGGTCAGGGTGAACTACTCACTCATCACTCCGGAGGCGACCATGGCGGTGTAGAGTCCTCTCGGGAGATGAATCCCCTCTCCGGCAGGGTGCCGGCGATCTCCGAACCCGAGATGGGATTCGCGGCGGCGGCGTCTCTGGAAGGTTTTCCGTATCGTGGCTCTCATCGGGGGCGCGACGGAGGCTTTAAGTAGGCGGAAGGGTAGGTCGGGGGCCACACGAGGGCCCCACACCCTAGGTCGCGCCCAGGCCTGGGCCGCGCCGCCCTATGGTGTCGGCGCCTCGTGGCCCCACTTCCTTCCCTCTTCGGTCTTCTGGAAGCTCCGTGCAAAAATAGGACCCGGGCGAAGATTTCGTCCAATTCCGAGAATATTTCCTTACTAGGATTTCTGAAACCAAAAACAGCAGAAAACAGGCTCTTCGGCATCTTGTTAATAGGTTAGTTCCAGAAAATGCATAAATATGACATATAATGTGCATAAAACATGTAGGTATCATCAATAAAGTAGCATGGAACATAAGAAATTATCGATACGGTGGAGACGTATCAGCATCCCCAAGCTTAGTTCTGCTCGTCCCGAGCAGGTAAAACGATAACAAAGATAATTTCTGAAGTGACATGCCATCATAATCTTGATCATACTATTTGTAAACATATGTAATGAATGCAGCGATCAAAACAAAGGTAATGACATGAGTAAACAAGTGAATCATATGACAAAGACTTTTCATGAATAGTACTTCAAGACAAGCATCAATAAGTCTTGCATAAGAGTTAACTCATAAAGCAATAAATCAAAGTAAAGGTGTTGAAGCAACACAAAGGAAGATTAAGTTTCAGCGGTTGCTTTCAACTTATAACATGTATATCTCATGGATATTGTCAACATAAAGTAATATAACAAGTACAATATGCAAGTATGTAGGAATCAATGCACAGTTCACACAAGTGTTTGCTTCTTAAGGTGGAAGGAGATAGGTAAACTGACTCAACAATAAAAGTAAAAGAAAGGTCCTTCAAGAGGAAAGCATCGATTGCTGTATTTGTGCTAGAGCTTTTATTTTGAAAACATGAAACAATTTTGTCAACGGTAGTAATAAAGCATATGAGTTATGTAAATTATATCTTACAAGTTGCAAGCCTCATGCATAGTATACTAATAGTGCCCGCACCTCGTCCTACTTAGCTTGGACTACCGGATCTTTGCATGCCATGTTTCAACCAAGTGTCACAAAGGGGTACCTCCATGCCGCCTGTACAAAGGTCTAAGGAGAAAGCTCGCATTTTGGATTTCTCGCTTTTGATTATTCTCAACTTAGACATCCATACCGGGACAACATGGACAACAGATAATGGACTCCTCTTAAATGCATAAGCATGTAGCAATGATTATTATTCTCATATGAGATTGAGGATATATGTCCAAAACTGAAACTTCCACCATGGTTCATGGCTTTAGTTAGCGGCCCAATGTTCTTCTCTAACAATTTTGCATGCTCCAACCACTAAAATGATAGATCCTTCAGACAAGACGGACATGCATAGCAACTCACATGATATTCAACAATAGTTGATGGCGTTCCCCAGAAGCATGGTTATCGCACAACAAGCAACTTAATAAAATATAAAGTGCATAAGTACATATTCAATACTACGATAGTTTTTAAGGCTATTTTGTCCCATGAGCTATATATTGCAAAGGTGAATGATGGAATTTTAAAGGTAGCACTCAAGCAATTTACTTTGGAATGGCGGAGAAATACCATGTAGTAGGTAGGTATGGTGGACACAAATGGCATAGTAGTTGGCTCAAGGATTTTGGATGCATGAGAAGTATTCCCTCTCGATACAAGGTTTAGGCTAGCAAGGTTATTTGAAGCAAACTCAAGGATGAACAGGTGCAGCAAAACTCACATAAAAGACATATTGTAAACATTATAAGACTCTACACCGTCTTCCTTGTTGTTCAAAACTCAATACTAGATATTATCTAGACCTTAGAGAGACCAAATATGCAAATCAAATTTTAGCAAGCTCTATGTATTTCTTCATTAATAGGTGCAAAGCATATGATGCAAGAGCTTAAACATGAGCACAACAATTGCCAAGTATCACATTATCCAAGACATTTTAGAATTACTACATGTAGCATTTTCCAATTCCAACCATATAACAATTTAACGAAGAAGAAACTTCGCCTAGAACATTATGAGTAAAGCCTAAGGACACATGTGTCCATATGCAACAGCGGAGCGTGTCTCCCTCCCACAAAGTGAATGCTAGGATCCATCTTATTCAAACAAAAACAAAAACAAAAACAAACCGACGCTCCAAGTAAAGAACATAAGATGTGATTGAATAAAAATATAGTTTCAGGGAGGAACCTGATGATGTTGTCGATGAAGAAGGGGATGCCTTGGGCATCCCCAAGCTTAGACGCTTGAGTCTTCTTAAATAGGGGTGAACCACGGGGTCATCCCCAAGCTTAGAGATTTCACTCCTCTTGATCATAGTATATCATTCTCCTCTCTTGACCCTTGAAAACTTCCTTCACACCAAACTTCAAGCAAACTCATTAGAGGGTTAGTGCACAATTAATAATTCACACATTCAGAGGTGACACAAACATTCTTTACACTTCTGGACATTGCATAAAGCTACTGGATATTAATGGATCAAAGAAATAAATCCAACATAGCAAAAGAGGCAATGCGAAATAAAAGGCAGAATCTGTCAAAAACAGAACAGTCCGTAAAGACGAATTTAAAGCTGGCACCAGACTTGCTCAAATGGAAAAACTCAAAACTAATGAAAGTTGCGTACATATCTGAGGATCACGCTCGTAAATTGGCAGATTTTTTCGAATTTTCTACAGAGGACTGTGCCCAGATTCGTGACAGACAGCAATGCTGTTTCTGCGCAGCGATCCCAAATATAACATCAACTTTAACATAGAAACTTTACTTGGCACAAAAACATGATAAGGAGAGGTTGCTACAGTAGTAAACAACTTCCAAGACTCAACAAAACAAAAATTGCTGTAGTAAAAACATGGGTTGTCTCCCATAAGCGCTTTTCTTTAACGCCTTTCAGCTAGGCGCAGAAAGTGCAAATCAAGTATTATCGAGAGTAGAAGCATCAACATCATAGCTTGTTCTAATAATAGAATCAAAAGGCAACTTCATTCTCTTTCTAGGGAAGTGTTCCATACCTTTCTTGAGAGGAAATTGATATTTAATATTACCTTCCCTCATATCAATAACAGCACCAACAGTTCGAAGAAAAGGTCTTCCCAACACAATAGGACAAGATGCATTGCATTCGATATCCAAGACAACAAAATCAACGGGGACAAGGTTATTGTTAACCGTAATATGCACATTATCAATCCTCCCCAAACGTTTCTTTTTAACATTATCGGCAAGATTAACATCCAAATAACAATTCTTCAATGGTGGCAAGTCAAGCATATCATAAATCTTTTTAGGCATAACAGAAATACTTGCACCAAGATCACATAAAGCATTACATTCAAAGTCATTGAATTTCATTTTAATGATGGGATCCCAACCATCTTCTAACTTTCTAGGAATAGAAGTTTCAAGTTTTAGTTTCTCTTCTCTAGCTTTTATGAGAGCATTTGTAATATGTTTTGTAAAGGCTAAATTTATAGCACTAGCATTAGGACTTTTGGCAAGTTTTTGTAAGAACTTTATAACTTCAGAGATGTGGCAATCATCAAAATCTAAATCATTATGAGCTACAGCAATGGGATCATTGTTCCCAAGGTTGGAAAAAATTTCAGCAGTTTTATCACAAGCAGTTTCAGCAGTTTTAGCAATTTCAGGCAGTTTTGTTCGCTTTGCACTAGGAGTAGAAACATTGCCAACACCAATTATTTTATCATTGATAGTAGGAGGTGCAGCAACATGTGAAGAATTAACATTACTAGTGGTGGTAATAGTCCAAACTTTAGCTACATTATTCTCTTTAGCTAGTTTTTCATTTTCTTCTCTATCCCACCTAGCACGCAATTCAACCATTAATCTTATATTCTCATTAATTCTAACTTGGATGGCATTTGCTGTAGTAGTAATCTTATTATCAATATCATTATTAGGCATAACTTTCAATTTTAAAAGATTAACATCGGAGGCAAGTCTATCAACTCTAGAAGCAATAGTATCAATTTTATCAAGCTTTTCCTCACAGATTTGTTAAAAGCAGTTTGTGTACTAATAAATTCTTTAAGCATAGCTTCAAGACCAGAGGGTACACTCCTATTATTATTGTAAGAATTCCCATAAGAATTACCATAACCATTACCATTAGCAGAAGGATATGGCCTATAGTTATTACCAGAGTTGTTCCTATAAGCATTGTTGTCGAAATTATTATTTTTAATGAAATTCACATCAACCTTTTCTTCTTGAGCAACCAATGAAGCTAAAGGAACATTATTTGGATCAACATTAGATCTACCATTCACAAGCATAGACATAATCACATCAATCTTATCACTCAAGGAAGAGGTTTCTTCAACAGAATTTACCTTCTTACCTTGTGGAGCTCTTTCCGTGTGCCATTCAGAGTAATTCACCATCATATCATCAAGGAGTTTTGTAGCCGCCCCCAATGTGATGTACATAAAGGTACCTCCAGCAGCTGAATCCAATAAATTCCGCGAAGAAAAATTTAGTCCTGCATAGAAGGTTTGGATGATCATCCAAGTAGTCAGTCCATGGGTTGGGCAATTCTTTACCAAAGTTTTCATTCTCTCCCATGCTTGAGCAACATGTTCAGTATCTAATTGCTTAAAATTCATTATGCTACTTCTCAAAGATATAATTTTAGCGTGAGGATAATATCTACCAATAAAAGCATCCTTGCATTTAGTCCATGAATCAATACTATTCTTAGGCAAAGATAGCAACCAATCTTTAGCTCTTCCTCTTAATGAGAAAGGAAACACTTTCAATTTAATAATATCACCATCTACATCTTTATACTTTTGCATTTCACAAAGTTCAACAAAGTTATTGAGATGGGCAGCAGCATCATCAGAACTAACACCAGAAAATTGATCTCTCATGACAAGATTTAGTAAAGCAGGTTTAATTTCAAAGAATTCTGCTGTAGTAGCAGGTGGAGCAATAGGTGTGCATAGGAAATCATTATTATTTGCATTTGTGAAGTCACACAACTTAGTATTTTCAGGGGTATTCATTTTAGCAACGGTAAATAAAACAAACTAGATAAAGTAAATGCAAGTAACTAATTTTTTTGTGTTTTTGATATAGAGAGCAAGACAGTAAATAAAGTAAAACTAGCAACTAATTTTTTTGTATTTTGATTTAGTGCAGCAAACAAAATAGTAAATAAAATAAAGCAAGACAAAAACAAAGTAAAGAGATTGAGAAGTGGAGACTCCCCTTGCAGCGTGTCTTGATCTCCCGGCAACGGCGCCAGAAAAAGAGCTTGATGGCGTGTAACTCACACGTTCGTTGGGAACCCCAAGAGGAAGGTATGATGCGCACAGTAGCAAGTTTTCCTCAGAAAGAAACCAAGGTTTAATCGAACCAAGAGGAGCCAAGAAGCACGTTGAAGGTTGATGGTGGCGAAATGTGATGCGGCGCAACAACAAGGATTCCGGCGCCAACGTGGAACCTGCACAACACAACCCAAGTACTTTGTCCCAACGAAACAGTGAGGTTGTCAATCTCACCGGCTTGCTGTAACAAAGGATTAAGCGTATCGAGTGGAAGATGATTGCAAAGAAAATAGTAAAACACAATTGCAGTAGATTGTATGCTATGTAAAGAATAGGACCGGGGTCCACAGTTCACTAGAGGTGTCTCTCCCATAAGATAAAAGCATGTTGGGTGAACAAATTACAGTCGGGCAATTGACAAATAGAGAAAGGCATAACAATGCATATACATGATATGATAAATATAGTGAGATTTAATTGGGCATTACGACAAAGTACATAGACCGCCATCCAACTGCATCTATGCCTAAAAAGTCCACCTTCAGGTTATCATCCGAACCCCATTCAGTATTAAGTTGCTAAGCAACAGACAATTGCATTAAGTATGGTGCGTAATGTAATCGACAACTACATCCTTAGACATAGAATCAATGTTTTATCCCTAGTGGCAACAGCACATCACAACCTTAGAACTTTCTGTCACTGTCCCAGGTGTCAATGAAGGCATGAACCCACTATCGAGCATAAATACTCCCTCTTGGAGTTAAGAGCAAAAACTTGGCCAGAGCCTCTACTAATAACGGAGAGCATGCAAGATCATAAACAACACATAAACAATAGATTGATAATCACCATAATCATAGTATTCTCTATCCATCGGATCCCGACAAACACAACATATAGTATTACGATAGATGATCTTGATCATGTTAGGCAGCTCACAAGATCCAACAATGAAGCACAACAAGGAGAAGACGACCATCTAGCTACTGCTATGGACCCATGGTCCAGGGGTGAACTACTCACTCATCACTCCGGAGGCGACCATGGCGGTGTAGAGTCCTCCGGGAGATGAATCCCCTCTCCGGCAGGGTGCCGGAGGCGATCTCCTGAATCCCCGAGATGGGATTCGCGGCGGCGTCTCCGGAAGGTTTTCCGTATCGTGGCTCGGTACTGGGGGTTTCGCGACGGGGGCTTTAAGTAGGCGGAAGGGTAGGTCAGGGGCCACACGAGGGCCCCACACCCTAGGTCGGCGCGGCCAGGGCCTGGGCCGCACCGCCCTATGGTGTCGGCGCCTCGTGGCCCCACTTCCTTCCCTCTTCGGTCTTCTGGAAGCTCCGTGCAAAAATAGGACCCTGGGCGAAGATTTCGTCCAATTCCGAGAATATTTCCTTACTAGGATTTCTGAAACCAAAAACAGCAGAAAACAAGAACGGCTCTTCGGCATCTTGTTAATAGGTTAGTTCCAGAAAATGCATAAATATGACATATAATGTGCATAAAACATGTAGGTATCATCAATAAAGTAGCATGGAACATAAGAAATTATCGATACGTCGGAGACGTATCACACCCCGCTATTTATTGTCTTCGCGTTGGGCCGGCCTGTTGTGTATTTATGGGTCTGGAAGCGATACCCATTCACGTCATAGGAGTTGAACGCTTCGAGGGAATGGTCAAAGCCCCTAGCAATTTTTCTTAGCTCTGACTTCATCTCTTTGTCAGTTCTTGCCTACAAGTTTAGCACGAGAAGTTTAGAACGAGAAATGACCGATAAATGTCGAAAGTGCTAGCTAATTTGGATAGAAAAGTACCAAATTACAGAACCAGCTACTGAAACCGAAACCGCCGCCCTTATCGAAAATTTGCTTGGATTCTTCCGGGGTAGGCTCCCTGTGGGTATTCTTCCAATGTATAGCCTTAAATTGCCTATACCGATGAAAAGAGGAAGAGTTAGCCACGAAAATACGAGTGAATGTTTGCGAATAACTAAATGGTTCGCACTTACTCGATGTACGGCTTCACTTCGACCATGGTGTTCAAGACATACGAGTGGATCAAGGTCCGCTCCTGCCGGTCCGTTCTGTACGGCTTCGAGCCACTTGACTTGCCACCAAGCCCCACGAAGATGCTAAGCTTGGGTACTTCTTCATTGTTGGCGGCATTGTAACGGAGGACCGGGTTGTGCTTTGTGGGAATGTTGGGATCATAGTGCTTAGTGGTGAAGTTTGCCACCTCCACGTTCAGGACTGCCTCGGCTATGGATGCTTCGATCTTGCATTTATTGCCAGTCATTTGACGAAGCTTTTGTGTTTCTCTCTCGGGACCAAACTGCCAACGGCCCCAATTCGGCCCCCCCTTTAAGCATTCCTCCGCGAGGTGCAGGATCATATGTTGCATCGGATTAAAGAACCCTGGAGGAAAGATCTTCTCTAGATCGCAAAGCAACACGGGTGCCTCTTCATCCAGCTTCTCAATCACTTTAGTGTCTAACTCCCTAGCACAAATCTGGCGGAAGAAAAAACTCAACCTCGCTAGCACTCGCCAAGTCTTCTCAGGGACATAGCCTCGAATCATCACCGGCATTATCCGCTCAAGCCATATGTGGTAGTCATGACTCTTCAGTCCTTGTACTCGCAACGTTTCAATGTTCAGACCCCTCATCCAGTTGGCTGCGAACCCATCAGGGAAAAACAAGGAGTCCTTCATCCATTGGAAGACCTCCCTTTTTTGGGCCTTTGTGAGGCAGAACGGAGCGTGTGGCTTAGTCCAAGTTTTTTTGGCACCATGAGGTGGCTGCATGTTCAACTCCGGCCTATCGCACCACATTTCTTGATCAATTCGAGCCTTTATGTTATCCTTCGTCTTCTCGGTGTCCACAATCGTGCTCCAAATGGCTTCACTGATATTCTTCTCGGTGTGCATTACATCAATGTTATGCGGGAGCTCGAGAAACTCAAAGTAAGGGAGCTTCCATAAGCACGGCTTGTGAGTCCATTGGTGTGTCTCCCCATATCCCAAGAAACCATTCCCATCAGGGCTAGGCTTAAGAGCATCTAACTCGGCCTTGATTTCCGTTCCGGTCTTCGGAATTGGCTTCGGGCCACGGACAACACGACCTTTCTTGAAACTCTTTACATCACTCCTGTATGCATGCCTCCGCTCAAGGAACTGTCGAGCTTCATCAAAGCATGAATACTTGCCTCCCTTGTTTAGCCAGAAGAAAGTCACGGCCTGCCTGCACTGTGGGCAAGGCCACTTCCCATGTGTACACCACCCGCAGAACAAAGCACGTGCTGGCAGGTCATGCAGGGACGTGTGGTACCACACATACATATCGAAGTACTCCTTCTTTGATGCGTCATATGTTCGGATCCCGCGACCTTCCCAGCCACGAACCAAGTCATCCACCAGCGGTTCCAGGTACACATTCATGTTCTTACCCGGGTATTTGGGCCCTGGGATTATCATCGACACAAACATGTTCTCTGATCTCATGCAGACGCCAGGGGGAGGTTCATGGGAATAACAAACACTGGCCAACAACTGTATACTGCAGCCGACATACCATATGGATTGAACCCATCGGTTGATATCGCAACTGCTACGCTCCTCGGGTCACCTGCTTTCAGTGGAAATTTCTTGACAAAGTTCTTCCATGCAGTACCATCCGACGGATGTATCATCTTGTCGGTGTATCTGTTTCCTTCCACGGCCCACCTCATCTGCTGGGCAGTATCCTCGGTCATGAAGAGCCGCTGGATCCTCGGTAGAACTGGAAGATAGCGGAGGATATTCTTGGCAACCGTGGTCTGCCTCTTCTGACCATCACCATTGCGGTCTACCTCAAAGTACCTAGAGGAATTGCATTTGATGCAATAATTTGTGTCAGCGTGCTCCTCTCTGAATAGCATGCATCCCTTTGGACAAGCGTGTATCTGCTGAGATGACATCTTAAGGTCACTGAGCAATTTGGTCGAATAGTAGAAGTTTTGCGGCAAGAGGTGCCCTTTCGGCAGAAGGCTGCCTACGATGACCAGAAGTTCATCGAACCCATCTCTGCACAAGTTCCTATGGCACTTCAAGGCCATAAGGCGAGCGATGGCATCTAGTTGGGTAACCTCTGTATTTTCATGTAGGGGTTTCTGCGAAGCAAATAGAGCCTCATAATACTCCTTTGTGTTTTCCTCCGGGTCCTCACTTGTCTCCGCATCCTGAGGTGTCTCCACCTCTACATGAGGGCTTTCAGGCACATTACCATTAGCCAAGTTTTCTAAGCACCTATCAAAACCAGTGTCATATTCCCCCTAGGTTGAATCTGCCGCACCTCCTTCCTAGCACGTTTCTTTGCCTTTTCTCCATGGTAAGTCCAAATCCTGTAGGACGGTGTGAACCCAAACTTGATCAGGTGCATACTCATAGTTTCCTTGTCCTGTGCCTTTCGGTTAGCGCACTTACTACAAGGGCACCAAACACTTATAGGTCTGCTAGGGATGGCAAATGCCCTATCCACAAACTGCTCGGTCTTTTCTCCCCATTCATCAGTATAGTTCCACTGACTGATTCTGCCATCGTACATCCAGCCACGATTATCCATCCTCTAATCAGCAACAAAACAGACGAACATAGCATTTATATATCAAATAGGAAATAAATGCATCATATATTTTTTTTACGCGTGCATCAACCTGAAACTCTACTAGGTGGGCTCCTAGCAGCCGCCGGATCCGTAGATTGAGTACGTTCTCCCAGCTCTACCCCGATCCGAGACAGAATTTCGGCAGCACCTCCCCGCTGCTCTCCCGATACACGTCTCGGCAAAAAGCCGAGAGGGGTGTGCATCCGGAGAACAACGGGGAGGCGCTACCGAAATCCTGTCTCGGATCGGGGTAGAGCACGGAGAACGTACCCAACTACGCATCCGCCGGCTGTCCCGATAAATGCCGTAAGAGTTACGGTTCATAATATGCGAGACCACTAATGCATATTTATCCGCGTAACCCTTACGGTCGGGAAGAGACGCCTAGGTATCGCGACAGACTTGGTGATCTAGACACAAAAAAAACCTAGGTACATGTAAAGGTGGGAGGGAGATTTATACCCTAGACGCGTGAGAGAATCGCCGAAGAAGATCCGGACGCCGCCCCCGTCAAACACCCCCGCGACGCTGCCCCCCGTGTCCACCTCGAAGCATCACCTGCATACCGAAAATAAAATAGTCATGCAAGTGAACACGACTTTTTTACAATAGTGGTATAACAACATTACTTCACCATGAAGAATTAAAGTGCAAAAATTTAATTTATTTGTCCACTTTTACATAAAAATTCCTTGCAGCACATTTCTATACTAAATTCCCTAAATCATATACTAAAATCTACACTAAATACTCCACTAAAATCTACACTAACATCTTACCTGCGTGCAGCCGGACAGACCGCGGGTGGCTGGTGGCGGCCGAAGCTCATGCTGCCGGCCGGCCGGGGCTCGCAGCAGGGCAGGGGCACCAGCCCCGGGTGGTGGCGGCGACAAGGAGGGCAGGGGCAAGGGCGTGGCGCAGGGGAGGCCGCCCTAGCTCCCGAGCTCGGCCGCGGCGGCCATGGCGAGCAGCGGCGGTGCGGGGCGAGCTGGGCGGGGGGAGCTAGCGGGGAGCAGCAGCGGCGGCGGCGGGGGAGAGGCGGCGTCGTGCGTGGCGTGGCGGTGGTGATGGGGGAAAGGCGGCGGCGACGTGCTAGCGGCGGCGGCGACGGGAAAAGGGGGCGTCCGGCTCGATCCAGATGCGTTGTGTGGTCGGGACGACCCCGACAAAACCTTATCTGCCCGACGTTGCCGTGCGGAGCAGGCTTTGCCGTGCGGCAATGCTCCTTTGCCGTGCGGTAAGCTTTGCCGTGCGGCAACCCCTCTTTGCCGTGCGGCAAAGGAGCCTTTTCCGTGCGCTTTCCCCCTTTGCCGTGCGCTAGCGCACGGCAACGTTTTTTTTTATTTTACCATTTCAATTTTCATGTATGAAAATTTAGTTTTATTTCAAATTAAATTAAACCTGTTTTTCCAACATGAGTAATATTTCATAATGTTCTTATCATGTTCTTAAAGCATTAAACCTGTTTTTTTCAATATGTGTATTATTTAATAATGTATGTATCATGCTTTCAGTTTCAAAAAAATTCAGCATGCATTTCAAATATTTAAGTTGATTTATGTGTGCATTTATCAATAAAGGTTTGCGCATAAATATATTATGTCCTAAACAAAGCTAATAGAATGAAAAAGTACATTGGTGCACCCTAGCGCGGAGAAATCTAGGGGGGTAGACCCGTCGGGGCACACGTTCCGCTGTTTTGGGGGGAAGAGGGGGAGAACGACCGCCGGAGCACCGGAACCCAACCAAACCTTGCATGTGGACCTATGATATGTGTCAAAGTGTGGTGCAAGGTCTAATGGTGCAAAAGTAGCTCCCCTAAACCCTAAACCCTAAAGGCTTCGAGCACTAAACCCCTCTAAAACCCTAAACCACGACACCGGAGCTGCAGAACCATGCATCATAAACCCTAACCCTAACCCTAAACCCTAAACCTATACCTAACCATAAATACTTACCTTTAACCTAAACCCTAGCCCTACCCCTAAACCCTAGCCCTAACCCTACACCAAACCCTAACCAGTAGATCAGGCACACCCTCGATCGTGTGATAATGGCTCTAGCTGCGGGTATATGTGCCAAAGGGTCCCAATCTTGGTTCTCCATGTGTATATGTCCTAAACAAACCTAAAAGAATGAAAAGTTACATTGGTGCACCCTCGCGCGGAGAAATCTAGGGGGTAGACCCGTCGGGGCACACGTTCCGCTGTTTTGGGGGAAGGAGGAGGATAACGACCGCCGGAGCACCGGAACCCCACCAAATCTTGCATGTGGACCTATGATATGTGTCAAAGTGTGTTGCAAGGTCTAATGGTGCAAAATTAGCTCCCCTAAACCCTAAACCATAAACTGGGGAGGCTTCGAGCACTAAACCCCTCTAAAACCCTAAACCACGACATCGGTGCTGCAGAACCATGCATGATAAACCCTAACCCTAACCCTCTACCCTAAACTATACCTAACCATAAATACTTACCTTTAACCTAAACCCTAGACCTACCCCCTAAACCCTAGCCCTAACCCTACACCAAACCCTAACCAGTAGATCAGGCACACCCTCGATCGTGTGATAATGGCTCTAGCTGCGGGTATATGTGCCAAAGGGTCGCAATCTTGGTTCTCCATGTGTATATGTCCTAAACAAACCTAAAAGAATGAAAAGTTACATTGGTGCACCCTCGCGCGGAGAAATCTAGGGGGGTAGACCCCGGGGCACACGTTCCGCTGTTTTGGGGGAAGGAGGGGGAGAACGACCACCGGAGCACCGGAACCCCACCAAATATTGAATGTGGACCTATGATATGTGTCAAAGTGTGGTGAAAGGTCTAATGGTGAAAAAGTAGCTCCCCTAAACCCTAAACCCTAAACTGGGGAGGCTTCGAGCACTAAACCCCTCTAAAACCCTAAACCACGACACCGGAGCTGCAGAACCATGCATCATAAACCCTAACCCTAACCCTAAACCCTAATCCTATCCCTAACCATAAATACTTACCTTTAACCTAAAACCTAGCCCTAACCCCTAAACCCTAGCCCTAACCCTACACCAAACCCTAACCAGTAGATCAGGCACACCCTCGATCATGTGATAATGGCTCTAGCTGCGGGTATATGTGCCAAAGGGTCCCAATCTTGGTTCTCCATGTGTATATGTCCTAAAAAACCTAAAAGAATGAAAAGTTACATTGGTGCACCCTCGCACGGAGAAATCTAGGGGGTAGACCCGCCGGGGCACATGTTCCGCTGTTTTGGGGGAAGGAGGGGAGAACGACCGCCGGAGCACCGGAACCCCACCAAATCTTGCATGTGGACCTATGATATGTGTCAAAGTGTGGTGCAAGGTATAATGGTGCAAAAGTAGATCCCCTAAACCCTAAACCCTAAACTGGGGAGGCTTCGAGCACTAAACCCCTCTAAAACCCTAAACCACGACACCGGAGCTGCAGAACCATGCATCACAAACCCTAACCCTAACCCTATACCCTAAACCTATACCTAACCATAAATACTTACATTTAACCTAAACCCTAGCCCTACCCCTAAACCCTAGCCCTAACCCTACATCAATCCCTAACCAGTAGATCAGGCACACCCCCGATCGTGTGATAATGGCTCTAGCTGCGGGTATATGTGCCAAAGGATCCCAATCTTGGTTCTCCATGTGTATATGTCCTAAACAAACCTAAAATAATGAAAAGTTACATTGGTGCACCCTCGCGCGGAGAAATCTAGGGGGTAGACCCGCCGGGGCACACGTTCCGCTGTTTTGGGGGAAGGAGGGGGAGAACGACCGCCGGAGCACCGGAACCCCACCAAATATTGCATGTGGACCTATGATATGTGTCAAAGTGTGGTGCAAGGTCTAATGGTGCAAAAGTAGCTCCCCTAAACCCTAAAACCTAAACTGGGGAGGCTTCGAGCACTAAAACCCCTCTAAAACCCTAAACCACGACACCGGAGCTGCAGAACCATGCATCATAAACCCTAACCCTATACCCTAAACCTATACCTAACCATAAATACTTACCTTTAACCTAAACCCTAGCCCTACCCCTAAACCCTAGCCCTAACCCTACACCAAACCCTAACCAGTAGATCAGGCACACCCTCGATCGTGTGATAATGGCTCTAGCTGCGGGTATATGTGCCAAAGGGTCCCAATCTTGGTTCTCCATGTGTATATGTCCTAAACAAACCTAAAAGAATGAAAAGTTACATTGGTGCACCCTCGCACGGAGAAATCTAGGGGGGTAGACCCGCCGGGGCACACGTTCCGCTGTTTTGGGGGAAGGAGGGGGAGAACGACCGCCGGAGCACCGGAACCCCACCAAATCTTGCATGTGGACCTATGATATGTGTCAAAGTGTGGTGCAAGGTCTAATGGTGCAAAATTAGCTCCCCTCAACCCTAAACCCTAAACTGGGGAGGCTTCGAACACTAAACCCCTCTAAAACCCTAAACCACGACACCGGAGCTGCAGAACCATGCATCATAAACCCTAACCCTAACCCTATACCCTAAACCTATACCTAACCATAAATACTTACCTTTAACCTAAACCCTAGCCCTACCCCCTAAACCCTAGCCCTAACCCTACACCTAACCCTAACCAGTAGATTAGGCACACCCTCGATCGTGTGATAATGGCTCTAGCTGCGGGTATATGTGCCAAAGGGTCCCAATCTTGGTTCTCCACGTGTATATGTCCTAAAAAACCTAAAAGAATTAAAAGTTACATTGTTGAAACCTCGCGCGGAGAAATCTAGGGGGTAGACCCGCCGGCACACGTCTGTTTTGGAGGGGGAGAACGACCGCCGGAGCACCGGAACCCCACCAAATCTTGCATGTGGACCTATGATATGTGTCAAAGTGTGGTGCAAGGTCTAATGGTGCAAAAGTAGCTCCCCTAAACCCTAAACCCTAAACTGGGGAGGCTTCGAGCACTAAACCCCTCTAAAACCCTAAACCACGACACCGGAGCTGCAGAACCATGCATCATAAACCCTAACCCTAACCCTAAACCCTAAACCTATACCTAACCATAAATACTTACCTTTAACCTAAACCCTAGCCATACCCCCTAAACCCTAGCCCTAACCCTACACCAAACCCTAACCAGTAGATCAGGCACACCCTCGATCGTGTGATAATGGCTCAAGCTGCGGGTATATGTGCCAAAGGGTCCCAATCTTGGTTCTCCATGTGTATATGTCCTAAACAAACCTAAAAGAATGAAAAGTTACATTGGTGCACCCTCGCGCGGAGAAATCTAGGGGGGTAGACCCGCCGGGGCACACGTTCCGCTGTTTTGGGGGAAAGGGGGATAACGACCGCCGGAGCACCGGAACCCCACCAAATCTTGCATGTCGACCTATGATATGTGTCAAAGTGTGGTTCAAGGTCTAATGGTGCAAAAGTAGCTCCCCTAAACCCTAAACCCTAAACTGGGAGGCTTCGAGCACTAAACCCCTCTAAAACCCTAAACCACGACACCGGAGCTGCAGAACCATGCATCATAAAACCTAACCCTAACCCTAAACCCTAAACCTATACCTAACCATAAATACTTACCTTTAACCTAAACCCTAGCCCTACCCCCTAAACCCTAGCCCTAACCCTACACCAAACCCTAACCAGTAGATCACCCTCGATCGTGTGATAATGGCTCTAGCTGCGGGTATATGTGCCAAAGGGTCCCAATCTTGGTTCTCCATGTGTATATGTCCTAAACAAACCTAAAAGAATGAAAAGTTACATTGGTGCACCCTCGCGCGGAGAAATCTAGGGGTAGACCCGCCGGGGCACACGTTCCGCTGTTTTGGGGGAAGGAGGGGGATAACGACCGCCGGAGCACCGGAACCCCACCAAATCTTGCATGTGGACCTATGATATGTGTCAAAGTGTGGTGCAAGGTCTAATGGTGCAAAAGTAGCTCCCCTAAACCCTAAACCCTAAACTGGGGAGGCTTCGAGCACTAAACCCCTCTAAAACCCTAAACCACGACACCGGAGCTGCAGAACCATGCATGATAAACCCTAACCCTAACCCTATACCCTAAACCTATACCTAACCAGAAATACTTACCTTTAATCTAAACCCTAGCGCTACCCCCTAAACCCTAGCCCTAACCCTACACCAAACCCTAACCAGTAGATCAGGCACACCTCGATCGTGTGATAATGGCTCTAGCTGCGGGTATATGTGCCAAAGGGTCCCAATCTTGGTTCTCCATGTGTATATGTCCTAAACAAACCTAAAAGAATTAAAAGTTAAATTGGTGCACCCTCGCGCGGAGAAATCTAGGGGGTAGACCCGCCGGGGCACACGTTCCGCTGTTTTGGAGAACGACCGCCGGAGCACCGGAACCCCACCAAATCTTGCATGTGGACCTATGATATGTGTCAATGTGTGGTGCAAGGTCTAATGGTGAAAAAGTAGCTCCCCTAAACCCTAAACTGGGAGGCTTCGAGCACTAAACCCCTCTAAAACCCTAAACCACGACACCGGAGCTGCAGAACCATGCATCATAAACCCTAACCCTAAACCCTAAACCTATACCTAATCATAAATACTTACCTTTAACCTAAACCCTAGCCCTACCCCCTAAACCCTAGCCCTAACCCTACACCAAACCATAACCAGTAGATCAGGCACACCCTCGATCGTGTGATAATGGCTCTAGCTGCGGCTATATGTGCCAAAGGGTCCCAATCTTGGTTCTCCATGTGTATATGTCCTAAACAAACCTAAAAGAATGAAAAGTTACATTGGTGCACCCTCGCGCGGAGAAATCTAGGGGGTAGACCCGCCGGGGCACACGTTCCGCTGTTTTGGGGGAAGGAGGGGGAGAACGACCACCGGAGCACCGGAACCCCACAAAATCTTGAATGTGGACCTATGATATGTGTCAAAGTGTGGTGAAAGGTCTAATGGTGAAAAAGTAGCTCCCCTAAACCCTAAACCCTAAACTGGGGAGGCTTCGAGCACTAAACCCCTCTAAAACCCTAAACCACGACACCGGAGCTGCAGAACCATGCATCATAAACCCTAACCCTAACCCTAAACCCTAATCCTATCCCTAACCATAAATACTTACCTTTAACCTAAAACCTAGCCCTAACCCCTAAACCCTAGCCCTAACCCTACACCAAACCCTAACCAGTAGATCAGGCACACCCTCGATCATGTGATAATGGCTCTAGCTGCGGGTATATGTGCCAAAGGGTCCCAATCTTGGTTCTCCATGTGTATATGTCCTAAAAAACCTAAAAGAATGAAAAGTTACATTGGTGCACCCTCGCACGGAGAAATCTAGGGGGTAGACCCGCCGGGGCACATGTTCCGCTGTTTTGGGGGAAGGAGGGGGAGAACGACCGCCGGAGCACCGGAACCCCACCAAATCTTGCATGTGGACCTATGATATGTGTCAAAGTGTGGTGCAAGGTATAATGGTGCAAAAGTAGATCCCCTAAACCCTAAACCCTAAACTGGGGAGGCTTCGAGCACTAAACCCCTCTAAAACCCTAAACCACGACACCGGAGCTGCAGAACCATGCATCAGAAACCCTAACCCTAACCCTATACCCTAAACCTATACCTAACCATAAATACTTACATTTAACCTAAACCCTAGCCCTACCCCCTGAACCCTAGCCCTAACCCTACACCAAACCCTAACCAGTAGATCAGGCACACCCCCGATCGTGTGATAATGGCTCTAGCTGCGGGTATATGTGCCAAAGGATCCCAATCTTGGTTCTCCATGTGTATATGTCCTAAAAAAACCTAAAATAATGAAAAGTTACATTGGTGCACCCTCGCGCGGAGAAATCTAGGGGGTAGACCCGCCGGGCACACGTTCGCTGTTTTGGGGGAAGGAGGGGAGAACGACCGCCGGAGCACCGGAACCCCACCAAATCTTGCATGTGGACCTATGATATGTGTCAAAGTGTGGTGCAAGGTCTAATGGTGCAAAAGTAGCTCCCCTAAACCCTAAAACCTAAACTGGGCAGGCTTCGAGCACTAAAACCCCTCTAAAACCCTAAACCACGACACCGGAGCTGCAGAACCATGCATCATAAACCCTAACCCTATACCCTAAACCTATACCTAACCATAAATACTTACCTTTAACCTAAACCCTAGCCCTACCCCCTAAACCCTAGACCTAACCCTACACCAAACCCTAACCAGTAGATCAGGCACACCCTCGATCGTGTGATAATGGCTCTAGCTGCGGGTATATGTGCCAAAGGGTCCCAATCTTGGTTCTCCATGTGTATATGTCCTAAACAAACCTAAAAGAATGAAAAGTTACATTGGTGCACCCTCGCACGGAGAAATCTAGGGGGTAGACCCGGGCACACGTTCCGCTGTTTTGGGGGAAGGAGGGGGAGAACGACCGCCGGAGCACCGGAACCCCACCAAATCTTGCATGTGGACCTATGATATGTGTCAAAGTGTGGTGCAAGGTCTAATGGTGCAAAAGTAGCTCCCCTCAACCCTAAACCCTAAACTGGGGAGGCTTCGAGCACTAAACCCCTCTAAAACCCTAAACCACGACACCGGAGCTGCAGAACCATGCATCATAAACCCTAACCCTAACCCTATACACTAAACCTATACCTAACCATAAATACTTACCTTTAACCTAAACCCTAGCCCTACCCCTAAACCCTAGCCCTAACCCTACACCTAACCCTAACCAGTAGATTAGGCACACCCTCGATCGTGTGATAATGGCTCTAGCTGCGGGTATATGTGCCAAAGGGTCCCAATCTTGGTTCTCCACGTGTATATGTCCTAAAACCTAAAAGAATTAAAAGTTACATTGTTGAAACCTCGCGCGGAGAAATCTAGGGGGTAGACCCGCCGGGCACACGTTCCGCTGTTTTGGGGGGGAGAACGACCACGGAGCACCGAACCCCACCAAATCTTGCATGTGGACCTATGATATGTGTCAAAGTGTGGTGCAAGGTCTAATGGTGCAAAAGTAGCTCCCCTAAACCCTAAACCCTAAACTGGGAGGCTTCGAGCACTAAACCCCTCTAAAACCCTAAACCACGACACCGGAGCTGCAGAACCATGCATCATAAACCCTAACCCTAACCCTAAACCCTAAACCTATACCTAACCATAAATACTTACCTTTAACCTAAACCCTAGCCATACCCCCTAAACCCTAGCCCTAACCCTACACCAAACCCTAACCAGTAGATCAGGCACACCCTCGATCGTGTGATAATGGCTCAAGCTGCGGGTATATGTGCCAAAGGGTCCCAATCTTGGTTCTCCATGTGTATATGTCCTAAACAGACCTAAAATAATGAAAAGTTACATTGGTGCACCCTCGCGCGGAGAAATCTAGGGGGTAGACCCGCCGGGGCACACGTTCCGCTGTTTTGGGGGAAGGAGGGGGATAACGACCGCCGGAGCACCGGAACCCCACCAAATCTTGCATGTGGACCTATGATATGTGTCAAAGTGTGGTTCAAGGTCTAATGGTGCAAAAGTAGCTCCCCTAAACCCTAAACCCTAAACTGGGGAGGCTTCGAGCACTAAACCCCTCTAAAACCCTAAACCACGACACCGGAGCTGCAGAACCATGCATCATAAACCCTAACCCTAACCCTAAACCCTAAACCTATACCTAACCATAAATACTTACCTTTAACCTAAACCCTAGCCCTACCCCTAAACCCTAGCCCTAACCCTACACCAAACCCTAACCAGTAGATCAGGCACACCCTCGATCGTGTGATAATGGCTCTAGCTGCGGGTATATGTGCCAAAGGGTCCCAATCTTGGTTCTCCATGTGTATATGTCCTAAACAAACCTAAAAGAATGAAAAGTTACATTGGTGCACCCTCGCGCGGAGAAATCTAGGGGGTAGACCCGTCGGGGCACACGTTCCGCTGTTTTGGGGGAAGGAGGGGGATAACGACCGCCGGAGCACCGGGACCCCACCAAATCTTGCATGTGGACCTATGATATGTGTCAAAGTGTGGTGCAAGGTCTAATGGTGCAAAAGTAGCTCCCCTAAACCCTAAAACCTAAACTGGGGAGGCTTCGAGCACTAAACCCCTCTAAAACCCTAAACCACGACACCGGAGCTGCAGAACCATGCATGATAAACCCTAACCCTAACCCTATACCCTAAACCTATACCTAACCAGAAATACTTACCTTTAATCTAAACCCTAGCGCTACCCCCTAAACCCTAGCCCTAACCCTACACCAAACCCTAACCAGTAGATCAGGCACACCCTCGATCATGTGATAATGGCTCTAGCTGCGGGTATATGTGCCAAAGGGTCCCAATCTTGGTTCTCCATGTGTATATGTCCTAAACAAACCTAAAAGAATTAAAAGTTACATTGGTGCACCCTCGCGAGAAATCTAGGGGGTAGACCCGCCGGGGCACACGTTCCGCTGTTTTGGGGGAAGGAGGGGGAGAACGACCGCCGGAGCACCGGAACCCCACCAAATCTTGCATGTGGACCTATGATATGTCTCAATGTGTGGTGCAAGGTCTAATGGTGGAAAAGTAGCTCCCCTAAACCCTAAACTGGGGAGGCTTCGAGCACTAAACCCCTCTAAAACCCTAAACCACGACACCGGAGCTGCAGAACCATGCATCATAAACCCTAACCCTAAACCCTAAACCTATACCTAATCATAAATACTTACCTTTAACCTAAACCCTAGCCCTACCCCTAAACCCTAGCCCTAACCCTACACCAAACCATAACCAGTAGATCAGGCACACCCTCGATCGTGTGATAATGGCTCTAGCTGCGGCTATATGTGCCAAAGGGTCCCAATCTTGGTTCTCCATGTGTATATGTCCTAAAAAACTAAAAGAATGAAAAGTTACATTGGTGCACCCTCGCGCGGAGAAATCTAGGGGTAGACCCGCCGGGGCACACGTTCCGCTGTTTTGGGGGAAAGAGGGGGAGAACGACCGCCGGAGCACCGGAACCCCACCAAATCTTGCATGTGTACCTATGATATGTGTAAAAGTGTGGTGCAAGGTCTAATGGTGCAAAAGTAGATCCCCTAAACCCTAAACCCTAAACTGGGGAGGCTTCGAGCACTAAACCCCTCTAAAACCCTAAAGCACGACACCGGAGCTGCAGAACCATGCATCACAAACCCTAACCCTAACCCTATACCCTAAACCTATACCTAACCATAAATACTTACATTTAACCTAAACCCTAGCCCTACCCCCTAAACCCTAGCCCTAACCCTACAACAAACCCTAACCAGTAGATCAGGCACACCCTCGATCGTGTGATAATGGCTCTAGCTGCGGGTATATGTGCCAAAGGGTCCCAATCTTGGTTCTCCATGTGTATATGTCCTAAACAAACCTAAAAGAATGAAAAGTTACATTGGTGCACCCTCGTGCGGAGAAATCTAGGGGGTAGACCCGCCGGGGCACACGTTCCGCTGTTTTGAAGGAGGGGGAGAACGACCGCCGGAGCACCGGAACCCCACCAAATCTTGCATGTGGACCTATGATATGTGTCAAAGTGTGGTGCAAGGTCAAATGGTGGAAAATTAGCTCCCCTAAACCCTAAACTGGGGAGGCTTCGAGCACTAAAACCCTCTAAAACCCTAAACCACGACACCGGAGCTGCAGAACCATGCATCATAAACCCTAACCCTAACCCTATACCATAAACCTATACCTAACCATAAATACTTACCTTTAACCTAAACCCTAGCCCTACCCCCTAAACCCTAGCCCTAACCCTACACCAAACCCTAACCAGTAGATCGGCACACCCTCGATCGTGTGATAATGGCTCTAGCTGCGGGTATATGTGCCAAAGTGTCCTAATCTTGGTTCTCCATGTGTATATGTCCTAAACAAACCTAAAAGAATAAAAAGTTACATTGGTGCACCCTCGCGCGGAGAAATCTAGGGGGTAGACCCGCCGGGGCACACGTTCCGCTGTTTTGGGGGAAGGAGTGGGAGAACGACCGCCAGAGCACCGGAACCCCACCAAATCTTGCATGTGGACCTATGATATGTGTCAAAGTTTGGTGCAAGGTATAATGGTGCAAAAGTAGCTCCCCTAAACCCTAAACCCTAAACTGGGGAGGCTTCGAGCACTAAACCCCTCTAAAACCCTAAACCACGACACCGGAGCTGCAGAACTATGCATCATAAACCCTAACCCTAACCCTAAACCCTAAACCCTAAACCTATACCTAACCATAAATACTTATCTTTAACCTAAACCCTAGCCCTACCCCCTAAACCCTAGCCCTAACCCTACACCAAACCCTAACCAGTAGATCAGGCACACCCTCGATCGTGTGATAATGGCTCTAGCTGCGGGTATATGTGCCAAAGGGTCCCAATCTTGGTTCTCCATGTGTATATGTACTAAACAAACCTAAAAGAATGAAAAGTTACATTGGTGCACCCTCGCGCGGAGAAATCTAGGGGTAGACCCGCCGGGGCACACGTTCCGCTGTTTTGGGGGAAGGAGGGGGAGAACGACCGCCGGAGCACCGGAACCCCACCAAATCTTGCATGTGGACCTATGATATGTGTCAAAGTTTGGTGCAAGGTCTAATGGTGCAAAAGTAGCTCCCCTAAACCCTAAACCCTAAACTGGGAGGCTTCGAGCACTAAAACCCCTCTAAAACCCTAAACCACGACACCGGAGCTGCAGAACCATGCATCATAAACCCTAACCCTAACCCTATACCATAAACCTATACCTAACCATAAATACTTACCTTTAACCTAAACCCTAGCCCTACCCCCTAAACCCTAGCCCTAACCCTATACCAAACTCTAACCAGTAGATCAGGCACACCCTCGATCGTGTGGCGCATTTTTGTTGGTGCGCCACAGAACTAAGCTCCACCTATAAGAATTTTCCTACTAGTGCTAATGGGAAAAATGACTAAGACTCCATTTTCTGGTACAATGGAGCGAGCTACAGACTTGTTGGAAATCATACATACCGATGTGTGCGGACCAATGAGTGTAGCATCGCGCGGTGGTTATCGTTATGTTCTAACCTTCATGGATGATCTGAGTAGATATGGGTATATTTACTTTATGAAACATAAGTCCGAGACTTTCGAGAAGTTTAAGGAATTCCAAAGTGAAGTAGAAAATCAACGTAACAAGAAGATTAAGTTTCTGCGTTCTGATCGCGGAGGCGAATATCTGAGTTATGAGTTTGGCATGCATTTAAAGAAATGTGGAATACTTTCACAGTTGACACCGTCGGGAACACCACAGCGCAATGGTGTGTCCAAACATCGTAATCGAACACTCTTAGATATGGTTCGGTTTATGATGTCTCTTACCGATTTGCCGTTATCGTTTTGGGGTTATGCATTAGAGACAGCCGCATTCACTTTAAATAGGGCACCATCTAAATCCGTTTAAACGACACCGTATGAATTATGGTTTGGAAAGAAACCTAAGCTGTCGTTCCTTAAAGTTTGGGGTTGCGAAGCTTATGTAAAGAAGTTACAACCTGACAAGCTAGAACGCAAAGCGGAGAAATGCTTCTTCATAGGATACCCTAAAGAAACAATTGGGTACACTATCTATCACAGATCCGAAGGCAAAATCTTTGTTGCCAAGAACGGATCCTTTCTTGAGAAGGAGTTTCTCACTAAAGAAGTGACTGGAAGGAAAGTAAAACTCGACGAGGTTAATGAACCTTCTCTCGAAGATCAGAGTAGCGCAGTGCCGGAAGATGTTCAGCCTGCACCGATAGGAGAGGAAGCAAATGATGATGATCATGAAACTTCGAACGAAGACACTACTTGATGAGATTTGAGATCTAGGGTTTGGCCCGATCTCGCGATTTGACCCAAGATCCAAGGGGAAAAGGTGGGAGAGCGCGAGGAACACGAAGAACACGAAGAACACCGGTACTCACGCACGCACACCAACCTGATACACCCGATACTTACCCCCGTGCCTCGATGGACCACGCCAATAGAATCACCAAGGAAGAGGCACGCGGCAGAATTCCCGGTGAGAGATTGGTGTTGGAAAAGAAGAGATTGATGAGAGAGAGAGAGAGTAACTTGTACTAGAATCTCACTCAACAATATCCAAATCAACAACAAGGATGCCTTGATTACAAAGGGATGCTAACCCTAGGGAGACAAAGCTCAAAGTTGTGTTTAAGCTTAATTCAAGTCTAAGGGGTAAAGGAGGGGTCCTGGGTCCTTATATAGGAATACATGGCCAGCAAAGCGAAAAGGTACATAAGTGGATAACTTAGGGAGTTTGGTGGGGAAATCCCGACGGATCCGGTCCTGGAGCCGGTCAGACCGGGCCTGGCGCCGGCGGGTACGGTCGTGGGGCCGGTTGACCGGTCGCCAACCGGAAACTTCGCAGATCTTCGTCCGGTTGGCTTCCGGTACGACGCCCGGTCAAGATCGAGGGAATCTGGTTGGCGACCGGTTGACCGGGCCTGGGGCCGGATGGTCCGGTCGTGAGGCCGGTCGACCGGGTCCTGCGCCGGCCAGCTTCCCTTCTCCTTCGAGCGGTTCGATTGTCTTCGGTTCCAGCTTCTTTGGCATCTTCTCGACCAACTGCTCCTCTCCTTCCCTTGACCATGGTGCGTCATCCTCTCCGGGGCCTTGATGCTCCACGTACCTAATAACACAAAGTGTGTCGGCATGAGGTAGCATTCCATCCAATGGGGTACCGAGATCGAGCGTAGTGAGGAGCGAGTTCACCTTATCATGTAGCGCTTTAGCTCGAGCCCATGTCATTGATCCACTTGGGGGACTTGTTGGTCTTGATGTAGTGTCGTTGGCGAGCGGGGCTACATCTCCCCCCTTGGGAGAGAGTCGTCCTCGACTCTTGTTCCTCCTCATCTCCATGATATGGGGAGAGATCCGAGATGTTGAAAGTGTTGCTCACCAAGTACTTTGATGTTGGTATGTCGATGACGTAGGCGTTGTTGTTGATGCGCTTGAGTACCTTGAAAGGTGTGGCACCCCGGACCAACTGTCCGAAATACCCGTTATGCATTCACTCATGATCCCATGATCAGTGTAACATGAGCACATAACCGAACTGATAATCAGAGTTACAACATCCATTACATAGTACCGAAATAATAAATAGTCTTACAAACGGTCTCATGACCAAGTCTTACATAAATGGCCACTTCGGGCTGAAATTCAAACACCAAAATGCAGCGGATACATCAACTTCGTCGGGCCCAAGTCATGCCTTAAACCCTACAGGCAGCTGACCGGGAAACGTCCTAAGTCGCATAGTCGTCCTGGTAACCTCCATCATCTTCAAAATCCTCCTCATAGTCTGGCCAAGTAGATAGCCAGGGACAAAGCCGTGAGTACATTTCGAATTGTACTCGCAAACCATTTAAAATGAAACATAACAAGGAAACAAGGTACCAAGACTAAACTAGGAGGTCAAGAGGGAATATCTATCTTAGGTTAAGAATATGATATGTAGATAGATCTCGATGATTGAAGGAGACACTCACAGATTTTTCTAAGACCTCTCTACATGATTTAATTTAAGGGGATTCTTCACGACATAAAACACTTAGGGAGAGTAGACCCATATTTTATTTTCTTTCCGACCATCTCATCATGGTCACCACCATATTTCCAGTACTCTAAGTACTCCAACTCAAATCCCTTTTCTTTCTTTGCACAAAACCCATTTTCGAAACCAAAATTCATCAGGCTAAGCAACAGCCATTACAACCGTCCATGACCGCGGACGCGTCTATTCGAATAGATTTAACTCTGCAGAGTTCGTGCACTTTCCCCACAAGATCCGATAAGTCCGCCAGGATCATCCCCGGTCCATCATACGAAAGTATGTGGGTATCGGATAATCAGTCGAAGCCCTTCGCCCATTCAAATTAGCAAGAGGTCCTACCCTATGGAGTATGTACCTCCCCGGCACCGTGGCAGCTCACCTCCTTTTGAGCGTGGCTCCACCACCAAGCCAGGAGACCCATAGTGTCTTCCGGACAGGTCAGCCTCGAAGGCCTCCCGTTATACTATTGTCTCAACTAGACAACCCGGACTCGGGGGCAACCGTACCCTTGTATAGTTATGCGGTGCCTCATGCTAAAGAGAACAAACGTCAAGCTAAGCCCCGTGCCCACGTTGGAGTAATGTGGTTGCGCTAGTTAATTGTCATGGGTGAGTACTTAGGCGCCAAAGTTTTCATAAACCCAACCACCATCTTATCCTCATCATTTTTACCAAATCCTTTCCTTTCATAAATTCTCACTTGGGGAAAACATCATACCCAAGGTTTTATTAAAAACTTTTACAACAAGGTAAAAACCTTGAGGGTTTTCCCAACCTAAAGTTTTATGTGTGAACTAAGATGTATAATAGCACAAAGGTAGCCATCATACAATGAAGGGTGTCAAAGACATCCATACTCACATTGAGCATGAATGGAGATAATCAAAGTTGGGGCAATATTAAGGATGTTAACCCATATTGTTACTAGAGTTGTAGGTGTCAAATGGCGGTGAATGTAATTCGCATACTTAAAGTAAGTACGCAAAGTAATCAAGAGAGAATATTGCACACTTGGGGGCAAGTATGTGAGGAAACAAAACAACCGAAAACCCAAGTAACACAAGGAGTCAAGAGACCAAAGGATGGCAAGATCTAAATCAAGAACAAAGAGAATAAGGGATCAAAGTAAATGGCTTGCCTTGGCTGGCTAGTCCCTGGTCTTCTTCAACACCTTCTCCAAAATCCTCTCCTTCGGCTTCTCCCACGTTCGTATCTAGCATCGCGAAAATAAAAGGGCAACATACAATCAACACATCTCAAGAATCAAGTTTTAAAAGAATATGGCAAAGCATGCAGGGGTATATGTTGTATATATAAAAAAAATGAAATCATGATTTGGCCAAGTTTATAAGGAAAAAGGGTTGGGGTGGAAATTAATTAAAAAGAGCAAGTGCTTAATGGGCAATATTTCATGTGGCACACTATTTTTACAAATGAACCAGATTTTGTCCTTACAGGGACTCATGTTATTTTTCTAAGATGGGCAACATTAAAACAAGATCATCACAATTGGAATTGGTCAAAAATATTAATCCTATGATTTTAGGATTTTTGTGGAGTGTATAGAATACATAGAGCATGTGTATTACACTAAAATTCGTATAAAAATCCTAAAAATATGAGGCCAGTGGCATGTGAAAGGTATTAAAAATCTGGTTCTAACGCAGTTGGTTTCAATTGATTTCGAATTGTAGATCTCAAATTATGAGCATTTTGGTTCACAGGTTTTAAATTCAAAAACAGGAAAAGTTTAAACAAAATTTAAACGAAAAACGGGCGGGAAAGGAGCTGGGCCGAGCTGTGAATGAAACGGGACGGCCCAGGGGGAGTTTCCACGCGGGCGGGAAAGAAAAAGGAAGAAAATAAATAAAAGGGGGAAGGGCCCGGGGTGGGCCAGGCCGTGCATGGCCACGCTGGCATGCATGGGCCATGCAGGCGTCGGATGGAGATCTGATGGCCCAGGGCCACCGTCTCCTCCACGCGAGCGCGAGGCGAGGCCAGGACGGCCGGCTTTGGCAGAGAAGGGGGCAGGGGCGGCCTGGGACTTACCGGCGACGGCAAGGGCAAGGCGGCGGGGTCGAGGCGGGTCGTGGGCGTCGCGGAACGGGGCGAGGTAGGGTTGGGCGGCGTCCTGCTCCTCCTCCCTTCTTCTTTCCGACAGCGATGGCGCGGGCGTCGGGCAGCACTTGGGGGCGACGGCGTTCTCCGGCGAGCCTGGCGAGGAGAAGGGCAGCAGGGTGAGTGCCAGGGTCAACCAGAGGGAGAGCAAAACGGAGAGAGAGGGTGGGTGCCGTCGAGGCAGGGCTCGGCGTCCTCCTTTTCTCCGGCAGTGACCACGGCGGCGGCGGACCTTGGCGAGGAGCAGGGCTTCGCCGAGGTAGCAGCAGCCCAGAGCAGCGCCCTGGGCGCTCTCGGGGAGCTTCTGGTGGGTGTGGAGAGGAGTGGCGGGGTGTGAGGGAGAGAGTGGTGCGGGCGGCCTCCTTTTATAGGCAGAGGAGGGCAACGGGCGGGCGTCGCGCGGTGGTTCTGGCCAACGGGGAGACGAGGGCTGGCGTCACCGTGGTGGGGTCGTGGTGACGTAGGGCGGGTGGCATCAGCAGGGAGGGAAATCGAGGGGGCGTGCGTGGTTACGAGGCAGAGGAGAGGAGTCGAGGCGTCGAGCGCCTCAGGCGTCTGCGCGTGCGTGCGCGGGATCGTTTTTCCAGGGCGTGTACGATGGCTAGGGTTTGGTGGGCTGGTGTTGTTGGCCTTGGGCCGAGTTGGAGAGGGAGAAGGGAGAAAAGAGGCCCAGGTAGGGTGTGTGGGCACCAAAGTGCCGGCCATACAAGAGAGGGACATGGCCTCCCAAACTCTTGGCCATGCACAAAGGAAGAAGAGAGGGAGGGGTAAGAGGGGTGGTGGCCTTTCTAGGGTTTGCCAAAAAGGGAGAACAAGAGGGTGGTGAAGGGGAAAAAAATAGGATGGTCACATGGCTCCAGCCACATGCAAAGAAAAAGAGAGGGGGAAGTGTTCCCCCTTTCCTAGGGTTTGCTCCAACAAGAGGGAAAGAAAGGGTGTGGCAAGATGAGTGAAGAGGAAAAGGGTATGGTGAAAAAAAAGGGGTGTGTCATGTTGTTGCATTTGTACTCATGCACCCAAACTTTTGATGATGAGGGAAATGTTCTTACAGAGAGAAGTTGGGGTGTGGTTCACAAGTGGTATCATGAAGAGTTCCTTCTAAAAAAAATCATTTTGGGTACCAAGATTGGTTGGAGTGAGAAGGGTTTTATAACACATACTACTAACAATTCTAATCACAACTACAAGCTATGCACACCAGGTAACAAGTTATAAAAAGTTTTTTGTTGGCCCATATTTTTAAAACTGGAAAATATGCAGGGTTTGAAAAGTGGGTTGTGACAGACCTTCCACCCTTAAAAGAATCTCGTCCCGAGATTCCGGATCTAAGAGCTGAAGAGGTATGGGAACTCGCTCCTAAGATAATCCTCCCGTTCCCAGGTGGCTTCTTCCTCGGAATGGTTACTCCACTGGACCTTGAAAAACTTAATCTTCCTTACGGCCTCTTCCAGGATTCGGAGGGGTTTCTCACGGTAGGTTAAATCCTGGTTTAGGTCGATAGAGCGGTGATCGATGTTCTTGAACACTTCGGGCTTGTCAGGTACTTGGAGGCATTTACGGAGTTGGGAGACATGGAAGACATCATGAAACTCCGACAGTTCTGCAGGTAGCTCCAGTTGATAGGAGACTTCTCCGCGGCGACCAAGGACCTTGAAGGGGCCAATATATCTGGGTGCTAACTTGCCCTTGACGTGGAAACGTTGCATTCCTTTGAGAGGGGTGACGCGAAGGTAGGCAAAGTCTCCGCTGTTGAAAGTTACTTCTCGGCGTTTGGGGTCAGCATAGCTCTTCTGACGGGATTGGGCACCCTTCAAACGGTCTCGGATAAGTTGAACTTGTTCTTCAGCTTCTCGAAGTACATCAGGTCCGAATACTTGACGTTCTCCAGTCTCGGACCAATTGAGAGGGGTGCGGCATTTGCGCCCATAGAGTGCTTCAAACGGTGCCATCTGGAGGCTGGCCTGGTAGCTGTTATTATAAGAGAATTCCGCAAAGGGAAGGCAGTCTTCCCATTTGGCCCCATACGATAGAACACAAGCACGGAGCATGTCCTCCAAAATCTGGTTCACTCGCTCAGTCTGTCCTCCGGTTTGCGGGTGGTACGCGGTGCTGAAAGAGAGTTTGGTCCCCAGGGCTTCATGTAGTTGGTTCCAAAACCTAGAGGTAAATTGTGTGCCGCGATCGGATACGATTCTCTTGGGAACTCCATGAAGACTGACGATCCGAGAGATATAAAGATCTGCCAAGCGACGTCCGTTGAATGTGGTCTTGACGGGAAGAAAATGGGCAACCTTGGTCATTCGATCCACAATGACCCAAATAGAATCATGCCCGCGGCTGGATCGGGGAAGTCCAGTGATAAAGTCCATTCCCACCTCTTCCCATTTCCATACAGGGACCTTTAATGGTTGAAGTAAACCTGCAGGGCGTTGATGCTCCGCCTTGACGCGCTGACAAACATCACACCTAGCGATGAAGAAGGCAATGTCACGCTTCATTCCATGCCACCAGAAAATTTCCTTCAGGTCTTGATACATCTTTGATCCGCCAGGGTGAATGGAGTAAGGAGTGTTATGAGCTTCCTCCATAATCAGGTGCTTCAATTCAGAAATAGTCGGTACACAAAGGCGCCCGTTATACCACAAGACTCCTCCTTCATCAACGGAAAATCCAGCTACTTCCTCCTTGTCCATACGGCGTTTGATACCTTCAATACTCTCATGACCTTTCTGAGCTTCCTTGATTTGATCCCGGAGGGTGGGCTTAACTTCCAGTGCGGCTAGAAAACCATGGCTAACGAGCTCCAGTCCGAACTCTTCGAACTCTTGATATAGCAAGGGTTGATCCATCTTGAGACGGGCATTCAGCGAGCATGGTTCGCGACTAAGGGCGTCGGCGACCACATTCGCCTTTCCAGGATGATAATGGATACTCAAATCGTAGTCCTTGATCAGCTCTATCCACCTCCTCTGTCGCATGTTCAACTCTCTCTAGGTGAATATATACTTGAGACTTTTGTGATCGGTGTAAATGTCACACCGATTTCCGATGAGGTAATGGCGCCAAGTCTTGAGTGCATGCACTACGGCAGCTAACTCCAGGTCATGAGTTGGGTAATTTACTTCATGAGGCCGCAGCTGTCGGGAGAGGTAGGCAATAACCTTCCCTTCTTGCATCAAAACACTACCAAGCCCAAGCTTGGAAGCATTGCAGTAAATTACAAAGTCTTTGGTGACATCAGGCATGGTGAGGATAGGGGCAGACACCAGACGTTTCTTGAGTTCTTGGAAGCTTTCTTCACACTTTTCAGTCCACTCAAATTTCTTGCCTTTCTTGAGCAGCATGGTCATGGGCTTGGCAATACTTGAGAACCCCTCGACAAACTTGCGGTAGTAACCCGCCAATCCGAGGAAGGATCTTACCTCGGTTGGGTTAGTTGGCGGCTTCCGATCCATGATAGACTTGATAAGAGAGGGGTCGACAGAGACTCCTCCAGCGGACAGAACATGGCCAAGAAATCCAACTTCCTTGAGCCAAAACTGACATTTGCTAAACTTAGCATAGAGTTGATGTTGTCTCAAGGTGCCCAAAATGAGTCGTAGATGCTCTTCATGTTCTTCCTCACTCTTGGAATAGACTAGGATGTCATCGATAAATACTACGACAAACTTGTCGAGATAGTCCATGAAGACCTTATTCATGAGGTTCATGAAATAGGCGGGAGCATTTGTTAAGCCAAAGGACATTACGGTGTACTCAAACAATCCGTATCGAGTGGTGAAGGCTGTTTTGGGGATATCTGACTCCCGTACTTTGAGCTGATGGTAACCCGTACGGAGGTCAATCTTGGAGAAAACTCGGGCTCCATTCATTTGATCAAACAAATCTTCAATCTTGGGAAGGGGATATTTATTTTTGATGGTCACATCATTGAGTTTTCGGTAATCCACGCACAGGCGAATGGTACCGTCTCGCTTGTCCACAAATATCACGGGAGATCCCCACGGCGAGGCATTAGGTCGGATTAGACCTTTACTCAACATATCGTCCAGCTGTTTCTTTAATTCAATCAGCTCTTGGGGGTTCATGCGATAGGGCCTCTGTGCTATAGGTGCTATTCCGGGGATTAGTTCGATGATGAACTCGATATCCCTGTCAGGGGGCATACCGGGCAACTCTTCTGGGAAAACATCTGGATACTCACAAACGATTGGGACTAGGTCGATGGGGGTTCCAGAGACACTTTGTTTGCAAAAGGCTTTGGATGAAGGTATGGTGGCGGTGTACTCTACTTGGATCCCTTCACTATTGGTTAAGGTAATAGATTTTTGGGCACAATCAATGTGGCCTTGGTATTTAGTCATCCAATCCATCCCCAGAATTACTTCTAACCCTTGGGCTCCTAGGACAATGAGATCAGCTTGGAAAGTGACACCTAAGATCTCTACCGGAACTTGTTTGCAAGATAGGCGAGTTTTAGCGGTGGATCCAGGTATTTGAACTAGCATGAGTCTATCCATGAGAGTGGGTGTCATTTTACTTTTCTTGACAAAGGGTTCGGTAACAAAGGAATGTGATGCACCGGAATCGAAAAGAACTCTTGCGGGGGTGGAGTGGACTAGGAACGTACCCATCACAATGTCAGGAGATTCTTCAGCCTCTTCAGCATTGACATGGTTCAGGTGTCCTCTAGCAGTATTGGCTTGCTTCTTAGGCGGGGGCTTCCTTCCAGTTGCGGCACGAGCTTGGCCTTGATTCGGTCTTGGTGCGTTGGGGCGTTGAGCAGGATTCATCTTGGCGGGGCATTCACGAGAGAAGTGTCCAGGCTGCCCACAAGCGAAACATCCATCTCCCTGAGTGCGAGTATTGGGGTTGTTGCGGGGGTTGTTGTTGAAGTTTCCTCCTCCTGTACGGGGCTGCATAGTCTGGCGGTTGGTGTTGTTGTTGGAGGGGCGATAAGCAGGGGCAGGCGCTCGCTGAGGTTGGGGTGCCGGCCTTGGTGGAGGCTGGCTACGGAACCTAGCATTGCTCGGTCCACTCTGCTGTTGCTGCTGCTGCATCTTGCGCTTGCGGTTCTCATAGGCTGCCTTGCGCTTGGATTCCACCATGATGGCGGCATCTACCAGAGCTTCAAGATCAGGATAAGGGACGGCCACGAGAATACTCTGGATCTCTTCATGAAGACCATTAAGGAAACGGTCCCTCTTCTTCTCATCCGTGTCGGTGTCCTGAGGTGCATATCTAGCCAGGGTGTTGAACTTGTCCAGGTAGTCGACCACACTACCATTGTTCTGCTTGAGGTTGAAGAACTCATCTCTCTTGATCTTGATCAAACCAGACGGGATGTGGGCTTTGCGGAACTTAGTGACAAATTCCTCCCAAGTGATCACATGATCAGCAGCTTGCATTGCCTTGACATTCTCCCACCAAGCTCTTGCGGGTCCGGCGAGAAAGTGAGTTACAAGAACCACCTTTTCATTTTCGCCCACGGCCGCGACTTCCAGATTGTTCTCTATAGTGCGGAGCCAATCATCCGCATCAAGAGGGGCGGTGCACTTGGTGAACACCGGCGGATTGGTATTCTGGAAGTCCCTTAGCTTGGATCTTGGGGCTTCCTCACCATCACCTCCATTGTTGTTGTTTCCCGCGGCAAGCTGCGCAATATTCTGCAGGGCCGCGATGTTGGCTTGGCTCTCAGCGCGAGCGGCTTGACGGTCTTCCATAAGGAGGCGAAGGATCTGAGCCATATTGGGTTCAGGTGGTGGTGGAGGGTCATTCTGGTGCGCTCCGCGGCGAGTGTCAACCATCTGATGAGATGAAGACATAAGACAAAAGGGAACAACTTTGATAGGCGAGTTCTTTCTAAGGGGAAGGGATGACAAGATGCATAAAAACTTGTTGAAAAACTCGGAAGAAAAGAAACATAAAAGCAAATGCAACCATCATCATCACATAGATATCACCAAAAGATCATAGTTCACCACATCAAGGTCACCATAGGACCAATATCGTTCTACACCATTACATCAGGGACATCATAACATAATATAACTAGCGATGGTGCGGGTGCTCAAACTAGTCGTCGTCAAGGATGATGGTGTCATCCTTGGTCGGCGGCTCCTCAAACGGTGGCTCCTCAGGGTCCTCCTCCTCCTCGGACGACTCGCGAGGGGTAGAGGGTGCTGGCTCCTCCGGCTCATCGTTGATGAAGTCCAGATCATCCTCATCTTCCTCCTCGCTCGGGTTGTTCCAGTCGTATCCTTCCTCGTCCATGTAGTCATCATCATCACTAAGGAGGGCAGCATTCTCCTTGCGGAGATCTTCGCCATCATCCTCCAGTTCCTCTATCTTGGTCTCGGCCTCGCGGAGTGCTGTCTTAAGTTGTGCCACCTTCACCTTAAGCATGTACTTGGCCTCTCTTGCCCGGAGCTTGAGCCTCCGCTGGCGGCGAGCCCTACGCTTCATCTCCTCAAGGTCTCTCTTGGTCTCGTCCAACTCATGCTTCAGCATCTCGTTTTCCATCCTGCTGATGTCGAGGCTGTTCTGAGTCTTGCCAAGGACGAACTCCATCTGGCCAGCGTGGCGACCGAGGGGGCAAACATAAGGCACTATGGTGGGAAGGCCCTCCTCGTCACGCCGCCCAAAGTGAGCGTAAGGGAGCTTCTGCCGCTCGAGCTCCGCACGGTGGTGGAACGTGAGGCGAGCAAGGGCTGCCTGAAGTGCACGAACCAAACCATCCTCCCAAGTGCGCTCGAAAATCTGTATCTCCATCTCCGGAAGGTTCCTGACGTGGGAGCCCCGGATAGTGCAGACTATCATCCAGGACAAGTCCCCGTCAAGGAAGCTCTCCATCTGTCCGCCCTTCACCTCGGGGCGGAGGCGACCAACGGCGTGACAGACGTCCATCAGGGCAGTCTCAAAGAGGTACAAAGGCTCCGACTCGCCCACCTGACGGCTCCGGGTGAACATAACTTCCTCCATCTACACAAAATTTTAGGGTTGAAATTAGTAACATGATAAGTGTGCAAAATTTTAAGGTACATAAGGTAAAACTATTAAGGATTAATGCAAGTAATTTATTTTCTAGGAGAAAATTTTAGAGGAGAGACAAGGCATTCTTTCAGCTTAGAGTCATCTCGTTTTTTATAGTAAAAATAGTTTTGCTAAGTATTAACGCCCATGCTAACTAAGGGTTTCCCTAGGGTCAGGATGGCTCTGATACCAGCTCTGTGGCACCCCGGACCAACTGTCCGAAATACCCGTTATGCATTCACTCATGATCCCATGATCAGTGTAACATGAGCACATAACCGAACTGATAATCAGAGTTACAACATCCATTACATAGTACCGAAATAATAAATAGTCTTACAAACGGTCTCATGACCAAGTCTTACATAAATGGCCACTTCGGGCTGAAATTCAAACACCAAAATGCAGCGGATACATCAACTTCGTCGGGCCCAAGTCATGCCTTAAACCCTACAGGCAGCTGACCGGGAAACGTCCTAAGTCGCATAGTCGTCCTGGTAACCTCCATCATCTTCAAAATCCTCCTCATAGTCTGGCCAAGTAGATAGCCAGGGACAAAGCCGTGAGTACATTTCGAATTGTACTCGCAAACCATTTAAAATGAAACATAACAAGGAAACAAAGTACCAAGACTAAACTAGGAGGTCAAGAGGGAATATCTATCTTAGGTTAAGAATATGATATGTAGAAG
Organism: Lolium multiflorum; assembly: GCA_030979885.1. Classification (NCBI taxonomy): domain Eukaryota; kingdom Viridiplantae; phylum Streptophyta; class Magnoliopsida; order Poales; family Poaceae; genus Lolium; species Lolium multiflorum. Next base: position 164,789,670 of record CM061753.1, on the reverse strand, counting down.
AGAAGAAGTGTTTTTGGTGGGGATAGCATCTCGACTTCATGATTGAAGGAGACACTCACATATTTTTTCTAAGACCTCTCTACATGATTTAATCTAAGGGGATTCTTCACGACATAAAACACTTAGGGAGAGTAGACCCATATTTTATTTTCTTTCCGACCATCTCATCATGGTCACCACCATATTTCCAGTACTCTAAGTACTCCAACTCAAATCCCTTTTCTTTCTTTGCACAAAACCCATTTTCGAAACCAAAATTCATCAGGCTAAGCAACAGCCATTACAACCGTCCATGACCGCGGACGTGGCTATTCGAATAGATTTAACTCTGCAGAGTTCGCGCACTTTCCCCACAAGATCCGATAAATCCGCCGGGATCATCCCCGGTCCATCATACGAAAGTATGTGGGTATCGGATAATCAGTCGAAGCCCTTCGCCCATTCAAATTAGCAAGAGGTCCTACCCTATGGAGTATGTACCTCCCCGGCACCGTGGCAGCTCACCTCCTTTTGACCGTGGCTCCACCGCCAAGCTAGGAGACCCATAGTGTCTTCCGGACGGGTCAGCCTCGAAGGCCTCCCGTTATACTATTGTCTCAACTAGACAACCCGGACTCGGGGGTAACCGTACCCTTGTATAGTTATGCGGTGCCTCATGCTAAAGAGAACAAACGTCAAGCTAAGCCCCGTGCCCACGTTGGAGTAATGTGGTTGCGCTAGTTAATTGTCATGGGTGAGTACTTAGGCGCCAAAGTTTTCATAAACCCAACCACCATCTTATCCTCATCATTTTTACCAAATCCTTTCCTTTCATAAATTCTCACTTGGGGAAAACATCATACCCAAGGTTTTATTAAAAACTTTTACAACAAGGTAAAAACCTTGAGGGTTTTCCCAACCTAAAGTTTTATGTGTGAACTAAGATGTATAATAGCACAAAGGTAGCCATCATACAATGAAGGGTGTCAAAGACATCCATACTCACATTGAGCATGAATGGAGATAATCAAAGTTGGGGCAATATTAAGGATGTTAACCCATATTGTTACTAGAGTTGTAGGTGTCAAATGGCGGTGAATGTAATTCGCATACTTAAAGTAAGTACGCAAAGTAATCAAGAGAGAATATTGCACACTTGGGGGCAAGTATGTGAGGAAACAAAACAACCGAAAACCCAAGTAACACAAGGAGTCAAGAGACCAAAGGATGGCAAGATCTAAATCAAGAACAAAGAGAATAAGGGATCAAAGTAAATGGCTTGCCTTGGCTGGCTAGTCCCTGGTCTTCTTCAACACCTTCTCCAAAATCCTCTCCTTCGGCTTCTCCCACGTTCGTATCTAGCGTCGCGAAAATAAAAGGGCAACATACAATCAACACATAACTCAAGAATCAAGTTTTAAAAGAATATGGCAAAGCATGCAGGGGTATAGGTTGTATATATAAAAAAAATGAAATCATGATTTGGCCAAGTTTATAAGGAAAAAGGGTTGGGGTGGAAATTAATTAAAAAGAGCAAGTGCTTAATGGGCAATATTTCATGTGGCACACTATTTTTACAAATGAACCAGATTTTGTCCTTACAGGGACTCATGTTATTTTTCTAAGATGAGCAACATTAAAACAAGATCATCACAATTGGAATTGGTCAAAAATATTAATCCTATGATTTTAGGATTTTTGTGGAGTGTATAGAATACATAGAGCATGTTTATTACACTAAAATTCGTATAAAAATCCTAAAAATATGGGGCCAGTGGCACCTGAAAGGTATTAAAAATCTGGTTCTAACGCAGTTGGTTTCAATTGATTTCGAATTGTAGATCTCAAATTATGAGCATTTTGGTTCACAGTTTTTAAATTCAAAAACAGGAAAAGTTTAAACAAAATTTAAACGAAAAACGGGCGGGAAAGGAGCTGGGCCGCGCTGTGAATGAAACGGGCTGGCCCAGGGGGAGTTTCCACGCGGGCGGGAAAGAAAAAGGAAGAAAATAAATAAAAGGGGGAAGGGCCCGGGGTGGGCCAGGCCGTGCATGGCCACGCTGGCATGCATGGGCCATGCAGGCGTCGGATGGAGATCTGATGGCCCAGGGCCACCGTCTCCTCCACGCGAGCGTGAGGCGAGGCCAGGACGGCCGGCTTTGGCAGAGAAGGGGGCAGGGGCGGCCTGGGACTTACCGGCGACGGCAAGGGCAAGGCGGCGGGGTCGAGGCGGGTTGTGGGCGTCGCGGAACGGGGCGAGGTAGGGTGGGCGGCGTCCTGCTCCTCCTCCCTTCTTCTTTCCGACGGCGATGGCGCGGGCGTCGGGCAGCACTTGGGGGCGACGGCGTTCTCCGGCGAGCCTGGCGAGGAGAAGGGCAGCAGGATGAGTGCCAGGGTCAACCAGAGGGAGAGCCAAACGGAGAGAGAGGGTGGGCGCCGTCGAGGCAGGGCTCGGCGTCCTCCTTTTCTCCGGCAGTGACCACGGCGGCGGCGGACCTTGGCGAGGGGCAGGGCTTCGCCGAGGTAGCAGCAGCCCAGAGCAGCGCCCTGGGCGCTCTCGTGGAGCTTCTGGTGGGTGTGGAGAGGAGTGGCGGGGTGTGAGGGAGAGAGTGGTGCGGGCGGCCTCCTTTTATAGGCAGAGGAGGGCAACGGGCGGGTGTCGCGCGGTGGTTCTGGCCAACGGGGAGACGAGGGCTGGCGTCACCGCGGTGGGGTCGTGGTGACATAGGGCGGGTGGCGTCAGCAGGGAGGGAAATCGAGGGGGCGTGCGTGGTTACGAGGCAGAGGAGAGGAGTCGAGGCGTCGAGCGCCTCAGGCGTCTGCGCGTGCGTGCGCGGGACCGTTTTTCCAGGGCGTGTACGATGGCTAGGGTTTGGTGGGCTGGTGCTGTTGGCCTTGGGCCGAGCTGGAGAGGGAGAAGGGAGAAAAGAGGCCCAGGTAGGGTGTGTGGGCACCAAAGTGCCGGCCATACAAGAGAGGGACATGGCCTCCCAAACTCTCGGCCATGCACAAAGGAAGAAGAGAGGGAGGGGTAAGAGGGGTGGTGGCCTTTCTAGGGTTTGCCAAAAAGGGAGAACAAGAGGGTGGTGAAGGGGAAAAAAATAGGATGGTCATATGGCTCCGGCCACATGCAAAGAAAAAGAGAGGTGGAAGTGTTCCCCCTTTCCTAGGGTTTGCTCCAACAAGAGGGAAAGAAAGGGTGTGGCAAGATGAGTGAGGAGGAAAAGGGTATGGTGAAAAAAAAGGGGTGTGTCATGTTGTTGCATGTGTACTCATGCACCCAAACTTTTGATGATGAGGGAAATGTTCTTACAGAGAGAAGTTGGGGTGTGGTTCACAAGTGGTATCATGAAGAGTTCCTTCTAAAAAAAATTCATTTTGGGTACCAAGGTTGGTTGGAGTGAGAAGGGTTTTATAACACATACTACTAACAATTCTAATCACAACTACAAGCTATGCACACTAGGTAGCAAGTTATAAAAAGTTTTTTGTTGGCCCATATTTTTAAAACTGGAAAATATGCAGGGTTTGAAAAGTGGGTTGTGACAAAAGGCCCATCTCCTCTTGGCTTGAGCTTGGAGTTGCGTTCTTGAGGGAACCTTTCTTTCCTTAGGTGAATCCAAACGAGGTCTCCTTCTTCAAACACTCGTTCTTTCTTCTTGGCGTTGAGGCGGGTAGCTTGGCGAAGTACATGCTCTTGTATGGTTGCTCTTGTGTCTTCATGTAGTTGCTTCATGGCGGCGGTGCGCTTGTCGAAGTCCATGTTCGTCCTTTCATGAAGAGGTAGTGGAAGGATGTCGAGTGCCGTTGGAGGTTCGAATCCATAGACGATCATGAAGGGACTCCGGGATGTTGTGGAGTGCTTGGCTCGATTGTAGGCGAACTCCGCGTGGGGGAGGCAATCTTCCCATGACTTCAAGTTTTTCTTCACAAGTGTGCGGAGGAGTGTTGAGAGGCTTCGATTGACCACTTCGGTTTGTCCATCGGTTTGAGGGTGTGAGGACGATGAGAACAAGAGCTTCACTCCAAACTTTGCCATGAGCGACTTCCATAGATAACTCATAAACTTGACGTCTCGATCCGACACAATGCTTGCCGGTATTCCGTGTAGGCGAACCACTTCCCTGAAAAACAATGAAGCAATGTGTGAAGCATCATCGCTCTTATGACATGGTATGAAATGAGCCATTTTAGAGAACCTATCCACTACCACAAAGATCGAATCATGCCCATGCTTTGTTCTTGGTAAGCCTAATACAAAGTCCATGCTTATATCCGACCAAGGTGCATATGGAATGGGTAAATGCATGTAAAGACCGTAAGGGTTGGATGTAGACTTAGCTTGTAAGCATGTGGTGCAACGGTTGCAAAGGCGCTCCACGTCTCGCTTCATGCGTGGCCAATAATAGTGTGTGGATAGCATCGAAAGTGTCTTGTCGCGTCCAAAGTGACCCATGAGACCACCTCCATGTGACTCTTGCAAAAGCAACTTACGAAGAGAAGACTCGGGTATGAAAACTTTGTTAGCTTTAAACAAGTAGCCATCATGCAAATAGAAATCATCAAATCCTCGGTCAATGGAACACTTTGCAAAGATTGGTCCAAAGAAAGAGTCGGAAGGGTAAAGTTCTTTGATCTCCTCAAGACCCAAAATGTGAAACTCCAAGCGGGTGAGTAGAAGAGTATTCTTGCGGGAAAGGGCATCCGCAACCACATTTTCCTTGCCCTTTTTGTATTTGATAACATAAGGGAAGGACTCTATGAACTCAACCCACTTAGCATGTCTCTTGTTCAAATTGTGTTGACTTTTCAAATACTTCAAAGATTCATGGTCCGAATGGATAACAAACTCTTTTGGCCAAAGGTAATGTTTCCAAACTTCAAGAACACGAACCAAGGCATAAAGTTCCTTGTCATAAATAGGATAGTTGAGGCGTGCGCCGTCCAACTTCTCACTATAATATGCCACGGGTTTTCCATCTTGCATAAGGACTCCACCAATACCAAGCCCACTCGCATCACATTCAATCTCAAAAGTTTTTGCAAAGTTTGGAAGGACTAAAAGAGGAGCTTCGGTAAGGCGTTTCTTCAACTCATCAAAAGCATTTTGTTGGGCCGTGCCCCACACAAATGTGACATTCTTTTTGGTGAGCTCATTTAAAGGGCAAGCAATGGTGCTAAAATCTTTCACAAAGCGGCGGTAGAATCCGGCGAGTCCATGGAAACTTCGAACTTGCCCAACGGTGGTAGGCGTGGGCCAATTATGTATGGCATCAACCTTCGAAGAGTCCACCTCAATTCCATTGGCGGAAACCACAAAACCAAGAAAAACCAATTTGTTTTGAGCAAAGGTGCATTTTGGGAGGTTGGCAAAGAGCTTCTCGTGGCACAAGATGCATAAGACTTCTCTCACATGTTGAACATGGTCCTCGAGAGTTTTGCTATAGATGAGAATATCATCAAAGTAAACAACCACGCTCTTGCCAATGAGTGGTCTCAAAATGTGATTCATAAGACGCATAAAAGTCGAAGGAGCATTTGAAAGACCAAATGGCATGACAAGCCATTCATATAGACCAAGCTTGGTCTTGAATGCCGTCTTCCATTCATCACCAATTGCCATGCGAATTTGGTGGTAGCCACTACGCAAATCAATCTTAGAGAAAATGGTGGCACCACTCAATTCATCAAGCATGTCGTCTAAATGCGGGATGGGATGGCGGTAACGAATGGTAATGTCATTGATGGGACGACAATCCATACACATTCGTTGCGTCTCATCCGGTTTAGGAACAAGAATCACCGGAACGGCACAAGGGCTAAGGCTTTCTCGAACATACCCTTTAGCGAGGAGATCTTGTATTTGGCGTTGAATCTCCTTCGTATCTTCGGGGTTGGTGCGGTAGGCGGCGCGGTTTGGAAGGGGAGCGCCGGGATGAGGTCGATGCGGTGCTCGATGCCACGAAGCGGTGGAAGTCCATGAGGTAGCTCGTCGGGGAAGACGTCTTGAAACTCCTTCAAAAGAGACAACAAAGACGAAAGAATGTTGGTTAAGTCGTTAGTTTCCGAAGACGGTCCCTTGCAAATGAGCACGTAGTGCAAGGTTGTGGATGGGTTTTCTTGCACTTCTCTCCACTCGCTTTTGGTGGCTAGGAGGACACTCTTTCGCTCACTCATGTATGGCTTGTGGCGCTCGCTCTCCTTTTGGTGGGTCGCTCCCTCTCCTCTCAACTCACTATGGTGGGAATGTTGTTGTGTCCTCGCTAAAGCCTTCACATTGTCCGTGATGCTTTGGCTAGGAGTCATTGGGCGAAGCTCAAACTTCTTGTCCTTGACCTTGAAGGTGTATGCATTGGAGTAACCATCATGGATGGCCTTCTTGTCAAATTGCCATGGGCGGCCAAGCAACATGTGGCACACAGTCATGGGCACCACGTCACACTCAATAGTATCTTCATAGGGGCCTATCTTGAAGTTGACGGTGACGGTGTGTTGTATCTTGACATTGCCCTTGTCACTCAACCATTGGAAACGGTATGGATGAGGTTGAGCTTCTCACATAACTCGGTGCTTGCCAAGTTGTGGCAACTCCCACCGTCGATGATGACCTTGATTGACTTGCCATCAATGCCGGCGCGAGTTTGGAAGATGTTGCATCTTTGGTCTTCCATAGCTTGGGGTTGAGTTGTGAGCACTCTTGTGACCACAAGTGAAGGGCTTGGGTCGTGTGTGCATAAGAGAGGGTCTTCTCCACTTTCTTCATCATAATCTTCCTCATTAGCAACGGCGGCTTGTACTAGGGCTTCATATTCGCCCTCACTTAGCGTCTCTATGTCACCATTCTCCATAGTGATCATAACCTTGGTGTTCTTGCACTCGAAGGACTTGTGGCCTTGAGTGCCACACTTGAAGCAAGTGACATTGGAGGGTCCCGTAGAGGCTTTAGAGGAGGCGGTGGAGGACACCGTTTGCTTCATGCGACTTTGGATTGTCGGTTGCTTGGAAGGTGTAGAGGATATGGTGGGCTTGACACTTGTTGTTGGAGTTGTTGTAGCGAGTTTGGAGGCGAAGGATTGCTTGGACTTTGAGTACTTGATGTCCTCATTCACTTGACGCTCGGCCTTGGAAGCTTGGTGAACCAACTCAACCATGTTGGAGTATTGTTGGAACTCCACAATCCTCTTAATGGGGTAGTTGAGGCCATTGAAGAACCTAGCAATGGTTTGGTTCTCGGATTCTTGGATGTTTGCTCGCATCATAGTTAACTCCATTTCCTTGAAGAACTCCTCAACGGTCTTGGTGCCTTGCTTCAACTTTTGGAGCTTGTTGAAGAGGTCGGTGGTGTAGTGTGTAGGGACAAAACGAGCTTGCATCTCCTCCTTCATGTCTTCCCAAGTGTCAATTGGAGGTTCACCCTTTTCTTCCCTTAGAGTGACTACTTGTTCCCACCAAGTGTTGGAATAATCTTCAAACTCGAGGGAGGCCATGGCCACTTTCTTGGCACCGCAATAGTTGTGGATGCGGAAGATCTTGTCAACCTTGAGTGCCCATGAGAGGTAGGCCTCGGCATCGTCTTCACCCTTGAACTTGGGCATGTTGAACTTGAGCTTTCCATACATGTTCTCTTCATCTTCCATATTCCTTCGGCGAGGACGGAAACCTTCTTCTCTTGCGGCTTGGGGTGGTAGAGGAGGTCTTCCACGGCCAACCATAGCATTGGGTTGGCGATGGAGTTGAACACTAGCTTCACTTGGCTCACGTTGATGATGTTGTTGCGGATCTTGACGAGGTTGATGGCGTTGTCCAATGATGGCCCTCTCATCTTGATCATGTTGTGGTTGTCCTCGGCCCCTTTGGTCATGGCGAGGATGGTTTCGGAGATCACGCCTTGGTGGATCTTGATGACCTTGGTCTTGAGCATCAACATGGGCTTGACGATGAGGTGCCGGGTCCATGTTGTGGAGGACGTTGTCGTGGGGTTGGTCGTCATGCCCATGGTGGGCATGGCGAGCCGCTTGATGACGATCTTGGCGAAGAGCTTGTTCTTGTTGAGGACGTTCATGGGGACGAGCATGGCGATGGAACTCTCCGCGCCTTGAGTTTGAGCGAGAGTCTTCTTGACGAGCATGCGGTCGACGAGGTCGATGATGATCTCCATGCCTTGAGTCGGAGCTTGAGGACGAATGGCGATCATGAGAGTAGTCATCGTGCGACGAGGTTGATGACGAGGAAGTAGAGCGATGGCGATGTCGACGACCCAAGTTGGTGATGGCGCGCTCGAGACTATCCATGCGCCTCTCCATGTTTGCATCATTGGCCGTCACTTGGTCATGCAAGTTGTCCGTAGCTTCACGAAGGAGAGCCATATCTTGGTTCACTTGGGAGAAGTTGTGGGCCACTTCTTCATATTGCTCGTCGATGCGTGTCTCGAACAAGGTGAGTTGCTCCTTGAACTCTTGGCGTTGCGCCCATAGATTGTGTTGAGTAGCCAACCTCTCGGTGTTGCGAAGGACTTCTCCATCCCTTGGTTCATCTCCGTTCCTATCCATGATGGAAAGACAAGAACTATGTTGTTTGTGTTAGTGGAAGGAGACTACCTCGCACTCTTACCTAGGTAAGATAGTATTGAGGCAATCAACCAAGCCAAAAGTAAGACCAAGTGTATCGGGTACACACACAAAGGCACACGCAAAAGCTAGCAAATATGGTGTTAGGTGAGTATGGTGGAAAGCCAAAAGACGAAATCCAAAATTGAGTATGTTGTTAAAAGTGGGTAAGGTCCAAAAATCAAGTGTCAAAGTGGAGATCACTATAAACACGGAAAAATGTGGAACTCACACACGAGATGAGCGGGGTTAGTGCAACCAAGGAACGAGCGGAAAAAGGAAAAACCCCTAAGCAAGGGTGCTCAATGTCACACTAACGCAAGAAGAGATCGAAGCTAGGTTGCATAGAGTAGAAACACCAAGATTCGCACGAGGTCTCTCTTCTCTATCTCTCTTGCTTGCTTAAAAGCTTTTCAACTCTTTTTGTATCGGTGGCACTTTGCACTTTGCTTTTCTTTTTTTTTCACTAGCACACTATGCTCTTACTCTTTTGCTTGCCACTCCCGAGCTCCACTTATGAGCTTTACTCACACAACGCACACCCTCACGGTCGGGACCTCGTGCGATGTTTCGCAACACTCGAAAAGCTTCGCTCGTGGGATAGATCGCAAAAATAAGAGGGCTACAAGGGTACTGCAAGTTATACCTGCGATGGTGGAGATGATGGTGGTGGTGGTGGTCGGTGGTGGTGTTAGTCGGCGGTGAAGACGTGATCCCGGTCGGTGGTCCGGTCGGACTGGGTCTGGCGCCGGCGGCTCCGGTTTGGCGGCCGATTTGACCGGTCTCTGGGCCGGCTGTCCGGTTGGCGCCCGGTTGACCGGGTGCTGGGCCGGCTGGTCCGGTCTGGGGGCCGGTTGACCGGCTTTCTCAACCGGATTTCGCGAATCTCTCTCTTGTTCTTCCCCAAACCAAAACCAAAAGATCAAATAGACGGGAAACGATGGAATTGGAGGCTAAAAGTTGGGGGAATAGTAGATCAAGCACAATAACACCAAATCCACGGACGAAAACGCAACCAAATCACAGATCCGTCCAAAGGCAATTTGGGGCTATTTTTTGGAAAATTTTCTAGAAACAAAATCGGGTGGGTGGAGGGTCAAAATCGCGGTAACCAAGAGCTGCTGATACCATATGATGAGATCTGAGATCTAGGGTTTGGCCCGATCTCGCGATTTGACCCAAGATCCAAGGGGAAAAGGTGGGAGAGCGCGAAGGAACACGAAGAACACCGGTACTCACGCACGCACACCAACCCGATACACCCGATACTTACCCCCGTGGCTCGATGGACCACACCAATAGAATCACCAAGGAAGAGGCACGCGGCAGAATTCCCGGTGAGAGATTGGTGTTGGAGAAGAAGAGATTGGTGAGAGAGAGAGAGTAACTTGTACTAGAATCTCACTCAACAATATCCAAATCAACAACAAGGATGCCTTGATTACAAAGGGATGCTAACCCTAGGGAGACAAAGTTCAAAGTTGTGTTTAAGCTTAATTCAAGTCTAAGGGGTAAAGGAGGGGTCCTGGGTCCTTATATAGGCATACATGGCCAGCAAGGCGAAAAGGTACATAAGTGGATAACTTAGGCAGTTTGGTGGGGAAATCCCGACGGATCCGGTCCTGGAGCCGGTCAGACCCTGGCGCCGGCGGGTCCGGTCGTGGGCCGGTCGACCGGTCCCCAACCGGAAACTTCGCAGATCTTCGTCCGGTTGGCTTCCGGTACGACGCCCGGTCAAGACCGAGGGAATCCGGTTGGCGACCGGTTGACCGGGCCTGGGGCCGGATGGTCCGGTCGTGAGGCCGGTCGACCGGGTCCTGCGCCGGCCAGCTTCCCTTCTCCCTTCGAGCGCTTCGATTGTCTTCGGTTCCAGCTTCTTGGGCATCTTCTCGACCAGCTGCTCCTCTCCTTCCCTTGACCATGGTGCGTCATCCTCTCCGGGGCCTTGATGCTCCACGTACCTAATAACACAAAGTGTGTCGGCATGAGGTAGCATTCCATCCAATGGGGTACCAAGATCGAGGGTAGTGAGGAGCGAGTTCACCTTATAATGTAGCGCTTTAGCTCGAGCCCGTGTCATTGGTCCACTTGGGGGACTTGTTGGTCTTGATGTAGTGTCGTTGGCGAGCGGGGCTACATCACTACTGAACCTCGCAGATCGACGAGGGAGCGTACCACTCCTGATTGGTATGATCCCTGTCTAAATGTCATGATTGTGGACAACAATGATGAAGACCCTGCGACGTATGAAGAAGCGATGATGAGCCCAGATTTCAACAAATGGCAAGAAGCCATGAAATCCGAAATGGGATCCATGTATGATAACCAAGTATGGACTTTGGTAGACTTACCTGATAGCCGCAAGGCTGTCGAGAATAAATGGATCTTCAAGAGAAAAACAGATGCTGATGGTAATATTACTGTCTATAAAGCTCGACTTGTCGCGAAGGGGTTCCGACAAATTCAAGGAGTTGACTACGATGAGACTTTCTCACTTGTAGCGAAGCTAAAGTCTGTGAGGATTTTGTTAGCAATAGCTGTATTTTTCGATTATGAGATTTGGCAGATGGATATCAAAACGGCGTTCCTTAATGGTGATATTCAGGAAGAGTTGTATATGGTAAAACCCAAAGATTTTGTCGATCCTAAAAATGCTGACAAGGTATGAAAACTTCAGTGTTCCATTTATGGACTGAAGCAAGCATCCCAGAGTTGGAACCGATGCTTTGATAGGGTGATCAAAGACTTCAGGTTTATACAGACTCATGGTGAGGCCTGTATTTACAAGAAAGTGAGTGGGAGCTTTGTAACGTTCCTGATGTTATATGTAGATGACATATTATTGATTGGGAATGATATAGAACTACTAAGCAGTGTTAAAGGTTATTTGAATAAGTCTTTTTCAATGAAAGACCTTGGTGAAGCAGCGTACATTTTAGGCATCAAGATTTATAGAGATAGATCAAGACGCCTAATAGGGCTTTCACAGAGTACATACCTGGACAAGATTCTAAAGAAGTTTAGAATGGATGAAAGCAAGAAAGGGTTCTTGCCTATATTGCCAGGTAAGGTCTTGAGTAAAACTCAAGGTCCGGCTATGGCAGAAGAAAGAGAGAGGATGAACAAGATCCCCTATGCCTCGGAAGTAGGCTCTATCATGTATGCCATGCTGTGTACTAGACCGGATATCGCACATGCTGTTAGTTTGACTAGCAGATATCAGAGTGATCCAGGAATGGAACACTGGACAGCGGTCAAGAATATCCTGAAGTACTTGAAAAGGACTAAGGATATGTTTCTTTGTTATGGAGGTGACCAAGAGCTCGTTGTAACGAGTTACACCGATGCAAGTTGGAACACTGATCCTGATGACTCTAAGTCTCAGTCTGGGTACGTGTTTATATTGAATGGTGCTGCAGTAAGCTGGAGTAGTTCCAAGCAGTGCACGGTGGTGAAGTCTTCAACTGAATCTGAATACATAGCGGCTTCGGAGGCTTCATCGGAAGCGGTATGGATGAAGAGGTTCATTGTTGAGCTTGGTGTGGTTCCCATTGCACCCGTTAGTCATCTATTGTGACAACACGGGTGCCATCGCCAATGCAAAGGAACCAAGGTCATACAAGAAGCTGAAGCATATCAAGCTGCGTTTTCATTCGATTCGTGAGTACATCAAAGATGGTGAAGTAGATATTTGAAAAGTACACACATGTCTGAATGTGGAAGATCCGTTGACTAAAGCTCTCCCTAGGGCAAAGCATGACCAACACCAGAATGCCATGGGTGTTAGGTACCTTACAATGTAATCTAGATTATTGACTCTAGTGCAAGTGGGAGACTGTTGGAGATATGCCCAAGAGGCAATAATAAAGTGGTTATTATAATATCTTTGTGTTTATGATAAATGTTTGCATACCATGCTATAATTGTATTAACCGAAACATTGATACATGTGTGTTATGTAAACAACAAGGAGTCCCTAGTAAGCCTCTTGTATAACCACTACAAGAAAAGTTCTGATACACAACGTCCCAAAATCGTCCACTAAGGGCCATTTTTCGTCGCCTATGGGCCTAACCCGACGATATGGGTTCTATGGTCGAAACTGCGTCAGGCAAAGTCCTACCACGTTTTTTTCGGTCCATCGTCGGCGCCTTCCGCCACGGAAAATCGGACCGTTGCGAAGTATTTTCGGGAGCCCGTTGACTGCGACGTCATGCAACCGACACGTGGCAGATGCCATTAACTGCCAGTTAACGTCGTTAACCGGCTGAAACCCCGTGGTAGATGGTAGGCCCACACGAGGCCTGCCATGCCTTAAGCGGGCCAAGCCTTTTAGTTTGCGGGCCGGGCCAGCTGACTTAGTTTGACCGGTCAACTATTTAGCTGGGCTGGTCCATTAGGTACGGGGGCCGGGCCTAACCTCTAAGGTTGACTGGTCAAAATATAAATGGGCCGACCCACTGAGCATGTGGGCCGGGTGAATGCACTCATTTGACCGGTCAACAGGCAAAAGGGCTGGCCCACTAAGCATGCGGGCCCACTTTCTTGTTACCGGGCCGGCCCATTTACCATGTGGGGTCCACCATAAAGTAAGTGGGCCGGCCCACTTAGCAGGTGGGTCCCACTTTCCTGTTATCGGGCCGGCCCATTTACTAAGTGGGGTCCACCATAGATCAAACGGGCTGGCCCAACAAGCTAGTGGGCCGGCCCAAAAAACACATGTGGGTCCCACTTTTCTGTTAAAGGGACGGCCCAGTTAGTATGTGGGGTCCACCATATAGCAAGTGGGCTGGCCCAATAAACAGGTGGGTCCCACTTTCAGGTAACCGGGCCGACCCTTTTAGTAAGTGGGGCCCACCGTATAGCAAGTGGGCTGGCCCAAGAGGTTAGCGGGCCGGCCCAATAAACATGTGGGGCCCAATTTTCAGCTGACGGGCCGACCCAGTTAGTAAGTGGGGTCCACCACAAAAGAAATTGGGCTGGCCCAACAAGTTAGTGGGCCGACCCACTAAGCTTGTGGGGGCCACTATCATGCTAACGGGTCGGGCCAGTTATTACGTGGGGTCCACCGTAAAGCAGGTGGGCTGGCCCAACAAGCGGCGGCCCAATAAGCTTGTGGGGCCCTTTCCTGCTAACGGGCCCTACCAAATGGGCTGGCCCAATAAGCACGTGGGCCCACTTTTTGTTACAGGGCCGGCCCTGTTTGTGGGTGGGGTCCACCTTAAAGCAAGTGGGCTGGCCCAATAAGTAAGTGGGCCAGCCCATTTAGTTGCTGTTTATATGACGGCATGATAGGCGCTTTAGGATTTTGCGGCACATATGTGATTTCGCTTAATTGGGCCGTTTAAGGGATGGGAATTTGTGATTTAGATTGCGCAGAACATAGAAAGATACTGAGAATATTTACGCATCACATGATTTCTGTCGGATAGCCTCACTTACCACAAGCACCATAGAAAAAATGCGCGAAAGAACTATAAAAACTAACTAAATATTACATCAGCTGCAAGGCTTTGAAAAAATATTACAGAACCCAGAGAAATTGAATGGTAATTAAACCTAGCAATACAATGAAGCGATTCGGCAATCTTTTAAGTTGTCCATGCACCACCTATATCTGAAACAAAGACATTACAAGTTAAGACAACAACAATGGAAAGGCAAAGACACTACAATATTGTTTGCCAAAGAATTTGGAACTCATCATTTCGTCGTTATAACAAGATCATTGTAATGCGCACAATAAGCAAACAAAGAGTGCATGCCGCATACCAACAGCCAATATAACAGAGCACGTTAGAATGAAACAGCAGACTTACTACTGTCGAGTCCCATGCAAACCAACATGTTCAGGGAGTACAAAATTGGCATGAACAACATAGTAGCAGGCTATAAATTTTGTAACAACGACTGAGCAAGATGAAGTTATGATGGCTACATCTACAGAGCAGGGAATGTAAACCAAAAATAGAAGTTACAATGGCAAAAGCTAAAGAGGAGGGAATGTGAACCAACATGTGCCAAGTGCAATTACTTCAAATTGGCCGTGAACTAAATAATACTCCTGAACTTATAGTGAAGGGGATGCAAATCAAGATGTTTCGGGATATAAACTTGTAATGAGCAACACATAGAGGATAGTTAATGTTGGAGCTTAGGATGGACCAGATACAGAATATAGTGGGATCACCTGTGAACTTGTATAAGAGGGAATGCAAACCAATATGTTCAGCATTCCATATGTGAGCGTCATGCCAAGTCAGAGAAACAAGTCAATAATGCAGCTTTTGAAGAACAAGATGGCACACAAAATTATTATCTAGTAGTATGACAAGTTTATTTGTGCTACAGGCTAGATAGCAGAGTGATAGCATGCCAAACTAAGTCCTTACTTTGTTAGCTTACAATGAACTAGATACAAAACAATGGCATCACCTGTAGTACAGGGAATGCAAGCCAACATGTTCATGGAGTAAAAAATTGGCACAAAAACATAGTAGCAGGCCATAATTTTTGTAACAACGACTGAGCAAGATAAAGTTATGATGGCTAGATCTACAGAGCAGGGAATGTAAACCAAATATAGAAGTTACGATGCCAAAAGCTATAGAGCAGGGAATGCGAACCAACATGTGCAATTACTTAAAATTGGCCATGAACTAAATAATAGCAGGATGTTACTATAATAGCTAGGAATAAAACAGATAGGAGTTATAATGTCATCACTCATAAACTTGTAGATGAGGGAAACAAATCAATTTGTTTCGGGATATAAAGTTGTAATGAGCAACACATAGAGGATAGTTAATGCTACGGCTTAGGATGGACCAGAAACGGAATATAGTGGGATCACCTGTGAACTTGTAGAAGAGGGAATGCACACCAATATGTTCACCATTCTATATGCGAGCGCCATGCCAATTAAGAGAAACAAGTTAATATTGCAGCTTTTGAAGAATCAGATGGCAGACAAAATTATGATGGAAGTAGCTGCTGTGACGAGTTCAAATAAATTTGTACTGCAGGATGGCAGAGCGATAGCATGCAGGAACTAATAGCAGGCAGTTACTTTGTTAGCTTACGACGAAGTAGATAGAAATAACAATGGCATCACCTGTAGTACAGGGAATGCAAACCAACATGTTCAGGGAGAACAAGATTGGCATGAACAAAATAGTAGCAGCCTATAATTTTTGTAACAACGACTGAGCAAGATAGAAGTTATGATGGCTACATCTACAGAGCAGGGAATGCAAACCAAAATGTTCAATCGCTTAAAGTTAGCAATGAACTAGAAAATAGCAAGGTGTTACGGTCATAGCTAGGAATGAACTAAAAGAGCTTCAGACAAACAAGCATCTGAACCCAGAACATGGCGCTAAAACAAGGGACTTACATTAGGAGAAGCACTATGTGGGAGTCACAGCAGATCTTCCTGGGGTTGATAGATCCGGTGATGAAGTACACTACATGTGCTACTTGGGGTTGGAGAGACGGCCATTACACTTCATGGTTACTCATCTCATCTGCAAAAACGTAACGGCGCGTCGTTAGCACAAACAGGTTCCCCCAAGATTAAACAAGAACTTGCAGGCAAGCAATAGAAAAGCGACATTAGAAGAGTTTAGATCATGCACGGCGCCGGTGAAGCAGATCCGGTTCATGCACAGCGGTGTCGGTGAGCAAGATCCGATGCGGTGGACGACGGATCCGGCGAAGCGGCTCCGGTGGCGTGGATGATACCGCAGCCTAAGCGAATGTGGTATACTTCTGGATGAGTATATGGTTTCGAGGTTCGGCGGGGATGATCCGGTCCGGTTGATGACGGCGTCGATGAAGCGGCTCCGGCAGGCAGCCGGATGACGAGGATCGCGAGGCCTCGGGTAGGCCAGGGATATCCGGCGGGGATGTTCCGGTGCGGTGGTCGTGGAGGTGGTCGAGAGAGGGACTTGAGAAGTTCCGGTGGGTGGTCTCAGAGGAGAGACTGAAGAAAATGTATTTTTTTGGGAGGGTTTCCGGGCTAGGGAGGTGGTGATCCAAAAAATGACGGGCAGACCCCCCCACCAACCGACTTTGCTGTCATCTCCACAGGGGTAGAATGGGAATTTGGAAGCGTGTGAAATTTTTGTATTTTGTGGGTGGGAAGTTTTTCCGCTATGAGATTTTGAATTTCGCTAAGGTCCAAGTATAATGATAAAAAATTGTGAGACCGTACTAGTACCTCTGTTCAAGGCCGAGTGCAAAATCAAATCATCATCACCTTGAATATCAGTCACTACCATGATCATGATCTATCTCTGAAATTAGCGTATCCGCTATATATTGCCACTGTTCAAAAACTAGGCCGATTCAACGATTACTAGGCCGATTAATCGCTACTAGAGGCTTGACCGTGTCGATTACCATTAATCTCTTGTGTTAATCCTTTAGCCCGATTAATCAGTCCGAAAGTCCGATTACTAGGTATTTTCCCGATTAACTACCACAATTGGTCAAAAAAGTTACAATATTTTCAATGCATATCGTTAATACAGGCGCTACCCCTCCCCAATAAAGTAGATTTTGCGAAGCTCCCGCTTGATTGCAGCCTCCAGTAGCTTCATTTCCACTGTTGCCAAATAGTTTCTTGCCCTCCCAGACCAGTTACTCATAGTTTTCCAGACCTCAGATACAGGAGCTCGATCACCATGAGGAGCTCGTCTAGGAACTGGAGGACGCCTTCAATAGGTTAGGTGGTTGAGGTGTAAGAGGGGTCGTACCCTAGGTAGGTGGTGGGAGAATATAAACTTCAGAGGTGAGAGGAGAAGAAGTGGAAGGAAGGAACGCGGCTTCGGCTAGTGGATCCTGATTCGCTCCTGACCTTAAAGATTAGGTCATGGAGGAGAAGCGTACAAGTTTTTCTAGGATTTTAGGCTTTAGAGAAGTAGGGAGAGACATATAGAGGCTCATATACTATTATTTTTCTTATATAAATTGTTTGAAGTGCTAAATTGTGTAGGTTGCAACGATTAATAGTCGATGATGTCTACGGGAGCTTCTATTCTTGTAGACAGTGTTGGGCCTCCAAGAGCAGAGGTTTGTAGAACAGCAGCAAGTTTCCCTTAAGTGGATTACCCAAGGTTTATCGAACTCAGGGAGGAAGAGGTCAAAGATATCCCTCTCATGCAACCCTGCAACCACAAAGCAAGAAGTCTCTTGTGTCCCCAACACACCTAATAGGTGCACTAGTTCGGCGAAGAGATAGTGAAATACAAGTGGTATGAATGAATATGAGCAGTAGTACGGCGCCAGAAAAGTGCTTGCTGGCGTGCAGTTGATGGTAGTAATATTGCGGGAAGTAAACATGCAGTAGTAACGCAGCAGTAGTAACTCAGTAAAACAGTAACAAGCAGCGATAGCAGTATTTAGGAACAAGGCCTAGGGATCATACTTTCACTAGTGGACACTCTCAACATTGATCGCATAATAAATACTTCTTCTCATATGTGCTACATACACTCTTGTTTGATAATGAACATCATTCGTTGCGTAGGATTACACGAACCCTCAATGCCGGAGTTAACAAGCTCCACAACATTCGATATTCATGTTTAAGTAACCTTAGAGCATAATAGATCATTGCAAAATAAACCAAGAACTAACATAGCGCACGCACTGTCCACATTACACTATGAAGGAGGAATAGATCACATCAATACTATCATAATGACAATTAACTCCACGATCTACAAGAGATCATGATCATAGCCTACGACAAGAACCACACGGTGCACACACTAGCACCTTTACACCATGCAGGAGGAATAGACTACTTTAATAACATCACATGAGTAGCACATAACTAGTAGCGATACAAAGCTCATCATATGGATCTCAATCATGTAAAGCAGCTCATGAGATCATTGTATTGAAGTACATAGGAGAGAGATTAACCACATAGCTACCGGTACAGCCCCGAGCCTCGATGGAGAACTACTCCCTCCTCATGGGAGCAGCAGCGGTGATGAAGATGGCGGTGGAGATGGCAGCGGTGTCGATGGAGAAGCCTTCCGGGGGCACTTCCCCGTCCGGGGGTGCCGGAACAGAGACTCCTGTCCCCAGATCTTGGCTTCGCGATGACGGCGGCTCTGGAACTTTTCTCGTATCGTGGCTTCCTCTGTAAGGGTTTTCGATGCAGGGGCTTTAAATAGGCGAAGAGGCGGCGCAGGAGGGTCGAAGGGGCGACCACACCATAGGGTGGCGCGGGCCCAGCCCTGGCCGCGCCACCCTATCATCTGGGCCCACCAGGGCTCTCCTCGGTGGCTCTCGGGTGTTCTGGATGCTTCCGGGCAAAATAGGAACCTGGGCATTGATTTCGTCCAATTCCGAGAATATTTCGTTACTAGGATTTCTGAAACCAAAAACAGCAGAAAGAACGGCACTTCGGCATCTTGTTAATAGGTTAGTTCCAGAAAATGCACGAATATGACATAAAGTGTGCATAAAACATGTAGGTATCATCAATAAAGTGGCATGGAACATAAGAAATTATAGATACGTTGGAGACGTATCAGCATCCCAAGCTTAGTTCTGCTCGTCCCGAGCAGGTAAAACGATAACAAAGATAATTTCTTAAGTGACATGCCATCATAAACTTGATCATATTGTAAGCATATGTAATGAATGCAGCGATCAAAACAATGGTAATGACATGAGTAAACAACTGAATCATAAAGCAAGGACTTTTCATGAATAGTACTTCAAGACAAGCATCAATAAGTCTTGCATAAGAGTTAACTCATAAAGCAATAAATCAAAGTAAAGGTATTGAAGCAACACAAAGGAAGATTAAGTTTCAGCGGTTGCTTTCAACTTGTAACATGTATATCTCATGGATATTGTCAACATAAAGTAATATAATAGGTGCAATATGCAAGTATGTAGGAATCAATGCACAGTTCACACAAGTGTTTGCTTCTTAAGGTGGAGGGAGATAGGTAAACTGACTCAACAATAAAAGTAAAAGAATGGTCCTTCAAAGAGGAAAGCATCGATTGCTATATTTGTGCTAGAGCTTTGATTTTGAAAACATATAGAGAGCATAAAAGTAAAGTTTTGAGAGGTGTTTGTTGTTGTCAACGAATGGTAGCGGGTACTCTAACCCTTGCCAGACAAACCTTCAAAGAGCGGCTCCCATTTTATTTTATTTTTGGGTGGCACTCCTTCCAACCTTTCTTTCACAAACCATGGCTAACCGAATCCTCGGGTGCCTGCCAACAATCTCATACCACGAAGGAGTGCCTTTTAATTTTAGTTTTATTATGATGACACTCCTCCCCACCTTTGCTTTCTCAAGCCATGGCTAACCGAATCCTTCGGGTGCCGTCCAACAATCACATACCATGGAGGAGTGTCTATTTTTGTTAATTAATTTGGGACTGGGAATCCCATTGCCAGCTCTTTTTGCAAAATTATTGGATAAGCGGATGAAGCCACTAGTCCATTGGTGAAAGTTGCCCAACAAGATTGAAAGATAAACACCACATACTTCCTCATGAGCTATAAAACATTGACACAAATCAGAGGTGATAAATTTTGAATGGTTTAAAGGTAGCACTCAAGCAATTTACTTTGGAATGGCGGAGAAATACCATGTAGTAGGTAGGTATGGTGGACACAAATGGCATAGTAGTTGGCTCAAGGATTTTGGATGCATGAGAAGTATTCCCTCTCGATACAAGGTTTAGGCTAGCAAGGTTATTTGAAGCAAACTCAAGGATGAACAAGTGCAGCAAAACTCACATAAAAGGCATATTGTAAACATTATAAGACTCTACACCGTCTTCCTTGTTGTTCAAAACTCAATACTAGAAATTATCTAGACCTTAGAGAGACCAATTATGCAAACCAAATTTTAGCATGCTCTATGTATTTCTTCATTAATGGGTGCAAAGTATATGATGCAAGAGCTTAAACATGAGCACAACAATTGCCAAGTATCACATTATCCAAGACATTTTACCAATTACTACATGTAGCATTTTTCAATTCCAACCATATAACAATTTAACGAAGAGGAAACTTCGCCATGAATATTATGAGCTAAGAACACTTGTGTTCATACGAACCAGCGGAGCGTGTCTCTCTCCCACACAAGGATGAACTTATTCAGAGAACTAAGATAACAAAACAAAAATAAAAGCACACACAGACGCTCCAAGTAAAGTACATAAGATGTGACTGAATAAAAATATAGTTTCAGGGGAGGAACCTGATAAGTTGTCGATGAAGAAGGGGATGCCTTGGGCATCCCCAAGCTTAGATGCTTGAGTCTTCTTAAAATATGCAGGGGTGAACCACGGGGGCATCCCCAAGCTTAGAGCTTTCACTCCTCTTGATCATAGTATATCATTCTCCTCTCTTGACCCTTGAAAACTTCCTTCACACCAAACTTCAAGCAAACTCATTAGAGGGTTAGTGCATCATTAATAATTCACTCATTCAGAGGTGACACAATCATTATTTTCACTTCTGGACATTGCATAATGCTACTGGACATTAGTGGATCAAAGAAATAAATCCAACATAGCAAAAGAGGCAATGCGAAATAAAAGGCAGAATCTGTCAAAAACAGAACAGTCCGTAAAGACGAATTTTAAGATGGCACCAGACTTGCTCAAATGGAAAAACTCAAAACTAATGAAAGTTGCGTACATATCTGAGGATCACGCTCGTAAATTGGCAGATTTTTTCGAATTTTCTACAGGGAACTGTGCCCAGATTCGTGACAGACAGCAATGCTGTTTCTGCGCAGCGATCCCAAATATAACATCAACTTTGACATAGAAACTTTACTTGGCACAAAAACATGATAAGGAGAGGTTGCTACAGTAGTAAACAACTTCCAAGACTCAACAAAACAAAAATTGCTGTAGTAAAATAAACACATGGGTTATCTCCCAAGAAGTTCTTTCTTTATAGCCATTAAGATGGGCTCAGTAGTTTTAATGATGCACTCGCAAGAAATAGAAGTTGAAGCAAAAGAGAGCATCAAGAGGCAAATTCAAAACACATTTAAGTCTAACATGCTTCCTATGAAAGAGAATCTTGTAAATAAACAAGTTCATGAAGAGCAAAGTAACAAGCATAGGAAGATAAAACCAGTGTAGCTTCAAAAATTTCAGCACATAGAGAGGCATTTTAGTAACATGAAAATTTCTACAACCATATTTTCCTCTCTCATAATAACTTTCAGTAGCATCATGAGCAAACTCAACAATATAACTATCACATAAAGCATTCTTATCATGAGTCTCATGCATAAAATAATTACTACTCCCAACATAAGCATAGTCATTCTTATTAATTGTAGTGGGAGCAAATTCAACAAAGTAGCTATCAAATATAGGAGGTATATTGTAATCATAATCAAATTTATCCTCCATAACAGGTGGTAACAAAAGACTACTATCATTATAATCATCATAAATAGGAGGCAAAGTATCATCAAAGTAAATTTTCTCCTCAATGCTTGGGGGACTAAAAATATCATGCTCATCAAAGCCAGCTTCCCCAAGCTTAGAATTTTCCATAGCATTAGCAACAATGGTGTTCAAAGCATTCATACTAATAACATTCCCATTATCATGCATATAAAGTTCCATGGGTTTTTTAATTCTCTCTTCAAACACATCATGTCCTAATTCAAGATAAAGTTCATAAAGATCTCTCATATTTTTGTTGTTTTCCATTATGCCTAACTAGTGTAAACAAGAAACCAAATGTCGCAATTGCAGAGTCTAAAGGAAATAGCTTCGAGTACTTACAATGGCGCCGGAAAATAGCTTAGTAGCCGAGATCCGGAGTGTGAGTACCTTTTACCTTTCCTCCCCGGCAACGGCGCCAGAAAAGTGCTTGATGTCTACGGGAGCTTCTATTCTTGTAGACAGTGTTGGGCCTCCAAGAGCAGAGGTTTGTAGAACAGCAGCAAGTTTCCCTTAAGTGGATTACCCAAGGTTTATCGAACTCAGGGAGGAAGAGGTCAAAGATATCCCTCTCATGCAACCCTGCAACCACAAAGCAAGAAGTCTCTTGTGTCCCCAACACACCTAATAGGTGCACTAGTTCGGCGAAGAGATAGTGAAATACAAGTGGTATGAATGAATATGAGCAGTAGTACGGCGAAAAGTGCTTGCTGGCGTGCAGTTGATGGTAGTAATATTGCGGGAAGTAAACATGCAGTAGTAACGCAGCAGTAGTAACTCAGTAAAACAGTAACAAGCAGCGATAGCAGTATTTAGGAACAAGGCCTAGGGATCATACTTTCACTAGTGGACACTCTCAACATTGATCGCATAATAAATACTTCTTCTCATATGTGCTACATACACTCTTGTTTGATAATGAACATCATTCGTTGCGTAGGATTACACGAACCCTCAATGCCGGAGTTAACAAGCTCCACAACATTCGATATTCATGTTTAAGTAACCTTAGAGCATAATAGATCATTGCAAAATAAACCAAGAACTAACATAGCGCACGCACTGTCCACATTACACTATGAAGGAGGAATAGATCACATCAATACTATCATAATGACAATTAACTCCACGATCTACAAGAGATCATGATCATAGCCTACGACAAGAACCACACGGTGCACACACTAGCACCTTTACACCATGCAGGAGGAATAGACTACTTTAATAACATCACATGAGTAGCACATAACTAGTAGCGATACAAAGCTCATCATATGGATCTCAATCATGTAAAGCAGCTCATGAGATCATTGTATTGAAGTACATAGGAGAGAGATTAACCACATAGCTACCGGTACAGCCCCGAGCCTCGATGGAGAACTACTCCCTCCTCATGGGAGCAGCAGCGGTGATGAAGATGGCGGTGGAGATGGCAGCGGTGTCGATGGAGAAGCCTTCCGGGGCACTTCCCCGCTCCGGCAGGGTGCCGGAACAGAGACTCCTGTCCCCAGATCTTGGCTTCGCGATGACGGCGGCTCGGAACTTTTCTCGTATCGTGGCTTCCTCTGTGGGGTTTTCGATGGGGCTTTAAATAGGCGAAGAGGCGGCGCAGAGGGTCGAAGGGGCGACCACACCATAGGGTGGCGGGCCCAGCCCTGGCCGCGCCACCCTATCATCTGGGCCCACCAGGGCTCTCCTCGTGGCTCTCGGGTGTTCTGGATGCTTCCGGGCAAAATAGGAACCTGGGCATTGATTTCGTCCAATTCCGAGAATATTTCGTTACTAGGATTTCTGAAACCAAAAACAGCAGAAAACAGGAACTGCACTTCGGCATCTTGTTAATAGGTTAGTTCCAGAAAATGCACGAATATGACATAAAGTGTGCATAAAACATGTAGGTATCATCAATAAAGTGGCATGGAACATAAGAAATTATAGATACGTTGGAGACGTATCAGTCGACCATTAAATCAGTTAATCGTCCGAATTCTGATTAATCTCTACTCCAAGCCGGCCGAGCAGTTAACGATTACCAATTTCCTTAACATTGTATATTGCAAAGTATAATGATAAAAATAATTGTGATACCGTACTAGTACTTCCCTTCTAGGCCGAGTGCAACATCAAATCATCATCACATTGAAAATTTGTTACCATGATCATGATCTATCTCTGAAATTGGCACATCCGCTAAATCTTGCAAAGTATAATGATAAAGAATTTGTGAGACAGTAGTAGTACTTCTGTTCAAGCCCGAGTGCAACATCAAATCATCATCACGTTGAAAATTTGTTACCATGATCATGATCTATCTCTGAATTTGGCGCATCCGCTAAATCTTGCAAAGTATAATGATAAAGAATTTGTGAGACAGTAGTAGTACTTTTGTTCAAGCCCGAGTGCAACATAAAATCATCATCACATTGAAAATTTGTTAGCATGATCATGATCTATCTCTGAATTTGGCGCATCCGCTAAATCTTGCAAAGTATAA
Organism: Lolium multiflorum; assembly: GCA_030979885.1. Taxonomy (NCBI): domain Eukaryota; kingdom Viridiplantae; phylum Streptophyta; class Magnoliopsida; order Poales; family Poaceae; genus Lolium; species Lolium multiflorum. Next base: position 164,765,128 of record CM061753.1, on the reverse strand, counting down.
TGATAAAGAAATTGTGAGACAGTAGTAGTACTTCTGTTCAAGCCCGAGTGCAACATCAAATCATCATCACGTTGAAAATTTGTTACCATGATCATGATCTATCTCTGAATTTGGCGCATCCGCTAAATCTTGCAAAGTATAATGATAAAGAAATTGTGAGACAGTAGTAGTACTTCTATTCAAGCCCGAGTGCAACATCAAATCATCATCACGTTGAAAATTTGTTACCATGATCATGATCTATCTCTGAATTTGGCGCATCTGCTAAATCTTGCAAAGTATAATGATAAAGAAATTGTAAGACAGTAGTAGTACTTCTGTTCAAGGTCGAGTGCAACATCAAATCATCATCACGTTGAAAATTTGTTACCATGATCCTCTGAAAATGGGCGCATCCGCTAAAACTTGCAAAGTATAATGATACAAAATTGTGAGACCGTACTAGTACTTATGTTCAAGGTCGAGTGCAACATCAAATCATCATTACATTGAAAATTGTGTTACCATGATCATGATCTATCTCTGAATTTGGCGCATCCGCTAAATCTTGCAAAGTATAATGATAAAAAAATTGTGAGACTGTACTAGTACTTATGTTCAAGGCCGAGTGCAGGATCAAATCATCATCACGTTGAAATTTGTTACAACGATCATGACATATCTCTAAAATTGGCGCATCCGCTAAATCTTGCACGTGGCGCATCTCGGTGCGGAGCAACATGCCGATGCTATCAAGGTTGAGGCGTCGGTATTGTCATCGGGCTCTCCTCTTTTGATAGATCTTCTACATGGCGCGGCGCACCGCCCGCCGAGAAGCAGTCACATGTGAGATCGAGGTGGAGACGTCGCCGGCATCCTCGAGGCGCGACCGCCCTTCTACGAGCCAGAGTCGACTCAAGGTATGAATCCATGCGTTGTCGCGTCCCTTCTGCATATGAAGTGGGATGCCTTAGATTTATTGTTCTTCTCTTACGATTATTTCTAGCCGAACATGTGTGCTCTTTCTCTGAATATATTGCTTGAAAAGCTAACCAAGTTACTTAAATTCACTTCGTTCTTAATCTTGCGTGCTAATTTTGTTATTTTTGCTGACAGTGGTGCGCGCAAGGAAATTTATTTGTGGGTGTGCTGAGCTGTTAGGCCTAAGTCGAAATCCTCAGCTAAACGAGGCCTCAGCTTAACACATAAAAAGGTGTTCAATCTCGCCCACAATGTCCTCTTCTTTCCTCTTCCTTTATTGGAACTTGTTTTGCAGACAAGGAAAGTGGCACGTGTAATGTGAGTAAAACCCTCTTAGCCAAAATCAGCTACGAGCAAGATTTTATGTATTGTAGATGCCCCAATTGACTCTCATCCCCAATGTAGTCTTTTTTATGTCAGTATAGACTTCTTTACTGGATGTATACTATCGTACATGGCATGCATTTGCCTAATGAGGAGCATTGTATTGCCATTCTAGCCAACCTGATCGATCTGTCAAGCTTCATGCACGAGATGCCATGTTTAATTTACTCCCTCGCTCCGATCCATATTTCTTGGTGTAAAATGAATGTGAATCGGAGGGAGTACTCTTCTTAGATAGTACTATACCAGTTCAAAAAAAGTACTACTACATCACAAATGCATCAAAAGAGTACTACATCACAAGACCACCACGGTTGTACTAGTAGAGTTTAGTGCTTAACTTCCAAAGGGAATAAGATTACACATATGAACTTTAAACAGGACCAGGAGCATGAGGGCCAGCAGCAGGGGCGTTGACCGGGAACAAGCCAGGCAAGACGTAATTCTGGAGGAAGAGGCCATATGCTGCGTGCTTGGCCTTGGTTGCAGGGCGGTGCTTCCCCGATGTACTTAGGCCTACACCCGTCGCATGCTGGATCAGGCTGCGGATGTCCTTCTGGAGGATTTTGCCACATAATGGGCAAAATAGCTCCCCGCGCATGCGGAAACGAATTTCACCACCCTTCAGCCGCTTCAGAACGTAGCGGCTCTTCTGGTCCCTGCGCTCCTTGTTGTCGTCCATGTCATCAGAATATTCCTGTGAATTATAAAGTACATAATAATCAGGTGTTTAATGACAGATCGAATAAATACTGCACTATCATAAGCAAACCTTAGAAACCCTAAAATTAAATGTGTAGAACAAGTAAATGGCAGAAGAAATCATACTAAATCACGAGAAAACCCTATGAACAGCAATGAACATAAGCCACAACAATTGCAAGTCCACTAAGTATGAACACATAAATTAATTATATGACTAATCAAGCCAACTACATGGCAGATTAGTCGAAATTAAACTAGAATCTGACCGTACGAACCGTAGAATCAAGTACGTCTACAAGAACAAGGTAGGAGATCAAATCAATCAAGAACCAGGCTCGTGCAAACCACGTGAACAGTAATATGACACAAAGAGGATCGGGACAGTTTCGGTAAAAGAGCAGTACCTCCTCGTCGTCACCCTCGACATCCTCCTGGAACTGAACGTTTGGGCCGAAATCGTCGAAGGGGTCGAGGTCCGCGTCCAGCACCGGGTCTAGGAAGACCTCGCCGTGGTGGCCTGCAACGCCTTGCAGATCTTCGGCGGGAGCAACGGCGTTGCTATCCACCTTCTCCTCGACGGCCAGGACGCCCGTTTCGACCGAGGTCGAAGAATCAGACAAGCAGAGGAGACGAGCGGCCTGGGTGCCCGGTGAAGCCTCACCCGCCGCGACGGCCACTACCGCAGAGGCATCCTCTGCGCGAGCGGCCGCCGATTGCTCCGCCTCGTACGCAAGACCTGTCTTCATGCTGCTGCGGTTGGAAACGAGGAAGTCGATGCCTCGGAGGTGCGGTGAGTGGATGGGGGAGTTGATGGGAGGGGAGAGGACGAGCTCGCGAGAGACGATGAGGCCGATTATTTTATAGCCTCTGACTCTCTGTATCAGTAGTGGACGCGTGAAGTCGTGCATGTACTCGATTTTCCACTTTCTGGGAAACGTGTACGAAACCTTTTTTTCTTGGACCATTTAACTTCATGTGGGGCTCATGTATACCAATACTTCCAAACGTCATAAGTAATTCACAATCATTCAGAATAATATGAGACCTTAACATTTTATTGTTTGTGTCAGATATTGTCCATGAAAAATAACATCCTTCAAAAAATAAATCCCCTATGCCAATCCGGTCATGCCCGTCTACTCCAACTCCAACAAATATTTCAGATTTCTGAGTTTTGGCCTCTCTAGAGTTGATTTTGAATATGGCTATAGCCAAGTAATATATAATACTACTAAAATATAAAAAGGTAGATCATGGTAGTAGCTTTGCTCAAAAATTTAAGGTCAAGGGTCACATCAAGTCATCAGATATCAAATAAGTTACTCCCATGTTCTCCAAACTCTAGACCAAAAACGCGTCTGAAATATTTCGGGTTTAGTTCGCGGGAGGTTTTGCTGCTCCACTGAGATTTTGATTTTGATCGTGGCTACAGTCGAAACGATGATAATAGTAATAGGAAATAGGTGAACCGGCGCGGTGCCCCTATTCAGGAATACAAGGCCTAGTGTCTCATCAAGTCATAATCACAAAAAAATCGGTTCCCATTTTCTCCAAACTTCAATTCAGACACGCGTACCAAATATTTTGGATTTTATTAGCGGGAGGTTACACTGCCCGACGGAGATTTTGAATTTGACTGTTGTTGAAGTAAATAATAAATATGGAGTATAAATTTGGTAGCGTGATGCTCTGCTCAGGAATTCATGCCCGAGGACACATCCACAAATCATACATACCATATCTTCAAAGAAAATTGGGTCCTTTACTACATGGAGCACAACATAAATAATACTACCCCCGTCCATACATAAGTGACTAAACTTTGTCTGAAGATGGTTTCATCTATATATGTTTTTAGTGTGTAGATACATCCGTATCTTGAAGGAAAAAGGTGAGCCGCTAACTTTTTGAATAGAGTGAGTAATACAATTCGGATAAACAATGGTGTAGTAAAACAAATACTCCTGCCCATCATAAAACAAAACACAGACTGACTCAAATATATGTACAGATCACAAAAAAGGTTTCATCAGAACCCGAACATATACATGCAGAGATGACCGTTTGATCACATAAAACAAAGGTTTCGTGGCATATTTATGCCCCCAAAACAAGCAGACGTCGGACAGCGCCAACGTACTAGCAGCTAGCACTATGGAGCTGCAGTACAAACAAATGGTGCAGCGACATTTCCACCAGAACGAAAACTAAAAGACATCAGACCAAACAAAAGCTGGGCTATCACTTCTTGCCCAAACAAGCCTTGCTCCTTCATATGCGACTTCCTTTTCTCTTATGGATGTTGAACTTTGAATTAGATGGGTTCCTGACAGCGCGTTCTTTTTCGTGTCCTTGATGTTGCACTCTGGATCAGGTCGGTTACTGTCAGGAAATGAACAAATTGATCAGCAAAAGTCATATGTAAATGAATGCAAAGGTTACATATGAATGACTAACCCGGTCTAACTGAGTAGGGATGTAAAGTGCACCAACGTCTAGCAGAATTGTACTTTCTCCACTGCCAGTTGCTCATATCTAATTGGAATACTCCCTCCTTTGCCCGTACAACCAGCTCATTTTTGTCCTCAAATACGCAGAGTAACCTTACTGCATGTTTCCAATTGTATGGAAATGATGTGTCAAGGCCAAGAAAAGTATCCAATTCAAAATTTATATGACATGTCCATGACTCGTGATCGCCTGTTGATGATCTTGTACTGGCCCATGTTTGTAGGGTGAAGTCTCTTATAACAGCAAGGGCAACATCTCCATTATGTCCCTTGAAGATGTGAATGTTAAGCATGAATATATCATGCGTCTCATGAGGGCACTGAATATATTTCAGAGCCTTCTTTGCATGGTCAAGCTCAATGATATATCTAGACTTCGTTGGCCAGTACAAAATACCCCCTATGAGAGTTGCCGGTCTACGGTCAATCTCTGACAGCATCGGAGTTGATCGAGCTAGAAACTCCCATTCTTTTGAATCTGGTGAGTAGATATGAGCCTGTGCATCGTAACGTTTAGTTGTTATCCAAACAACCGAGAACTTGCCACAATGTGTAAACGGTTCAGAGTTGTTTCTCGAACAGAGAATTGAGCCGCTGCTTTCAATTGTGTGATTGCGCCACAATGGTGGTTCTGGTATCGCTGTGAGAACTTGCCTAATTGGATCCCAGACTGATATATACCCACTGGATACATTAGAATGGAGTAGCACCATACCATCGCGGCATCCCAGGACATAGATTTTGGGACCGTTCACTTGAGACGGGATTGCCAGCATCTTCAAGATGGCCGGGTGAAGATCATGCTCTGTGATGAATCGATTGTCCTCGGAGTTGTTGGTGAAAAACCCTAGCAACGGGTTTCCTCCGTTGTGTGACACAGTTAGCTTTCTGAAATAATTGCTTCCCCATTGCCGACGAAGTTGAAGTGGCGCCTGGGCTGGTGCATGGCCGACGATTTTTGGTCCCTCCGTGGTTCATGTCAAAACTTTTTTTTCTCGTTTTTGAGGCCACCTAGCCCGACGAAAGCGGCCAAAACGTCGCGTATGGTGGCCCGGGACGTGGTGCATCGCGAATTCTCGGGTTCGCCGGCCGAGTCAACGCAAATCCGCACCGCCCAGGGATGTAGGGCCCACATGGCAGCCTCTCTAGCATTGTTTTTTTCTCGATCGCGCCATCTCGTTCAACGCTCTCCGATCGAGCCGTTTACGATGCAGGATCATGGGTCCCGCTTGTCATCCTCTATGAACCAAATTTCTTTCTTTTCTTGGATTTTTTTGACCCCCTGATTTCTGGCTACTTCCTTTTTCTTGTGATCCCTTGCCGCCTTGGAAACGTTGAGACCGCTGCAGCTAAATGGGACCCGCATGTCATCCTCTATGAGCTATCAACTTTCTTTTCTTGGAGTTTTTTTGGCACCTCATATTTGGTCACTTGCCTTTTTCTTTCGATCCCATGCCGCCTCTCAAACGGTGATACCGCTGATGCTAAATGGGACCCACATGTCATCCTCTATGTACTATAAAACTTTCTTTTCTTGGATTTTTTGGCACCTCATATTTGGTCACTTGCCTTTTCTTTCGATCCCCTGCCGCCTCTCAAACGGTGATACCGCTGCTGCTAAATGGGACCCGCATGTCATCCTCTATGTACTATAAAAATTTCTTTTCTTCGATTTTTTTTGGCAACTCATATTTGGTCACTTGACTTTTTCTTTCGATCCCCTGCTGCCTCTCAAACAATGATACCGCTGCTGCCAAATGGGACCCGAATGTCATCCTCTATGTACTATAAAACTTTCTTTTCTTGGATTATTTTTGGCTCCTGATATTTCGTTACTTGCATTTTTCTTTCGATCCTGCGCCTCTCAAACGGTGATACCACTGCTTCTAAATGGGACCCGCATGTCATCCTCTATGTACTATAAAACTTTCTTTTCTAGGATTATTTTTGGCACCTCATATTTGGTCACTTGCCTTTTTCTTTCGATCCTGCCGCCTCTCAAACGTTGATACCGCTGATGCTAAATGGGACCCGCATGTCATCCTCTATGTACTATAAAACTTTCTTTTCTTGGATTTTTTGGCACCTCATATTCGGTCACTTCCATTTTCTTTCGATCCCCTGCCGCCTCTCAAACGGTGATACCGCTGCTGCTAAATGAGACCCGCATGTCATCCTCTATGTAAATCATATTTCTTTTCTTGAATTATTTTTGGCTCCTGATATTTGGTCACTTGCCTTTTTCTTTCGATCTCATGCCACGTTTGAAACGTTGAGGAACCTGCTGGCTCATGGGACCCGCATGTCATCCTCTATGTGCTATAAAAGTTTCCTTTGTTGGATTTTTTTCACCCTCTGATTTTTGGCTTGCCTTTTTCTTTTGATCCCCTGCCCCCTTTGAAACATTGAGTAAGCTGTTGGCTCAAGGGACCCGCATGAATGTTTCTTTTCTTGGATTTTTTGACCCCCTAATTACTAGCTACTTTCTTTTTCTTTTGATCTCAAGCCGCATTTCAAACATTGTGACCGCTGCTGCAAAATGGGACCCACATGTCATTCTCTATGTACAATAAATCTTGGATTATTTTTGGCTCCTGATATTTGGTCACTTGCGATTTTTTCTTTCGATCTCATGCCACGTTTGAAACGTTGAGGAACCTGCTGGCTCATGGGACCCGCACGTCATCCTCTATGTGCTATAAAAGTTTATTTTCTAGGGTTTTTTTCACTCTCTGATTTTTGGCTATTTCCTTTTTCTTTTGATGCCTTGCCGCCTTGGAAACGTTGAGTATGCTTACTCATGGGACCCGCATGTCATCCTCTATGTACAATCAAGTTTCTTTTCTTGAATTATTTTTGGCTCCTGATATTTCATCACTTGCCTTTTTCTTTCGATTTCATGCCACGTTTGACACGTTGAGGAACCTGCTGGCTCATGGGACCCGCATGTCATCCTCTATGTGCTATAAAAGTTTGTTTTCTTGGATTTTTTTTCACCCTCTGATTTTTGGCTATTTGCCTTTTACTTTTGATCCCCTGTCCCCTTTGAAACGTTGAGTAAGCTGCTGGCACATGGGACCCGCATGTCAACCTCTATGTCCATCAACTTTCTTTTCTTGGATTTTTTGACCCCTAATTTCTAGCTACTTTCTTTTCTTTTGATCTCAAGCCGCATTTCAAACATTGAGACCGCTGCTTCAAAATGGGACCCGCATGTCGTCCTCTATGTACAATAAATCTTGGATTATTTTTGGCACCTCATATTTGGTCACTTGCGTTTTTTTCTTTTGTTCTCATGCCGCCTTTGAAACGTTAAGTAAGCTGCTGGCTCATGGGTCCCCCATGTCATCCTCTACGAATAATAAAAGTTTCCTTTCTTGGAGTTATTTTTGACCCTAATTTGGCTTTTTCTTTTGATCCCTGCCCCCTTTGAAACGATGAGGACGCTGTTGGCAGGTCGGTCCCGTATGTCATCCTCTATGAACAATAAAAGTTTCCTTCGGTGGATTTATTTTTTACCCCTAATTAATTTCTGGCTATTTCCTTTTTTTCTTTTGATCCTGCCGCCTTGGAAACGTTAGGATGCTGCTGCCTCATGGGTCCCGCATGTCATCCTCTCGGAACGATAAATGTTTTCTTTTCTTGGATTTTTTTACCAACTGATTTTTAGTTTTTTATTTTATTTTCGATCCCCTGCCGCCTTTGAAACGTTGACGACGCTGCTGGCTCATGGGTCCCGATGTCAGCCTCCCCGTACAAGAAACATGTGATATCTTGATTATTTTGCAGACAATAAACAGTGTATTTCGCTCTGAGCTATTGCAAACGGATAAATTAAATCTTTATTTTTACATAAACAAACTTATATGTTGAGTGTCCTTGTTTTTTGTTTTTGCGAAGCATAGGACTTTCCTGTTTTTTTAGAAAAATCCGAACTTTCCTGTTTTGGAGTGGGCTGAAATTGTACGAGTCAAAAGGCCCAGCAGGATAGTTCGAAGGCCCAGATGTCCAGATGCAGCCCAATTGAAATCTTTCTTTTCTTGGATTTTTTTCACCCCCTGATTTCTGGCTACTTCATTTTTCTTTTGGTCCTGTGCAAAATGGGTCCCACATGTCATCCTCTATGTACAGTAAATTTCTTTTCATGGATTATTTTCGGGTCCTGATATTTGGTCACTTGCCTTTTCCTTTCGATCTCATGCCGCCTTTGAAACGTTGAGGAAGCTGCTGGCGCTTGGGTCCCGCATGTCATCCTCTATGAACAATAAAAGTTTCCTTTCTTGGAGTTATTTTTGACCCCTAATTTCTGGCTACTTCCTTTTTCTTTTGATCCCCTGCCGCATTTGAAACGTTGAAAACTTTCTTTTCTTTGATTATTTTTGGCACCTCATATTTGGTCACTTGCCTTTTTCTTTCGATCCCCTGCCACCTCTCAAACGGTGATACAGCTGCTGCAAAATGGGACCCGCATGTCATCCTCTATGTACTATAAAACTTTCTTTTCTTGGATTTTTTTGGCTCCTGATATTTGGTCACTTGCCTTTTTCTTTCGACCTCCTGCCGCATCTCAAAAGGTGATACCGCTGCTGCTAAATGGGACCCGCATGTCATCCTCTATGTACAATAAAGTTTCTTTTCTTGGATTATTTTTGGCTCCTGATATTTGGTCACTTGCCTTTTTATTTTGATCCCATGCCGCCTTTGAAACGTTGAGGAAGCTGCTGGCTCATGGGTCCCGCATGTCATCCTCTATGAACAATAAAAGTTTCCATTGTTGGATTTATTTTTTACCCCTAATTTCTAGCTACTTCCTTTTTCCTTTGATCCCATGCCGCCTTTGAACGTTGAAGAATCTGCTGGCTAATGGGTCCCACATGTCAGCCTCTATGGACGATAAACCTTTCTTTTCTTGGAGTTATTTTGACCCCTAATTTCTGGCTATTTTGCCTTTTTTTGGATCCCGTGCTGCCTTGGAAACGTTGAGGATGCTGCTGCCACATGGGTCCCGCATGTCATCCTCTCAGAACGATAAATGTTTCTTTTCTTTGATTTTTTTACCAACTGATTTTTGATTTATTTTTTCTTTCGATCCCCTGCCGCCTTTGAAACTTTGACGACGCTGCTGGCTCATGGGTCCCGATGTCAGCCTCCCCGTACAAGAAACATGTGATATCTTGATTATTTTGCAGACAATAAACAGTGTATTTCGCTCTGAGCTATTGCAAACGGGAAAAATAAATCTTTATTTTTACATAAACGAACTAATATGAATCTCCTTGTTTTTGTTTTGTTTTTGCGAAGCATAGGACTTTCTTGTTTTGGAGTGGGCTGTCAAAAGACGTCCAGCAGGTTAGAAGGCCCAGATGGCCATGCAACCCCAATTTATATCTTCCTTATCTTGGATTATTTTTTGATCAAAAGGCCCAGCAGGGATACATCCTTTTTCTTTTGGTCCTGTGTGCCGCCTTGGAAACGTTGAGGACGCTGCTGCCTCATGGGACCCGCATGTCATCCTCTATGAACTATGAACTATAACCCTAATTTTTGGCTATTTCCTTTTTCTTTTGTTCCCCTGCCGCCTTGGGACCCGTATGTCATCCTCTATGTACAATAAACTTTCTTTTCTTGGAGTTTTATTCCCCCTAATTTCGGGCTACTTTCGTTTTCTTTTGATCTCAAGCCGCATTTGAAACGTTGAGACCGCTGCTGCAAAATGGGACCCACATGTCATCCTCTATGTAAAATAAAAGTTTCTTTTCTTGGATTATTTTTCACGCTCTGATTTTTGGCTATTTCCTTTTTCTTTCGATCCCCTGCTGCTTGGAAACGTTGAGGATGCTGCTGCCTCATGGGTCCCACATGTCATCCACTATGAACAATAAAAGTTTCTTTTCTTCGATTTTCTTCACCCTCTGCTTTTTGGCTATTTCCTTTTCTTTTGATCCCCTGCCGCCTTGGAAACGTTGAGGATGCTGCAGCGTCATGGGACCCGCATGTCATACTCTATGTACAATAAAAGTTTCTTTTCTTGGTTTTTGGCTCCTGATATTTGGTCACTTGCCTTTTTCTTTCAATCTCATGCCGACTCTCAAATGTACAATAAAAGTTTCTTTTCTTGGATTATTTTTGGCTCCTGATATTTGGTCACTTGCCTTTTTCTTTCGATCTCATGCCGTCTTTGAAACGTTCAGACCGCTGCTACAACATGGGACCCTATGTCATCCTCTATGTACAATGAAAGTTTCTTTTCATGGATTATTTTTTGCTCCTGATATTTGGTCACTTTCCTTTTTCTTTCGATCTCATGCCGCCTCGGCCCTCTGAAACGTCGAGTAAGTTGTTGGCTCATGGGACCCGCATGTCATCCTCTATGTACAATAAAGTTTTTTTCTTGGATTTTTTACCCCCTGATTTTTGGTCACTTGCCTTTTTCTTTCGATCCTGTGCCGCCTTTGAAATTGTGGACGCTGCTGGCTCATGGGTCCCACATGCCAGCCTCTATGAACAATAATATTTCTTTTCTTGGATTTTTTTACCCCTGATTTCTGGCTATTTGCCTTTTTCTTTGGATCCCCGACCGCCTTTGAAACGATGAGGACGCTGCTGGCGCATAGCTCCCACATGTCAGCCTCTAAGAACAATAAACCTTTCTTTTCTTGGATTTATTGTTGACCCCTAATTAATGGCTACTTCGCTTTTTTTTCGATCCCCAGCCGCCTTAGAAACGTTGAGGACGCTGCTGGCTCATGGGTCCCATATGACAGCCTCTATGAAAAGTAAAACATTTACTTTCTTGGATTTATTTTTGACACCTAATTAATGACTACTTGGTTCTTTTCTTTTGATCCCGTGACGCCTTTGAAACGTTGAGGGCCCTGCTGGCTCATGGGTCCAACATGTCAGCCTCTATGAACAATAAGAGTTTCTATTGTTGCATTTATTTTTGACCCCTAATTTCTGGCTATTTGCCTTTTTTCCATTGCCTGCCACCTTAGAAACGTTGAGGACGCTGCTGGCTGGGTCCCACATGTCAGCCTCTTTGTACGATAAAAGTTTCCTTTGCTGGATTTATTTTTGACCCCTAATTTCTGGCTATTTGCCTTTTTCTTTCGAACTCCACCGCCTTTGAAACGTTGATGACGCTGCTGCAAACTGGGTACAATATGTCAGCCTCTTTGTGCGATAAACCTTTCCTTTCTTGGATTTTTTGGACACCTGATTTCGAGCTACTTGCCTTTTTCTTTCGATCTCCTGCCCCCTTTGAGAAACGTCGAGAACGATGCTGGTTCGTGGGTCCCACATGTCATCCTCTCTGAATGATAAATGTTGAGGCCGCGGCTGCAAGATACGTCCCACATGTCAGCCTGACTGTTGAATAAACGTTTCCTTTCTCGAATTTATATTTGACCCCTGATTTCTGGCTACTTTGCCGTTTCTTTCGATCCCCTGCATGTCTGCTACTCCACCGAAAAACAGACCGGCATGTATTCATCACAATACGGGTAGCTAATTTAGGAAAAATGTGTTCATCACGGGATTCAAACAAAGATCTTCATCTCTGCTAAATTTTGATTTCACCAAAAACCGAACAGCGTGTGTTCATGACTTTAAGTTCACAAACACTATGGTTTCTCTATAAAATAAGGTCACCATCCGTTCCTTTATTGAAGGCATTTGCGAAAAGTGTCTTTGGCTAATGGGCACCAGTGCTCCTGCTGTTTAAAAAAAATCAAATATCATACATATTTGTTTCAAAAAAATCTGAAAATAAATGTAGACATAATAAATAAAGTAACCTACAAGCGTGTAAAATTTTAATATGAAATTCTTTATATTGTAGACTACACAAAAAAGACAAAATCTGTTGAAATTTGGAGATTTGAAATATGCATACCCAGATCCACACGTTTGTTACTTTTGTGTAGCCCAGAATTTTTTGTATTTGAAACTGAAATTTTGCACGTTTATGGGACAATTCATTAGCTACTCCATGATTTGTTTTCTAATTTTTTGAACAAATAAATTTATTTTTTTCTAAAATAGCAGGAGCACTGGTGCCCAAGAGCACCAAATCTCTTAATAGGCATTTGCGCCTAATAGCGTGAGCTTAGCTAATTTTTGAACTGTTATCACCAGAATTTGACCAAGTCAGAGGTGGGCCGCGATCAAGATGGACTTGAAGATATACATATAGAAGAGATATGTGAATCGGCCTTGTTTACCAAGTTTGGGCTAGTTAGCCCGTGTATCTTTATAGTAGGCTTCGTAGAAGTTAGAATTTATCTCGTGCACGGTGTGGTGCACGCCCACGTTAGAAAGTCCCCTGGACTATAAATATGTACCTAGGGTTTATGGAATAAACAACAACCAACGTTCAACACAAACCAATCTCGGCGCATCGCCAACTCCTTCGTCTCGAGGGTTCCTCCGGTAAGCACCATGCTGCCTAGATCGCATCTCGCGATCTAGGCAGCACGAGCCTGCCTAGTTGTTCATGCGTTGCTCGTACTGAAGCCTTTTTGATGGCGAGCAACGTAGTTATCATAGATGTGTTAGGGTTAGCATTGTTCCTAGTATCATATGCTGTCGTAGTGCAACCCTTGCGCATCTAGCCGTCCCTGTACCTCATCATGGGTGCAGGGGCGGCACCCCGCTTGATCGTTATTTGGTAGATCTGATCCGTTACGGTCGCTCCTTGATTCATCAAGGATTAGTTTAATATCTGCAATAGTTAGGCCTTACAAAGGGTTGGAGGATCCAGCGGCATGCAGGGTGTAGTTTGCTGCCCCTAGACAGGACGTTCCGAGGATCAACCTAGTGTTGGTTTTTAGGCCTTGTCTAGGGCTGGCTTACGTTTACCGTGCGTGAGCGCGAGGCCCAATCGTGAGTAGGATGATCCGATTATGCGGTGAAAACCCCAGATCGTCGTGGATCTCATATGCTTTATCATGATCAAGCAGGACCACCATATATTCGGCCACCTCGGACGAATCATGGGTGGATCGGCTCCATGAGCCGATTCACAGGACAACCTGAGAGCCGATCGAGGCTCGTATTTAACGTGTACGTGTGTGCCCTGCAGGAAACTAAGCGAGGCATCATCCACACCTTCCTGACCAGGTATAGGTCAGGTGGCACGCCCGTGCAATTTGCATCGGCGCGCGACCAGGAGGCTTTGCGGGCCGTCGCTCTGAGGGCTGGGGCCAGCCGCAGCCCTAGTTGTTCCCGGCTCTACGGTGTTGACCAGTCACTGCCCGCCGGTGGGTTTCTGACGTCAACACATTCTGGCACGCCCGGTGGGACGCCCGATGCACAAAAGAGAAAGGGGAGGCCGTCCCACGTGGCCGGCCCCAAGACGACAATGAACGGTACCTGGCCGAGGAGGAGGTGAGAAGCATACGGCATCCACGCCCATTACCCGAGCATCTCCTCAGCAAATATGATCAGCCATACGACCGACGTCGTCGCTACGGCAAGGCGATCAAAGGGATCGTCGGTCGATGCAGGCGGGAGGTATCGTCAGAACAACGGCCGCGACGACGGGTACGAACGTCGCGCTAGAGGGAGGTCAAAGGAGCAAGACAACATGGACAAACACTGGAACTGTCCCTTCTTCAAACATTGCTGGGACTCAGGATTGAGCCGGTTGCCAACAATCGAGGACTGCCCAGAATGCACACAGCAAAGGAGAAGGACGAACGAAGTTTCAGTGTTCAAACGTCTAGGGCCTCTCCCACTTCAGGGTAAACGGACTGAGTCATCTCAAGAAGAAGACTTCGAGGAGTCAGATGGGGGAGAAGATGGGGACCACCGACCAAGGTGGTGCCCTGATGGACTCAGCCAGTCTCAGGAGCGCCGGGTGCAGCGGCCGCGAAGCTTGAAAGAAGCCGAAGTACAGTACCTGTACGCGTTGAGGAGAGCGCGGCCCGATCTGGCCGCGAAAATCCAGCAGATAGTGGAGACGAAGGTGCGCCGAAGAAAGTATGGCGCCCCAAACAGGCGAAAGCCGATGCACGCATCGGCGATACCGATGCGACGCATCGGTAGGCACAGACATGGTTCGAAGAGGACAATATGTGAACAGCGTCATCCAGAATTGTGCCGGGACGAGTACAAGCGCGTCACCCTGATCGAGAAGGGCAAAGATAAAGGTTCTGCAAGAGATCGGGAGTTCACTAATGCTGAGTGGGCCCGGGGGGCAAAACCCATGTCCTGCAAGTGGGCAAAACAACCAGGGCCGGCAAAGGAATTCGACTTCGATTTGAGCAAAACGGAGCAAATTTTTGATTGGCTCCTGAAGGAAAAACAGCTGAAGTTACCCGACGGCCACAAAATCCCCACGTTACAAGAGATGACCGGCAAACCATACTGCAAATGGCATGACACGTTCACCCATGCCACCAACGACTGCGCAGCCTTGCGCGGACAGATACAGATGGCGATAGAGCAAGGCCGGTTACTCTTCGATCAGTTTGCCATGAAAGTTGATACGCAGCCGTTTCCGGAGGTCAACATGGTCGTCTCAGCCACTGCATAAGACACGAGCCAGGTGGCTCGTCTGGTGTTAATAGGGCAAGGCTTGCAGATCGCCATTACGAGGATAAACCCGGGAACAGTCGCTCCCGCGGAAAAGGCGAAGAGGAGGCCGATCCACACGATCGGCCCCAAATAATGACAAGCGTTGACCTAGGAGGCGATGGAAAGCTGGACTATGGGTTTACATCGGCTGACGGGCCAGAAGAGATTAGAAAGTCAAGAAGGAGATCAAGAAGTTGTTGGACGCCGGGTTCATCAGGCCATGCAGGCACGCTGAAAGGATTTCCAATGTAATACCTGTGGAGAAAAAGGATGGCCGGTGGCGCGTTTCCATAGATTTTCGAGATCTCAACATTCTGTGAATGGTCGGATTGACCACTACAAGGTGAGACGATTCCAGCGATCGGCTACAATTACTCGCATCACCCTTGTTTACTGATGTGCTATTTCACATGGGTGAGTGGCGGGAAAATCTTGAATTGGCTGGAAAGCCGATATCTTCAATCTCGTGAAGGATTCGGCTCGGGGGGCATATGCACGGAGAAGGTACGGAGCCGCAAAGGATGTACCCAGGGGGAGCCGATTCATGAATCGATCGGCTAATAAAAAATCGAAAATATAGAAACTTTGAGCACAGCCGATGCGTAGTCATCGACTTAAGGATTCAAAGCCGATGCACGGCCATCGACTTAAGGGATTTAAGCGGAAGCCTAACCAGAGCAGGCCCTTCATTGAGATCGCCTGACAACTCGGGCCCTCTCTTCAACGACTTCCAATTCCTTCGACAAGACTTCAAGCTCGGCAGCACCAGAAGCATCAGTTTGGGCGTTCAAGACGGCCCTTTTTCTCATTTAAGGTGTTGAGGTTTGCCGGCAGGTTTGAGGATCACCACCCTGGCCAAACATCAGGAACAGCATGGATGTGCAGATCAGACTAGGATCACGAGAGCAACCGGCGGTCATCCAGTTGGACTGAACTTCATTTTCACCAAAGGTTGCCTCATCGGACCAAAGAGACTTGGGGGGAAGTTCTCTGCTGTTAACAACCGATTCTCGCTGTTAACACGCTACATCATAGTAGAGGGGCTGGTAGTTGCCCAATGCAGCTGGTGCAACCTCACTCTCGCCTTGATCGAGGCTCGGGGGGCAGCGAGCCAATGGTGTTGAAATTGGCTGTCTCTGCATCATAACCATGCTGAACGAGAGAGTTATTGCAGAATAAAACCACCAGGGTTGACGGGAGGAGTCTGAAGGAGGGGCCATCTTCGGTGGTTAGACCTTAGGCCAGTTCGTTGCGGCACGGGAGCGACATCGCTGGAAAAGCTGTGAGCAAACGCTTGTTGGGCAGAGGTGTCAGCTTCAACGTCAAAGGTCAGGCTTTCCTGGGAGCATTGGCTCAGGAGTTTTGTTATCAGGACGAACATCATATTCGGATGACGTTAAAAGTCCAAAGGCCTAGGGGTCTCAGAGCTGCGTGTCGGACAGTTCGATTGAAAGTTTGGGTCGAGGACCATGGGCTGCAAGTCGACGTCTGAGAAGGCAATCAGATCGATCTGTTTTGCAATCCATTTAAAAGCTGATGCTTTACCATCGGCTCGTTAAGCATCTACCGGGTTGACAATCGGCGGGCTCAGTATAGAGAAATCGGCAAAATCAAGTTAAAGGGAACTTATTCATTGAACAGAGATTTCTTACAAAAAGAGCCGATTGCTCTCAAGGGGAGTTGCTGGGAGGGATGTTGTCCCATCTACTGCTCCTAACTCCATCCTGTTTAAGGGCCGCTGCTGTCCTCATCCTCGCTATCGTCGGCGCTGCTCCCGGCCGGCTCATCCTCACTGCTGGAGAAACCACCGGCGGGACCTTCATCGTCCTCATCTTCTTCGCTAGCGTCGCCATAGTCGCTGTCGAAGTCGCAGATGTTGCCCGCCCAGGGGCAGAGACGCTTGGCCGGCGGTTCGTCGGAGGAGGTGGTATCCTCCTCCTCTTCCTTTGTCTCTTCAGTGGAGGAGTAACCGTCCCAGGAGAAGCCGTCGTCGTCGCTCTCCTCCTCCGACGAGAAAGCGAAGGTCACTTTCCCCGTCCGTTAAAGACTGGTCGTCTTCAGACCAAACAAAGGAGTCGTGGGTCGACTCGTCCCCGTCGGCTATGGCGCGGCGAATGTCGGCCGCATGGGCCTCTTGTGGACCCCATTCAGGCGTTGGCTCGCGGGAGGTGGAGGACTGGCTGGAAAGATCCGATGGGGCAGAGGAAGAAGAAGAAGACATTGTGGCGCAGGAGGGCTTTTGAGGGTGCTAATGCGAAGGAGATGCAGAGGAGGGCTGTTCGTGGCTGTTAAATAAAAGGGGATATAGTAGAAATTCAATGCCACAGCAGTTTCCGAGGAGGTGGTACCAAAACTGTCAAATCGTGCAGAGAAGTTGAGGAGGCAAGTTATCATGATGAAGAACTCTGCGACGGTTCTGCTCTGCCACGACATGACCCTACGAGAGAAAAGCATAATGATTTTGGAAATGTCATTTCCAAAACCAGGGGGGCATGTGTTATCACCAGAATTTGACCAAGTCAGAGGTGGGCCGCGATCAAGATGGACTTGAAGATATACATATAGAAGAGATATGTGAATCGGCCTTGTTTACCAAGTTTGGGCTAGTTAGCCCGTGTATCTTTATAGTAGGCTTCGTAGAAGTTAGAATTTATCTCGTGCACGGTGTGGTGCACGCCCACGTTAGAAAGTCCCCTGGACTATAAATATGTACCTAGGGTTTATGGAATAAACAACAACCAACGTTCAACACAAACCAATCTCGGCGCATCGCCAACTCCTTCGTCTCGAGGGTTCCTCCGGTAAGCACCATGCTGCCTAGATCGCATCTCGCGATCTAGGCAGCACGAGCCTGCCTAGTTGTTCATGCGTTGCTCGTACTGAAGCCTTTTTGATGGCGAGCAACGTAGTTATCATAGATGTGTTAGGGTTAGCATTGTTCCTAGTATCATATGCTGTCGTAGTGCAACCCTTGCGCATCTAGCCGTCCCTGTACCTCATCATGGGTGCAGGGGCGGCACCCCGCTTGATCGTTATTTGGTAGATCTGATCCGTTACGGTCGCTCCTTGATTCATCAAGGATTAGTTTAATATCTGCAATAGTTAGGCCTTACAAAGGGTTGGAGGATCCAGCGGCATGCAGGGTGTAGTTTGCTGCCCCTAGACAGGACGTTCCGAGGATCAACCTAGTGTTGGTTTTTAGGCCTTGTCTAGGGCTGGCTTACGTTTACCGTGCGTGAGCGCGAGGCCCAATCGTGAGTAGGATGATCCGATTATGCGGTGAAAACCCCAGATCGTCGTGGATCTCATATGCTTTATCATGATCAAGCAGGACCACCATATATTCGGCCACCTCGGACGAATCATGGGTGGATCGGCTCCATGAGCCGATTCACAGGACAACCTGAGAGCCGATCGAGGCTCGTATTTAACGTGTACGTGTGTGCCCTGCAGGAAACTAAGCGAGGCATCATCCACACCTTCCTGACCAGGTATAGGTCAGGTGGCACGCCCTTGCAATTTGCATCGGCGCGCGACCAGGAGGCATGGTGCCCAAGAGCACCAAATCTCTTAATAGGCATTTGCGCCTAATAGCGTGAGCTTAGCTAATTTTTGAAGAAAAAAAAGATGTCCATTGTGGTATTCAGGACAAAGATCTTCATGTCTGCTACTGCACCAAACAACAAACCAGCATGTATTCATCACAATACGGGTAGCTAATTTGTGAAAAATATGTTCAGCACGGGATTCAAACAAAGATCTTCATCTCTGCAAAATTTTGATTTCAGCAAAAACCGAACAGCGAATGTTCATGAGGTTAAGTTCACGAACACTATGTTTTCTCTATAAAATAAGGTCACCATCTGTCTCTTATTTCTCAAGGAAAAACAGGTGGAAGTGTTGGGACGAACCACATGGGTGCTTCGGCTCTATGTTCAATCTTCTCTTTTTTGTACTGCAATCTTGAGCCTATGGCAGGACCTCCATTGACGTGCATTCTGCACCAATTTGGCCTTGGACGTATCCATGTATCACGGGCGCGATTGTGGGTAGCAAAGACACAGTCAGGTTTGAACAATTGGAAATCTGGTTCTGCAGCCTCTGCGTCGATTGGCGGGGGTAGCATGAAAATTGGGTGATTGAGTCCAAGAAATAAAGAACGCCCCTTCAAATTGTTCAATCTTTCCCACCTTGCCTCTTCTACAGGGTCCAAGGTATGGGCAGATCTCAAGAAAACGTAGCACCGTACCAAAGGATAAGACCTCAGCTTGTTACCCATATGTAATATTGGAGGACCGAGGATGGGCCGATAACCTTTAACCTGAATCCACGCGAGATCAGATTCACCAGTAATGGACTCTGCTCTCATTGGTGCCAGGAACCAAGTGCGCTGGTCAGAAAATCCAAGAAATACATCTTCATCTTCATAATTATGATTATCACCATCATCATCTAATTCTTCATCATCTAATTCTTCATCATCTAATTCGTCTTCTTCTAATTCTTCTTCTTCTAATTCTTCTTCATCAGCATCATTATCTTCATCGGCACCTCCATCGCCTTGAGCCACATTTGCTTCATCATCTTCCATGACAGCATCTCCCTCGATTTGAGCGAAAATTGCAGCCACTTCTGCTTCTTCATCTTCAATGACAGGGGCGTCAATGAGACGCGGGGCTGCATGTGTCCCTGCAATGCACAAAGATCAACCACAATGCAGCAAGTAGGAACTACACTGAAAATTATCTCTTCTCTTCTATCTTCTATTTTCTACTACTATAAGGCACCAGTTTTTAACAAGACATGTAGCAGCAATTCCAACTGTTGGTGTCCAAAATCTAACGGTTGGGATTAGAGGTATTCGCGTGAAAAAAATACCACACCAGTGTCCACGTGTTTCTAGAACCGTCATGTTTCCATTATGAAGAAAAATCAGAGCAGTCTCACACCGATATCACACGTCCCACTTGATAGTGATTAAGAAAGGTTCCAAATTTTTGTTCATATTTATAAACTGTATGCTCACACTTATTTTGATGGTATAACCAAATTATTAGTTGTATTGAAAGTTTGAACAACATTTAGAACGCAACTTTTATACATCAGTATTGCGAATCGTAATTGGTCCAACATGTGCAGCATGCCATTTACTAGTTAAGACATAAAACAAAGACTCACCACAGGTATATGGTTCCCAAACCAGAACATCTCCATACGGATATGTAACTGCGTATACACGATGTAGGTGTGAACTTGTACCATATCCAGGAATGCCCATGGCATCGACATAGCTGTTTCTATCAAAGAATTCAGGGTTTCTCAGGATATTCCACTCCTTTTCTAGGGGCGCTTGTAGGATAGCGATCAATTCGTCAAATACAACGATTACCTCGTAATGCCATGGCCCTGCTAGATCATCTTTGTACGGCCTCTTGACGATCCGTACTTTGAGCAGTTCCAAACTTTTATCTATTTTGTATTTGAACAGGAATGGTGGGCTGCCATGCCACCATTCACTAGTAGGGCCCAAAGAAATTCCTGCATCTTGCAGAGATGGAAGAGGTATAATAGTATCTGATATGTATATGTTGCGGATCGTCAAGTGCCCGTCCTGCTGGACAAATGCCACCCAGTCGCCGTTACAACCCACCCAGTGCATGGGTCCATGTCCATCCAGTTCCTCCTTGGTATGGATAAATGCTGGAACTGTCGGCTTGTCTAATGGCATCAGCAACGCGTGAATGCCCTGCAAATAGGATTTGTTTCAAAATTGTCTATGCATGCAAGGTATTCGACAGAATGAAGAGCGGATTGTGCAGAACTGAAGCACAGATGTAATGGATAAATAAAGCAATTCCGAAGAGTACATGTGCATAGTGAAGGCAGCAAACCTTACAGTACTCCCAAATCAGGTGATGATGTTGAGTCTAAATTCATGCATGATGTTTGGCAGTAAGAAAAGTTGATTGAAAAAACACAAGCTGAAACGAGATGAGTAAATAAATAAATACTCTTACAGTATTGTCGCGGTCGTCTGGCCATGTCTCGGGGTCGCAGTGGAGCAGGCTCGGTAAACCGAACGGAACCTTATGCGCTCCGCGGATGGCATGCCGCATGCCGATCATGCCTCGAGCGAGGCGACCAGTGCTGAGGATATCCGCCCGCTCGGCTATGTTCTCCACCAGTGGGTAGTGGAGGTTGCCCCACCCCATGGACTGGTGGTAGCAATCAGGAATCTCCTCAACCTTACGCTTCTGCTTCATTGGAGTCGGTAATCTAATGCAAGGGAGAGAGGGGTGAACGGGAGAAAGAGACAGAAGAGGGTTTTTTTTGGAGAAGATGCAGTAGTAGTACTACGATACTAGGAGGTGGAGATGCGGGGCATGTTTCCGGGGGAGAGGAACCACTATTTCCCTTTAAAAAAATAACAGCACTTGCGCATTAGAACTTGGGGCGGGGATATAGCGGTAAGAGGTATTGACCAACTTTCCCTCACCTTGACCCCACGTGGTTGTGAACCCGAGATAATTTTCTTTTTGATGAACCCGATATACTTATTATAGTACTAAAATAGTACAAGTATATACCTTGTATATACCAACATTATTATTTTAAGGACTTTTGTTCCATGAGCAACAACTTCCCCCACTCCGCTCATCCGAAATCCTAGCCCCTCCAACTTCAAGGACCAATCAACATAGCTATGGCCTTCTAATTTGGCTCAAGTCGCCGCACACATAGTCCTCCCGCCGACAAGGAATAGGAGCATCAGCCCTTTCGTCGCTTGTTGTTATACATAATCATATACAGTACCATATATATTTCAAATTTCCATATCAAAAAATAGTTCAAATCTGAATTTTAACATCTCAAGCTAAACCCTCGCTTGCTCTTAAACATAAGCATACCATAGTTCTACTTTTGTCTTCACCGAACAACAGAACACAATGTGTTCATCACAACATAGCCAACCGGAGTACCTAGTAATGTAACTAGAGAAGTGAACCTATAGTTGATCAAGCCTTCAACTTTAACACAATAATACCCCCACATTATGTGTTGAGGAGCCACACCCATATATTTAAGAGTACCATCATGTAGACCACAAATGCATCAATGAAGAGAGGGGTATACTTATAGACCACCTCTTTACAAAACAGTTGTAATTAGTAGACCACAATTGCCTCGTTCATTAGCTATGAAATTACATACTATCAGTAGCTACAATGGCTGCAGGCCCTGTTTCAGAATTAAACATCACACTTGTTCCAATCCGGGGCGTTGGCGAAGTTTGGGATGAACCAAAGCGGTGTCTTTACCAGGTACCTATCTTTTTTTGTTTTGCATGTTTTCTCCAAGGCGTTGGTTTGGAAACCAACGGCGCAATCTTCACGATTCAGACTGAATCGGCATATTTCAGGCAGCTGCGAATTGCGAAGCCATGCTTCATTCGGCAAGGTGTACACACAATTTCTTCTCGTCAGACATCCTGGGACAACATCTGCACCGCCTAATGGCAGCATAATCGGATAGTTCACTCCAAGGAAAAGAGAATATTCTCCAAGGTCATCAATCTTTTCCCATGGAATACCTTCATTTAACTTACTAGTGTCCTTCGTGAACACCAGGCAACCAAACCCAGAAGCATAGTTGCCAACAGTGCGACCATGATGAACATGACGATCAGAAGCAGTATGGCAAACTTTACAGGAATATTCCCTTTCATCAGCAATGCCCAGTGTATGGATCAGAAGAAGTCTAGAACCATCTATAGATCTTGCTAACCACCACACGCCATAATCGACCTCGTGATCATGGCCAAGAGCATCATCAAGTGCACACCGCCATTCAAACACAATGGGCGGTGGCTCTACGATCAGCGGAGGACCTGCTTGAAAACGAAATTACTGTTAAGAAGGGTATGTTTGGTTTGCACAAATCTGAAAACGTAAGAATTGGGAAAACGCATTAGGATTCAGATGGGATGATATAATGGCATTTCCATTCAATAATACAGCATATTGGTGTATTTGAGTACATCACATGGGAAACCAAAGGATTCATTTCAAGAAGTTCAAGTAGAGGTCAAAATCCAACATAATTCAATCTGAGAATAAAACTCCTAATTATACAATCCTCAAATTTTTCTATGGTAATCATCTCGAATAAAAAGTCTAAATACCAATGAAATTTCATCCGAAGCAAATATGCCCCAAGCCTCCAAGTCAGATCAGTCAGGTTCGAAAATTAATAAGTTTGTGCATTAAAATTATCTTTACAGCCATGAATAATGAAGCTCATCATACACTACGTCCGGAGGAAAATTACCAGCTTGCTGAGGATTCCATGCGTGAACAGTGCCAGTATGAGTTGTGGCAAACACAAGCCCATTGTGGAGAATTGCATCGCTGTAATTGTAAAAGATGTGGGACTTGGGCTCTGTAAGAACTGTCCATCCAGAATCAGCGCCGCAAAGGAGGGCAACTCTGATGTCAAAAACAGCAACAAGAGAGAAATTTTTGTACCCCCCAGCAGCTGTGGGAACTTGGCAAATATATATCTTGTGAAATATAATAGCACGAAGGTTGTGGTGGTATATATTTGGAATGTGGGTGGTTTCAAACGGCACAGGGAGAGGAATTTCACGGCGAGTGTAGACGTTGACAAGTTTCCATTTGCAAGCAGGAAAGCCAGTGTCAACCATGGCAACCCAATCTCCATTGGCACCTACCCACTGCTTACCCGTACCGTCTGGCATCACAGCGTCGGAGGAGAACCTGTCCAGCGGCGTCAGCTTGCAATCCCGTGCTACCTTCGTCGGGTGAGAATGAAGAACACATGGGAGGCCAAACGGGAGAGAAAAAGATAGAGTTGCACTATCATTTGCAGAGTCGAAAAATAGTTTGGACGAACCGACGAGGCTCGCGGCGGTGATGACGTCGCATCTTGTTACGAGTTCTTCAAGGGGACCTTCGGAAAAGACCTTCTGAAACAGTTCAGAGTCATCATTTTCCTTGTTCGATGCCGCCATCGCAGGGCAGGGGGTGGGTCTATGAGGTTTGGGTTCAACTGATTGGAGTTTAATTTGGGTTCGATGGCGGCAGGTGGCGGGGAAGATGAAGAACGGAGGCTCTCAAACTGGGCGGTGGAATTGATTCTAAAGCTGCATGGCGGCGGCACTGGCGCGTGCTATGGAAGGTGGTCGATTGGTGCGGGCGGGGGCGGAGGTAGACGATGGAGGTGAACCGAAATAGGGCAGGTGGGGGCGGGGCGCTTGACTTCGCTCCTCTACACTCTACAACATCTCCTCCTGTTTCTTGGAAAGTGTATAGACCCATAATAAAAAGTCACTGTTCCCTCTGAAAAGGTGAAGAACAAGTCACTGGTCTAACGTGCAAATTTGGACATCCCAAGCTATGTGTTGTCATGTCAATTCAATGTCCATGGCAGTATTTTGAATTTTGCGTGACCAAAAGAAGTACGCCTTGGCCTTTCACAATCGGGGTTTCTTTAGAGCAAGAACAATAGAAGAGCCAACAGCTGGCAAAAGTGCCACGTAGGCGGGCTATAAGCGCCCACTATTGTCCTACTTCCTCTTGGCGTGATACTCCCTCCGTCCACAAATAAGTGGACGTGCGGGATTTTCAAGGTAAATTAGTAAAAGGAAAGAAAAAATGCATTGGAGCACTCGTATCTTAAGAAACACATGTACTCAACCACGGTTGTAGATTTTCTCGGCGCAAGACTTTTCCCCAGCAGTTGTGGCTTTCAGTTATTCGTGGGTGTGGGGAGGAGCTCCGCCGCATCGGTAGAAAGCAAAGAGGAACGGCGGCTCTCGATCGTGCGGTGTACTCGTAAATCACGTGCGACCCATGCCCTAATAATTCACAATGCATTGATGAGGGCTATCACTTCATCATCCAATAAAATGTACTTAGTAACTATGGTAATAATATTGTCTTCTCGCAAAAAAATGGTAAAAATATTGTCTCTTAAGCCATGTACTAGTACAGTGCAAGATGCTTTAGAGAAATAAACCTCTATTTTATTGCTACTCCGTAATACACATGGTTATTTATTCTAGGCAAATGCCTACCGAAAGATGTAGGAATAGGGAAATGTAGGATTGCAATGTCATGTCCACTCCAATCCTATAGGAACGAAGTTGAAGTCGCGCCGTGGTTGCTGGTGTACCATGGCCGACGATTTTGGTCCCTCCGTGGTGCATGTCAAAACTTTTTTTTTCTCGTTTTTGAGGCCACCTAGCCCGACGAAAGCGGCCAAAACGTGGCGTATGGTGGCCCGGGACGTGGTGCATCTCGAAATCTCGGGTTCGCCGGCCGAGTCAACGCAAATCCGCACCGCCGAGGGATGTAGGGCCCAGATGGCAGCCTCTCTGGCATTGTTTTTTTCTAGATCGCGCCATCTCGTTCAACGTTCTCCGATCGAGCCGTTTACGATGCAGGATCATGGGTCCCGCATGTCATCCTCTATGAACCAAAATTCTTTCTATTCTTGGATTTTTTGACCCCCTGATTTCTGGCTACTTCCTTTTTCTTTTGATCCCTTGCCGCCTTGGAAACGTTGAGACCGCTGCTGCTAAATGGGACCCGCATGTCATCCTCTATGTGCAATCAACTTTCTTTTCTTGGAGTTTTTTTGCACCTCAAATTTGGTCACTTGCCTTTTTCTTTCGATCCGCCTCTCAAACGGTGATACCGCTGCTGCTACTGGGACCCGCATGTCATCCTCTATGTACTATAAAACTTTCTTTTCTTGAATTATTTTTGGCACCTCAAATTTGGTCACTTACCTTTTTCTTTCGATCCCCTGCGCTCTCAAACGGTGATACCGCTGTGCTAAATGGGACCCGCATGTCATCCTCTATGTACTATAAAACTTTCTTTTCTTGGATTTTTTTGGCACCTCATATTTGGTCACTTGACTTTTTCTTTCGATCACCTGCGCCTCTCAAACGGTGATACCGCTGCTGCTAAATGGGACCCGCATGTCATCCTCTATGTACTATAAAACTTTCTTTTCTTGGATTTTTTTGGCACCTCATATTTGGTCACTTGACTTTTTCTTTCGATCCCTGCCTCTCAAACGGTGATACCTGCTAAATGGGACCCGCATGTTATCCTCTATGTACTATAAAACTTTCTTTTCTTGGATTTTTTTGGCACCTCATATTTGGTCACTTGACTTTTTCTTTCGATCCCTGCTGCCTCTCAAACGGTGATACCGCTGCTAAATGGGACCCGCATGTCATCCTCTATGTACTATAAAACTTTATTTTCTTGGATTTTTTGGCACCTCATATTTGGTAACTTGACTTTTTCTTTCGATCTCCTGCTGCCTCTCAAACAGTGATACCGCTGCTGCTTGGGACCCGCATGTCATCCTCTATGTACTATAAAACTTTCTTTTTTTTGGATTATTTTTGGCACCTCATATTTGGTCACTTGACTTTTTCTTTCGATCCCCTGCCGCCTCTCAAACGGTGAGACCGCTGCAGCTAAATGGGACCCGCATGTCATCCTCTATGAGCAATCAACTTTCTTTTCTTGGAGTTTTTTTGGCACCTCATATTTGGTCACTTGCCTTTTTCTTTCGATCGCATGCCACGTTTGAAACGTTGAGGTACCTGCTGGCTCATGGGACCCGCATGTCATCCTCTGTGTGCTATAAAAGTTTCCTTTGTTGGATTTTTTTCACCCTCTGATTTTTGGCTTGCCTTTTTCTTTTGATCCCCTGCCCCCTTTGAAACGTTGAGTAAGCTGTTGGTTCAAGGGACCCGCATGTCATCCTCTATGTCCATCAACTTTCTTTTCTTGGATTTTTTTCACCCCCTAATTACTAGCTACTTTCTTTTTCTTTTGATCTCAAGCCGCATTACAAACATTGAGACCGCTGCTGCAAAATGGGACCCACATGTCATCCTCTATGTACAATAAATCTTGGATTATTTTTGGCTCTGATATTTGGTCACTTGCCTTTTTCTTTCGATCTCATGCCACGTTTGAAACGTTGAGGAACCTGCTGGCTCATGGGACCCGCATGTCATCCTCTATGTACTATAAAAGTTTATTTTCTTTTTTCACCCTCTGATTTTTGGCAATTTCTTTTTTCTTTCGATCCCCTACCGCCTCTCAAACGCTGATACCGCTGCTGCTAACTGGGACCCTCATGTCATCCTCTATGTACTATAAAACTTTCTTTTCTTGAATTATTTTTGGCTCCTCATATTTGGTCACTTGCCTTTTTCTTTCGATCTCATGCCAAGTTTGAAACGTTGAGGAACCTGCTGGCTCATGGGACCCACATGTCATCCTCTATGTACTATAAAAGTTTATTTTCTTTATTTTTTTCACCCTCTGATTTTTGGCTATTTCCTTTTTCTTTTGATCCCCTGCCGCCTTGGAAACGTTGGGTAAGCTGCTGACTCATGGGACCCGCATGTCATCCTCTATGTACAATCAACTTTCTTTTTCTTTTGATCTCAAGCCGCATTTGAAACGTTGAGACCGCTGCTGCTAAATGGGACCCGCATGTCATCCTCTATGTACAATAAAGTTTTTTCTTGGATTATCTTTGGCTCCTGATATTTTGGCACTTGCCTTTTTCTTTCGATCTCATGCCGCCTTTGAAACGTTGACCAAGCTGCTGGCTCATGGGTCTCGCATGTCATCCTCTACGACAATAAAAGTTTTCTTTCTTGGAGTTATTTTTGACCCCTAATTTCTGGCTATTTGCCTTTTTCTTTTGATCTCCTGCCCCCTCTGAAACGATGAGGACGCTGTTGGGAGGTCGGTCCCACATGTCATCCTCTATGAACAATAAAAGTTTCCTTTGATTGATTTATTTTGAACCCCTAATCAATTTCTGGATATTTCCTTTTTTTCTTTTGATCCCCTGCCGCCTTGAAATCGCTGAGGATGCTGCTGCCTCATGGGTCCCGCATGTCATCCTCTCAGAACGGTAAATGTTTCTTTTCTTGGATTTTGTTTACCAAATGATTTTTGGCTTATTTTTTCTTTCGATCTCCTGCAGCCTTTAAAACGTTGAGGACGCTGCTGGCTCACGGGTCCCACATGTCAGCCTCTATGAACAATAAACGCTGAGGATGCTGCTGCCTCATGGGTCCCGCATGTCATCCTCTTAGAACGAAAATGTTTCTTTTCTTGGATTTTTTACCAACAGATTTTTGGTTTATTTTTTCTTTCCATCCCCTGCCGCCTTTAAAACGTTGACGACGCTGCTGGCTCATGGGTCCCCGATGTCAGCCTCCCCGTAGAACAAACATGTGATATCTTGATTATTTTGCAGACAATAAACAGTGTATTGCGCTCTGAGCTATTTCAAACGGATAAATTAAATCTTTATTTTTACATAAACAAACTTATATGTTGAATCTCCTTGTTTTTTTGTTTTTGCGAAGCATAGGACTTTCCTGTTTTGTTTAGAAAATTCCGAACTTTCCTGTTTTGGAGTGGGCTGAAATTGTACGAGTCAAAAGGCCAAGCACGATAGTTCGAAGGCCCAGATGTCCAGATGCAGCCCAATTGAAATCTTTCTTCTTGGAATTTTTTTCACCCCCTGATTTCTGGCTACTACATTTTTCTTTTGGTCCTGTGCCGCCTTGGAAACATTGAGACCGCTGCTGCAAAATGGGACCCGCATATCATCCTCTATGTACTATAAAACTTTCTTTTCTTGAATTATTTTTGGCTCCTGATATTTGGTCAATTGCCTTTCTCTTTCGATCCCATGCAGCCTCTCAAACGGTGATACCGCTGCTGCTAAATGGGACCCGCATGTCATCCTCTATGTACAATCAAGTTTCTTTTCTTGAATTATTTTTGGCTCCTGATATTTTGTCACTTACCTTTTTCTTTCGATCTCATGCCACGTTTGAAACGTTGAGGAACCTGCTGGCTCATGGGACCCGCATGTCATCCTCTATGTGCTATAAAAGTTTATTTTCTTGGATTTTTTTCACCCTCTGATTTTTGGCTATTTCCTTTTTCTTTTGATCCCCTGCCGCCTTGGAAACGTTGAGTAAGCTGGGACCCGCATGTCATCCTCTATGTACAATCAAGTTTCTTTTCTTGAATTATTTTTGGCTCCTGATATTTGGTCACTTGCCTTTTTGTTTCGATCTCATGCCACGTTTGAAACGTTGAGGAACCTGCTGGCTCATGGGATCCGCATGTCATCCTCTATGTGCTATAAAAGTTTATTTTCTTGGATTTTTTTTCACCTTCTGATTTTTGGCTATTTCCTTTTTCTTTTGATCCCCTGCCGCCTTGGAAACGTTGAGTAAGCTGCTGACTCAATGGACCCGCATGTCATCCTCTATGTACAATCAAGTTTCTTTTCTTGAATTACTTTTGGATCCTGATATTTGGTCACTTGCCTTTTTGTTTCGATCTCATGCCACGTTTGAAACGTTGAGGAACCTGCTGGCTCATGGGACCCGCATGTCATCCTCTATGTGCTATAAAAGTTTATTTTCTTTGTTTTTTTCACCCTCTGATTTTTGGCTATTTCCTTTTTCTTTTGATCCCCTGCCGCCTTGGAAACGTTGGGTAAGCTGCTGACTCATGGGATCCGCATGTCATCCTCTATGTACAATCAACTTTCTTTTTCTTTTGATCTCAAGACGCATTTGAAACGTTAAGACCGCTGCTGCTAAATGGGACCCGCATGTCATCCTCTATGTACAATAAAGTTTCTTTTCTTGGATTATCTTTGGATCCTGATATTTGGTCACTTGCCTATTTCTTTCGATCTCATGCCACGTTTGAAACGTTGAGGAACCTGCTGGCTCATGGGACCCGCATGTCATCCTCTATGTACTACAAAAGTTCATTTTCTTGGGTTTTTTTCACCCTCTGATTTTTGGCTATTTCCTATTTCTTTTGATCCCCTGCGGCCTTTGAAAGTTGAGGACTCTGCTGCCTCATAGGTCCCACATGTCAGCCTGTATGAACGATAAAGCTTTCCTTTCTTGGAGTTTTTTTACCCCCTAATTTCTGGCTACTTTCTTTTTCTTTTGATCTCAAGCCGCATTTGAAACGTTGGGACCGCTGCTGCAAAATGGGACCCGCATGCAATTCTCCATGTACAATAAAAGTTTCTTTTCTTGGATTATTTTTCACCCTCATTTTTGGTCACTTGCCTTTTTCTTTTGATCCCCTACCGCCTTGGAAACGTTGAGTAAGCTGCTGACTCGTGGGACCCGCATGTCATCCTCTATGTACAATCAACTTTTTTTTCTTTTGATCTCAAGCCGCATTTGAAACGTTGAGACCGCTGCTGCTAAATGGGACCCGCATGTCATCCTCTATGCACAATAAAGTTTCTTTTCTTGGATTATCTTTGGCTCCTGATATTTTGTCACTTGCCTTTTGCTTTCGATCTCATGCCGCCTTTGAAACGTTGAGTAAGCTGCTGGCTCATGGGTCCCGCATGTCATCATCTACGAACAATAAAAGTTTCCTATCTTCGAATTATTTTTACCCCTAATTTTTGGCTACTTCCTTTTTTCTTTTGATCACCTGCAGCCTTAGAGGATTCTGCTGGCTCATGGGTCCCACATGTCAGCCTCTATGAACAATAAACCTTTCCTTTCTTGGAGTTATTTTGACCTCTAATTTCTGGCTATTTCGCCTTTTTTAAAATCCTGTGTCGCCTTGGAAACGTTGAGAATGCTGCTGCCTCATGGGTCCCGCATGTCATCCTCTCAAAACGATAAATGTTTCTTTTTTTTTGGATTTTTTTACCAACTGATTTTTTTCCGATCCTCTGCCGTCTTTAAAAACGTTGACGACGCTGCTAATACAAGCTCTTTCGCTCCAAGATCTTGCAAGTTAATAGAATAAATCATGGAATTATTAGGATATGTTTTAAATTTCAAATCCACTTTATGAATTTTTTAAAAATACCGTGATCCGTGTGGGTATGGAGCGATCAAGGATTTTCATATTGGCCATGAGCAGTTTCAAAAATTGCAACCGGATAATTCTAAATAAATAAAAACAACTTTTATGCAGAATCTCCGTGTTTTTGTTTTTTGCCATCATAGGATCTATGGTTCATTAGAAAAGGGCCGAAATTGCATGAGCAGAAAAGCCCATTTCTAGTTATTGGGCTTCAACAGCCTGAGCAAGTAGGCCTATAGCAAATACCATGTAGATGGCCGTTGAAACCCAAAAGTATTTGTTGCCTAGACTTGACATGAACCTTGCTATGCACACGACAATTTCAGTCCGATCCGTGTACGCAACACAAGATCAAACCCAACGTGTGAGGAAGCAGGTGGCAGCACACCTCCAGATGCTCAATCGTACACATATCATATAGGAGTTGTCGTATGTACATTAGTTCCGTATTGACATGTTTGTTTCTTTGGTTAACATGTGGGGTCCGCACAGTCACCTAGGTCGCACATCAACTTCTTTGCTCATAGTTGATGCATGTTTAGTGGCCTGCAGCAAGAATCGCTGCCCCCAGGGATGTACTTTACCCTTTAGCGGCGAAAAAAATAGGAATGGTCCTCTCATGACTATGATCAACAAGAGGTGGCTATATTATAGTGCTGAAATAAAGTCAATCCTAAAACAGCCATGCATGGGTTATAATATGAAGGCAACACGAAATACAAAAGCAGGGCAGTGTTCAAATAAACTGATTCAAACTAGTACATACTAAAAACAGTGTACTACTTCTCAACACTTCAAGCATAATAAAAAAGTGTGTCAGTGTTTTTTTAAAGGTAACACCGAACGGGCAATGTTTAAAGCAGGCTTAAACCACATAGCCGCTTGTCGGACACTACCCCAACTAACTCTGGGAAGGCTGATAACTCCCACAGTCTCACCTTCATCTGGCTGGAGGTTGCAGCGCAAAATTTTAGGGTATTGATTATGAAGATACTTCCGGTATGCTGTGTAGACGCAGTTTTTCCTCATGAATGGAACCAATGTGCCATCAGGAGCTTTGGATTCACGCTTCTTCAGGTTGGCAATGATCGGGTAATTGAGTCCGAGGAACAGAGAGTGGTCGCCGAGGCTGTTAACCTGCCTCCAATGAAAGTCCCCTGCACGTGCTGCAACGAACAGAGATATGGGATCCTGCTCAAAGACGTAGGTGGCAACAGGAGGATACTGCCGTAGCTGAAGCCCATTAGCAGCATAGGGAATGTCATGAGGTACTTCAGCATTGGCAATCCCAATGTTGTTTACTGTAAGGATGATCATCAATCGCTTGCCATCAGCAGTTGGAGCGAGGAACCACGCGTACTGCTGATCATCCACCACCGGTGGCGGGATTACGAACATGGACATCGGGTTTTCTGCAATATTAGAAATGGAGACGAATAGGGTGTTACTGGCAACCATATTCAAACAGCAGCATTGTTCATCGTTCATGCTCACAGTATAAATACGACTATGTAAGCTAAGGACATTGGTCATTCATGTGTTCAAATCGAGTGTCCAATATATCAGTTATACTGCATGCATCCCACGAAACAAGTCTTAACTTCGCCAAAACTAGACACTAGTTAGTGTATACACAGTTATATACTACCTCTGTCCCACCGAAAGTGTCTGAGATTTGTCCAAATTCAGATGTATCTAGACAGTGAAAGCATATAGATACATTCAAATTTTGACAAATATATCATCTTAAGTTTAAGTCCTGTGTTGTAGTTAATTCCCTTTGTCTTAAGTGATCCAACGGTGTATATGATTAGATATTTGTATACAATATAGGAGTACAGACAATCTACCAGTTGGTCCAGTTTTAAACTGAGTATAGAGCTTCAATCATGACCCTTGGAGTGCTAAATCTAACGGTGCACAACAGCAGGATTCTCTGTGAAGAGTGCACATAGCTAACTCTACAATATTTTAGAACCATCACGTGAGCCTTGGGTCTACCCCAAAAAATGACCAAATATCTGAAACCCCTGAAGCATATGAATAACCCCATCAAAGAAATCGCTATTCAGCACTGCTACATGGATCAATGGAAGGTTCTTACGGTCTCAACTCTCAAGGAAACATCAAAGGAAAAGGTAGATAAGAAATGAGTGAGTGTTAGATGTACACATATTTTTAATTTTTTATTTGTTCCCTTCGTTTGCCGACTGATGGGAAGAAACATCATTTTTTGTAGGACCACTCTTGTTTTCGTATTTTATATATGCATTGCTGGCAATATTTTCTTTCGAAAACCATGAATATAGCTCGAGCTACATGTAGCATGGTTTTTGAAAATTTTGAGAGCTGCATTTTGAAGTTCCAAAGAAAACGGAGATTAAATACGGGTGTCAACAATGTTGTGTTCTACCAACATTCAAATGTCCAAATCAAAATATCTTATATTTAAGGTTTTGCAACAACAACAAAATCTGACATATATTTTCCAACATTTTGTAACTTCAAAATCTATCAGATTCTGTCATTTTTGTGCGGCCCGAATATAGGGTATCTCAATTTCAGATTTTACACTCTGGTAGAATAATACATTCTCTACATCTATTTTTTTAGATTTTTTATATATTCTTTCAAAACTTGCGAAAGGCATGCTATAAATATTCTTTTGATTATCAAACAGAATCTTTAATGGTTTGACGTGCATACATACTAGTAATATAAAAATATAAAAGTTCTCGCCTTGTACACATTTTGTTGATTTTTTGGAATGAATACAACATTCAATTTGGTAGATAGAGTACTAAACATTTCATGGGAAACTTAAAGCAGCTTGCCAAACAAAGGCTAATAGAAGAAAAAAATAGAGGTATGACAGGCATAACATCCACGATGGGGTTGAAATATGCATAAGCTTCGGGCAATTTGGCAAAGAAAAATCTAGCCGGATAAAGAACATAATTAAAAAAGGTACAGGTTAAACTAAGTAAATTAGGCATAACAAGTATTTCATTCTTGTTTAGTAAATAATTGGATTTTGATTGAGTTACTTTTCTAAGGGAAAAAAGGAGAAGGCAGATATTCAAGACACTTTTGGTGGGACGGAGGGAGTAAATCAAAAGTAAGAAAAAGTTATAACATGTTTCATGAGATGGAGTACTAAATAACGGCCATATGCATCTCTTCGATGCAGAGGCCGGGGTACCTCGCCCTCTATTTCGAGCAAAAATCAACTAGTTATATGAAACAATGGGTGTAAAAGTTAATCAAGAAGGGTGCCTTCATTGTGCTACGTTAACATTTGAGATACTTGTTAATTACATCCATATTCTGCAGTGGATAGAGTTAGTAATTCAGGATTGCATTCACATACGGAGTATACTATGTTTGCTGATGACTGATTAGTACTAATTCGTTGCAAGCAACGGTTCATTCATATTCAGATAAAGGATGTGATCGTTAAGTCATATACTTATGAAAGTCCTTATGCATCTCTCTAATGCAGATGGCGGGGGTCTCTCGTCCTCCTTTTGGAGCAAAAATCAATTAGTTATATATGAAACAATGGGTGTAAAAGGTTATCAAAAAGGGTGCCTTCATAGTGCTACCTTATCTTTTGAGATACTGGGTAATTACATCCATATTCTGCAGTGGCGTAGAATTACTAATTCAGGAATGCAATCACATACTGAGCATACTATGTTTGTTGGTGACTAATTAGTACTAATTCATTGCAAGCAACGGTTCATTCATATTCAGCAAAAGGCGGTGTGATCATTAAGTCATTTATGAAAGGTAAAATATAAACAAGGTAGTTCATGAATAACTTCATTGATTAAGGCAGTGTATCATGCAATGCAACATAAGGACTGAAAAAATACCATTTGGGGTGTCCCAGCAGTACGTCCAGCCCCTAATTTCGTCCACCGCAAAAACTTGGCCACCGAGTTCAATGGCATCACAGAACGCCGGCACAATTTGTTCAGGTGTAGGGTTCTTCAGCATTCTCCAGTCGCCACCCCCTTCAAGGTAGAAAATCCTTTTGTCGAACAAGGCGATGAGCTTGTAATCTGCGTACCTCCCACCTTTTGTGGGCACTTGGCAGATTACAATCTTCAACAAATTAATTGCTCGACTCCAGCAAAGATAGTATAACCAATCTTTAGTAGCAGGTTGATATGTAACACCATGACCAATCTTCGGATCAGGTGGGGATGGAAGGGGGATATGTCGCTCGGTGTAGACGTTCACAAGGCACCACTGGCACCCACGATGATCGGCGGCGGCGATCCAGTCGCCGTTCGCGCCAAGCCATTTTCTGTCGTGCATGAACGGCAGGGTGACAGAACGGCGAGGATGGTCAAGGGGCACCAGGTCGTACACGGTAACATGCAGACGAGATGCTGTCGCCACGAACCAGGGATCATCGAACCAATAAGCAGGCGGAGGCATCAGCAGGCAGGGTTCATCCCAATGGTGCATCTTACCTTCATCATTGCTGATCTGGTCGTAGAGCTCCCTGGAACATGCGGCAAGTCGGACGGTGTAGGTAACGTCCAGATGCGCAGCGATGAGGTCGATGTTGTCGCCGGTGAGAGCCTCCAAGTGGCCGTCCCCGCCGCACCGGCAAAGCCTTGAATATTCCATCAGGTGAAGATGGATTTAGATGGATGGCGGATGCAACTTCGCTTGGGGTTTTCGGAGGAGAGGGCGAGCGCTATGGAAGAAACGATGCGCGCCGCGGCCGGGTGGGGTGAGGAGAGAAAGGCCGGTATAGTACTAGTGATGCGGCGTGGTGGGGATCGAGATCCTGCGCGTGCGCGTGATTCTGCGAGGGTGAAGAAAAAGACGATAGACATGCAAGGGGCAAAACCTAGGCAGTACTCTAGGCTGCTGCTGCTGCGACTGGGCGCCGATTTGACTGTTGGTAGATGGTAGACTAGCACGCCACCCATCTATAAATTTGCGACGACGTTTGGTGCAGTGATGTCTCGTCACATCAGCTTGAGCAGAGAGGGCTTTTTTTACAGTTTCCATTACGATATATTTTTCGCCGATAATCGTAGTACTCTATGCCAGAGACACGTACCTTAACACGTGGGCAGCATGCAACCGCGCGAGCACCAAAATGAAATGAGAGATGTTTTAGAGCAGAACTTCATTTTCAATGCCTTTCCTAGCTTGGTTTGGAGGAGCTTCAGTGACTTGATGCTTCCAAGTCTCATTGTGACTAGGTGCCACCATCTACCATCTTTCGAGATCCAACGTTCCAAACTATCTGTTATTTCGAAGCTAAAAAAGAAAAAACTATTCAGAAAATTTTGAAAAAAATCCAGTAATATGTAGATGCCTTGTTTTAAAATCTATGAATATTTCATCCCATTCGGATGACTAGCTTGTGATTAAATAGCTTCTTACGTATTCGAGCACTAGTTTAAACTAAATATTATTTGCTCACAAACCAATTATTCAAATCGAATGAAACTCCACCAAAATATAAATCGAAATATGCATGATTTACTGCAATGTGAGCGGATAATTCAATCCCACGAAAAGACAATATGCTCCAAGACCAGTAATCTCTTCCCTAGCTTATCTGAACATAACTGACAGTGTCCTTAGAGAACATCTTGCAGCCTCAGTAAAGCCTCAGGTATGAACAAGAAGCATACTGCCATCTACAGATCACGCTAAGAACCACAACCCAGGATCATCCTCATAGCCTATATCATCAAGGTTTCCCTCCAAAATGCTTATGTTTGTTGGTGACTAATTAGTACTAATTCAGGAATGCAATCACATACTGAGCATACTATGTTTGTTGGTGACTAATTAGTACTAATTCATTGCAAGCAACGGTTCATTCATAGTATTCAGCAAAAGGCGGTGTGATCATTAAGTCATTTATGAAAGGTAAAATATAAACAAGGTAGTTCATGAATAACTTCATTGATTAAGGCAGTGTATCATGCAATGCAACATAAGGACTGAAAAAATACCATTTGGGGTGTCCCAGCAGTACGTCCAGCCCCTAATTTCGTCCACCGCAAAAACTTGGCCACCGAGTTCAATGGCATCACAGAACGCCGGCACAAGGGCTACAGGAAGACATCACCAAGAAAGGGTGATGCATGTCTCCTTCAACAAACACAGCAGTACATGTCTGAAGCAAGTACATGAACACAAGTACACCACCATAATAATACTACATGAACACAAGTGATGCCGTCGGTTGGGGAGGCCTAAATAAAACTTAAACTTAATCCTAATCTAATGGACGTCGGTTGGGGCGCGCGACGGGTCTGCCTCGTCCTCGTTCTTCGCCTATGCAGCCTACGTCCGTGCCCGCTTCTGGTCCCATGCTTCGCGATAGGGGCGGCCCCAGGGGTATTCTTGCGTATGCAGCTGAATACCTAAGATTTTGACAAAACCTTAGAATTTCCTCATAAATCAGGGAAAAATTTGGCAAATACATGAGGATTTTGGCAAAATGAATACACAGGTTGAAAATGAATACCCAGCACTTCATCACGGGCGCAGCCACTGTTCGCGCTTCAGGCGATCGAGCATGGCGGACGCCGTCAAAAGACCTTGCCGGCGGCGCTGTCCCAGCGGTTCAGTCCTTAGCCGAGAAATCTCCTTCTGGAAGAAGAGTATCGCTTGCTGGCGGGCGAACGCCTCATAATGGCGATGAGCCCTGTCCTCGCAGAACTTCCGTTGGGAAGCCTCCAAGATCCGGAGGTCGTGCTCGCTGTACTCCTCCTTCAACCGTGGGTCCTCGTCGTTATCGGAGCTGTACTCCGCGTCGGACTGCGGCTCCGGCTCCGGCTCCGGCTGCGATGGTGGTGGAGGCTGCGCGCGGACTTTGAGGCCAAGCCTACAGAACCTCGTTTTCCGATGGCGCGGCATTTTTGAGGTGGAGAGGAGAGAATGGAGCGTAAGCGGTGGTGGAAATGAGAGGATAGCACCGCGGGGGTGGACGGCGTAGTAGGTACTTTATGCTGGTGGTAGGCAACTACCCTCATTTACGGCGGCGTAGGCGACTGCACGCCGCGTGTCCGGCCGCTGCCCTCGTGGCCGCCTAGGTTTAGGCGCGGGAGACCATTAAACGCCGGGGACTACCAACCTTCCCGCGTCGCCTTTGATGCGAACAGTCGCGTCCTCCCGCTGACAAGGCGGCCCCACACGCGAAAACCGTCGTGCCGCGAGGCGCCGACGCGCCCGATTCGCGCCCTTCGCCGGTGTGAGCCCAAAAAATGCAACTACTACTACTGTACTAGCGAGCAGGCCCTCCCATCAGTATCAGACTAGTTACATCACCAAAAAAGGTGATGCATGTCTCCTTCACATGGTCTTCTTATGTCATATAGTAAGGCACTAGCAATGATCGGCGCGGCGTGTCTCATAGTGGGAGTATCTTCACTAGTAACTAAGTGTCCAACTCAGCAAATTTGCTTATGTGGCAGTGAGTTAATGAGGAGAGAGGAGGATGGAGTAACATACAGTAGCTAGTTACTGTAACATCACACTTCCCAAGATACAATGAGTCTATAAGCTAATTAATGAAGACATCTATATGATACTACTTTGATGTTACTTCCCACTATGACTAGTCTAACTAATATACTCCCTCTATCTCAGAGCTTAAGGCGTAAAAATAAATTCGATTTTTGATCAAAGCATAAGGCGTAGGTATAGTACTAGTGATGCGGCGTGGTGGGGATCGAGATCCTGCGCGTGCGCGTGATTCTGCGAGGGTGAAGAAAAAGACGATAGACATGCAAGGGGCAAAACCTAGGCAGTACTCTAGGCTGCTGCTGCTGCGACTGGGCGCCGATTTGACTGTTGGTAGATGGTAGACTAGCACGCCACCCATCTATAAATTTGCGACGACGTTTGGTGCAGTGATGTCTCGTCACATCAGCTTGAGCAGAGAGGGCTTTTTTTACAGTTTCCATTACGATATATTTTTCGCCGATAATCGTAGTACTCTATGCCAGAGACACGTACCTTAACACGTGGGCAGCATGCAACCGCGCGAGCACCAAAATGAAATGAGAGATGTTTTAGAGCAGAACTTCATTTTCAATGCCTTTCCTAGCTTGGTTTGGAGGAGCTTCAGTGACTTGATGCTTCCAAGTCTCATTGTGACTAGGTGCCACCATCTACCATCTTTCGAGATCCAACGTTCCAAACTATCTGTTATTTCGAAGCTAAAAAAGAAAAAACTATTCAGAAAATTTTGAAAAAAATCCAGTAATATGTAGATGCCTTGTTTTAAAATCTATGAATATTTCATCCCATTCGGATGACTAGCTTGTGATTAAATAGCTTCTTACGTATTCGAGCACTAGTTTAAACTAAATATTATTTGCTCACAAACCAATTATTCAAATCGAATGAAACTCCACCAAAATATAAATCGAAATATGCATGATTTACTGCAATGTGAGCGGATAATTCAATCCCACGAAAAGACAATATGCTCCAAGACCAGTAATCTCTTCCCTAGCTTATCTGAACATAACTGACAGTGTCCTTAGAGAACATCTTGCAGCCTCAGTAAAGCCTCAGGTATGAACAAGAAGCATACTGCCATCTACAGATCACGCTAAGAACCACAACCCAGGATCATCCTCATAGCCTATATCATCAAGGTTTCCCTCCAAAATGCTTATGTTTTTGGAAAGTTTTCTTGACGATAGGGAAGATTCTGAAGGGCTTAGATTCGCTACAATAGCAAAAAATGGAAAATTTTCGCCGCTAAAAAGAGTATCCCGCCATTTTAATATACACTTACTAGTAGTTGATCAATTGTGCATTGCAAAACACAAAGTTCAGATCAAATGTGCAACATACCAACAGATAGTTAACTAGCAGTTTTACGAGCACATGGCGATACTAAGGTGATGAAGCAGTTAACTAGCAGAACAAGATCTCCTACTCAGGGACGCTCTTGGTGGACGCCGAGATATAGGTCGCTAGCTGTGCACGGAGATCCTCCTTCTCCTTGATAATCGCATTAAGGACGGCGGTTTGTCCGCGCATTAGCACCCTCGAGATCTGCCTCTTGAGCTTTAATTTCAACTTCTGTTCCATGAGATACTTGATGAGGTTGCTTCCAGTATCCATCCATGTGACGCTCTTGTTGTTCAGTTCCACCCAGTAGGCGTTCTGCTGCTTAAGCATGTCGACGCATTGCGCAAGATGAAAGGAGATCTCCTTCTCAGACGCCAAAACTCTGTGAAGACGATCACACTCCAGGGTGAGGGAGTGTTCATTCTCCAGCTGGCTGCCTATGTGGGCCTTGTTCTCTTCCTTTTGCTACAACAATAATTGTATGAAAAAAAAAGAAATCAACCCATTCATATATGAGTATTAGTTACCCGCAAACAATAGGACTACTAATTTCTAGCATGGATATTGATAAAGGAATGGACAACACTCGGACGCTCCACAAATACCACAGGGTTCATCAACACATAATTAATCGGAAAGCAGTGATTACATAAACTATAAAAAAACAAGTGGACAGAGGCATACAGCCTACCTGGCTTGGCCGGGAAACGGGGCCGAACTTAGCTTCGGACGGCCGGACTTGGGGCGCCACCGTCGTTGTGGTTACCGGGGAGACATTTGAACCGCCGGCCCTTTGAGATGTAAATAAATGTAAAAACGGTTAGAAAATAAGAATCAACTGAAGGACACCCCGCTAGAAACTTACCCGGACGAACCCTCGCCCTTGATGGTGGTGTTTGCATCATCATCATTCATCAATGTGACGCTCTGGTTATGCAGTTCCACACAAACGCGGTTCTGCTCATTAAGCCTGTCGAGCTCGGCAGTAAAGGTATTGATGCCTTGCTGAAGATTATGGCAGATCTTGTTCTCGGACGCCAAATCTACGTGAACAGGCTCAAACTCTGGGGTAAGGGAGAGTTCATTCCCCAGCTGGCTGCCTATGTGGGCCATGTTCACCTCCATTTGCTGGCACGATCATTGTATGGAACAAAAAAGAATCCAACCAATTCATATATGAGTAATTACACGCAAAAAAATAGGAGTACTACTAATTTCTAGCACAGATCTTGATACAGGAATGGACATCACATGGACGCTCCACAAATATCACAGTGTTCATCAACACATAATTAAAAGGAAAGCCGTGATTACATAAACTACTCCATCCTATCCCTTTTAGTAGTAGTAGTAGTAAACACGGATTTAGTAAAGTTGTATTCTCCCTATGATCCCTTTTAGTTGACTCGGATTTAGTACAAAGTTGTACAAATTTTATTTGACTCAAATTTCAAATAAAATGGATCGGAGGGAGTACTAAATCAGAGTCTATTAAAATGGATTGGAGGGAGTATTAAAAAAAAGTGGATAGAGGCATACAGCCTACCTGGCTTGGCCGTGAAACGGGGCCGAACTCAGCTTCCGACGACCGGACTTGGGGCGCCACCGTCGTGGGGGTTACCGGGTAGACGTTTGAACCGCCGGCCCTGTGAGATGTAAATAAATGGAAAAAACAGTTAGAAAATAAGAATGAACTGGAGGACACGCCACTAGAAACCTACCCGGACGAACCCTCGCCCACTGGCTCGCTCTCCATCGAATAGAGGATAGACTGCTCTGCGAGAATGCTCAGGCGATCATAAGTGGCCATACAACGACGCGCTAGCTGGCTAGATGAGTTTTTCTCGGCGGTCCTAGTCCTCATCGTCTTCCCTAGGATATCCTGCCGCCGGGCCGCCCGGCTCAATGGAGCCATGGCTTGCGAGGTACGTAGTACTTTACTACTCAGTAGTTAGGGTGGAGGGCTGGTGAAGGCTAGTTACTAGCTACCAGCAGAACAGAAAGAGAAGAAGGGCGGAGGGCTGGTCAAGGATAAATCTTACATACACCCAGAAAAGACCATCGTGCCCTCGCGGGGCTTCTGAGCAATTATAGGGACGTCTGTTCTCAAATGGGCAAGATAGGGTACCTTCCCGAGGAAGCATCTAGCACCCAAGCCAATGGACTGCGCGTTGAACAATGGTTACAGTATGTGTGGCATACTGTAAAAGAAAAGATAACAAGGGAAATGCCTGGCAGGGTCCAGAGGTGCATTTAATCGGACATGGGATTCCATAGTACAGTACTCCCTCCGTCCACAAATAAGTGTACATGCGGGGTTTTCAAGACAAATTATGAAGTGAAGTGAAAAGTGCATTGGAAAGATGCATCTCTCCACTTCAATTATTTCACCTCCAATGAGCTAAGTGCTTGTAGAAAACAAGGAGAACATGTGCTTAATATTATTGGGTTTGATTTCCGTGCGATGAGAGAGAAGCAATTAAAGTGCATTGGGAAGATAGGAATACACTCTTTTGTGGACAAAGTTTAGGACATGGGATTCCATAGTACAGTATACACCATAGAGTATGTGAACATAAACACAGAATACAATCAAGTGTTGGACCCTCTCCGCCAAATAAGATCATATATCGTCGTTAGGGCCGCCCTGGTGAATCCTCTGAATGAAAAAAGCCCATAGTTGGCAACCTAAACCCGCCGCTCCGAATAGGAACTTCCGTCCGACGATAACTTTCTGACAACAAAAAATAATTAATTCAGTACTGCATAAACCGCAATTTCAATTAGATAACCACGAAGATTAAGATAGGCGCATGTATCACCTGTCGATGCGAACCCAGATAGTCAGCTCCGTGCACGGTTGATACCATT
The DNA here is from genome assembly GCA_030979885.1 of Lolium multiflorum. Lineage (NCBI taxonomy): Eukaryota > Viridiplantae > Streptophyta > Magnoliopsida > Poales > Poaceae > Lolium > Lolium multiflorum. The sequence continues at coordinate 164,722,317 of CM061753.1, read as the reverse complement.
GCAACGACCGCTCTAGTTCCGACCATTTGGCGGCGCCCGGCGTGGTCGTGCTGTTCGCCAGAATAGTGGCCGTATAGTTGGGGAGCATTAAACCAATCTCAGAGCGATTAAGTAATGGCTTGCCGTGCGACGACATACTCACATTGTACTCCGGCCACACGCACGCCGCCGACCTAACGCACTCAACGGATAGGCAGGCCAGCACGCATCCATTTTTCGGCTGGACTTGCGTATATGTGTGCCAGACGAACACGGTACCATCGTTCCCGTAGAAGATGACCGGACGTCTTGGCTCTGGCGGTGCCAGCACCGGGATGATGAACGCCATCGCGGTGCCGTACGGGATCATGTCCACACAAATCGAATGGATTTCTCTGAGGTGGGCGATGAGCGCTGCTGGCGAGGCGGAGAAGTCGCAGCCGGCCTCTGTGCAGTCGCACGGGCTGTGCGGGCACGCGAGCTCGTGGTCGTGGAGCTCGTTGTAGGCGACCACGCTCCCGCACCCGTCGTGGGGGCACTCCATCCTCTTTAATCTGCTTTGAAGAAGATATTGATGGGGAGGGGAGGGGAGGGGCGAGTGGAGAAGAAGGAAGGTGGTGGCTATTAATTCGGGCCTCACCGTCCCACCAGTTTGGCTAATTAAGGTGACGCTGAAAGTTTCACTGTCTATGTTTTCACACGCAGTACACCTTATATGATGGCCAAAAATGGGATATGAAGATTTTCTCGAAATATCAAAAAAAAAGATTGATGTTTGACATATGTGTGATGTTACTCAAAATTGAACTACATGTTACGAATGGACGGTCGGCAATTTTTAGGGAAGAAAATGAATTTTAAAATATTGAAATACTTTGAGTGTCTCTGTGTGAAGCCTTGCACTAAGATCATAGAAATTTCCATTACCCTTGTACGGATGGTGGGTCCTAAAAGTTGAAGTAATTTGAGTGCAACAAAAAGAACTTCAATGAAATTAAGGGCTCCTTTGATTTAAAGGATAGGAAAAGCATAGGAATAGGAAATGTATAGGATTGGAATGGCATGTCTACTTGAATCCTATAGGAAGATGAAGTGTGTTTGATTGTAGCAAAGGAATTTTTTCATGAGCTATGAGCTAATGCTTATTTCCTATAGGAATTACACTACAAGATTCCTATAGGAATTTTTCCTATAGGATATGTTCCTATGAATCAAACAACATGTATAGGAAATTTTCCCATAGGAACCAAATCCTTCACACTTCCTATGCAAATCCTTTGAATCAAAGGAGCCCTAAAAATGTGGACTAGCTTGTGTCGTCATATGAGATATAGATGGTATAAAAATAACAAACTACAATACTAAGAGTGATTTATATAAATCAAGTTTGATTTCTTGCTTTCATGTATGAGTTAATTTATTAACATGGCTTTCTACCCCCCCCCCACACACACACACAAACACACAAACACACTCTCTCTCTCTCTCTCAAATGGGGGTGAGAGGAGAAGAAGGATGTTCGTAACTCATGCCTCACCATCCTACCAGACTTTGGTCGATGCCCAACACATTCATGACCTAAAAAGGTGACGTTGACTATTTCATAGTCTACATTTTCACAAGCATTATACAATGTATATTGGCCAAAATGTGATGTGTAGATTTTCTCGAATTGTACCTTATTTGGATTCATGTTTGACGTATGAGCGGTTTTACTCAAAATTCAACTACATGTTCAAATGCCAGGTCGGAAAATTTGAATGAAGAAAATATAGTTTAAATATTGAAATAAGTGAGCATATGTGTGCGTGTGTGCGTGTGTGTGTGTGTGTCTTTTGTGCACTACGATACGTAAAATTGGCACTACCATTTTACGAATGTGGTGGGTCCTAGAATATTGAAGCAAATTCAAAAAAAATGTGCTAGCTTGAGTCATCGTATGAGATAAAATCGCTATACAAATAACAAACTTACAACCTTAAGGTAATTTAAGAAAGATTTATTATCTTGCTTGCACATGTGTGGTCATGTTGATTGCATTGTATATTAGTATGAACTTACTAATAATTATCCCAAATATTGGCAGCAATGTGCATCTTACCGTTCACATATATTTTATTCAACTTCATTTCACACATAAATACATTCTACTTTATTAGTGTAAAATAAGAGCTTTATGTGAGCTTTATTGTGAAGTGGCTGCCTGAGAGAAGGGCCAAATTTTCAAGGTAACAATTTCGAAACATGGCATACTTCATAAGATGACCATTTAGGTGATATATATGTTGATTATTTCTCGAGTTTGTAATATATGTGGACTTATGTTGAGTTTTAACCAATTTTAGTCAATTTAAAATTGCATGTTCTTTAAAGTTCGGCACGAGTTTTGGTAGAAAATATGCAGATTTTACCATGGTAAGGTGTTATGCTTCATGCATGAAAAAACTACAAAGAAAAGATGAACAATTTGTACGAATGGTGAAGCCGGTGAATTTGAAGCAAATTGAATGCAACCAAAGGAAATTCATTAAAACTAAAAAAAAGATGAAGAGTTCACGAGGAAATGGTATGGCGATTTGAAAAGAAAATGAATCACTACATATGTGAATCTGGTCATAGTAAACGAAAATGCCAAGTAGAGTTTCCAATTTTGTTCATAAAAATAGATCAAATTTGAACTAGATTTGTGATGTAGATTGGTCATAGAAACCGCTATAAGCCATCGCAATGTACGGAAGTGAATAATTCTAGGCATCCATATTTTAATTACTTCATGTAATGTAATTGAACAAGCTAGATTGGGTATTGCCCCATGAAATTGTACCACACATGCCAACAATAGTAAACCTGGTTGCTTACAAGTACGCCAACATTATGTGGCTTGATTAAATGTGCATTAAACTTAAAATGCCTATTTATTTATATTGTTTTAGTAGTCGTATGACAGTGAAGGATCCAGAGTTGCATTAATCGGCGAATTGGGTTACATATTACATAGAATAATTCATGGTAAACATAAAATACATCCAATCCGTCAATATTTTTAGATAAAGGTCTAAGTAGTCCTTCCCCACCGAAGTAGATGACCACCTCCAACACTACGGCCGTCCTGACAAGAACCATCAGCAAAACGTCTCTTTTAGTCCTTGTACTGAGTACTTTGAAGCAGGAAGCCCCAGACACACCCTTCCTTTTACGGTGATGAAGCAATATTAAACATCAAAAGAAGAGGCAGAACAAGATCTCCTACTCAGGGACACTTGGTGGACGCCGAGATATAGGTCGCTAGCTGTGCACCGAGATCCTCTTCTCCTTGCTAATCGCCCTGTCACAAGAAAAACAAATTAATTCAGCATTACTTAAATCCGCATTAGCATCGTCCCAATAAGATTGAGGGTAGTGTTATGTTCACTCACTCCTTATCGATGCGCAAATAGATAGTCAGCTGCTTCGATGATTCATTGCCGCACAGGTACCGCGGCGGCACCGAGAGGAAGGAAGTGACATCTCCCAAAGAAACTGTGCCCGGAGTCGGGCTGCTCGTCGGCTCTAATACCGCCTTCACCACGTCAAACAAGTGTTCCCCGGTAAGCTTACGCGGCCCCGGCATCGGCGGGCCGTTCGCCCACATTGTCACCCTATACCGGGGCAAGTTGCACGCCGCCGGCCTGACGCACACGAAGGATACCGCGGTGTCCATGCCGCAAGGGTGGATGTGCAAGGCGAACACTGCGCCATCCGTCCCGTAGCCGATGAGCTGTAGTTTTGGCGAGCCCGGTGCCGGCACCTTCAGATGAACAAATCCGAAGTCCTCGTCGTACGGGAACCTATCCACAGCGGTCAAGTGGGCTTCTCTGAGGTGTAGGATGAACGGTACCTTCGAATCGGCGAATTCGCAGCCGGGGTGCGTGCAGAAGCAAGAGCCGTGCGGGCACGCCATCATGTGCTTGTCTTCCTCGTTGTAAGGGATCTCCCTCCCGCACCAGTCGTTGATACACTGGATCGTCGGCTTCAGAGGCTGCTTCTTCGGCACAGGCAACTCCATAGTCTAAGGTCTGATGAGGGATCGGAAAGGGGCGCGGGGGGTTGTGGCGGCGGCGGCGCGAGCGAGGGGGGAGCAGTGAGAAGCTGAGAACTGAGAAGGGAGATTGATGTTTATGGAGATTGATGTTTCTTTATAATAATATAGAGGGCTCTTCTTTTAACGGGAGCCTCTAGACTGGTGGACACATGACCTGTGCTCACTGAAGTGTGGGACCTCACGCATGGGAACCACACGTAAGTGACAGACCAGTTGGTGTACTCGGGTGATTATTATAATGTATAAGTACTCCATAGTTTCCTATAGATCCAAGGGTAGGAAAGCCAAGTTATCTCATTTACAAGACATTATTTTTTCCATGAAGCCAAGTTTATCCCCCTCCCCCAGTGATTTGACCTAGATTTGAAATCAAGGCACACGTGATTCAAAAAAGGCAATCTAAAAACATGGAGTATTCATCATTTTGTAGTACATATATCTAGGGAAAATACCAAACATGCCATACCAGTGTTTTAGAGAAGAACCCTCAAGTAGATTGGCACCATGTTGGAGTTCGTCTAGCTAAATTTCCTCCCACATGCATGTGAGCTTGGTACCACTACACAAGAACCATGCCAAACTTTTGAATCATGGCCCAATTTTATGTATATATTTGCAACTTTTCATCATGCAAGCATGAATACTTTGCAAAATATGTGCATTTTGGGTTGTCGCCCATAAATGTGTTTTTGCTTGTCTGCCACCAATCAAGTTTTCATTCGCGGGGAAACATGCATGACAGGATGACCATTTCCAAGGTTTCATGAATTATCTCAATGTGCATCTATATATATACAATTTCTTGGGCTAAATCCGATAAAATGCAAATTTGACACAGTGTGTAGATGAAGTACAGATCAAACAAATAATTTAAAAAATACATGGGTGTGTGGCCTGAATGTGTGGATCGAGCCAAGTACATTTTATATAATAATGGCCAAACACATGCACCGCACCCTCCTACTAGAGCAAATTAAAACAAGCAGGGTGAGAGCATCGTGAGATTGCTCGACCTAGCTAAATTTTAAAACAAGCCGAATTAATAAGTTATTGTGTGGGGATTGATAGAAAAGATCGAAACAAAGCATGCATAGTCATATCATTTGTGGTTTACATAATACCTCTATGAACAGTACCAAATAAACATGGCATATATACACTTCTATGTTTAGACAAGAACCCTGCATATTTTTTTGCACCATGTGTTTGAGGCCTCGCTTCCCCAGAAGTGTGTGTGAGAGCATTTTGCATGCTACGAGAAAACAATGCCAAACATTTGAATCGCATGACTCATTTTTTGGTAGTGATATATAGGTTTATGGTTTATATATATAAGGTTTAGTGTTAGGGTCTAGGGGTTTAATATAATTAGGGTTTAGGGTTTATAGAGATTCACATCATCTGTTTCATTTCACATTTGTGATGTACAATACTACATACCTAAGTAAAATCGATCCATTCTTAGTCACTCCAAAATGGAGCTCGTGGCCGGGAGGTTTTTGGAATTTCCATGTTTGAAACCCAATACCACTTCTCTTTGGTTCAAAAACCTCCCAAAATTAAGCCCGTTTTCAAATATTTCAAACTTATTCAAATTTGGTTCAAATTTGAAAGACATACAAGTTATATCACACATATTGCATACATTTTCACACAAACTGCACTAGATGCTAACCCTATAATTTGAGACCATTTGGATGAGGTCGAAAAAATTCTTGGATTAGAATCGTGTTGTTCGAACCCCGTAGTTGGATTTTTTTGAACCCTTGATCTGTAGAACTGGGCAAAACCCGAGTTTAACCTATTTAATTATAGATTCGTATATCGATTTTTCTACTACCTTTTTATTATTACTATGCAGCACATGGGTGTTTGCCCGTCGAGTGAAACACGGAGGAAGAGGGATCACTCGGAAGGAGAGAAGAAGGGGTGTCTCCCCTTTTTCGGGTGATGATGTTGACTTTTGTGCAGGGTTTGTCAGTGAGCGAGCGAGCGAGCGAGTCGAGCGAGGCCGAGAATGAGAGAGATTTGTTTTTTTTGTGAGAGGGACAACCGAAGGATCCAGAAGGACCCACAGACTTCCAATACGCATCTGATGCGTCTTCTCTTAACAAAGAAGATGGCTGGGAGTTTGCGTACCTACTGCACGTGACTTGTGCTCACTGAAGTGTGGGACCTCAAGGGTGGGCACCACACGTAAGTGACAGACCTGTTGGTGTAAAAACTCGGTTGATTATAATAGTGCATTAGAACAAAGTTTCCTATGGATTCAAGGGTAGGAAATCCAAGTTAACTCATTTACGTGTTAAACTTGTCTAAATCTTGGTCAAACCTAGGATTTGACCAAGATTCAAATGGGCAGAAAAATAAAAAAACAGAAAAATGAAAAACCAAATCACATAGTCTTCTTATGTCATGTAGTAAGCAGTAAAGTTGATAAAAAAGGTCCATACATATTCAAACCACACAAATCATGTATCTATACCCCCTAACCCCTAAACTCCGTCTTATGAAGTCAAACATGGAAATTTCAAAAACCATCCTAAGAGCTACATTTTGGGGTGACTAAGAAGGATACATGCTTCCCTTTTCATTTTCATGTTTTAAACTTGTTTAAATTATCTTGGTCAAACCTAGGATTAGACAAGATTCAAATGGGCATCAAAATTGAAAAAAATTCAGCAAAAAGAAAAACCAAAGCAAATAGTTTTCTTATGTCATATAGTAAGCATTAAAGTTGATAAACAAGGTCTAGACATAATCAAACCAGACAAATCATGTAGCTATACCCCCTAACCCCTAAACTCTGTCTTATGAATTGAAGTCAAGCATGTGAAGAGAAGTGGTTTTGGGTTTCAAACATGGAAATTTCAAAAACCTCCCAAAAGCTTCATTTTAGAGTGACTAAGAAGGATCCATGCTTACCTTTTCATTTTCATGTTTTAAACTTGTTTAAATTATCTTGGTCGTCAAACCTAGGATTTGACAAGATCCAAATGGGCATCAAAATTGAAAAAAAAATCAGAAAAAAGAAAAACCAAAGCAAATAGTTTTCTTATGTCATATATATAGTAAGCATTGAAGTTGATAAACAAGGTCCATACATATTCAAACCACACAAATCATGTATCTATACCCCTAACCCCTAAATTGATTAACTATGTCTTATGAAGTCAAGCATGTGAAGAGAAGTGGTTTTGGGTTTCAAACATGGAAATTTCAAAAACCTCCCAAAAGCTTCATTTTAGAGTGACTAAGAAGGATCCATGCTTACATTTGCATTTTCATATTTTAAAATTGTTTAAATCATTATCAAACCTAGGATTTGACCAAGATACAAATGGGTGGGCACAAAATTCAAAAAAATCAGAAAAATGAAAAACAAAAGCACATAGTCTTCTTATATATGTCATATCGTAAGCATTCGAGTTGATAAACGAGGTCTAGGTATATCCAAACCAGACAAATCATGTATCTACCCCCCATCGATCTTATGAAGTCTAGCATGAAGAGAAGTCGTTTTGGGTTTCAAACATGGAAATTTCAAGAACATCCCAAAAGCTTCATTTTAGAGTGACTAAGAAGGATACATGCTTACCTTTTAATTTTCATGTTTTAAACTTGTTTAAATCTTGGTTGAACCTAGGATTTGACCAAGATTCAAATATATGGGAATAAAATTCAGAAAAAAACAGAAAAATGAAAAACCAAAGCACATAGTCTTCTTATGTCTATAGTTAGCATTAAAGTTGATAAACAGGTCTAGACATATTCAAACTAGAAAATCATGTATATATCTACACCCCTAACCCTAAACTCTGTCTTATGAAGTCAAGCATGCATGAAGAGAAGTGGTTTTTTTGTTCCAAACATGGAAATTTCAAAAACCCTCCCAAGAGCTACATTTTGGGGTGACTAAGAAGGATAGATGCTTATTTTTTCATATTCATGATTTAAACTTGTTTAAACCATGGTCAAACCTAGGATTTGACCAAGATTCAAATGGGCATCAAAATTGAAAAAAAATCAGCAAAAATAAAAACCAAAGCAAATAGTTTTCTTATGTTATATAGTAAGCATTAAAGTTGATAAACAAGGTCTAGACATATTCAAACCAGACAAATCATGTATCTATACCCCCTAACCCCTAAACTCTGTCTTATGAAGTCAAGCATGAAGAGAAGTGGTTTTGGGTTTCAAACATGGAAATTTGAAAAACCTCCCAAAAGCCCCTTTTCAAATATTTCAAACTTATTCAAATTTGGTTCAAATTTGAAAGACATACAAGTTATAGCACACATAGTGCATACATTTTCACACAAACTGCACTAGATGCTAACCCTATAATTTGAGGCCATTTGGATGAGGTCGAAAAAATTCTTGGATTAGAATCGTGTTGTTCGAACCCCGTAGTTGGATTTTTTTGAACCCTTGATCTGTAGAACTGGGCAAAACCCGAGTTTAACCTATTTAATTATAGATTCGTATATCGATTTTTCTACTACCTTTTTATTATTACTATGCAGCACATGGGTGTTTGCCCGTCGAGTGAAACACGGAGGAAGAGGGATCACTCGGAAGGAGAGAAGAAGGGGTGTCTCCCCTTTTTCGGGTGATGATGTTGACTTTTGTGCAGGGTTTGTCAGTGAGCAGGAGGTGCGAGCGAGCGAGCGAGCGAGCGAGTCGAGCGGGCCGAGAATGAGAGAGATTTGTTTTTTTGTGAGAGGGACAACCGAAGGATCCAGAAGGACCCACAGACTTCCAATACGCATCTGATGCGTCTTCTCTTGACAAAGAAGATGGCTGGGAGTTTGCGTACCTACTGCACGTGACTTGTGCTCACTGAAGTGTGGGACCTCAAGGGTGGGCACCACACGTAAGTGACAGACCTGTTGGTGTAAAAACTCGGTTGATTATAATAGTGCATTAGAACAAAGTTTCCTATGGATTCAAGGGTAGGAAATCCAAGTTAACTCATTTACGTGTTAAACTTGTCTAAATCTTGGTCAAACCTAGGATTTGACCAAGATTCAAATGGGCAGAAAAAAAAAAAACAGAAAAATGAAAAACAAAATCACATAGTCTTCTTATGTCATATAGTAAGCATTAAAGTTGATAAACAAGGTCTAGACATATCAAACCATACAAATCATGTATCTACCCCTAACCCCTAAACTCCGTCTTATGAAGTCAAGCATGAAGAGAAGTGGTTTTGGGTTTCAAACATGGAAATTTCAAAATCCTCCCAAAAGCCCCTTTTCAAATATTTCAAACTTATTCAAATTTGGTTCAAATTTGAAAGACATACAAGTTATAGCACACATAGTGCATACATTTTCACAAAAACTGCACTAGATGCTAACCCTATAGCTTGAGGCCATTTGGATGAGGTCGAAAAAATTCTTGGATTAGAATCGTGTTGTTCGAACCCCGTAGTTGGATTTTTTTGATCCCTTGATCTGTAGAACTGGGCAAAACCCGAGTTTAGAGTGACTAAGAAGGATACATGCTTCCCTTTTCATTTTCATGTTTTAAACTTGTTTAAATTATCTTGGTCAAACCTAGGATTAGACAAGATTCAAATGGGCATCAAAATTGAAAAAAAATCAGCAAAAAGGAAAACCAAAGCAAATAGTTTGCGTACCTATTGCACGTGACTTGTGCTCACTGAAGTGTGGGACCTCAAGCGTGGGCACCACACGTAAGTGACAGACCTGTTGGTGTAAAAACTCGGTTGATTATTATAGTGCATTAGAACAAAGTTTCCTATGGATTCAATGGTAGGAAATCCAAGTTAACTCATTTACGTGTTAAACTTGTCTAAATCTTGGTCAAACCTAGGATTTGACAAGATTCAAACCAGACAAATCATGTAGCTATACCCCCTAACCCCTAAACTCTATCTTATGAAGTCAAGCATGTGAAGAGAAGTGGTTTTGGGTTTCAAACATGGAAATTTCAAAAACCTCCCAAAAGCTTCATTTTAGAGTGACTAAGAAGGATCCATGCTTCCCTTTTCATTTTCATGTTTTAAACTTGTTTAAATTATCTTGGTCGTCAAACCTAGGATTTGACAAGATTCAAATGGGCATCAAATTTGAAAAAAAAACAGAAAAAAGAAAAACCAAAGCAAATAGTTTTCTTATGTCATATAGTAAGCATTGAATTTGATAAACAAGGTCCATACATATTCAAACCACACAAATCATGTATCTATACCCCCTAAGCCCTAAATTAATTAACTATGTCTTATGAAGTCAAGCATGTGAAGAGAAGTGGTTTTGGGTTTCAAACATGGAAATTTCAAAAACCTCCCAAAAGCTTCATTTTAGACAGACTAAGAAGGATCCATGCTTACATTTGCATTTTCATATTTTAAACTTGTTTAAATCATTATCAAACCTAGGATTTGACCAAGATACAAATGGGTGGGCACAAAATTCAAAAAAATCAGAAAAATGAAAAACAAAAGCACATAGTCTTCTTATATATGTCATATCGTAAGCATTCGAGTTGATAAACGAGGTCTAGGTATATCCAAACCAGACAAATCATGTATCTACCCCCGTCGATCTTATGAAGTCTAGCATGAAGAGAAGTCGTTTTGGGTTTCAAACATGGAAATTTCAAGAACATCCCAAAAGCTTCATTTTAGAGTGACTAAGAAGGATACATGCTTACCTTTTAATTTTCATGTTTTAAACTTGTTTAAATCTTGGTTGAACCTAGGATTTGACCAAGATTCAAATATATGGGAATAAAATTCAGAAAAAAACAGAAAAATGAAAAACCAAAGCACATAGTCTTCTTATGTCTATAGTTAGCATTAAAGTTGATAAACAGGTCTAGACATATTCAAACTAGAAAATCATGTATATATCTACACCCCTAACCCTAAACTCTGTCTTATGAAGTCAAGCATGCATGAAGAGAAGTGGTTTTTTTGTTCCAAACATGGAAATTTCAAAAACCCTCCCAAGAGCTACATTTTGGGGTGACTAAGAAGGATAGATGCTTATTTTTTCATATTCATGATTTAAACTTGTTTAAACCATGGTCAAACCTAGGATTTGACCAAGATTCAAATGGGCATCAAAATTGAAAAAAAATCAGCAAAAATAAAAACCAAAGCAAATAGTTTTCTTATGTTATATAGTAAGCATTAAAGTTGATAAACAAGGTCTAGACATATTCAAACCAGACAAATCATGTATCTATACCCCCTAACCCCTAAACTCTGTCTTATGAAGTCAAGCATGAAGAGAAGTGGTTTTGGGTTTCAAACATGGAAATTTGAAAAACCTCCCAAAAGCCCCTTTTCAAATATTTCAAACTTATTCAAATTTGGTTCAAATTTGAAAGACATACAAGTTATAGCACACATAGTGCATACATTTTCACACAAACTGCACTAGATGCTAACCCTATAATTTGAGGCCATTTGGATGAGGTCGAAAAAATTCTTGGATTAGAATCGTGTTGTTCGAACCCCGTAGTTGGATTTTTTTGAACCCTTGATCTGTAGAACTGGGCAAAACCCGAGTTTAACCTATTTAATTATAGATTCGTATATCGATTTTTCTACTACCTTTTTATTATTACTATGCAGCACATGGGTGTTTGCCCGTCGAGTGAAACACGGAGGAAGAGGGATCACTCGGAAGGAGAGAAGAAGGGGGTGTCTCCCCTTTTTCGGGTGATGATGTTGACTTTTGTGCAGGGTTTGTCAGTGAGCAGGAGGTGCGAGCGAGCGAGCGAGCGAGTCGAGCGAGGCCGAGAATGAGAGAGATTTGTTTTTTTTGTGAGAGGGACAACCGAAGGATCCAGAAGGACCCACAGACTTCCAATACGCATCTGATGCGTCTTCTCTTGACAAAGAAGATGGCTGGGAGTTTGCGTACCTACTGCACGTGACTTGTGCTCACTGAAGTGTGGGACCTCAAGGGTGGGCACCACACGTAAGTGACAGACCTGTTGGTGTAAAAACTCGGTTGATTATAATAGTGCATTAGAACAAAGTTTCCTATGGATTCAAGGGTAGGAAATCCAAGTTAACTCATTTACGTGTTAAACTTGTCTAAATCTTGGTCAAACCTAGGATTTGACCAAGATTCAAATGGGCAGAAAAATAAAAAAACAGAAAAATGAAAAACAAAATCACATAGTCTTCTTATGTCATATAGTAAGCATTAAAGTTGATAAACAAGGTCTAGACATATCAAACCATACAAATCATGTATCTACCCCTAACCCCTAAACTCCGTCTTATGAAGTCAAGCATGAAGAGAAGTGGTTTTGGGTTTCAAACATGGAAATTTCAAAATCCTCCCAAAAGCCCCTTTTCAAATATTTCAAACTTATTCAAATTTGGTTCAAATTTGAAAGACATACAAGTTATAGCACACATAGTGCATACATTTTCACAAAAACTGCACTAGATGCTAACCCTATAGCTTGAGGCCATTTGGATGAGGTCGAAAAAATTCTTGGATTAGAATCGTGTTGTTCGAACCCCGTAGTTGGATTTTTTTGAACCCTTGATCTGTAGAACTGGGCAAAACCCGAGTTTAGAGTGACTAAGAAGGATACATGCTTCCCTTTTCATTTTCATGTTTTAAACTTGTTTAAATTATCTTGGTCAAACCTAGGATTAGACAAGATTCAAATGGGCATCAAAATTGAAAAAAAATCAGCAAAAAGGAAAACCAAAGCAAATAGTTTTCTTATGTCATATAGTAAGCATTAAAGTTGATAAACAAGGTCTAGACATATTCAAACCAGACAAATCATGTAGCTATACCCCCTAACCCCTAAACTCTATCTTATGAAGTCAAGCATGTGAAGAGAAGTGGTTTTGGGTTTCAAACATGGAAATTTCAAAAACCTCCCAAAAGCTTCATTTTAGAGTGACTAAGAAGGATCCATGCTTCCCTTTTCATTTTCATGTTTTAAACTTGTTTAAATTATCTTGGTCGTCAAACCTAGGATTTGACAAGCAGATTCAAATGGGCATCAAATTTGAAAAAAAATCAGAAAAAAGAAAAACCAAAGCAAATAGTTTTCTTATGTCATATAGTAAGCATTGAATTTGATAAACAAGGTCCATACATATTCAAACCACACAAATCATGTATCTATACCCCCTAAGCCCTAAATTAATTAACTATGTCTTATGAAGTCAAGCATGTGAAGAGAAGTGGTTTTGGGTTTCAAACATGGAAATTTCAAAAACCTCCCAAAAGCTTCATTTTAGACAGACTAAGAAGGATCCATGCTTACATTTGCATTTTCATATTTTAAACTTGTTTAAATCATTATCAAACCTAGGATTTGACCAAGATACAAATTGGTGGGCACAAAATTCAAAAAAATCAGAAAAATGAAAAACAAAAGCACATAGTCTTCTTATATATGTCATATCGTAAGCATTCGAGTTGATAAACGAGGTCTAGGTATATCCAAACCAGACAAATCATGTATCTACCCCCGTCGATCTTATGAAGTCTAGCATGAAGAGAAGTCGTTTTGGGTTTCAAACATGGAAATTTCAAGAACATCCCAAAAGCTTCATTTTAGAGTGACTAAGAAGGATACATGCTTACCTTTTAATTTTCATGTTTTAAACTTGTTTAAATCTTGGTTGAACCTAGGATTTGACCAAGATTCAAATATATGGGAATAAAATTCAGAAAAAAACAGAAAAATGAAAAACCAAAGCACATAGTCTTCTTATGTCTATAGTTAGCATTAAAGTTGATAAACAGGTCTAGACATATTCAAACTAGAAAATCATGTATATATCTACACCCCTAACCCTAAACTCTGTCTTATGAAGTCAAGCATGCATGAAGAGAAGTGGTTTTTTTGTTCCAAACATGGAAATTTCAAAAACCCTCCCAAGAGCTACATTTTGGGGTGACTAAGAAGGAAAGATGCTTATTTTTTCATATTCATGATTTAAACTTGTTTAAACCATGGTCAAACCTAGGATTTGACCAAGATTCAAATGGGCATCAAAATTGAAAAAAAAATCAGCAAAAATAAAAACCAAAGCAAATAGTTTTCTTATGTTATATAGTAAGCATTAAAGTTGATAAACAAGGTCTAGACATATTCAAACCAGACAAATCATGTATCTATACCCCCTAACCCCTAAACTCTGTCTTATGAAGTCAAGCATGAAGAGAAGTGGTTTTGGGTTTCAAACATGGAAATTTGAAAAACCTCCCAAAAGCCCCTTTTCAAATATTTCAAACTTATTCAAATTTGGTTCAAATTTGAAAGACATACAAGTTATAGCACACATAGTGCATACATTTTCACACAAACTGCACTAGATGCTAACCCTATAATTTGAGGCCATTTGGATGAGGTCGAAAAAATTCTTGGATTAGAATCGTGTTGTTCGAACCCCGTAGTTGGATTTTTTTGAACCCTTGATCTGTAGAACTGGGCAAAACCCGAGTTTAACCTATTTAATTATAGATTCGTATATCGATTTTTCTACTACCTTTTTATTATTACTATGCAGCACATGGGTGTTTGCCCGTCGAGTGAAACACGGAGGAAGAGGGATCACTCGGAAGGAGAGAAGGGGGTGTCTCCCCTTTTTCGGGTGATGATGTTGACTTTTGTGCAGGGTTTGTCAGTGAGCAGGAGGTGCGAGCGAGCGAGCGAGCGAGCGAGTCGAGCGAGGCCGAGAATGAGAGAGATTTGTTTTTTTGTGAGAGGGACAACCGAAGGATCCAGAAGGACCCACAGACTTCCAATACGCATCTGATGCGTCTTCTCTTGACAAAGAAGATGGCTGGGAGTTTGCGTACCTACTGCACGTGACTTGTGCTCACTGAAGTGTGGGACCTCAAGGGTGGGCACCACACGTAAGTGACAGACCTGTTGGTGTAAAAACTCGGTTGATTATAATAGTGCATTAGAACAAAGTTTCCTATGGATTCAAGGGTAGGAAATCCAAGTTAACTCATTTACGTGTTAAACTTGTCTAAATCTTGGTCAAACCTAGGATTTGACCAAGATTCAAATGGGAAAAAAAAAAAAAAATAGAAAAATGAAAAACAAAATCACATAGTCTTCTTATGTCATATAGTAAGCATTAAAGTTGATAAACAAGGTCTAGACATATCAAACCATACAAATCATGTATCTACCCCTAACCCCTAAACTCCGTCTTATGAAGTCAAGCATGAAGAGAAGTGGTTTTGGGTTTCAAACATGGAAATTTCAAAATCCTCCCAAAAGCCCCTTTTCAAATATTTCAAACTTATTCAAATTTGGTTCAAATTTGAAAGACATACAAGTTATAGCACACATAGTGCATACATTTTCACAAAAACTGCACTAGATGCTAACCCTATAGCTTGAGGCCATTTGGATGAGGTCGAAAAAATTCTTGGATTAGAATCGTGTTGTTCGAACCCCGTAGTTGGATTTTTTTGAACCCTTGATCTGTAGAACTGGGCAAAACCCGAGTTTAGAGTGACTAAGAAGGATACATGCTCCCCTTTTCATTTTCATGTTTTAAACTTGTTTAAATTATCTTGGTCAAACCTAGGATTAGACAAGATTCAAATGGGCATCAAAATTGAAAAAAAATCAGCAAAAAGGAAAACCAAAGCAAATAGTTTTCTTATGTCATATAGTACGCATTAAAGTTGATAAACAAGGTCTAGACATATTCAAACCAGACAAATCATGTAGCTATACCCCCTAACCCCTAAACTCTATCTTATGAAGTCAAGCATGTGAAGAGAAGTGGTTTTGGGTTTCAAACATGGAAATTTCAAAAACCTCCCAAAAGCTTCATTTTAGAGTGACTAAGAAGGATCCATGCTTCCCTTTTCATTTTCATGTTTTAAACTTGTTTAAATTATCTTGGTCGTCAAACCTAGGATTTGACAAGATTCAAATGGGCATCAAATTTGAAAAAAAATCAGAAAAAAGAAAAACCAAAGCAAATAGTTTTCTTATGTCATATAGTAAGCATTGAATTTGATAAACAAGGTCCATACATATTCAAACCACACAAATCATGTATCTATACCCCCTAAGCCCTAAATTAATTAACTATGTCTTATGAAGTCAAGCATGTGAAGAGAAGTGGTTTTGGGTTTCAAACATGGAAATTTCAAAAACCTCCCAAAAGCTTCATTTTAGACTGACTAAGAAGGATCCATGCTTACATTTGCATTTTCATATTTTAAACTTGTTTAAATCATTATCAAACCTAGGATTTGACCAAGATACAAATGGGTGGGCACAAAATTCAAAAAAATCAGAAAAATGAAAAACAAAAGCACATAGTCTTCTTATATATGTCATATCGTAAGCATTCGAGTTGATAAACGAGGTCTAGGTATATCCAAACCAGACAAATCATGTATCTACCCCCCGTCGATCTTATGAAGTCTAGCATGAAGAGAAGTCGTTTTGGGTTTCAAACATGGAAATTTCAAGAACATCCCAAAAGCTTCATTTTAGAGTGACTAAGAAGGATACATGCTTACCTTTTAATTTTCATGTTTTAAACTTGTTTAAATCTTGGTTGAACCTAGGATTTGACCAAGATTCAAATATATGGGAATAAAATTCAGAAAAAAACAGAAAAATGAAAAACCAAAGCACATAGTCTTCTTATGTCTATAGTTAGCATTAAAGTTGATAAACAGGTCTAGACATATTCAAACTAGAAAATCATGTATATATCTACACCCCTAACCCTAAACTCTGTCTTATGAAGTCAAGCATGCATGAAGAGAAGTGGTTTTTTTGTTCCAAACATGGAAATTTCAAAAACCCTCCCAAGAGCTACATTTTGGGGTGACTAAGAAGGAAAGATGCTTATTTTTTCATATTCATGATTTAAACTTGTTTAAACCATGGTCAAACCTAGGATTTGACCAAGATTCAAATGGGCATCAAAATTGAAAAAAAAATCAGCAAAAATAAAAACCAAAGCAAATAGTTTTCTTATGTTATATAGTAAGCATTAAAGTTGATAAACAAGGTCTAGACATATTCAAACCAGACAAATCATGTATCTATACCCCCTAACCCCTAAACTCTGTCTTATGAAGTCAAGCATGAAGAGAAGTGGTTTTGGGTTTCAAACATGGAAATTTGAAAAACCTCCCAAAAGCCCCTTTTCAAATATTTCAAACTTATTCAAATTTGGTTCAAATTTGAAAGACATACAAGTTATAGCACACATAGTGCATACATTTTCACACAAACTGCACTAGATGCTAACCCTATAATTTGAGGCCATTTGGATGAGGTCGAAAAAATTCTTGGATTAGAATCGTGTTGTTCGAACCCCGTAGTTGGATTTTTTTGAACCCTTGATCTGTAGAACTGGGCAAAACCCGAGTTTAACCTATTTAATTATAGATTCGTATATCGATTTTTCTACTACCTTTTTATTATTACTATGCAGCACATGGGTGTTTGCCCGTCGAGTGAAACACGGAGGAAGAGGGATCACTCGGAAGGAAGAAGGGGGTGTCTCCCCTTTTTCGGGTGATGATGTTGACTTTTGTGCAGGGTTTGTTGAGCGGAGGTGCGAGCCGAGCGAGCGAGGCCGAGAATGAGAGAGATTTTTTTTTGTGAGAGGGACAACCGAAGGATCCAGAAGGACCCACAGACTTACGCATCTGATGCGTCTTCTCTTGACAAAGAAGATGGCTGGGAGTTTGCGTACCTACGCACGTGACTTGTGCTCACTGAAGTGTGGGACCTCAAGGGTGGGCACCACACGTAAGTGACAGACCTGTTGGTGTAAAAACTCGGTTGATTATAATAGTGCATTAGAACAAAGTTTCCTATGGATTCAAGGGTAGGAAATCCAAGTTAACTCATTTACGTGTTAAACTTGTCTAAATCTTGGTCAAACCTAGGATTTGACCAAGATTCAAATGGGCAGAAAAATAAAAAAATAGAAAAATGAAAAACAAAATCACATAGTCTTCTTATGTCATATAGTAAGCATTAAAGTTGATAAACAAGGTCTAGACATATCAAACCATACAAATCATGTATCTACCCCTAACCCCTAAACTCCGTCTTATGAAGTCAAGCATGAAGAGAAGTGGTTTTGGGTTTCAAACATGGAAATTTCAAAATCCTCCCAAAAGCCCCTTTTCAAATATTTCAAACTTATTCAAATTTGGTTCAAATTTGAAAGACATACAAGTTATAGCACACATAGTGCATACATTTTCACAAAAACTGCACTAGATGCTAACCCTATAGCTTGAGGCCATTTGGATGAGGTCGAAAAAATTCTTAGATTAGAATCGTGTTGTTCGAACCCCGTAGTTGGATTTTTTTGAACCCTTGATCTGTAGAACTGGGCAAAACCCGAGTTTAGAGTGACTAAGAAGGATACATGCTCCCCTTTTCATTTTCATGTTTTAAACTTGTTTAAATTATCTTGGTCAAACCTAGGATTAGACAAGATTCAAATGGGCATCAAAATTGAAAAAAAATCAGCAAAAAGGAAAACCAAAGCAAATAGTTTTCTTATGTCATATAGTACGCATTAAAGTTGATAAACAAGGTCTAGACATATTCAAACCAGACAAATCATGTAGCTATACCCCTAACCCCTAAACTCTATCTTATGAAGTCAAGCATGTGAAGAGAAGTGGTTTTGGGTTTCAAACATGGAAATTTCAAAAACCTCCCAAAAGCTTCATTTTAGAGTGACTAAGAAGGATCCATGCTTCCCTTTTCATTTTCATGTTTTAAACTTGTTTAAATTATCTTGGTCGTCAAACCTAGGATTTGACAAGATTCAAATGGGCATCAAATTTGAAAAAAAAATCAGAAAAAAGAAAAACCAAAGCAAATAGTTTTCTTATGTCATATAGTAAGCATTGAATTTGATAAACAAGGTCCATACATATTCAAACCACACAAATCATGTATCTATACCCCCTAAGCCCTAAATTAATTAACTATGTCTTATGAAGTCAAGCATGTGAAGAGAAGTGGTTTTGGGTTTCAAACATGGAAATTTCAAAAACCTCCCAAAAGCTTCATTTTAGAGTGACTAAGAAGGATCCATGCTTACATTTGCATTTTCATATTTTAAACTTGTTTAAATCATTATCAAACCTAGGATTTGACCAAGATACAAATGGGTGGGCACAAAATTCAAAAAAATCAGAAAAATGAAAAACAAAAGCACATAGTCTTCTTATATATGTCATATCGTAAGCATTCGAGTTGATAAACGAGGTCTAGGTATATCCAAACCAGACAAATCATGTATCTACCCCCGTCGATCTTATGAAGTCTAGCATGAAGAGAAGTCGTTTTGGGTTTCAAACATGGAAATTTCAAGAACATCCCAAAAGCTTCATTTTAGAGTGACTAAGAAGGATACATGCTTACCTTTTAATTTTCATGTTTTAAACTTGTTTAAATCTTGGTTGAACCTAGGATTTGACCAAGATTCAAATATATGGGAATAAAATTCAGAAAAAAACAGAAAAATGAAAAACCAAAGCACATAGTCTTCTTATGTCTATAGTTAGAATTAAAGTTGATAAACAGGTCTAGACATATTCAAACTAGAAAATCATGTATATATCTACACCCCTAACCCTAAACTCTGTCTTATGAAGTCAAGCATGCATGAAGAGAAGTGGTTTTTTTTGTTCCAAACATGGAAATTTCAAAAACCCTCCCAAGAGCTACATTTTGGGGTGACTAAGAAGGATAGATGCTTATTTTTTCATATTCATGATTTAAACTTGTTTAAACCATGGTCAAACCTAGGATTTGACCAAGATTCAAATGGGCATCAAAATTGAAAAAAAATCAGCAAAAATAAAAACCAAAGCAAATAGTTTTCTTATGTTATATAGTAAGCATTAAAGTTGATAAACAAGGTCTAGACATATTCAAACCAGACAAATCATGTATCTATACCCCTAACCCCTAAACTCTGTCTTATGAAGTCAAGCATGAAGAGAAGTGGTTTTGGGTTTCAAACATGGAAATTTCAAAAACCTCCCAAAAGCCCCTTTTCAAATATTTCAAACTTATTCAAATTTGGTTCAAATTTGAAAGACATACAAGTTATAGCACACATAGTGCATACATTTTCACACAAACTGCACTAGATGCTAACCCTATAATTTGAGGCCATTTGGATGAGGTCGAAAAAATTCTTGGATTAGAATCGTGTTGTTCGAACCCCGTAGTTGGATTTTTTTGAACCCTTGATCTGTAGAACTGGGCAAAACCCGAGTTTAACCTATTTAATTATAGATTCGTATATCGATTTTTCTACTACCTTTTTATTATTACTATGCAGCACATGGGTGTTTGCCCGTCGAGTGAAACACGGAGGAAGAGGGATCACTCGGAAGGAGAGAAGAAGGGGTGTCTCCCCTTTTCGGGTGATGATGTTGACTTTTGTGCAGGGTTTGTCGTGAGCAGGAGGTGCGAGCGAGCGGAGTCGAGCGAGGCCGAGAATGAGAGAGATTTGTTTTTTGTGAGAGGGACAACCGAAGGATCCAGAAGGACCCACAGACTTCCAATACGCATCTGATGCGTCTTCTCTTGACAAAGAAGATGGCTGGGACTTTGCGTACCTACTGCACGTGACTTGTGCTCACTGAAGTGTGGGACCTCACGCGTGGGCACCACACGTAAGTGACAGACCTGTTGGTGTAAAAACTCGGTTGATTATAATAGTGCATTAGAACAAAGTTTCCTATGGATTCAAGGGTAGGAAATCCAAGTTAAATCATTTACGTGTTAAACTTGTCTAAATCTTGGTCAAACCTAGGATTTGACCAAGATTCAAATGGGCAGAAAAATAAAAAAACAGAAAAATGAAAAACAAAATCACATAGTCTTCTTATGTCATATAGTAAGCATTAAAATTGATAAACAAGGTCTAAACATATCAAACCATACAAATCATGTATCTACCCCCTAACCCCTAATCTCCGTCTTATGAAGTCAAGCATGAAGAGAAGTGGTTTTGGGTTTCAAACATGGAAATTTCAAAAACCTCCCAAAAACTTCATTTTAGAGTGACTAAGAAGGATACATGCTTCCCTTTTCATTTTCTTGTTTTAAACTTGTTTAAATTATCTTGGTCAAACCTAGGATTTGACAAGATTCAAAGATACATGCTTCCCTTTTCATTTGACATGAATCCTTGTGGCACGACCATGTTGGGGTCACTCCTGGCTGTCTACCCAGCCGAGCATGCGGGCTCTATTACCTTGTACGAATCCTCGTTTTAAACAAAGAAGTGAACAAACGCCCCCCCCTCCCCCGCGCCACGGACACACACACACTTTCTCTCTCTCTCTCTCTCTCTCTCTCTCTCTCTCTCTCTCTCTCTCTCTCTCTCTCTCTCTCTCTCTCTCTCTCTCTAACCGGCTTTAGATATCGCATCATTTGTCTGTCAGACTCCATTGATTTGCCCCAAGTTCAACAAGGTCGCCCCCTTTTCCTCTGAGAGTCCATTGATTTTTATTTGCTGGTGTCACTTGTGCTAAACTGTCATTCCTTGTACTCCCTCCGATTCATATTATTTGATGGTAATATAGATGCATCTATACACATTATAGTTGTAGATACATCCATTTTACCATCAATTAATATTGATCGGAGTTGCAGCGTGGTATGAGGCCTGCCGCCTGCCACCGTCGGCGAGGTTCCAAGTAAACGGCGCCAGAAGAAGAGTAGCGCGGCTCCGGATTCAACCAACTGGCGGCGATGGACGGCACTATGGAAATAAACGCTACGAATTTGGAGGCCATCGCGTACAACATCGCTGGAACGGCGCAGGTCATGTGCTCCCACGACGGCTGCGGGGTCATCGTCAGCTACCACGAGTCCCTAAGCCACCAGATCGCGTGCCCGCACGGCCGGTGCAACTGCACGGAGCAGGGCTGCGACTTCGCCGCCCCACCGTCAGCGCTCCTCGTTCACCTCGCAGAGGCCCACTCGATTCAGGTGCACAGGTTAGAGTATGGCAAGTCCATAGAGTTCCGGGTGACCATGACGCACCCGTGCTCGCCGTGCAGGCTGCTCGTCGTCGAAGGGGATGACGGCTCCGTGTTCGTCCTGTACATCGACGCGCTCGGCCCGGCCATTGTCTTGTCTTTGGTATGCGTCAGTTCGGCCACATCCGTGTGGCCGCTCTACAGGGTGAAGATCTGGGCGCACGGCCCGCCGCCGTCCTCGAAATCGGACTGCAGGCGGGATGTCGTGAAGATGTCTGCCGATGCTTCTGGCAGCGCGTCGCCGGGCGCTGTCGTGTTTGAGGAGCTCACGTCGTTCCTCGTTGTGCCGGGGCCATACCTCGTTGGTGCTGGATCGTCCAAGGAGCTGCGTTTCTACATTCGCATATGCAAGCAGATGTAGCTACTGCTACTTTGCGTAGTTGAAAAAACTGTCAATTTGTCATGAGGAATGATAAATTTCGATGAAAAGTACTTGATTGTTCGTACGGCTGCTATTTTTTTATGGATTCTTCGTTTCATATTTGTGCTGAACTGTTTGTAGTAGTACTTATACTGTACTTAATAATAATGCAGCGTGGAAGTGAATACTCCTTTTTTTTGTGAATCGGAAGTGAATACTCCAACTATATGTAATTGTAACCCCTCCATCTGATTTATATAAAACTATGTGCACTTCCAGATCATTTCTCCTGTTTTTTAGATGTCCTTTCACTTACTATAAAAAACAAAGAAGCACTGCTGCTTTGATTCAAAGGAATGTGGAGAGTGTAGAAATAGGAAAGGTGTAGGATTGAAATTTTCCCATAGGAATCAAATCCAACATAATTCCTATGTCAATCCTATGAATCGACGCTACACCATGGCCAAGGAGTCCCCCAAGTGGACCAACAACACAAAACCCCGCCATATACGTCAAGGTGAACTCCTTCCTCTCTATGGTCGATCTCAACACCAACTTGAATGGCATGCTACCTCATGCCTATCATCATGATGTCTATAGGTGCCAACGTCGACAAGGACCAAGAGAGAAGGAACCCCCATGGTGCATGGAAGAAGGAAGAAGAAGAAGGAAGGAAGAGGAAGAAGAAGCGGGAAGAGGAAGACCAGCCGGTCACAGGTCCGGTCTGACCGGGCTCCTGACCGGACCGCCCGGTGCCAGGCCCGGTCTGACCGGCCTCCTGACCGGCCCGTCCGGATTTCGACCGGAACGACGACCGGTGCCATCCGGAAGCAATCCCGGGGCTCCCGAAGCCCCGTCCGGTTACGACCGGCCCAGAATCCGGTTGGGAACCGGATGGCCCGGTCCCAGACCCGGTCCGACCGGCCCTGTGACCGGATTCGTCGGGTTTGACCCACCAACTTGTACCTTTTCGACCCGTGTCGCCTTGTATGCCTATATAAGACCCCAGCTCGCCCCCATAGCTGGTCAGACAAGATTTAGGCTTAAACATGACTTTGAGCTTTGTCTCCCTAGGGTTTCATCCCCTTTGTATCAAGGCACCCCATGTTGGATGATTGGATCTATGTGAGTGAGATTCTAGTGTAGCCCACTCTCTCTCCCTCACCTACCTCCATCCTCAACACCGATCTCTCACTCCGGGATTCTACCTCGAGTCTCTCCCGTGGTGATTCTATTGGCGTGGTCCATCGAGCCACGAGGGTAAGTATCGATTGTATCGGGTTGGTGTGCGTTGTGTTCTTCGTGTTCTTCGTGTTCTTCCGCCTCTCCCTCTCTTTCCCCCTTTGATTCTTGGGTCATTCGCAAGATCGGGCCACACACGGGGTCTCAGACCTTAACATATGGTATCAGCACCCAATTTCGTCTCTAAAAATTTTCCCCAAAAATCCCCAAAAAATAGCCCTAATTTGCCTTTGGATGGATCTGCGATTTGGTTGCGTTTTGAGTGGTTTTGGTCCATGGATTTGGTGTTGAGGTGCTTGATCTACTATTTCCCCCACTTTCTAGCCCCCAATTCCATCGTTTTCCTTCGATTTGGTCGATTTGGTCTTGGTTTGGGGAAGAACAGGAGAGAGAAAGCTCCAAATCGTGCAGCCCGGTTGAGAACCCGGTCAACCGGCCCCCAGACCGGACCGTCCGGCGCAGAACCCGGCCAACCGGCCGCAAACCGGACAGCCGGCCCAGAGACCGGTCCGACCGGCCCCCAGACCGGACACGCCGGCGCCAACTCCGGTCCAACCGGACCACCGACCGGCTCCTTCGACCTCGACATCCGGCGATCTCCACCACCACCACCACCACCACCACCACCATCGCAGGTATAACTTGCAGGTTTCACCTTGTAACCCCTCTTCCTTTTGCGATCTATCCCATCGAGCATTGCTTGTCTAGTGTTGCGAGACATTGCACGTGGCCCCGCATTGTGAGGTGTGTGTGTCGCGTTGAGTAAGGCACCCAAGCAAACACTCGTGTGGCAAGATAGCAAAAGCGAGCTAACGCTAACATAGTGTGAGAAAAAGCCGCCAAAACACAAAAAGAGTGCAAGTGCACAATAGAGCAAAAGAGTGCGAGTAGCACCATACATCCATATACCCATACATACAAAAGTGTCCATGTGCCACCAAAGATAAAAACGAGTGCAAGTGCCACCATATACAAGAGAGAAAAAGCTTTTAAGCAAAGAGAGAAGAGAAGAGAGGCCGCGTGTGAATCTTGTTGTCTCTTCGTTTGCAACCAAAGCTTTGCCTCTCCTTGTGTTAGTGTGACACCGAGCAACCTTGCTTTCGGGCTTCATACACTTTTCCGCTCATTCCTTGGTCGCACTAACCCCGCTTATCCCGTGTGTGAGTTCCATACCTTTTCCGTGTTTATAGTGATCATCGCTTTGACATTTGAGTTTTTGGATCTTACCCACCCTTAACAACAAACTTGATTTCGGATTTCATCTTTTGGTTTTCCACCACACTCACCTACCACCATATTTGCTAGCTTTTGCGTGTGTCTTTGTGTGAGTGCCCGATACAATTGTTCTAACTCTCGGTTTGTTGGATCACCCCAATCTTGTCATACACGGTAAGATTGCGAGGTAGTGTTCTTCCACTAACATACACCATATAGATATTGTCTTGCTAACATGTATAGCGACGAAGAAGATATGGAGGAGTACACGGAGCACTCCGAGGAGGATGCCTCTTCAAGCACCGCGGATGTGGAGGAACATGTGGAGCTCTACACCGACTATGGCTCCGCGAGCATCGCCAACATGACCGACATCGAGGAGCTCTACACCGACTATGGCTCCGCGAGCATCGCCTACATGGACGACACCGACGAGCTCTACATCGACACTTGCTCAACAAGCATGGACGACATGGTGGAGCACCACCACGAGGACGACATCGACCCCACCATGTCCACCGCCGATGCTCCCACATACCCCTACTTGGCGAATGGAGCTACATATGAAGATAGAGGACCTCCACGATGGCATCATCATGTGGATCATCAAGAGCGTCCCCAACATGTTCGGCCTCGACACACTTCTCCGAGCTCCACAAGGCGCCACCATGAGAGTGCTTATGCACAAGATCAAGGACATCATATGGAGCATCAAGAGCGTCCCCAACATGATCGCCATCGACACGCTTCTCCAAGCTCCTCTAGGCGCCGCAAGCAACATGCCAAGTCGCATGAGCCATCACCTAGGCATGGCAAGGACCGTCATCGACTCACACCATCTCATGATCGTCGTCGACCACCACCACCTCATGGTCTACATCGACATCCGCCCACGCATGATCTTCGACGACACCACTCAAGACATGGTGATGAGACAAGAAGACGAGAGCCTCGACATGAAGACCTTCCTCATAAGGCGACTTCTACCTCTTGCGCCACCACCACAATGGCCCCTACCTCGTCATATGCCTATGGACTCCGATGCTACAAGTGCAAGCAACAAGGCCACCTTCCACGGGAATGTCCCAATCTCCTATGTGAGGTGTGCAAGGCCAAGGGTCACGTGGCATGGCAATGCACAACGCCAAGCGCCAAGAAGCTCTACTTCGACGAGCTCAATGCACAAGTCTCCAAGATGCCACCACTTGAGGACGACTTAGGAGGCGATGGAGTTGAGCATGGTGAGCATGGGATTCTCCCTTCACCTACGGAGGCGCATGGAGTTGAGATGGTTGAGCATGGGAAGTTCCCTTCAACCAAGGAGGCGCATGGAGATGAGCAAGTCGAACCTACTCCTATATGCTTGATTGATGAGTTGGTACCAATCCCATGTGAGCATGAGAGCCACTTAGCCCACTTGAGCGAGAGTGATAGTGAGTTGAGTGACTTCCACCCCATATGTGAGTTTGAGTGCTTCCATTTGGAGGACATGAGTGATACACAAAGTGAGTTGAGAGAGGTAGATGATAGGTCCATGGAGGACATCCCATTTACTAACACATTAACCTCTCCCTCGTTTGTGTCTTCTTATGTTGCACTAGGTTCCACGGAGGACGAGTTCCCGCTCATGGAGAAGATGTACATGGTGCATGAAGATGATGATATCTCACCATGCTTGCTCCAAGATGGACATGTCGACCACATGGATCCTCCTACTTCCACAACACCTACATCACATGAGTCGGCCTTCAAAGGTAACAACATAGGTGTTGATGATGCCATGATCCCACTAGTGGACATGATGACTTATGAGTGCATGCATGATCTTGATGATACATTTGCTACGTCACTTGATTCTTTCATGTTCCCATGTGATGCTTTGCTTGCTAACATTGTTGATCATGTGGAGTTGATTGATTGTGATACCATGAACATGCCATGCTATGAAACTTTCATATTTGCTCCGCTTGCTTGCAATGATAATGCTTATGATCATGCTTGTGTTGTGACACCCTTGATGAACACTTGCTCTTTCCATAGGGTTGTCGACAACCATGATGACATTAGTTTTCACATGCTTTGCCCACAATGTTTACACCATTCCATGATCCTTGCATCCAAGATTATGAACAATTGCTCTTTCTTATGCTTGGTATGCAAGAATGCTTATTTCATTGTCCATGAGATGGCCCCCATAGCCTTCTCTATTTTTGATGATCATGAGTTACCACATGCCATGAATGCACCTTCTTGCCATATGCACCATCGCCATGCATTTCATACTATATTTATTGACACTAATGGTGATGTGCACAAGACATGGAACATCATGATGGATGATGTCTTCATCTACCATGCACACACGCTTTTTGTCTTGTTTCTTCCATGTGTAGGTGCACGGACGACCACTTCCACCGCTACGGAGCATGAGCTCACAAAACGCGCCATTGAGAGCTACCCCAACAAGGACCTAACCCGCGGGAATCACACCAAAGGGTATGTCCCCAAAAACTTTCGCCCTCTTTTGCCATGTCTTGACGAGTTTCCGGTTTGGTCCATTTCCTCGTCACCTCTTTTGCTTCTTTTGCAACATATCTTGACATATCTTGTTGGCACAATGGTTGTTGTATGTATTGATGATATCATCATACACTCCGAGAATCTCAAGGATCATGTCATACATGTGAGAGACACATTATGCACCTTGTGCCACATGTCACACAAAAAGTTGCTCTCCTTTGGATTTCTCATTTCATCTTTGGCAATTGCAATGGATTCTTTGACACTTGAGGATACCCATACTCGGCTCACGCCAACCATACTTTCCCAAGCTAGAAGTCTCCATGGTTTTGCCATTGCACATACCAATTTTGCCCCAAATTTTGCCGCCGATACTTGCCTTTTGATTGTTCCATTTGTGTGGGACAATGCTACAAACAACATTTTTGACACTTTCCAAAGCAAACTTTTACTTGCACAAATTTTTGTCCTACCACATTTTGGATACATCGACACTCTTTTGATCACCATTTTTGCCCAATGCCTTTTGGAGAAACGACTTGATGCTTCGTATTTGATTGAGAGCCTCTTGTTCGCCGGTCACCAAATTGGCATCCACAAGCTTTCCTTTTGCAAGTTGTTTTTCCCCTTGTTCTTCTTCGACCGAGACTTGGCCCCTCCACCACTACATGGGAGACCCGTTATGGACTACTACAAAGACGCCCGCACTACGACGAGCATCCCTAAGGACACAAGGGCACCTATACAAGTCCTTCCCGTCTACCTCATCGGTGAGGAGGAGCAAGAGTCGAGGACGACTCTTCCCCAAGGGGGGGGAGATGATGCAGCCCCGCCTATCGTCGACGCTACACCATGGCCAAGGAGTCCCCCAAGTGGACCAACAACACAAAACCCCGCCATATACGTCAAGGTGAACTCCTTCCTCTCTATGGTCGATCTCAACACCAACTTGAATGGCATGCTACCTCATGCCTATCATCATGATGTCTATAGGTGCCAACGTCGACAAGGACCAAGAGAGAAGGAACCCCCATGGTGCATGGAAGAAGGAAGAAGAAGAAGGAAGGAAGAGGAAGAAGAAGCGGGAAGAGGAAGACCAGCCGGTCACAGGTCCGGTCTGACCGGGCTCCTGACCGGACCGCCCGGTGCCAGGCCCGGTCTGACCGGCCTCCTGACCGGCCCGTCCGGATTTCGACCGGAACGACGACCGGTGCCATCCGGAAGCAATCCCGGGGCTCCCGAAGCCCCGTCCGGTTACGACCGGCCCAGAATCCGGTTGGGAACCGGATGGCCCGGTCCCAGACCCGGTCCGACCGGCCCTGTGACCGGATTCGTCGGGTTTGACCCACCAACTTGTACCTTTTCGACCCGTGTCGCCTTGTATGCCTATATAAGACCCCAGCTCGCCCCCATAGCTGGTCAGACAAGATTTAGGCTTAAACATGACTTTGAGCTTTGTCTCCCTAGGGTTTCATCCCCTTTGTATCAAGGCACCCCATGTTGGATGATTGGATCTATGTGAGTGAGATTCTAGTGTAGCCCACTCTCTCTCCCTCACCTACCTCCATCCTCAACACCGATCTCTCACTCCGGGATTCTACCTCGAGTCTCTCCCGTGGTGATTCTATTGGCGTGGTCCATCGAGCCACGAGGGTAAGTATCGATTGTATCGGGTTGGTGTGCGTTGTGTTCTTCGTGTTCTTCGTGTTCTTCCGCCTCTCCCTCTCTTTCCCCCTTTGATTCTTGGGTCATTCGCAAGATCGGGCCACACACGGGGTCTCAGACCTTAACATAATTCCTATGTCAATCCTATGAATCAAAGAAGCCCTAAGTGGTTACCGGTGCTTAATGCACAGTTCCAAAAAGTTCATCCCGCAGTCCAAATAACTAATAATCAGATGATGTCAATTTTTGTGTATGTAGTTGTGCCTATTACCATCACAAATATAGTCTCAAATAGTATGATGGTGGAGATACACATTTTTTAACTACCATGATTTTCGGTAAATGCTTAGTCAATTTTGACATAATTTGACTTTCTAAAAATAATATAAGCTAAGCTTTGAGATGGAGGTACTATATTGGGTTTTCCTCGTCTTAAGCAAAATCCCTTCCCATCCCCTTAAATAGAGTACTCCAGCCTCGAGGCTAGGAGATAAGAGAGGCCATCGATAGGCCACATACTCCTCGCGCGCTCGCAATGCTGGAAACTGTCACCGTTACCCTGAAGATGGACTCCACCGTGCTTCACTGCATTTTCTGCTCCCAGCCCCTCAAGCCCCCCGTCTTCAAGGTCGATCCCTTTCCCTCCCACACTCCATTGATGTTTCTTTTGTGGGTTCACTACTGCAAAAATGGCAATCCACGAACTTTGATTTGTGCAGTGCAAGGGTAATCATTTGGCCTGCGGCCGCTGCCTCAGCGAGCTTCCCGGGAACCGGTGCCATAGGTGCGTGGAACCCCGCGGCGGATTCGAGCACGACCCGGCAATGGACGCCGTCGTATCAGCGGCGACGGTTGAGTGCCCCCACAGCAGCTGCGGGAGCTTGGTGGCCTACCACCAGGTCCACGACCACAAGATTGCATGCCCGCACGCCCCTTGCGCTTGCACGGAGCCCGGCTGCGACTTCGCCGCCCCGCCAACAGCGCTCGTCGCCCACTTTGCAGCGGCCCACTCGATCCAAGTGCACAAGCTCCCGCCGTACAACACGACCAAAGTGTTCGAGGTGCTGGTGCCGGTGCCGGGTTCGCCGTGCCTGCGGATCATCGCCGAAGGGGAGGACGGCGCCGTGTTCGTCCTGATCATCGGCGTGCTCGGTTCGACTTCGACCACCATCGTGTCTACCGTGTGCGTTAGGGCGGCCGCGTGCGTGTGGCCTCTGTACACGGCAAAGATGTGGGCGAATGGGCCGGCGTCGTGCTCGTTGGCGCACTCGAGGAGCAGGGCGGACACCGTGAATGTGTCATTGGAGGCGTCGAGCTGCGCCTTGCCGGGCGACGTCGCGTTTGATGAACTCACGTCGTTCCTCTCGGTACCGCCGCTGTACCAGGTGCTTGGTGGACCTTCCAAGCTGCTGCGTTTCTACATTCGCATCGAGAAGGAGAACAATTAATCCTCAAAATAAGTACTCCTTATATAGAAAGGGACTAACTGTTTTTCGTCCTGCTAATGCAACCTTGAGGTGACCGGGACAACTTTGTACAAAGCATCGTGCTCATATAAATATACGTACTCTACAAAATCATCAGCAGTGGAGTACCTCGTAGGTGCCATGTCCATGGATCGACAAGACAAGACACATACATAGACTGGGTCACTGGGAGATGGATATTACTACTGGATCGTGATAGGATGCCTACATACACCCTACTCGGCAGGTGACGATACCTTCCCAACAAAGGTATCCAGTCCCATCCATTGATTATATTTTATTATGGACGGAGAGCATTCTACTACGTAGAAGAGATGTCATGTCTTGGGGCAGAGGTTCGGCTTAATCATGGTTTAGATGACTCTAATGTAGATGTATCTAGACATATTGTAACTATAGATACTTCCATTTTAGCATCAAGTAATGTGGATCGGAGGGAGTAATACTATAGTACAATATACTCAGTATAAGGTTAACTTTGGCACACGCTGGGACGCACATATTTGTTAGAAGTACACACATGCAAGACAGAGCACAGAGTAAAATAATTACTATTTACTTATGGGCAACCAAAAGCTTGTACGTGTCCACTCTATATATGGGCATGGACTACACTTATTGCTTGTGGACGAGGATAGCTGTTGTGGACAACACAGTGGATGCTGTTAGAGTGAAACGGCACACTTATTATGGATCGTAGGGAGTATGCAAGATAAAAAAAGATCTACCATACATATAGTATTATTATCATCAGTTATGTACTCATGACACTGGGAGCATACACACACGATCGTACATACTACAGTAGTACTGTACTACTTTTAAAACTACTTGCAAGATAAAATATACTGTACTACTTATCACTGGGTGCATACACACACGATCGTATACATACTAGTACTGTACTACTTTTAACACTAGGCTATCCTTTTCAGTGGTCTTCCTCTTCAGCTTCCACAGCCTGTACCATGTTGCTCTTCTTCTTCTTCTTCTTCTTCTTCTTCTTCTTCTTACTCCCGCTGTCCTGGAATTCCGCCAATTTTTGTTGACCCTTCTCAAAGTTCACTATTCGCCTGTATACCTCATATGTCGCGTATGCGTCGATGCTTGCATACAGGATATGCTTCATGGACAAGGGCACCTGCTTCCACACCTTGTGTTCCTCTTTCGTAAGTTTTTTCATGATAGATTTGTACTGGCTGTCTATAATGGCCGCAGCATAGTAAGCCAACGAATCCTTATTGTTACTAGTGGAATCGGCAGGCTTCCACCTTTTCTGGATGTCCACGAAGTTCGCCACTGAGAGGTTGCAACGCCCAAGCCTGGTAATGTCGTTGCCGATGTCAACACCTGCAAATGTTATGTCAGGCCTGCCAAGAAAGTCAGCGAGTTTGGGGCAGGGCTGGTCGGCCGAGGAAATCTGGTACAGGAGGCAGTCTGTGCCCATGCACAACTGTATGAGGGCAGCCTTCTGTTCAGGCCCATAGGTGTACTCTACGTCTAGGCCAACAATTTTGTACGAGTCTTCTTTCTCCAGTATCAACTCGATTTTGTTGATGTGTTCCTCCACCTTAGACGCCATATTGGTATAGTTCGCCGTAATGGTGGTTGTTCCATGAGCGAGGAAAGTGTGTCCTTGGTAGAACGCTTCCATGGAGGGTAGCGAGAGAGGGGCACAGGCGAGAGTGTCAGGGAGAAGACGAAATGAGGAAGACGAAATGAGGAAGACGAATGTTAACCGCCACGCCAGGGCCTGGAAACCGCCCGTCGCTAGATGCATGCATTTGGACGGTTTTGAAGATGACGGGCCATAGGGCACGAATGCAGTTTCCCTGTTAAAATAATAATAACCGCCCACGTACTTAATTAATTGTATGCTTATTTGTTTCTCGAGAGGAGCCTAGTTTTTTTCTACGAAACTCTGAAGATCTATTAAAAATCATCAACATTAGTACAAAGAGATTCAAAATTAATATTACCTTCGTCTAAAAGGAGGTGTCTTAGTTTTGTCTAATACGGATGTATAAAGACATATCTAAGTTGTAGAAATTACAAATATGTCTTCTTTGCACCACTTAGCTACCACTACAAAGTACAAACACTAACGCAAGGTAGATCAGCATCATGCAATGTAGACATTACAGTATTTTTGTACTACTGTACTTGTCTTCCCTGGTCTATGATTCAATATCTAGTATACTGTACTGCTTATACACCAGGGAGATTCAAAATACGAGTTGAGCGCCAAAACTCCCGCCTCCATACACATATTTCGAATTCCCTTTCGACCCTATTAGCAATGACGCAAAGGCAGACAAGTGAAGCCGGCGTTGGTTGGGGTCTCGTTCGTAATTTACACACCCCCTCTGATATATATAGTCTACCGCCTTCCATTCGTCTTCCCCATTTCCGCAAAAAATCTGTCGCAATACTCCAGGCCCATCATCTCTCACCTGCCGGACCACCGCACCGGAATATCCCAGCCGTACTTAGCCGGCATACCACCTCACCTACCTGAGGCCACCGACTCCCTCGTCCGCAGCACCAGATCCGCTTCACCAACGCCGCCGTGTACTGCATCGGATCTGCTTCACCGACTGCTTCATCCGCAGCACCAGATCCGCTTCACCAACGCCGCCGTGCACTGCACTATCTGAGTTCACCGACTCCCTCGTCTGCCGTACCTGATCCGCTTCACCAACGACGCCGTGCACTGCACCGGATCTGCTTCACCGACTCCCTCGTTTCAGATCTGCTTCCCCGAACCCATCATCGACCGCCCCAGATCTGCTTCCTCGACGCCGACGCCCACCGCAACCGCAGCACCCCCGCCGTCGTCGACGTGACCCGCAAGGATGCCGAGTATGACTACACGAAGCCGCCGTCGAGGTAACCAGACCCCCTCCCCCCTACACGTTTTGGTCTGTTACCATAGAAGGTTCAAGCATGTCTTGGTCAACTAGAATGTGTCCCATAGATCCAGCTCCGCCCCGCTCTCAATGCGCGTGGCAGATGGCAGGATCCTGCGCATTTGCCCATGCCACTCCTCGAGCTCTCTGTCTTGATGTGCTTCACACACAGGGCTTATAATACTAGGAAGCTTGTGCCTCACATACACTTACACACAGGGCTACTACTACTAGGAAGCTTTATTGGATATCTCAGTGGTACAAAGCTTACTTACATGGGACGGGTGATACTCTATTTAAATTTTTGTACATGACCCTTTAGATTGTTGCCATGTGCCAGAATCCAAACCCTATACCATACTTCTAGAATACTCTACAAACTCTAGATATTTCATACTACTCGTAAATATCTTACTCTAGAACATTCCCCATTCTACAGTTCTCTCTACATACCTTGGATACTTCATGACTAAGCTAGCTCCTTTACTAGCCAACCACATTGATAAGATTACTACTAACAATCCCCCCATAATCTTGTCATATAAACTATCTTTACTATTAAATTTAAAATAGGCCGCGGTGGTTGGTGATGGTACGTCAAACGTGTATACAACTCACCCCGAACATAAAAAGTAAGGTCAGCGTGACCGGCTCCATGAGGAGTTCTTATCAGGATTAGTTAGGTCACGACCAAAATCCAATCCGTAGCACTAGGTAGCAAAATCAGCATCCCTTTCCTAATTCTAATCGGTAAGACAAGCATAGATCGGTCCAGCCACACATCTTTTTTGTTCGCTCCCCTTTTTATTCTCTAAGGAACCCTCTCCTTAACGAGCGTAGATTGATGGAGATGGTTTTTGTACCGGTCAATCTTTATATCCTTTCTGGCATAGTTCTGTAAAAGATCGGCAGGTGATCCGTCCTTTCTCCTCTGCCGTAGTTCATCAACGCGTGTCCGGCAATCCCGGTTAGATCGACACAATCGGCAAAAAAGAAAAAGGCCAAAAGAGACCCATTGATTAGGCTCCTCTTGCCGTGCTACTTTAAATTTTCTAACTTTTCTTTCATTCGCAAACATACAGTGACAATCTATATGACTCTAGGTTTCTTTTCCTAATTTTTGCACGTGCATGCATTTTCCCTTTAAAATTCGTAGGACATACAAATCTCAACACTTATGCAACTAAAAATCCTTAAAAAAAACAAAGCTTTCATACCCTGCAGCTTTTAAGAGGTTAGTCACAAGAATCAACCACATGTTTTGGAGCGCAGTGACATTCTCCCTAAAAAAACATGTTTCATGCGTGGGTGTTTCATTAATAAAGAGAAATATCTGTTCAGTTGGGGCCACGTATCGACGTGTGTTCTCGACAAATCAGTTTCTCAGACAAAGTATCTTGAAGGTGTTCATAGAGATTGCATGTGCATTTGTGCGTTCGTAGGAGCGAGTATGCATTTAGTGAGCATTTATATTGTACCGTGTTTTGTTAAAAAAGATGGTGTAAAACGGGCACCTTTTACGATATACTCTCTCCGTCCCAAAATGTAAGGCGTCTAAGGATTGGTCAAAACTCAAAAGTCAAACCTTACGAACTTTGACCAAATATTTTAAAAAATATTTACATTTTCAATATCAAATTGACATATTAAGAAATTATACTTTAGGGTGACTCTATTGATAATGATTTAGTATTGTAAATATTTATATTTTTGTGTGTAAACTTGGTCAAACTTTAAAAACATTGACTTTTAACTAATCCTTAGACGCCTTATTTTTGGCACGGAGGGAGTATCATTCAATAAATACTATGAATTATTCGATCGTCTGTTCAAACATGTTAATTAGATCGGTCGATTGATCAACTCGGATCGGTCGATCGAGCATCAGAGTTGTCTCAGTGATGACAAAAAATAAGCACATTGTATGATACTGACGTACCACAGATTCTAAAGAAAAATGAGGACCATGTGGCCACACATCCTGGACATAGACATTGCGATTATATTCCATTTATTCTATATTTGGAGGGAGCCATCTTTCGTTATTAACCCGTTGCAACACACGGGTATTATGCTAGTATCCCCTAATCCAGATCACATGGACCATGCACTTCATCTTGTGATGGCATCACACCGACTCACGTCAAGCAACGACGCCGCACCTTGCTTGTTAGCCTGACACCGACTTCATTTTAGATATCATGTAGTACATGTCAAGTACCAAATCACTGAGAACCAACCTGTGGTTGGATGGTTAGGAGGGCAGTGGCACCCCCAGATTTAACGCTTTGGTGTCTCAAAAATGGAGGAATATTCTTCTGTGGGACGCGGCGTTCCCGATGACATTGTGGTGCTAGTGGTGACTTCGTCAATCTCAATACCCGTCGGAACAGTTTCTTGGATGCAGTTTCCTGAAGGTGCTCGAAGGGGTAGTGTGTGTGCCTGAGTGATGAGTGTATGTATGTACGTGTGAGCGTCTATGATTGTACTGTGTGTTGCAAAAAATAGTATTAATTTTGTCTTGTTCATACTAAGACTAGCAAAGCGTTCCCTGCTCTATAAACTCTCAAGAAACACCCCTATAGTATCCATCTAGTTCGTCCTAATGTTAGAACAGTAATTGCATGCTATGTAATTCATCTATTTTTGTTAGGAA
Organism: Lolium multiflorum; assembly: GCA_030979885.1. Classification (NCBI taxonomy): domain Eukaryota; kingdom Viridiplantae; phylum Streptophyta; class Magnoliopsida; order Poales; family Poaceae; genus Lolium; species Lolium multiflorum. The sequence goes on along the minus strand of CM061753.1, from coordinate 164,686,152 downwards.
ACCTACATGTTTGTTTGCTTTTCTTATTCTCAGGTGACAGGTTGTGTGCTGGGACCATAGCCGCCGTCTGTTTTGTTCGTTGCAAAATGTTGTTTTATATTCCGCCATTCTGTGCTCTTCTGTGTTCACAAGGTTTTACATTATAATTTCCATCTGTTTTGTTGTAAACAATGACGGTAAATGCCAATTACTATTTCCTTTCTGCTATCCTTTTGCCATCCTGTAGTACATGTGTGAACTCATTGCTCTGGTACATTTAAATTCTTCATTGTTTTTTTTCTTCAAGAGCTGCAACCCTAACTCTTTGCTGTAATTTCATGTTGCACTATCACATGGAACACAGCAAATCGTGGAGTGAATCACCCCTATAATCCAGTAAGTACCTTTCATTTTTGTATTGATATGCTTATCGTGCTGGAACCAGTTTGTGTTTAACACATTTACTCTCCATATAGATAGGATAACTGGTTTGAAATAAATCATGCTATTTGTATGACTGCACGTCTTCGTTCATTTTCCTGCTAGCTTCTCAAACTTGTTCTATTGCCTGTCTAATCTTTTTTTGTTTGATCGTGATTAAACCAATTTAATTGTTCTGCTTAACTTAAATGATCTGGCATTTTATTCTAGCCACATAATGTTTGATTGCTCATGCACTTCCTCATACTGTTATGTCTTCTGGATTTCTTCCATAATGATAAGAATGTTTTGCTTGGTGAATATGAGTCAGATGATGATTCAATTGGTTATTAGTCCTTGATTCATTGAGTTGACTGATGATTAAAACATATAAACCTTGCGACTATCTGGCATGCTTGTTGTGGGATATAATGAGCATATTTGTTTTTTGTAAGACTTTTTTCGGATTTCACTGTTGATTAATCCAATGCCACCTTCTGTAGTAGGAAATCCACCTTCAGTAGGTATCATAAATAAGATTTGTTGTTACTTTTTGGCTGACCCATCTTTTATTTTTAGGCACAAAATGGTTCATTTGTTTGTTTCTCCTTCCCTTATATTGCGCTCATGGGTTAAACATTGAAATAATATGTCAGTTTATATGAATCCCAGAATGGTTGCTGTCTAATCTGTCTTAATTGGTCCTGCTCGTTTATATTTGGCACCAAATGGATATATTTCTCTTTTATCTGAGGCATTCCCATGGCTGGCTGATGATTAAAATAATGAAATTTAGGGGGTTGGAGATTCTCCAACTGCACAATGTCTGGCTACCACTTTTGTGGAACTTAAGGGATCTGAAGCACCCCTTCCAAGTGTCAATTTTAATAGACAGCTGTTATGCAGTTTCCTGGCTTATTTTATTAGGCACAGACTGTCTAGTTACTTGATTTATTTTGTTCATATTTGCCATCCGGTTGCTCTGCCTGTTGCATTGGGGTTGATAGCTTGCTTTGTTATATTATGCCTTGTGCTTTGTGAAAATCTGCCATCTGTTTTGATGCTTTGCAAAAATCTGTGACAACTAATAGTATGGTTGTTTTCTCAAATTGTATGGTTCTGTAACTTGCACTGTCTTGTTTTCAGCCCCTGAATAGAGCAAGGAAGGCAGATGGCAGGGCATGTACATCAAGTGTCCAGGTCTTTCCACAGCACAGCCGTGACAATGCCAATTCATCTGATTGTCAGATGATAGCTACTGTCCCAGCCATTCCAGCGCAAACAATCGCTGCCTTTGCACACGAATCACTTGATATAATTCAGCAGCAAAGAGATGAAATAGATTCAAATATCATCATAACAGTCAATGAGATACATGAATTGAAAAATAGGCAAGCTTGGATTGAGCAGATCCTTAATAATCTACTCTGCAGATCTAATGGAAAGCCAGCTGTTACTTGCACTCCGATGAATTCTACCTAACAGAAATGCAGTTTTGCCGATGATGCCATTTGTATGGCTTGTATCATTTGAGTTATTTCGACTTGTTGTATTTGAGAATTTTTGCTGTTATTGTAATCCTTGAGCATTTTTTCCTGTTATTGCTATAGTTTGCAATCATTGTAACAAATTTTCAATGTAATGATTATTTTATCTTGCACTCGGCCTTAAACAGAACTACTAGTATGGTCTCACAATTTTTTATCATTATACTATGCAAGATTTAGCGGTTGCCCCAAATTCAGAGCATCTCCACCGGCGGCCCGGCCTGATAGCGATTTGGGGGCCGGCGTCGTTTTATGGCTCGCACCGGTGCGCTCCAAACGGCGCCGGCCATTTTTCGAGCCCAGTAGAATCTCCGGCATCCCCGAGAGGACGCGACGGTTCGCATCGACTGGCCACGACGCGGGAAGGTTGGTCGTCGGCGTTTAAATGGCCTCCCGCGCGGAAACCGAGGCAGCGACTGGCCACGAGGGCAGCGACTGGCCACGCGGCGTCCAGTCGCCGTAAATGTGGGTAGTTGCCACCGCTAGATATATAGGACGTACGCCGTCCACCACCGCCGCTCCATTCTCTACTCTCCACATCAAGATGCCGCGCCGTCTGAAGACCACCTACTCGATGCTTGGCCTAAACGGCCGCGCGCTGCCTCCACCACCACGGCAGCCGCAGCCGGAGCCGGAGCCGGAGCTGCAGGCCGACGACGAGCACAGCTCCGACGAGGACGAGGACCCACGGTTCGAGTCCTGGCACGATGTCTACGTAGCAGAAGCGGAAGCAGAGGCGGCGGATCGAGGAGTCAGCGCAGTCGGGCGAGCCGCCGCAGGCCCCCACCGACCCGGAGCAGGCGGCGATCCTCGCGTCGCTGAACGCACAACGATACCAGCGGTTGAGGGAGGAGGAGCGCGAGTTCGTCAACGACGCGAACCTCGAGCACGTCCTCGAGATATCGCGCCAGCGAGCGGTCACGGAGGAGGCGGGACGCCGCCTCAAGGAGGCGGAGCGACAGAAGCTCGCAGAGCTCAACGCTCATCGCCACCAGGACGAGTTCGCTCGCCAGCAGGCGAGGCGCGCCGAGATCGAAGCTTCTCGGGAAAGGCTGGAAGCGCGGGGACAGCGCCGCCGGCCGCCATGCTCCACCGCCAGATGCGCGAAGCAACGAAGGAGAAGCGGGCACGAAAGCAGGCGGCAATGGCTAAGAACAACGACGAGGCAGTGCCGTCGAGCGCCCCAACCGACGGCCCGTAGACCAGGATTAAGTTTAAGTTTAGTTATGTTTAAAGTCGAGCTACTTTGGTATAAATTTCGTATGATTTTGGGTTTTTAAATGTCAATTTTAATTTTAAAATGGCTGCCGTTTGGGGCCGCTGGTGTGGTGTGGGAGCAGCATCCCCAAATAGAGGATCATGGTAACAGAAATTGTCAACGTGATGATGATTTGATGTTGCACTCGACCTTGAACATAAGTACTAGTACGGTCTCACAATTTTTTTAATCATTATACTTTGCAACATTTAGCGCGGATGCGCCAAATTCAGAGATAGATCATGATCATGGTAACAAATTTTCAACGTGATGATGATTTGATGTTGCACTCGGGCTTGAACAGAAGTACTACTACTGTCTCACAAATTCTTTATCATTATACTTTGCGAGATTTAGCGGATGCGCCAAATTCAGAGATAGATCATGATCATGGTAACACACTTTTCAATGTAATGATGATTTGATGTTGCACTCGACCTTGAACATAAGTCCTAGTACGGTATCACAATTTTGTATCATTATACTTTGCAAGTTTTAGCGGATGCGCCCATTTTCAGAGGTAGATCATGATCATGGTAACAAATTTTAAACGTGATGATGATTTGATGTTGCACTCGACCATGAACAGAAGTACTACTACTGTCTCACAATTTCTTTATCATTATACTTTGCCAGATTTAGCGGATGCGCCAAATTTAGAGATAGATCATGATCATGGTAACAAATTTTCAACGTGATGATGATTTGATGTTGCACTCGGGCTTGAACAGAAGTACTAGTACGGTCACTAATTTTTTTAGCATTATACTTTGCAACGAATGCACCAATTTCAGGTGCATGTCACCAGATCTGTGTCCGATGATGATCATGGTAGTAACCGATGTTCAACTTGATGATGATTTGATTTTACAGTCGGCCTTGAACAGAGGTACTAGTACGGTCTCACAATTTTTTATCATTATACTTGTACCTTAGCGAAATTCAAAATCTCATAGCGGCAAAACTTCCCGCCCACAAAATACAAAAATTTCACACGCTTCCAAATTCCCATTCTACCCCTGTGGAGATGACAGCAAAGTCGGTTGGTGAGGGGTTTGCCCGTCATTTTTTCGATCACCACCTCCCTAGCCCGGAAACCCTCCCAAAAAAATACATTTCCTTCAGTCTCTCATCTGAGACCACCCACCGGAACTTCTCAAGTCCCTCTCTCTACCACCTCCACGACCACCGCACCGGAACATCCCCGCCGGACTTCCCTGGCCTACCCGAGCCCTCGCGATCCTCGTCATCCGGCTGCCTGCCGGAGCCGCTTCATCGACGCCGTCATCAACCGGACCGGATCATCCCCGCCGAACCTCGAAACCATATATGCTCATCCAGCAGTCTACCGCAGTCGCTTCAGCTGCGGCATCGTCCACCCCACCGGAGCCGCTTCGCCGGATCCGTCGTCCACCGCATCGGATCTTGCTCACCGACACCGCTGTGCATGAACCGGATCTGCTTCACCGGCGCCGTGCATGATCTAAACTCTTCTACTGTCGCTTTTCTATTGCTTGCCTGCAAGTTCTTGTTTAATCTTGGGGGAACCTGTTTGTGCTAACGACGCGCCGTTACGTTTTTGCAGATGAGATGAGTAATCATGAAGTGTAATGGCCGTCTCTCCAACCCCAAGTAGCACATGTAGCGTACTTCATCACCGGATCTATCAACCCCAGGAAGATCTGCTGTGACTCCCACAGAGTGCTTCTCCTAATGTAAGTCCCTTGTTTTAGCGCCATGTTCTGGGTTCAGATGCTTGTTTATCTGAAGCTCTTTTAGTTCATTCCTAGCTATGACCGTAACACGTTGCTATTTTCTACTTCATTGCTAACTTTAAGCGATTGAACATTTTGGTTTGCATTCCCTGCTCTGTAGATGTAGCCATCATAACTTCTATCTTGCTCAGTCGTTGTTACAAAAATTATACTGTAGGTATTATAGTAACATCCTGCTATTATTTAGTTCATGGCCAATTTTAAGTAATTGCACATGTTGGTTCGCATTCCCTGCTCTATAGCTTTTGGCATCGTAACTTCTATATTTGGTTTACATTCCCTGCTCTGTAGATCTAGCCATCATAACTTTATCTTGCTCAGTCGTTGTTACAAAAATTATGGCCTGCTACTATGTTGTTTGTGCCAATTTTTTACTCCATGAACATGTTGGCTTGCATTCCCTGTACTACAGGTGATGCCATTGTTTTGTATCTAGTTCATTGTAAGCTAACAAAGTAAGGACTTAGTTTGGCATGCTATCACTCTGCTATCTAGCCTGTAGTACAAATAAACTTGTCATACTACTAGATAATAATTTTGCGTGCCATCTTGTTCTTCAAAAGCTGCATTATTGACTTGTTTCTCTGACTTGGCATGACGCTCACATATGGAAAGCTGAACATATTGGTTTGCATTCCCTCTTATACAAGTTCACAGGTGATCCCACTATATTCTGTATCTGGTCCATCCTAAGCTCCAGCGTTAACTATCCTCCATGTGTTGCTCATTACAAGTTTATATCCCGAAACATCTTGATTTGCATCCCCTTCACTATAAGTTCAGGAGTATTATTTAGTTCACGGCCAAAATGAAGTAATTGCACTTGGCACATGTTGGTTCACATTCCCTCCTCTTTAGCTTTTGCCATCGTAACTTCTATTTTTGGTTTACATTCCCTGCTCTGTAGATGTAGCCATCATAACTTCATCTTGCTCAGTCGTTGTTACAAAATTTATAGCCTGCTACTATGTTGTTCATGCCAATTTTGTACTCCCTGAACATGTTGGTTTGCATGGGACTCGACAGTAGTAAGTCTGCTGTTTCATTCTAACATGCTCTGTTATATTGGCTGTTGGTATGCGGCATGCACTCTTTGTTTGCTTATTGTGCGCATTACAATGATCTTGTTATAACGACGAAATGATGAGTTCCAAATTCTTTGGCAAACAATATTGTAGTGTCTTTGCCTTTCCATTGTTGCTGTCTTAACTTGTAATGTCTTTGTTTCAGATATAGGTGCTGCATGGACAACTTAAAAGATTGCCGGATCGCTTCATTGTATTGCTAGGTTTAATTACCATTCAATTTCTCTGGGTTCTGTAATATTTTTTCAATGCCTTGCAGCTGATGTAATATTTAGTTAGTTTTTATAGTTCTTTCGCGCATTTTTTCTTTGGTGCTTGTGGTAAGTGAGGCTATCCGACAGAAATCAACTAAATCACGAATTCCCATCCCTTAAACGGCCCAATTAAGCGAAATCACATATGTGCCTGCCCGCAAAATCCTAAAGCGCATATTATGCCGGCATATAAACAACACCTAAACAGGCTGGCCCACTTACTTCTTGGGCCAGCCCATTTGATTTACGGTGGACCCCACACACTAATTGGGCTGGCCCACTTGCTTTAAGGTGGACCCCACCAACTACTGGGCCGGCCCACTAATTAGTTGGGCCAGCCCATTTGCTTTTGGGGGACCCCACATAATAAATGGGCCGGCCCTTTAAGAGGAAAGTGGGACCCACTGTGTTTTTGGCCCGGCCCATTATCTTGTTGGGCGGCCCACTTGCTAAATTGTGGACCCCACATACTAGTTGGGCCGGCCCTTTAACAAAAGTGGGGCCCTGCTTATTGGGCCGGCCCACTATCTTGTTGGGCGGCCCACTTGCTCTATGGTGGTCCCACATGGTAAATGGGCCGGCCCTTTAAGTGGAAGGTGGGACCCACCTGTTTTGGCCCGGCCCACTATCTTGTTGGGCCGGCCCACTTTCTATATGGTGGACCCCACATACCAAATGGGCCGGCCCATTAACAGAATGTGGGACCCACGTGTTTTTGGCCCACTATCTTGATGGGCCAGCCCACTTGCTATATGGTGGGCCCCACACACTAAATGGGCGGCCCTTTAACAGAAAGTGGGACCCCTGTGTTTTGGCGCCCACTATTTTGTTGGGCCGGCTATATGGTGGACCCCGAACTAAATGGGCCGACCCTTTAACAGGAAAGTGGGTGTTTTGGCCCGGCCCACTAGCTTGTTGGGCCGGCCCACTTGCTATACGGTGGACCCCACACACTAAATGGGGGCTTTTAACAGAAAGTGGGACCCACTGTGTTTTGGCCCGGCCCACTTGCTTTTGGGCCGGCCCATTGTTGTAAGGTGGACCCCACATGTTAAATGGGCCGGCCCATTTAAGTTTTGACCAGTCAACCTTAGAGGTTAGGCCCGGCCCACTTAACTAATGGACCAGCCCAGCTATATAGTTGACCGGTCAAACTATGTCATCTGGCCCGGCCCGCTTAAGACGTGGCAGGCCTCGTGTGGGCCTACCATCTACCACGGGGTTTCAGCCGGTTAACGCCGTTGCGTTAACGGCGTCTGCCACGTGTCGTTTGCATGACGTCAGCAGTCAACGGGCTCCCGAAAACACTTCCGCAACGGTCCGATTTTCCGTGAAGGGCGCAAGCGCGACGGACCGAAAAAATCGTGGATTTTACTGCTACCCGAATACACATGGTTATTTATTCTAGGCAAATGCCCCGAAAGATGTAGGAATTTTGGGACGTTGTAGGATTGCAATGTCATGTCCACTCCAATCCTATAGGAATTCATAGAAACCAAACTTTGTTTGATTCCACCATAGGAAAAGTAAAGCATTCTTAAAAAGAGGCATGAGTAGATGTTTAATTTTCTATGGAATCTGTGCAAAGAAATCCTTAGGAAAAATTCCTATCGGAAACAATCCTACAAATCAAACAGCCAAGGATTCAATTGTACCAATTTCCTATGCAAATCCTTGGTGTTCACCCAATCCTCTCGAATACTCATCCAAAAAATGCACTAATACTTTGATGGGGAGTTTTTGTATTCTAGGCAAGAATAGAGGGTTTGCGGGGATCACTTGAGAAGTGTATTAACCAAAGAAGGCATAAGTAATACACCAACACACACTAACATGCCCTTAATGGATGTATCTCCATAAACTCCCTCTGTTCTTTATTACTACTACTAGTTTATGTACTTCTTAACTAATATGGGATAATCATGAAATATATTTTCTAACATTCAGCCAAAATATAGTGTTTCGACTTTTTAAAATACTGAAAAACTAGTAATTAAAAATATTTGAGCTATCAAATCTAGGAAGTTTGAAAATATTTTGTATTCCGTCTGAAAGTTGTGTTACTTGGTGTAAGATTCACACAAAAATGATGAAAATATCAAACCTTCAAAAAAATTGTAGTAATTCAAACGTTATGTGCGTTTCATAATTTTGCAAAATCGATTCTATTTGCAATTAAAACTATAGTAGTTGGTGATCCCCGATCATCTGATTTGCTCTTAAACAGCTCAATCCTAAATTTGAACCTCCCTGCAACAGAACACGATAGTTGGTGGTTTGTGCGGAAAAAAATTACAGTTTAAAAAAGTGTTTTACGCAACGAAGGCAGCAATAAGCGGTAGTTTGTGCAATTTCCTCGTGTAAACAACATGTAGCGTCGAAGTAATAGTACTAGGAGTACAGAAATCTTGTGTAATTTCTAGTTCTACATATTACTAGTGTCCACTGTTTGAGAGTTGATGGTGAATGGGTCTAATTTTCAATCGAATGAGAATTAGAAAATCTATTATATAATTAAAACAACAAACAATAAACGGTCTTGATTAAACAATGGTTGAACAATAGAAACGAACGCCTCAGATTTAACAGGAAGTATATCACGTTAATCAATTAGTTAGAGGAATAGAACCGATTTAATCTGAAACGTACGCATCTAAAACACCGTTTTGATCCCTTAAATATTAGACAGTTTTCACGTATCTACCCTTTTATACGACAACTGCAATATCTATGTTGCTTAACTCAGATTGATCCTTCCGCTATATCAACACCATCACGTTTTGCACGTCATCGACGTTTCAGGAGTTGTAGATCTTTGCGGTTGATAGGTGTAGCGAGAAGCTCGCCTCAGAGTTCGAAGATTGCCGAGCGGATAGGCCCTGGCCAGAGTATACGAGAAGGTCTACAGCAATCTCGATAGCGATCCGGCGAGGAACGGTGGTTAGTATCAATTGCAGGCATATGAAGAGCAACCACAGCGCAGGCGAGGCCATGAGGTTTGCTGGCAATTTGGGGAGGCCATGAGGTTTTTAGGGTTGCTGGCGAGTCGGAGACGACAAGAGGCAGACATAACACGGCAGCGTCAGAGGCTGGCCTCCGATTACGATGAGCCGGACAAGGCGATATCGATCTGGCAATAACTGAGCTGGAAGGCCACGTTTCTGATCGGCTCATCGCCTCATATATATACGGCCTGATGGTGTTGTTCGCTCAGATCAACTCCGCATCACGACAGCGATTTTCGGTCCGCATGTTGTTTGATGGTTGAGCGAACTGGGTTACCAATAGCTGTGTATAATGGTTTACCGATCTGACTTAGGAAACGGTCAGGCATGGAAGAGCATGCAGGAGCAACCACAGCGGCCGTTTGTCATCTGGAGATGGCGACTAGCAATCCCTGGTCCAGCATGAAGCCGGTGATGAGCTCGAAGCGCCACAGCAAAGCTGACAACACACAAGGTGAGTCTACCACAAGATCTTCGATGAGAGTCCGTAATGTGAATTGGCAATACCAAACTGGCACTGGTGGAAAAATGGCCTTCGGTCGCGGTGCGCAACTGCCATTAGTCGCGGTTGCGCAACCGCGACCTATTATTCGCGACTAAAGGTCCCCGCTTTAGTCGCGGTTCCTTACGAACCGCGACTAAAGGCCCGTCCTCGTGGGCGGCAGGCGAGCGCCAGGGCGGAGGACCTTTAGTCGCGGTTCTCTCGCCAACCGCGACTAAAGGCCGCCGCAGGTTTAGGGTTTTAGCCCCCCCTAACCTGGTTCCCCTAACCTGGTTACTTTTTAAGTTGTATTGTTTTATTTCTTTTGTGTTTTATTTTAATTTTGAAGGAGTTTCACATATTCTACGGTATACATGCATATGAATGTACAATTTCAAACAAATTTGACATTAGAACCAAAAAGAATTCAAGAGGAATATACAATATATATTCAATATCGGATGACCACATATACAATTTTGAACAAGTTTCCATACATAATTTATAAGTGCATATAAAGTTCTACGTCCTCTACATAGTGTTCTCCTCTAGGATCGATGACTTGGTTCGCCAACCATCCAGCTAGTTCCTCTTGAATTGGTCGGAAGCGAGCTTCTGGACTAAGCGTCGCCCGGAGGTTAATCCTCTTGAGGTTGTTCTCAGACGGCTCCCGCTCAGTGGTGTATCTCCGGATCCTCTCACAAACATAGTATCCACATAGATTGGTCCCCGGTGGCTGAATATCCCCAGGCGCAGTCTTTGCCCTTTTAAATTGCAGCTCTTTTTTAAATTCACCGACCTTTTGATCTACGAACCGTCTCCAAACCCTACGAGGCAAAGAAAATTAAATGAACAAGAGAGTTATTAATAATTACTTTTGATATTAGGAAATGATGAACTAAATAGGCCGATCGATATAGAGCGCAAATGAATGAAAATAATTACTTTTGCATCATTTTTCTCATGTCGCCCCAAAGCGCCGAATCCATATTCAGAGAGTCGTGGACGAGAACTGTGGAGTTATGAATTTGAATTACTAGCAGAATCCAGTGGAACCTGTGGACACGATACACGCACAGTCATGCATAACTCATCGATTAGCCACATACCATGCATGGAGTAAACAAAAGAGAATGTGCTCAAGACAGAAACACTCACCCAAAATGGTAAGGAAATAGAATATCACTTTTGAGTTCCTGTTTTATAAGAAACCGCCACAGGTCTGCCTCCACGTCCCTGGGGTGGTGTTCTAACGTATATGAATTAACGATGTGTGGGTCAATGAACCCAACATCATGGATGAGCCTTATTCGCATTTCCCGCTTCTTCAATCTGCATAATAGCGTACACAACAAGATAGTTAGGACAATATATATATATATATATATATATATATATATATATATAGTGCAGGCAATGAACGAGATGGGGTAGAAATTAATAAATCACTTACAGAACATAGCAACTGATGATAGATTTGTCGAGCTCGCGCAGATTGAACAGCTGGAACAATTCATTCCGTTGAATTGTTATAGAGTAATGTTTGAAGTGATGCTCAGGTCTAACATCCGCATAAATATAGTCTCTGGCGTTTTTAAGTTTTATGTAACCCTTGTACCAATTTAGCAGACCTTTCATTTGTCGAGGTAGATCATTTTCCTGCGCAGGCTCGACGAGAGGCCCATTCGCCACATATGTAAATACTGCGTCCTTCATTGGCGCCTCATCAAGGCCTAACACTGCACGAAGAGTGATACCTAAGTTGGCCGCTTGTTCTGTGGCACTCGCTACAGTCAATCCATGTGCTGCCGCAGCTGCTATGATTTGGGGGTCATCCGGATCGGCGGCTTGCACTATGAGCGGGGCGATCGATTGTTTACTTTGTTCCCCGAGCTGGGCAACTTCTTTCCCCATTTCAAATTTTTTCTTCTCCTGCTTCTCCGCCTCCTCCTGCTTCCTCCTGAACGTGAGTGCTTGCCTACGAAGTTCACGTTCATAGTCGTCAGGGAGATTCTTCGCGGCTTGGGACGGTGTGTTCAAAAATGTCTTAGCCCACTTCTTTTGCTCATCAGAAAATACTGGCTTGGGCTCGCCCTCTATTTTCTTCTTGCAGCTCGCCTTCCATTTCTCTAAATCAGCAGCCGCGCCCGCCTCGACTTCCTCGGCACTACATTCCCAAGACCTCTTGGGGAGAGGCTTAAGTGATGGCTCCGGTATCTTTGTGGTTGTAGGTACGTAAGGGTCCGGGTTAATAACCCAGGACTGCTTCTGCTTCTTCGCCGGAGGTGGATTGGGGGGCGGCGTCTGATCACCCGCCGGACGAGGACTGGGGGGCGGCGTCTGCTTACCCGCCGGAGGTGAATTGGGGGGCGGCGTCGGCTTACCCGCCGGAGGTGTAGGTGAGCCACCACCACCACCACCGCCGCCGCCACCACCACCGGAGGGGGGTGGACTTGTTTGCCTTGGCGCCTCGCCTGGAAACTTGATAAACTTCTTCTGCCACAGAATGAACTGGCGCTTGACATCTCCAAGTCTTGTCGCCCCTTCAGGTGTAGCAATGTCAATGTCCAGGTCCTCAAACCCTTGGACTATCTCCTCCACCGTGACACGAGCATAGCCATCTGGAATGGGGTTGTTGTGGTGGAGTGCTCCAGGTGGTAAAGCACTGCCGGTGGCTACCTTCATGGACATGTTCCCGATAGGATAATACAGATGACATGCTTTCATCTCCTTTATATCGTCCACGGGGTAGCGAGGAGGCTCCGGTGCAGTAACTTCGACCACCAGATGCTCCGGTGCAGTAATTTCGATCGTCGGTGCACCAGCCGGTGAGGCCTCCGTGGAAGCCACGCTGCTTCTTCTCTGCTGGCTTCCGAGATCCATTGGATGATCTTCATGCTGCGCCCGAGCTGCATCTCTTTCGGCTACTAGTACACTCACGGTTTTCTTCATCACATCCATTTCCGTTACCAGCTTCGCCACAACATCTGCATCCCGATCCATCTTTCTCTTACGGCTTCTGTAACCGTACGGGTCATCGTTCTGGGGGAACCCTACTTTCCACGGAATGTCCCCGGGCATGCCTCGTACACGTCCTCCGTGTTCAGGATTCCCGAGGGCTTTTGTCAGGGCGTCGTTCTCTCTGTTGAACTTGATCCTCCCCTCTTGAGCATCCCTCATTGCCTCAATAAGCTTTTGGGTGGGTTTAATTATTTTGCCCTGATAAACACACTCCCCTGTCTCCGGGTTCAGCGATCCCCCATGCCCGTACCACCAGCTTTTGGCCCTTGGGTCCCATCCCTCCGTACCTGGACGGATTCCTCGCGCCCTCAGCTCGTTCTCCATCTTCTCCCACCTAGGCTGCCAAAAGCGATACCCTCCTGGCCCCATAATATGATTGTACTCCTTCTTGGCCGCATTCTTCTTATTTTTTTCGACATTTCAAGGAACTGCTCCGATTTCTTTTGCTTCACAAATTCTGGCCAATCATGTTGCAGTTTCTCATATTGTCCTTTGAAATCCGGAGTCTTGCCCTGCTTGACAAAGTCATGGGCTAGATTTTGCTTGTATTTCCGGAATGCGTCGGCCATCTTAGAAAGAGCGAACTGTTTGACTAGCTTGCACCTCTCCTTGTTTTCCTGAATCTTGTTACCCGCCTCATCGTATCTGCGGTATTCCGGAGGTAGAACGAAATGTTCTATAAGCTTCTTGAAGCAATCTTTTTTTGTTCTCTTATCGACAAAAGTGAAACCAAGACGTGCCTTCTTTGGCTCATTCCACTCCTGGACGGTGATCGAGACGTTCTCTCTAACAACGGCTCCGCATTGGCTGATAAACTTGGTGGCGTTCTTGCTGGGCTCCAGCGGCCTGCCGGTTGCTTCGTCGACAACCTCGATGGTGCATGTTTCGTTTGGTTTCATCGTCTTGGTTGCGCCACGCTTTGACGACGACGTACTCGATTTTTTCGACGATCCGGCCGAGGGCTAAAATAAGAAAGAGAGTCGCGCGCGTTAGTACACACATATTTATTCAAATCAGTTAGTTTGTATCACCAGAGGCTCAATGTATATATATACCTCGGCGCCGGAGGTGGTTGCTACTTCCAATTCAAGATCGTCGTTTACCGACGTTTCTTCGGCATCATCTTGCTGACGGCGCCCTTCATCTTCACCGTCAAGGTTCAGATAAGAAGAGATATCATCTTCTTCTTGTCCGGTCGGCACATATGGAATATCGCCTTTTATGATGCCGAATATATGGTCTTCAACGTCCAGATCATAGTTGTCCAGAATCGGGTCAGCTCTATCGTCCGCCATATGTCAGTCCTGAAAACATGTAGTCAAAACAAATTAATTGTGTATATGCCAGCATTATTATCACATCTCTTCTACATATAAAGAGAGAGGGCGACGAGGGAGGCGAGAGGGGACGCGCGCGTATTAGATGTGTATATGCGGACGATCGACCTCGCAGTGACCGCGTGACCGAGAGACCGGTGGCGGTGGCGAAGCGGTGGCGAAAGGGCGGTGGCGGTGCCGCGACAAATAACCCTCGCCGCCCCCTCTCGATCCCAAAAACACCGCGCGTATACGGAGGGGGCGACGAGCGCTGCCTCCCCCTCCGTATACGCGCGGTGGTTAAGTCAAATTTTCGTTAAGTCAAAATTTTAAGTCATATTAAGTTAAAATTTTATTAAGTCATAATAATATGTTAAGTTTTAATTTTATTAAGTCATAATAATATGTTAAGTTTTAATTTTATTAAGTCATAATAATATGTTAAGTTTTAATTTTATTAAGTCATAATAATATGTTAAGTTTTAATTTTATTAAGTCAAAATAATATGTTAAGTTTTAATTTTATTAAGTCATAATAATATGTTAAGTTTTAATTTTATTAAGTCAAAATTTTAAGTCATATTAAGTCAAAATTTAAGTCATTTTAACTAAAAATTTTATTAAGTCATAATAATATGTTAAGTTTTAATTTTATTAAGTCATATTAAGTCAAAATTTAAGTCATTTTAAGTCAAATTGTAGTTCTTTTTTTACACAATCATTTTTAAGTCAAATTTTAGTAATTTTTTGTTTTAAAATTAACAAGAAAAAAACTAAAAAAAAAGAAAAACCCGGCCTTCTCTCTCTCCTCGATCTCTCTCTAACCGCGCGCGCGCGCCCCTCTCCTTCTCGCTCTCGGTCGGCGACGCGGCGGGCCCTCTACGGATGGACCGGTGGCGGCGGCGCGAGTGCGCGGCGGCGGTTGTTTGTTTTACACACGCACGCCGCGCGCGCGCGCACGGATCGATCGAGAAGACGGCGCGCACGGCGGGCGACGGGGTGCGCGACACGGCGGCGAGGACGACACGCGGGTGCGGCGACGTACGGGGCACGACGCGCGCGGATCCGGCGGCAACGAGGCGCGCGCGAGAGGAAGAAGAAGAGCGCGGCCGTTCGCGCCCGCGATATATAGGACCCCTTTAGTCGCGGTTGGGGTGGCCAACCGCGAATAAAGGTTTCGCCTTTCGTTTCCCGCGGAAAAATACCCTTTAGTCGCGGTTGGCGAGGCCAACCGCGACTAGGTTTTCAAATTACTTTTCTTTTTCAAAATGTTAAAAGTACATATAATATATCAATAAATTCAGAAAAATAAAACTAATTCATTTCAAAATCTGAAAAATACAAATAATATATCAAAAAGTAAAGAAAAATAAAACTAGTTCATTTAAAAATCTTAAAAATACATATAATATATCAATAAATTCAGAAAAATAAAACTAATTCAATTCAAAATCTTAAAAATACCAATAATATATCAAAAAATTCAGAAAAATAAAACTAATTCAATTCAAAATCTTAAAAATACATATAATATATCAAAAAATTCAGAAAAATAAAACTAATTCAATTAAAAATCTTAAAAATACAAATATTATATCAATAAATTCAGAAAAATAAAACTAATTCATTTAAAAATCTTAAAAATTCAAATAATATATCAAAAAATTCAGAAAAATAAAACTAATTCATTTAAAAATCTTTCCGCCTCCCTCTTCCCACCAGTTCTTCCCGGCCGCCTCTGTCTTCTCGTTGGCCCCCTCTTCCCGCCTCTTTCTTTCCGCCGACCCCCTCTTCCCGCCTCGTCTTCCCGCCACTTTCTTCCCGCCACTTTCTTCCCGCCACTTTCTTCCCGCCTCCTGTCTTCCCGCTCCCATTTTCCCCGCCATTTCTCACTACATATATGTAGCCCGGCTTGGCCAGCATTATCACATCTCTACAATCTCTCATCACTCATGGCTTCCACCGCACCCACTCTAACCTACCAGCAGGTGGAGGAGCTTTGCGCCTCGAACTACCCTTGCCCACCGGGCTACCGCGTCCCCGCCGGCTGGAGCCTAAGCGCCGGCGGCGTGCCGGTCCCTCCCGTCCCTCAGGGTACTGCGCGCCGGGCGGCCATCACGAACCACTACTACCTCGACCTCACGCCGGAGCAGCGGATGAATCCCCGCTGGCATCCCGATAACCAGCATACTTGGGACGCCTTCTTCATCAATCGGCGTGAGAGGGCGCTCGCCAGGTATGAGGAGGACGGTCTGCCTCCTGGAAACTTCCACGAGGCCGGCCGTCGGCTATGGTGGTACGGCCGGACTCTGCAGAGCGTCATGGACTACATCACGGCCGGCGATATCCCCCGCCTGCGCTACCCTCAGTTCGAGCCACGAGCGCCGCCCGACGACAGCGACGACAGCAGCGACGACGACGCCGGCAACTTAGAAGGCGACGACTACCAGTACAACGGCGGCGGCTATGAAGACTACGAGTATGCATATTATACGCCTAGGCAGGAGTATGACTAAATCACTCCAAATTTCATGTATGCAGGAGTATGACTTAGTCACTCCAAATTTCCTGTATGCAGGAGTATGACTTAGTCACTCCAATTTTCATGTATGCAGGAGTATGACTTAGTCACTCCAAATTTCATGTATCATCAGTGCTATCTCGAGTCAATTGAATCATTCGAAAATGGACACCAAACACATCACGGGTAATATAATTCACATGATTCATTCAACAAAGTTTGGTACAATAATAAATTATTACACATCATTTCTTCCCTTGTGTCCCTGCTTGCTTACGATTGTGCCGTATCCATGGAGCATCCTCATCATTTAACTTAATGCTTGGGTCGGTGTTCACTTTGAAGGGCGGAATTTCAGCAAACATATTATAATCTTCTGACATGTCTGTCTTGTCCTCCACTCCCACGATGTTTCTTTTCCCTGAAAGAACAATGTGGCGCTTTGGATCATCGCATGATGTACTGATCGTTTTCTTATCTTTCCGTTTCCTCGGTTTGCTACTCATGTCCTTCACATAGAAAACCTGAGCGACATCTTTCGCTAGGACGAATGGTTCGTCAAGGTAACCAAGATTGTTGAAATCCACCATTGTCATTCCGTATTGCTGGTCCACCTTTACCCCACCTCCTGTTAGCTTGAACCATTTGCACCGGAACAAAGGGACCCTAAAGGAGGGTCCATAGTCAAGTTCCCATATCTCCTCTATGTAACCATAATATGTGACCTTTTGCCCATTCTCGGTTGCTGCATCAAAGCGGACACCACTGTTTTGGTTGGTGCTCTTTTTATCTTGGGCGATCGTGTAAAATGTATTCCCATTTATCTCGTACCCTTGGAAAGTCGTTATAGTCGAAGATGGTGTCTTGGCCAACATGTACAGCTGATCTACAACCTTATTGTCACTCATTAAATGTTTTCTCAACCAACTGCCGAAAGTCTCCATGTGGGCCTTCCTAATCCAGGATTCAGGCTTCCCCGGGTTGTCCGAGCGTAAAATATTCTTGTGTTTCTCAAAGTACGGAGCCACCAAGCTGGAATTGGTCAGAACTGTGTGGTGTGCTTCAGTCTGTAACCGTGGTAGAACTTCTGGATTGATTACCTTCTGAGAGATTGCATTGAGGAATGCACATAGCTTCACAATGGCTACTCGAACATTTTCCGGCAGGAGCCCCCTCAAAGCAATCGGAAGCAATTGCGTCATAATCACGTGGCAGTCGTGAGACTTCAGGTTTTGGAACTTTTTCTCCGCCATGTTTATTATTCCCTTTATATTGGACGAGAATCCTGACGGGACCTTCATACTGCTCAGGCATTCAAAAAAGATGACCTTCTCTTCTTTGGTCAGAGCGTAGCTGGCACGACCTTGAAACCGTTCCGGATACAGGTCATCAGGGTCTTTCAAACTTTGCTGGTCCTGCCGTGCTTCCTTTGTATCATTTGACTTCCCATACACGCCCAAGAAGCTTAGGATGTTCACGCAAATATTCTTCGTAACGTGCATCACGTCGATTGCAGAGCGGACTTCTAGGACTTTCCAATATTCTAGCTCCCAGAATATAGATTTCTTCTTCCACATGGCTACGTGCCCGTCAGCTCCCTTCGGAACTGATTGTCCGCCAGGACCCTTTCCAAAGATGACTTTCAAATCCTTGACCATATCAAATACCTCAGCACCAGTGTGTTCCGCAGGCTTCGGCCGGTGATCTGCCTTGCCGTTGTAATGCTTGCCTTTCTTTCTTACTGGATGACCTTTCGGAAGAAATCGACGATGCCCAAGGTACACGTTCTTCTTACAATTTGGCAAATGTACACTTTGAGTCTCATGTAAGCAGTGCGTGCATGCATTGTATCCCTTATTTGACAGTCCCGAAAGGTTACTAAGAGCAGGCCAATCGTTGATGGTTACGAAAAGCAACGCTCGTAGGTCAAATTCCTCTTCTTTGTGCTCATCCCACACACGGACACCAGGTCTGCCCCACAGCTGTAAAAGCTCATCAACTAATGGCCTTAGGTACACATCGATGTCGTTGCCGGGTTGCTTCGGACCTTGGATGAGCACTGGCATCATAATGAACTTCCGCTTCATGCACAACCAAGGAGGAAGGTTGTAGATGCATAGAGTCACGGGCCAGGTGCTATGGCTGGAGCTCTGCTCGCCAAAAGGATTCATGCCATCCGTACTTAGACCAAATCTTATGTTCCTTGCGTCAGCTGCAAAATCTTTGAACTCTCTGTCGATCTTTCTCCATTGCGTTCCATCTGCGGGGTGTCTCAACTCCCCGTCCGACTTACGGTCCTCTTTGTGCCATCGCAACAACTTGGCATGCTCTTTGTTCCTGAACAGACGTTTCAACCGTGGTATTATAGGAGCATACCACATCACCTTGGCGGGAACCTTCTTCCTGGGTTTCTGGCCCTCAACATCGTCACCAGGGTCATCGCCTCTGATCTTATAACGCAATGCAGTGCATACCGGGCATTCATTCAAATTCTCGTATTCACCGCGGTAGAGGATGCAGTCGTTGATGCATGCATGTATCTTCAGAACCTCTAAACCTAGAGGGCAGACAACCTTCTTTGCTTCGTACGTACTGGCGGGCAACTCGTTATTCTTTGGAAACATATTCTTCAACATTTTCAGCAAGTCTTCAAATGCCGAGTCAGCTACACCTGCCTGTGCCTTCCATTTCAGCAAATCCAGTGTGCAGCCCAGCTTTTTCAGACCATCATCGCATCCGGGGTACAGCGCCTTCCTGTGATCCTCTAACATGCGATCCAAATTCTCCCTCTCTTTTTCAGTTTCGCAGCGTCTCCGTGCATCAGCAATGGTCCGACCAAGATCATCAACGGGATCATCACGTGCCTCTTCTTCACCTTCCCCTTCACCTTCCCCTTCACCTTCAGCATCCTCCATGAAAGTATCACCGAAATGAGCAAGATAGCTTTCATCGATGAAATCATCCCCTTCTTCATCTTCTTCCATTATAACCCCTCTTTCTCCATGCTTGGTCCAACAATTATAGCTTGGCATGAAACCGTGCCGAAGCAGGTGCAGCTGAACATCTCTTGAGGAAGAGTAACCCTTCTGATTCTTACATTTAACACATGGACAGATAACAAAACCCCCCTGCTTGTTCGCATTAGCCACTACGAGGAAATCATTCAAACCCGTACTGAACTCGCCGGAGAGTCGGTTACCGTACATCCATTGTCGATTCATCTGCATTATTATAATATAAAATATATAATTAACCATCATGCATTTGTTAAACTAACTAGCTACAAACAATATAAATTAAACAATGAACTACACACACATGCACATTTTATCAACGACACATCAAAGGTTCAAGTTGCTAACCGCGATCGAGGAGGAAAAAATAAATGAGAAAGCTCAAGTGTGGCTCCAACACTTCATATCATGTTTGTTTCATGCTCTTGGGGCATTTCATCAAACACCTTATGTGCATAAGAGGAACCAAAAGCAAACCTAACACCCACTTGTGAAGCTTGTGAAGAAAATGGCACCAAATGGCTAAGTGTTGGCTGCTGGGTGGGTATATATAGGGGCGGCTTTAGCCGTGGTTTGGCCAACCGCGACTAAAGGCCTTCGGGCACCTTTAGTCGCGGTTGGCCTGGCCAACCGCGGCTAAAGCCCCCCACGTGCAACGGCTGGCCACCGAGCGCCCTGGGCCCAGGCCTTTGGTCGCGGTTCGCCTCCCGAACCGCGACTAAAGGTACCATTAGTCGCGGTTCCTTTACCTTCGCGACTTATGGGGCTCACCGGAAGCCTGTTTTTCTAGTAGTGTGGGGAGAAGCTACGACGTGTTAGAGCAAGGCAGCAGATCAATGGCTAGACCCCAAGATGCAAGCACAGGCGTGGGATGCCCAACTCAGTTGATTAATTTGGTGATCCACCATGCTACCGGAGTTTGCATCAGCTGCGCTTGATTATATTCCGATCACGACACGCAGACTCAAGTACTATTTGGCTCAAGTTTATAGTTTAGCTCCATCAAAACAATTGCTCGAACTGACCACCCAATGTGCAAAGTCGATTCCAAATAGGTATTTTCTCCCCTATTGCATTTGCATCTAGACGATTCAATGAAGTCTGAATACCTGTACACATGTGTATATTCAAGGGTGTTAGCCACGACGACGAGATGATGCACGGCCATCTGGTCATTGACTGACGGCAGGCATCTGACAGGAGGCCGTTGGCCTGGATTGCTCAACCAAACGATGGGTCACAAAGGCATCCGCTCTTGGGATTCATTCGCAGATGGTGGTGCTGCGCCACAGGTTTGGCTTCATTGGTTTGGTCATGTATTTAAAACATTACATCTTGGTCTTTCACGTTCTAGCTTACGTCTTTATCGGAAAAAAAAACGTTCTAGCTTACATTGTAGCGGTAGGCTTTTGTGTTTTCCTCTGAACTGAACGTATAGAACATAAAAAAGAGTGAGCCGTGGAAATACTGTAATTCTCACGTGTGTATCCGTTGGGTTCTAAACATGTATCTGTTTAGAATTTCGGTCAAACGAGCTTACACAATACATTAACTCGGTGCAGTCACATTTTTTTTATTCAATATAAGAATAAGAAAACGGTACTCCTACCATATTTCCATAGGGCCGAAAAAATAGTCTTTCCACCGAATCAATCATGGCTGCTTACTCCAGATTATAACGAATTAGATGGAATATCATTTTTTACAAAAACTATATTCTATTATTATCATTGTTGAAAATAACTCATTGTGTGTGTTACCATACGATGGAATATCTGCACCACTAATATTCATTCAAGATTATAATGGGGCATATGAGACAAGTTTTGAAGGGTATGAGTGTACTTAGAAACCTTCAGTATGAAAATTGTATTAGATGGATAATGAAGCATACTTTCCATATGAAATTTGAAATATGAATAAAATTGAAGTGGGAAATTTTGATTCTCACTGGATTGCCATATAATATCCATAGATTAGTAGTTGGATTAACATATTGTAATATGTAGTAAACTACAAGTTCTAATACAAATACATTTGAGCATAATCAAAATATAAATAAACTATGGAGGGAGAGAGACTGTGTGAATGTTTAAGCTAATGCTGTAAATATACATCAATTACCATGCTAACTTTGATGAGTGAGCAATAACTGGTGGAGGTAAGTATGATCAGCATGCATGATGCATATGTAGATAGCCATCTATATATTCCCTGAACAGACAAATGCAACTAAAGAATTAGACGTGCATCAAGGAAGAGAATAGATGGTTTAAATACAAACCACACCAATATCTAGGTTTAGGTATTCATTGACAGCTGCTCAAATACATAATTGTCCAAGGATACACTACGAGACACAAAACGAAGGGGATGGAAGGAAAAAAAAAACATGAATATCAGAACAAATGTCTATATATTATTTTGGTTCGTCTTCAGCTCACATACTATGGTATCCACAATCTAATGTAGTTATTGTTAAAACTAAAGGTTTCATGCAACTTTGGAATACATACTAAGTTTAGTGTTGAACTAAATCCTCATACGGGGAAATATGTGTAGTCAAGGAAATATTATAAATTTAATAATTTATTTATGCATACTAGCCGCGCGGGCCATCCAGCTAGTTGATTTTTATGACAAAAGCATACAAAGGGAGTAAAACCAACATACCCGCATTCGCCGCTGCTACCAGCATGCGATGCCTCCACGAGTGCATTGACGGCTGCTGCAAATCCTCGGAAGGCATCTAGGTTTTGCAGATCGTCGATTGCCGCTGTCCGGCTAAGCTTAACCAGCATAGCTGCCGCCAAGATATCTCGGATTTGGACCACAGGCAGAAGCTGATTGGGGTCGAAGGATTGCCTGATTCGGAATTTGAAGTACCAAGCCCTCGGCTCCGATGATGGAAGTTTGGAACTCGGCCCGGCCAGAACCTCCCAAATCTGTGTGTGGCAGTGGATGCCCATCGGCATCCCCAATGCTGCCGACGCCGTGATGTGGTCGGTCGCACTTTGGTCCCCACTAAAGGCTGGGGCTGCAGCACGTCGCCGCCGCCCCCGACGTCCCCACGACGGCAACGCCATGGACCGAGGCGCTGAGTTTGTTGGCGAACCCGAAGCCCTGGATGGCAAGTGCTTCTTCACAATGGAAGCATCCTCACCCGGCGAGGTTCGCCCCCGGCGCATGCCTATGCTCCGACCAGCCCACTTTGCCGCTGCTGCCTGGGCTGCCGCCGATACCTGGGCCACCGCCGCTTCATGGGACCCCCCTCCCTCCTCTCCCTCTCCTAGATCAAAGGGCGCCAGGAGTCTAGCCACAGCAAGACACAGAGCCGCCTGCTTCATCGCACACCAATGGCACACAGACATTTGCGAGCTTTTAGCGCACACCCCTCCGAGGCTGAGTCGTGGAGCCTGGGTGCACGGGGCTAAGGCTGGAGGAGTCGCCATGGGACGAGGGGTGTCGAGTGCTCGGGCAAGTACGGGAAAGGCGAAGTTTTGCATAACCTTATATGATCACATCAATGCTTCTCAAGGAGCCAAATACTGTATGAGAAACCGGAAAAGTTTGAACGTTTGAAAACTTTGCCGGCATAATGCATCCTTCCAATGCACGCCTACGTACCCAACGTATACGCCAGCTAAGGTAGAAAGCCAACTCAATTGCTACTTTGTTGGCAAAATGTACCATGGCTCAATCTTAGGTCACACACCCATGAAGCCAAGTTAACTCATCTATCAATTGGTATATTTTGGTCATATTCAAAATTTTACTTGAAACTTGTTGGTCATGCCATTCTACTACTCGCCTAACACTTTTTCTACGCGGGAAGGAGGGGGGTATGATGCTACCCTGAATTTGTGGGACCGAGAAAAACTCACAAATACGAGCGATGCAACAAAAAGAAACACATCCGTCCCCCTCCCCGAGTGATTTGTCCTAGATATGAAATCAAACTACAAGTGGTTCGAAAAAGGCAATCGAAAAACATGGATTGTTCATCAGTTTGTACATAGCTAGGGAAAATACCAGAATGTCATATCAGTGTTTTAGAGAAGAGCCCTTCAAATAGTTTGGCACCATGTTGGACATCGTCCAGCTTAATTCCACCCAAACATGATTTTTTTTCGTTTGAATATGTCTAGACTTTGTTTATCATCTTCAATGCTTATTCTATGACATAAGAAGACTATGTGCTTTGGTTTTAATTTTTTGAATTTTTAATGCCCAATTGAATCTTGGTCAAACCCTAGGTTTGACCAAGATTTAAACAAGTTCAAAACATGAAAATGAAAAAGTAAGCCTGGATCCTTCTTAGTAACTCCAAAATGATTCTTTTGGAAGGTTTTCTTAAATTTCCATGTTTGAAACCCAAAACCACTTCTCTTCATGCTTGACTTCATAAACAGAGTTTAGGGTTAGGGTACGTATAGATACATGATTTTTCTGGTTTGAATATGTCTAGACCTTGTTTAATTTATCAACTTGAATGCTTATATGACATAAGAAGACTATGTGCTTTGATTTTTCATTTTCTTGATTTTTTCGATTTTTTATGCCCATTTGAATCTTTGGTCATGAAATCCGAGATTTGACAAAGATTTAAACAAGTTTAAAACATGAAAATGAAAAAGTAAGCATGGGTCCTTTTTATTCACTCCAAAATGAAGCTTTTGGGAGGTTTTTGAAATTTCCATGTTTGAAACCCAAAACCACTTCTCTTCATCGATCCTTGACTTCCTAAGACAGAGTTTAGGGTTAATTAATTCGGGGGCAGATACATGCTTTTCTGGTATGAATATATATGTGTGGACCTTGTTAATCAACTTGAATGCTTACTATATGACATAAGAAGACTATGTGCTTTGATTTTTCATTATTTTAATTTTTTGAACTTTTATGCCCATTTGTATCTTGGTCAAATCCTAGGTTTGACCAAGATTTAAAACATGAAAATGAAAAATTAAGCCTGGATCCACTACAAGAAAAGTTGCCAAACTTTTCTTGTAGTGATCCTTCTTAATTAGTAACTTCAAAATGAAGCTTTTGGAAGGTTTTTGAAATTTCCATGTCTGAAACCCAAAACACCTCTTCATGATTGACTTCATAAGACAAATCGAGTTTAGGGTTAGGGGTAGATACATGATTTTTCTAGTTTGAATATGTCTAGACCTGGCTTATCAACTTGAATGCTTAGTATATGACATAAGAAGACGTACTATGTGCATTGGTTTTTCATTTATTTGATTTGTTTTGAATTTTTATGCCGAATCAAATTTTGGTCAAATCATAGGTTTAACCAAGATTTAAACAAGTTTAAAACATTAAAATGAAAAATTAAGCATGGATCCTTCTTAGTCACTCCAAAATGAAGCTTTTGGGAGGCTTTTGAAATGTCTATGTTTGAAACCCAAAACCACTTCTCTTCATGCTTGACTTCATAAGACAGATGAGTTTAGGGTTAGGGGTAGATACATGATTTTTCTGGTTTGAATAGGTCTAGACCTTGTTATCAAGTTGAATGGCTTACTATGTGACATAAGAAGACTATGTGCTTTGGTTTTTCATTTTTGATTTTTTCGATTGTTTTTATGCCCATTTGAATCTTGGCCAAATCCTAGGTTTGAACAAGAATTTAAACAAGTTTAAAACATGAAAATGAAAAGGTAAGCATGGATCCTTCTTAGTCAGTCCGAAATGAAGCTTTTGGGCGGTTTTCGAAATTTCCATGTTTGAAAACCCAAACCACTTCTCTTCATGCTTGACTTCATAAGACAAATTTAGGGTTAGGGGTATAGATACATGATTTTTCTTGTTTGATATGTCTAGATATTGTTTATCAACTTGAATGCTTACAATATATGTGACGTAAGAAGACTATGTGTTATGGTTTTTCATTTTTGGGGGTTTTTTCGAATTTTTTATGCACACTTGAATCTTGGTCAAATCCTAGCTAGCTAGGTTTAACCAAGATTTAAACAAGTTTAAAACATGAAAATGAAAAGGTAAGCCTGGATCCTCCTTAGTCACTCTAAAATGAAGCTTTTGGGAGGTTTGTGAAATTTCCATCTTTGAAACCCAAAACCACTTAAGACAAAGTTTATGGTTAGGGGTAGATACATAATTTTTCTTGTTTAAAATATGTCTAGACCTTGTTTATCAACTTGAATTCTTACTATTATATGACATAAGAAGGCTATATATGTTCTTTGGTTTTTCATTTTTTGATTTTTTTCGAATTTTTTATGCAAATTTAAATCTTGGTCAAATCCTATGTTTGACCAAGATTTAAACAAGTTTAAAACATGAAAATGAAAAGGTAATCATGGATCCTTCTTACTCACACTCTAGAATGAAGCTTTTGGGAGGTTTTTGAAATTTCCATGTTTGAAACCCAAACCCACTTCTTTTAATTCATGCTTAGCTTCGATCATAAGACAAAGTTTAGGGTTAGGGGTAGATACATGATTTTTTTGGTTTGAATATGTCTAGACCTTGTTTATCAACTAATTCTTACTATATTACATAAGAAGGCTATGTTCTTTGGTTTTTCATTTTTTCTGTTTTTTTCTAATTTTTTATGCCCATATGAATATTGGTCAAATCCTAGGTTAATTTGACAAATATTTAAACAAGTTTAAAACATGAAAATGTGAAGGTAAGCCTGGATCCATCTTAATCACTGTAAAATGAAGCTTTTGGGAGGTTTTTGAAATTTCCATGTTTGAAACCCAAATCCACTTCTCTTCATGCTTGACTTCATAAGACAAAGTATAGGGTTATGCATGGGTAGATACATGCTTTTCTGGTTTCAATATGTATACACCTTGTTTATCAACTTGAATACTTGCTATATATATGACATAAGAAGGCTATGTGCTTTGGGTTTTTTATTTTTTTTATTTTTTCTAAAATTTATGCCCATTTGAATCTTGGCCAAATCCTAGGTTTGACCAAGATTTAAAAAGTTTGAACCATGAAAATGAGAAGGTAAGCTAGCCTGGATCCTTCTTATTCATTCCAAAATGAAGCTTTTGGGAGGTTTGTGAAATTTCCATGTTTGAAACCTAAAACCACTTCTCTTCATGCTTGGCTTCATAAGACAGAGATTAGGGTTAGGGGTAGATACATGCTTTTTCTGGTTTGAATATGTCTAGACCTTGTTTATCAACTTGAATGCTTACTATATATGACATAAGAAGACTATGTTCTTTGGTTTTTCATTTTTTGATTTTTTATGCCCATTTGAATCTTGGTCAAATCCTAGGATTGACCAAGATTTAAACAAGTTTAATTAAAACATGAAAATGAAAAGGTAAGCCTGGATCCTTCTTAGTCACTCTAAAATGAAGCTTTTGGGAGGTTTTTGAAATTTCCATGTTTGAAACCCAAAACCACTTAAGACAGAGTTTATGGTTAGGTGTAGATACATGATTTTCTTATTTGAATATGTCTACATTGACCTTGTTTATCAACTAGAATGCTTACTATATGACATAACAAGGTCATATATGTGCTTTGGTTTTTATTATTTTGATTATTTCGAATTTTTTATGCCCATTTAAATCTTGGTCAAATCCTATGTTTGACCAATGAAAAGGGAATCATGGATCCTTAGCTTCTTAGTCACACTATAGAATGGAGCTTTTGGGAGGTTTTTGAAATTTCCATGTTTGAAACCCAAAACCACTTCTTATGTCATATAGTAAGCATTAAAGTTGATAACTCTGTCTTATGAAGTCAAGCATGCATGAAGAGAAGTGGGCTTATTTGGTTTCAAACATGGAAATTTAAAACCCTCCCAAGAGCTACATTTTGGAGTGACTAAGAAAGATATATAGATGCTTAATTTTTCATATTCATGATTTAAACTTGTTTAAACCATGGTCAAACCTAGGATTTGACCAAGATTCAAATGGGCATAAAATTTAAAAAAAATCGAAAAATGAAAAACCAAGGCACATAGTATTCTTATGTCATATAGTAAGCATTCAATTAAGTTGATAAACAAGGTGTAGACATATTCAAACCAGGAAAATCATGTATCTACCCCTAACCCTAGCTAAACTATGTCTTATGAAGTCTATGCATGAGAAGTGGTTTTTAGTTTCAAACGTTTAAGCCAAAAGCCCCTTTTCAAATATTTCAAACTTATTCAAATTTTGGTTCAAATTTGAAAGACATATAAGTTATAGCACACATAGTGCATACATTTTCACACATACTGCACTAGATGCTAACCCTATAGTTTGAGGCCATTTGGGTGACCTAGGTCGAAAAAATTCTTGGATTAGAATCGTGTTGTTCGAACCCCGTAGTTGGATTTTTTGAACCCTTGATCTGTAGAACTGGGCAAAACCCTAGTTTAACCTATTTAATTATAGATTGGAAATCGATTTTTCTACGAGTACTACCTTTTTATTATTACTATGCAGCACATGGGTGTTTGCCCGTCGAGTGAAACTCGGAGGAAGAGGGATCACTCGGAAGGAGAGAAGAAGGGAGAGCATTATGGTGTCTTCCCTTTTTCGGGTGATGATGTTGACTTTTGTGCAGGGTTTGTCAGTGAGCAGGAGGTGCGAGCGAGCGAGCGAGTCGAGCGAGGCCGAGAATGAGAGAGATTTGTTTTTTGTGAGAGGGACAACCGAAGGATCCAGAAGGACCCACAGACTTCCAATACGCATCCTGATGCGTCTTCTCTTGACAAAGAAGATGGCTGGGAGTTTGCGTACCTATTGCACGTGACTTGTGCTCACTGAAGTGTGGGACCACACGCGTGGGCACCACACGTAAGTGACAGACCTGTTGGTGTAAAAACTCGGTTGATTATTATAGTGCATTAGAACAAAGTTTCCTATGGATTCAAGGGTAGGAAATCCAAGTTAACTCATTTACATGACATTTTTTTTCCATGAAGCAAAGTTAACACTATCAATTGGTACATTTGGGAGTGACTAAGAAGGATCAAGGCTTACTTATTCGTTTAATTTCACGTGTTAAACTTGTCTAAATCTTGTTCAAACCTAGGATTTGACCAAGATTCAAATGGGCAAAAAAATAAATAAAAAACAGAAAAATGAAAAACCAAATCACATAGTCTTCTTATGTCATATAGTAAGCACTAAAGTTGATAAACAAGGTCTAGAAATATCAAACCATACCAATCATGTATCTACCCCCTAACCCCTAAACTATGTCTTATGAAGTCAAGCATGAAGAGAAGTGGTTTTGGGTTTCAAACATGGAAATTTCAAAAACCTCCCAAAAACTACATTTTAGAGTGACTAAGAAGGATACATGCTTCCCTTTCCATATTCATGTTTTAAGCTTGTTTAATTATCTTGGTCAAACCTAGGATTTGACAAGATTCAAATGGGCATCAAAATTGAAAAAAATCTGAAAAAAAAGAAAAACAAAATCAAATAGTTTTCTTATGTCATATAGTAAGCATTAAAGTTGATAAACAAGGTCTAGACATATTCAAACTAGACAAATCATGTATCTACCCCCTAACCCCTGAACTCTCTGTCTTATGAAGTCAAGCATACGAAGAGAAGTGGTTTTGGGTTTCAAACATGGAAATTTGAAAAACCTCCCAAAAACTTCATTTTAGAGTGACAAAGAAGGATACATGCTTCCCTTTTCATATTCATGTTTTAAGCTTGTTTAAATTATCTTGGTCAAACCTAGGATTTGACAAGATTCAAATGGGCATCAAAATTAAAAAAAATCAGAAAAAAGAAAAACCAAAGCAAATAGTTTTCTTATGTCATATAGTAACTAGACAAATCATGTATCTATACCCCGGCCCTAACCCCTAAACTCCGTCTTATGAAGTCAAGCATATGAAGAGAAGTGGTTTTGGGTTTCAAACATGGAAATTTCAAAAAACCCTCCCAAAAGCTTCATTTTAGAGTGACTAAGAAGGATCCATGCATGCTTACCTTTGCATTTTCATATTTTAAACTTGTTTAAATCATTATCAAGCCTAGGATTTGACCAAGATACAAATGGGTGGGCACAAAATTCAAAAAAATCAGAAAAATGAAAAACAAAAGCACATAGTCTTCTTATGCCATATCGTGTATGCACTCAAGTTAAACGAGGTCTAGGTATATCCAAACCAGACAAATCATGTATCTACACCCTGTCGATCTTATGAAGTCTAGCATAAAGAGAAGTCGTTTTGGGTTTCAAACATGCATGGAAATTTCAAGAACATCCCAAAAGCTTCATTTTAGAGTGACTAAGAAGGATATATACATGCTTCCCTTTTCATGTTCATGTTTTAAACTTGTTTAAATCTTGGTCAAACCTAGGATTTGACCAAGATTCAAATATATGGGCATAAAATTCAAAAAAAAACAGAAAAATCAAAAACCAAGGCACATAGTCTTCTTATATCATATAGTAAACAATCAATTAAGTTGATAAACCAGGTCTAGACATATTCAAACCAGGAAAATCATGTATCTACCCCTAACCCTAGCTAAACTCTGTCTTATGAAGTCAAGCATGAAGAGAAGTGGTTTTTGGTTTCAAACGTTTAAGCCAAAAGGTAAGCATGGATCCTCCTTAGTTAGTCACTGTAAAATGAAGCTTTTGGGAGGTTTGTGAAATTTCCATGTTTGAAACCCAAAACCACTTAAGACAGAGTTTATGGTTAGGTGTGTAGATACATGATTTTTCTTGTTTGAATATGTCTAGACCTTGTTTATCAACTTGAATGCTTACTATATGACATAAGAAGGCTATATATATGTGTGCTTTGGTTTTTTTTTTTTGACTTTTTCTGAACTTTTACGCCCATTTGAATCTTGGTCAAATACTAGGTTTGACCAAGGTTAAAACAAGTTTAAAACATGGCAATGAAAAGGTAAGCATGGATCATTCTTAGTCTCTCTAAAATGAAGCTTTTGGGAGGTTTTTGAAATTTCCATGTTTGAAACCCAAAATCACTTCTCTTCATATGCTTGGCTTCATAAGACAAAGATTAGGGTTTAGGGGTAGATATATACATGTTTTGGGAGGTTTTTGAAATTTCCATGTTTGAAACCCAAATCCACTTATCTTCATCCTTGACGTCTTCATAAGACAAAAGTATAGGGTTATGCATGGGTAGATACATGCTTTTTTCTGGTTTGAATATGTATAGACCTTGTTTAATTATCAACTTAATTGAATGCTTACTATATATATGACATAAGAAGGCTATATATGTGCTTTGTTTTTTCATTTTTTGATTTTTTCCTGATTTTTTATGCCCATTTGAATCTTGGTCAAATCCTAGGTTTGATCAAGATTTAAACAAGTTTAAAAAATGAAAATGAAAAGGTAAGCCTGGATCCTTCTTAGTCACTATAAAATGAAGCTTTTGGGAGGTTTGTGAAATTTCCATGTTTGAAACAAAAGCACTTCTCTTCATGCTTGACTTCATAAGACAGAGTTAGGGTTAGGGGGTGTAGATACATGATTTGTCTGGTTTGAATATGTCCAAATCTTATTTATCAACTTTTGAATGCATGCTACTCTCTCAAAGAAAAACTTTTGAATGCTTACTATATGACATAAGAAGACTATATGCTTTTAAAATTCAAACATATGGTAAGCATTCTTATGTCATATAGTAAGCATTAAAGTTGATAAACAAGCAAGGTTTGGACATATTCAAACCAGACAAATCATGTATCTACCCCCTAACCCCTAATTAAATTGTCTTATGAAGTCTAGCATGAAGAAGTGGTTTTGGGTTTCAAACATGGAAATTTCAAAAACCTCCCAAAAACTTCATTTAGAGTGACTAAGAAGGATATACAAGCTTCCCTTTTAATTTTCATGTTTTAAACTTGTTTAAATCTTGGTCAAACCTCTAGGATTTGACCAAAAGATTCAAATGGGCATAGAAATTCATAAAAAATCAAAAGAATGAAAAACCAAAGGAACATAACATTCTTATGCCATATATATATAGTAAGCATTCAAGTTGATAAACAAGGTCTAGACATATTCAAACCAGAAAATCATGTATATATCTACCCCTAACCCTAAACTCTGTCTTATGAAGTCAAGCATGCATGAAGAGAAGTGGTTTTTGGTTTCAAACATGGAAATTTCGAAAACCCTCCCAAGAGCTACATTTTGGAGTGACTAAGAAGGATATATAGATGCTTAGTTTTTCATATTCATGATTTAAACTTGTTTAAACCATGTTCAAACCTAGGATTTGACCAAGATTCAAATGGGCATAAAATTTTAAAAAAATCAAAAAAAAAAAACAAGGCACATAGTATTCTTATGTCATATAGTAAGCATTCAATTAAGTTGATAAACAAGGTCTAGACATATTCAAACCAGGAAAATCATGCATCTACCCCCTAACCCTAGCTAAACTCTGTCTTATGAAGTCAAGCATGCATGAAGAGAAGTGGTTTTTGGTTTCAAACGTTTAAGCCAAAAGCCCCTTTTCAAATATTTCAAACTTATTCAAATTTGGTTCAAATTTGAAAGACATACAAGTTATAGCACACATAGTGCATACATTTTCACACATACTGCACTAGATGCTAACCCTATAGTTTGAGGCCATTTGGGTGACCTAGGTCGAAAAAATTCTTGGATTAGAATCGTGTTGTTCGAACCCCGTAGTTGGATTTTTTTGAACCCTTGATCTGTAGAACTGGGCAAAACCCTAGTTTAACCTATTTAATTATAGATTGGAAATCGATTTTTCTACGAGTACTACCTTTTTATTATTACTATGCAGCACATGGGTGTTTGCCCGTCGAGTGAAACTCGGAGGAAGAGGGATCACTCGGAAGGAGAGAAGAAGGGAGAGCATTATGGTGTCTTCCCTTTTTCGGGTGATGATGTTGACTGTTGTGCAGGTTTTGTCAGTGAGCAGGAGGTGCGAGCGAGTCGAGCGAGGCCGAGAATGAGAGATTTTTTTTGTGAGAGGGACAACCGAAGGATCCAGAAGGACCCACAGACTTCCAATACGCATCCTGATGCGTCTTCTCTTGACAAAGAAGATGGCTGGGAGTTTGCGTACCTATTGCAGGTGACTTGTGCTCACTGAAGTGTGGGACCACACGCGTGGGCACCACACGTAAGTGACAGACCTGTTGGTGTAAAAACTCGGTTGATTATTATAGTGCATTAGAACAAAGTTTCCTATGGATTCAAGGGTAGGAAATCCAAGTTAACTCATTTACATGACATTTTTTTTCCATGAAGCAAAGTTAACACTATCAATTGGTACATTTGGGAGTGACTAAGAAGGATCAAGGCTTACTTATTCGTTTAATTTCACGTGTTAAACTTGTCTAAATCTTGTTCAAACCTAGGATTTGACCAAGATTCAAATGGGCAGAAAAATAAAAAAAAACAGAAAAATGAAAAACCAAATCACATAGTCTTCTTATGTCATATAGTAAGCACTAAAGTTGATAAACAAGGTCTAGAAATATCAAACCATACCAATCATGTATCTACCCCTAACCCCTAAACTATGTCTTATGAAGTCAAGCATGAAGAGAAGTGGTTTTGGGTTTCAAACATGGAAATTTCAAAAACCTCCCAAAAACTACATTTTAGAGTGACTAAGAAGGATACATGCTTCCCTTTCATATTCATGTTTTAAGCTTGTTTAAATTATCTTGGTCAAACCTAGGATTTGACAAGATTCAAATGGGCATCAAAATTGAAAAAAATCTGAAAAAAAGAAAAACAAAAGCAAATAGTTTTCTTATGTCATATAGTAAGCATTCAAGTTGATAAACAAGGTCTAGACATATTCAAACTAGACAAATCATGTATCTATACCCCCTAACCCCTGAACTCTCTGTCTTATGAAGTCAAGCATACGAAGAGAAGTGGTTTTGGGTTTCAAACATGGAAATTTGAAAAACCTCCCAAAAACTTCATTTTAGAGTGACAAAGAAGGATACATGCTTCCCTTTTCATATTCATGTTTTAAGCTTGTTTAAATTATCTTGGTCAAACCTGGGATTTGACAAGATTCAAATGGGCATCAAAATTGAAAAAAATCAGAAAAAAGAAAAACCAAAGCAAATAGTTTTCTTATGTCATATAGTAACTAGACAAATCATGTATCTATACCCGGCCCTAACCCCTAAACTCCATCTTATGAAGTCAAGCATTTGAAGAGAAGTGGTTTTGGGTTTCAAACATGGAAATTTCAAAAAACCCTCCCAAAAGCTTCATTTTAGAGTGACTAATTAAGAAGGATCCATGCATGCTTACCTTTGCATTTTCATATTTTAAACTTGTTTAAATCATTATCAAGCCTAGGATTTGACCAAGATACAAATGGGTGGGCACAAAATTCAAAAAAATCAGAAAAATGAAAAACAAAAGCACATAGTCTTCTTATGCCATATCGTGTATGCACTCAAGTTAAACGAGGTCTAGGTATATCCA
Organism: Lolium multiflorum; assembly: GCA_030979885.1. Lineage (NCBI taxonomy): Eukaryota > Viridiplantae > Streptophyta > Magnoliopsida > Poales > Poaceae > Lolium > Lolium multiflorum. Next base: position 164,652,034 of record CM061753.1, on the reverse strand, counting down.
AACCAGACAAATCATGTATCTACACCCTGTCGATCTTATGAAGTCTAGCATGAAGAGAAGTCGTTTTGGGTTTCAAACATGCATGGAAATTTCAAGAACATCCCAAAAGCTTCATTTTAGAGTGACTAAGAAGGATATATACATGCTTCCCTTTTCATTTTCATGTTTTAAACTTGTTTAAATCTTGGTCAAACCTAGGATTTGACCAAGATTCAAGTATATGGGCATAAAATTTAAAAAAAACAGAAAAATTAAAAGCCAAGGCACATAGTCTTCTTATGTCATATAGTAAACAATCAATTAAGTTGATAAACCAGGTCTAGACATATTCAAACCAGGAAAATCATGTATCTACCCCCTAACGCCCTAGCTAAACTCTGTCTTATGAAGTCAAGCATGCATGAAGAGAAGTGGTTTTTGGTTTCAAACGTTTAAGCCAAAAGGTAAGCATGGATCCTCCTTAATTAGTCACTGTAAAATGAAGCTTTTTGGAGGTTTGTGAAATTTCCATGTTTGAAACCCAAAACCACTTAAGACAGAGTTTATGGTTAGGTGTGTAGATACATGATTTTTCTTGTTTGAATATGTCTAGACCTTGTTTATCAACTTGAATGCTTACTATATGACATAAGAAGGCTATGTATATGTGTGCTTTGGTTTTTCATTTTTTGACTTTTTCTGAACTTTTACGCCCATTTGAATCTTGGTCAAATACTAGGTTTGACCAAGGTTAAAACAAGTTTAAAACATGGCAATGAAAAGGTAAGCATGGATCTTTCTTAGTCTCTCTAAAATGAAGCTTTTGGGAGGTTTTTGAAATTTCCATGTTTGAAACCCAAAATCACTTCTCTTCATATGCTTGGCTTCATAAGACAAAGATTAGGGTTAGGGGTAGATATATACATGTTTTGGGAGGTTTTTGAAATTTCCATGTTTGAAACCCAAATCCACTTCTCTTCATCCTTGACGTCGTCATAAGACAAAAGTATAGGGTTATGCATGGGTAGATACATGCTTTTTTCTGGTTTGAATATGTATAGACCTTGTTTAATTATCAACTTAATTGAATGCTTACTATATATATGACATAAGAAGGCTATATATGTGCTTTGTTTTTTCATTTTTTGATTTTTTCCTGATTTTTTATGCCCATTTGAATCTTGGTCAAATCCTAGGTTTGATCAAGATTTAAACAAGTTTAAAAAATGAAAATGAAAAGGTAAGCCTGGATCCTTCTTAGTCACTGTAAAATGAAGCTTTTGGGAGGTTTGTGAAATTTCCATGTTTGAAACCCAAAAGCACTTCTCTTCATGCTTGACTTCATAAGACAGAGTTTAGGGTTAGGGGTGTAGATACATGATTTGTCTGGTTTGAATATGTCCAAATATTATTTATCAACTTTTGAATGCATGATACTCTCTCAAAGAAAAACTTTTGAATGCTTACTATATGACATAAGAAGACTATATGCTTTTAAAATTCAAACATATGGTAAGCATTCTTATGTCATATAGTAAGCATTCAAGTTGATAAACAAGCAAGGTTTGGACATATTCAAACCAGACAAATCATGTATCTACCCCCTAACCCCTAATTAAATTGTCTTATATATGAAGTCTAGCATGAAGAGAGGTGGTTTTGGGTTTCAAACATGGAAATTTCAAAAACCTCCCAAAAACTTCATTTTAGAGTGACTAAGAAGGATATACAAGCTTCCCTTTTCATTTTCATGTTTTAAACTTGTTTAAATCTTGGTCAAACCTCTAGGATTTGACCAAAAGATTCAAATGGGCATAGAAATTCATAAAAAATCAAAAGAATGAAAAACCAAAGGAACATAACATTCTTATGTCATATATATATATATATATATATATATATATATATATAGTAAGCATTCAAGTTGATAAACAAGGTCTAGACATATTCAAACCAGAAAATCATGTATATATCTACCCCTAACCCTAAACTCTGTCTTATGAAGTCAAGCATGCATGAAGAGAAGTGGTTTTTGGTTTCAAACATGGAAATTTCGAAAACCCTCCCAAGAGCTACATTTTGGAGTGACTAAGAAGGATATATAGATGCTTAATTTTTCATATTCATGATTTAAACTTTTTTAAACCATTTTCAAACCTAGGATTTGACCAAGATTCAAATGGGCATAAATTTTTTAAAAAAATCAAAAAATAAAAAAACAAGGCACATAGTATTCTTATGTCATATAGTAAGTATTCAATTAAGTTGATAAACAAGGTCTAGACATATTCAAACCAGGAAAATCATGCATCTACCCCTAACCCTAGCTAAACTCTGTCTTATGAAGTCAAGCATGCATGAAGAGAAGTGGTTTTTGGTTTCAAACGTTTAAGCCAAAAGCCCCTTTTCAAATATTTCAAACTTATTCAAATTTGGTTCAAATTTGAAAGACATACAAGTTATAGCACACATAGTGCATACATTTTCACACATACTGCACTAGATGCTAACCCTATAGTTTGAGGCCATTTGGGTGACCTAGGTCGAAAAAATTCTTGGATTAGAATCGTGTTGTTCGAACCCCGTAGTTGGATTTTTTTGAACCCTTGATCTGTAGAACTGGGCAAAACCCTAGTTTAACCTATTTAATTATAGATTGGAAATCGATTTTTCTACGAGTACTACCTTTTTATTATTACTATGCAGCACATGGGTGTTTGCCCGTCGAGTGAAACTCGGAGGAAGAGGGATCACTCGGAAGGAGAGAAGAAGGGAGAGCATTATGGTGTCTTCCCTTTTTGGGTGATGATGTTGACTTTTGTGCAGGGTTTGTCAGTGAGCAGGAGGTGCGAGCGAGCGAGCGAGTCGAGCGAGGCCGAGAATGAGAGAGATTTGTTTTTTGTGTGAGAGGGACAACCGAAGGATCCAGAAGGACCCACAGACTTCCAATACGCATCCTGATGCGTCTTCTCTTGACAAAGAAGATGGCTGGGAGTTTGCGTACCTATTGCACGTGACTTGTGCTCACTGAAGTGTGGGACCACACGCGTGGGCACCACACGTAAGTGATAGACCTGTTGGTGTAAAAACTCGGTTGATTATTATAGTGCATTAGAACAAAGTTTCCTATGGATTCAAGGGTAGGAAATCCAAGTTAACTCATTTACATGACATTATTTTTTCCATGAAGCAAAGTTAACACTATCAATTGGTACATTTTGGAGTGACTAAGAAGGATCAAGGCTTACTTATTCGTTTAATTTCACGTGTTAAACTTGTCTAAATCTTGTTCAAACCTAGGATTTGACCAAGATTCAAATGGGCAGAAAAATAAATAAAAAACAGAAAAATGAAAAACCAAATCACATAGTCTTCTTATGTCATATAGTAAGCACTAAAATTGATAAACAAGGTCTAGAAATATCAAACCATACAAATCATGTATATACCCCCTAACCCCTAAACTATGTCTTATGAAGTCAAGCATGAAGAGAAGTGGTTTTGGGTTTCAAACATGGAAATTTCAAAAACCTCCCAAAAACTACATTTTAGAGTGACAAAGAAGGATACATGCTTCCCTTTTCATATTCATGTTTTAAGCTTGTTTAAATTATCTTGGTCAAACCTAGGATTTGACAAGATTCAAATGGGCATCAAAATTGAAAAAAAATCTGAAAAAAGAAAAACAAAAGCAAATAGTTTTCTTATGTCATATAGTAAGCATTAAAGTTGATAAACAAGGTCTAGACATATTCAAACTAGACAAATCATGTATCTATACCCCCTAACCCCTGAACTCTCTGTCTTATGAAGTCAAGCATACGAAGAGAAGTGGTTTTGGGTTTCAAACATGGAAATTTGAAAAACCTCCCAAAAACTTCATTTTAGAGTGACAAAGAAGGATACATGCTTCCCTTTTCATATTCATGTTTTAAGCTCGTTTAAATTATCTTGGTCAAACCTGGGATTTGACAAGATTCAAATAGGCATCAAAATTGAAAAAAAATCAGAAAAAAGAAAAACCAAAGCAAATAGTTTTCTTATGTCATATAGTAACTAGACAAATCATGTATCTATACCCCGGCCCTAACCCCTAAACTCCGTCTTATGAAGTCAAGCATATGAAGAGAAGTGGTTTTGGGTTTCAAACATGGAAATTTCAAAAAACCCTCCCAAAAGCTTCATTTTAGAGTGACTAATTAAGAAGGATCCATGCATGCTTACCTTTGCATTTTCATATTTTAAACTTGTTTAAATCATTATCAAGCCTAGGATTTGACCAAGATACAAATGGGTGGGCACAAAATTCAAAAAAATCAGAAAAATGAAAAACAAAAGCACATAGTCTTCTTATGCCATATCGTGTATGCACTCAAGTTAAACGAGGTCTAGGTATATCCAAACCAGACAAATCATGTATCTACACCCTGTCGATCTTATGAAGTCTAGCATGAAGAGAAGTCGTTTTGGGTTTCAAACATGCATGGAAATTTCAAGAACATCCCAAAAGCTTCATTTTAGAGTGACTAAGAAGGATATATACATGCTTCCCTTTTCATTTTCATGTTTTAAACTTGTTTAAATCTTGGTCAAACCTAGGATTTGACCAAGATTCAAATATATGGGCATAAAATTCAAAAAAAACATAAAAATTAAAAGCCAAGGCACATAGTCTTCTTATGTCATATAGTAAACAATCAATTAAGTTGATAAACCAGGTCTAGACATATTCAAACCAGGAAAATCATGTATCTACCCCCTAACGCCCTAGCTAAACTCTGTCTTATGAAGTCAAGCATGCATGAAGAGAAGTGGTTTTTGGTTTCAAACGTTTAAGCCAAAAGGTAAGCATGGATCCTCCTTAATTAGTCACTGTAAAATGAAGCTTTTGGGAGGTTTGTGAAATTTCCATGTTTGAAACCCAAAACCACTTAAGACAGAGTTTATGGTTAGGTGTGTAGATACATGATTTTTCTTGTTTGAATATGTCTAGACCTTGTTTATCAACTTGAATGCTTACTATATGACATAAGAAGGCTATGTATATGTGTGCTTTGGTTTTTCATTTTTTGACTTTTTCTGAACTTTTACGCCCATTTGAATCTTGGTCAAATACTAGGTTTGACCAAGGTTAAAACAAGTTTAAAACATGGCAATGAAAAGGTAAGCATGGATCTTTCTTAGTCTCTCTAAAATGAAGCTTTTGGGAGGTTTTGAAATTTCCATGTTTGAAACCCAAAATCACTTCCTTCATATGGCTTCATAAGACAAAGATTAGGGTTAGGGGTAGATATATACATGTTTTGGGAGGTTTTTGAAATTTCCATGTTTGAAACCCAAATCCACTTCTCTTCATCCTTGACGTCTTCATAAGACAAAAGTATAGGGTTATGCATGGGTAGATACATGCTTTTTTCTGGTTTGAATATGTATAGACCTTGTTTAATTATCAACTTAATTGAATGCTTACTATATATATGACATAAGAAGGCTATATATGTGCTTTGTTTTTTCATTTTTTGATTTTTTCCTGATTTTTTATGCCCATTTGAATCTTGGTCAAATCCTAGGTTTGATCAAGATTTAAACAAGTTTAAAAAATGAAAATGAAAAGGTAAGCCTGGATCCTTCTTAGTCACTGTAAAATGAAGCTTTTGGGAGGTTTGTGAAATTTCCATGTTTGAAACCCAAAACCACTTAAGACAGAGTTTAGGGTTAGGGGGTGTAGATACATGATTTGTCTGGTTTGAATATGTCCAAATCTTATTTATCAACTTTTGAATGCATGCTACTCTCTCAAAGAAAAACTTTTGAATGCTTACTATATGACATAAGAAGACTATATGCTTTTAAAATTCAAACATATGGTAAGCATTCTTATGTCATATAGTAAGCATTCAAGTTGATAAACAAGCAAGGTTTGGACATATTCAAACCAGACAAATCATGTATCTACCCCCTAACCCCTAATTAAATTGTCTTATGAAGTCTAGCATGAAGAGAGGTGGTTTTGGGTTTCAAACATGGAAATTTCAAAAACCTCCCAAAAACTTCATTTTAGAGTGACTAAGAAGGATATACAAGCTTCCCTTTTCATTTTCATGTTTTAAACTTGTTTAAATCTTGGTCAAACCTCTAGGATTTGACCAAAAGATTCAAATGGGCATAGAAATTCATAAAAAATCAAAAGAATGAAAAACCAAAGGACATGACATTTAAACTTGTTAAATCTTGGTCAAACCTCTAGGATTTGACCAAAAGATTCAAATGGGCATAGAAATTCATAAAAAATCAAAAGAATGAAAAACCAAAGAACATAACATTCTTATGTCATATATATATATATAGTAAGCATTCAAGTTGATAAACAAGGTCTAGACATATTCAAACCAGAAAATCATGTATATATCTACCCCTAACCCTAAACTCTGTCTTATGAAGTCAAGCATGCATGAAGAGAAGTGGTTTTTGGTTTCAAACATGGAAATTTCGAAAACCCTCCCAAGAGCTACATTTTGGAGTGACTAAGAAGGATATATAGATGCTTACTTTTTCATATTCATGATTTAAACTTTTTTAAACCATGTTCAAACCTAGGATTTGACCAAGATTCAAATGGGCATAAAATTTTAAAAAATCAAAAAATAAAAAAACAAGGCACATAGTATTCTTATGTCATATAGTAAGCATTCAATTAAGTTGATAAACAAGGTCTAGACATATTCAAACCAGGAAAATCATGCATCTACCCCCTAACCCTAGCTAAACTCTGTCTTATGAAGTCAAGCATGCATGAAGAGAAGTGGTTTTTGGTTTCAAACGTTTAAGCCAAAAGCCCCTTTTCAAATATTTCAAACTTATTCAAATTTGGTTCAAATTTGAAAGACATACAAGTTATAGCACACATAGTGCATACATTTTCACACATACTGCACTAGATGCTAACCCTATAGTTTGAGGCCATTTGGGTGACCTAGGTCGAAAAAATTCTTGGATTAGAATCGTGTTGTTCGAACCCCGTAGTTGGATTTTTTGAACCCTTGATCTGTAGAACTGGGCAAAACCCTAGTTTAACCTATTTAATTATAGATTGGAAATCGATTTTTCTACGAGTACCTTTTTATTATTACTATGCAGCACATGGGTGTTTGCCCATCGAGTGAAACTCGGAGGAAGAGGGATCACTCGGAAGGATAGAAGAAGGGAGAGCATTATGGTGTCTTCCCTTTTTCGGGTGATGATGTTGACATTTGTGCAGGGTTTGTCAGTGAGCAGGAGGTGCGAGCGCGAGTCGAGCGAGGCCGAGAATGAGAGATTTGTTTTTTTGTGAGAGGGACAACCGAAGGATCCAGAAGGACCCACAGACTTCCAATACGCATCTGATGCGTCTTCTCTTGACAAAGAAGATGGCTGGGAGTTTGCGTACCTATTGCACGTGACTTGTCACTGAAGTGTGGGACCACACGCGTGGGCACCACACGTAAGTGACAGACCTGTTGGTGTAAAAACTCGGTTGATTATTATAGTGCATTAGAACAAAGTTTCCTATGGATTCAAGGGTAGGAAATCCAAGTTAACTCATTTACATGACATTATTTTTTCCATGAAGCAAAGTTAACACTATCAATTGGTACATTTTGGAGTGACTAAGAAGGATCAAGGCTTACTTATTCGTTTAATTTCACGTGTTAAACTTGTCTAAATCTTGTTCAAACCTAGGATTTGACCAAGATTCAAATGGGCAGAAAAATAAATAAAAAACAGAAAAATGAAAAACCAAATCACATAGTCTTCTTATGTCATATAGTAAGCACTAAAGTTGATAAACAAGGTCTAGAAATATCAAACCATACAAATCATGTATATACCCCTAACCCCTAAACTATGTCTTATGAAGTCAAGCATGAAGAGAAGTGGTTTTGGGTTTCAAACATGGAAATTTCAAAAACCTCCCAAAAACTACATTTTAGAGTGACTAAGAAGGATACATGCTTCCCTTTTCATATTCATGTTTTAAGCTTGTTTAAATTATCTTGGTCAAACCTAGGATTTGACAAGATTCAAATGGGCATCAAAATTGAAAAAAATATGAAAAAAGAAAAACAAAAGCAAATAGTTTTCTTATGTCATATAGTAAGCATTAAAGTTGATAAACAAGGTCTAGACATATTCAAACTAGACAAATCATGTATCTATACCCCCTAACCCCTGAACTCTCTGTCTTATGAAGTCAAGCATACGAAGAGAAGTGGTTTTGGGTTTCAAACATGGAAATTTGAAAAACCTCCCAAAAACTTCATTTTAGAGTGACAAAGAAGGATACATGCTTCCCTTTTCATATTCATGTTTTAAGCTTGTTTAAATTATCTTGGTCAAACCTAGGATTTGACAAGATTCAAATGGGCATCAAAATTGAAAAAAATCAGAAAAAAGAAAAACCAAAGCAAATAGTTTTCTTATGTCATATAGTAACTAGACAAATCATGTATCTATACCCGGCCCTAACCCCTAAACTCCGTCTTATGAAGTCAAGCATATGAAGAGAAGTGGTTTTGGTTTCAAACATGGAAATTTCAAAAAACCCTCCCAAAAGCTTCATTTTAGAGTGACTAATTAAGAAGGATCCATGCATGCTTACCTTTGCATTTTCATATTTTAAACTTGTTTAAATCATTATCAAGCCTAGGATTTGACCAAGATACAAATGGGTGGGCACAAAATTCAAAAAAATCAGAAAAATGAAAAACAAAAGCACATAGTCTTCTTATGCCATATCGTGTATGCACTCAAGTTAAACGAGGTCTAGGTATATCCAAACCAGACAAATCATGTATCTACACCCTGTCGATCTTATGAAGTCTAGCATGAAGAGAAGTCGTTTTGGGTTTCAAACATGCATGGAAATTTCAAGAACATCCCAAAAGCTTCATTTTAGAGTGACTAAGAAGGATATATACATGCTTCCCTTTTCATTTTCATGTTTTAAACTTGTTTAAATATTGGTCAAACCTAGGATTTGACCAAGATTCAAGTATATGGGCATAAAATTCAAAAAAACAGAAAAATTAAAAGCCAAGGCACATAGTCTTCTTATGTCATATAGTAAACAATCAATTAAGTTGATAAACTAGGTCTAGACATATTCAAACCAGGAAAATCATGTATCTACCCCCTAACGCCCTAGCTAAACTCTGTCTTATGAAGTCAAGCATGCATGAAGAGAAGTGGTTTTTGGTTTCAAACGTTTAAGCCAAAAGGTAAGCATGGATCCTCCTTAATTAGTCACTGCAAAATGAAGCTTTTGGGAGGTTTGTGAAATTTCCATGTTTGAAACCCAAAACCACTTAAGACAGAGTTTATGGGGTTAGGTGTGTAGATACATGATTTTTCTTGTTTGAATATGTCTAGACCTTGTTTATCAACTTGAATGCTTACTATATGACATAAGAAGGCTATGTATATGTGTGCTTTGGTTTTTCATTTTTTGACTTTTTCTGAACTTTTACGCCCATTTGAATCTTGGTCAAATACTAGGTTTGACCAAGGTTAAAACAAGTTTAAAACATGGCAATGAAAAGGTAAGCATGGATCATTCTTAGTCTCTCTAAAATGAAGCTTTTGGGAGGTTTTGAAATTTCCATGTTTGAAACCCAAAATCACTTCTCTTCATATGCTTGGCTTCATAAGACAAATATTAGGGTTAGGGGTAGATATATACATGTTTGGGAGGTTTTTGAAATTTCCATGTTTGAAACCCAAATCCACTTCTCTTCATCCTTGACGTCTTCATAAGACAAAAGTATAGGGTTATGCATGGGTAGATACATGCTTTTTTCTGGTTTGAATATGTATAGACCTTGTTTAATTATCAACTTAATTGAATGCTTACTATATAAATGACATAAGAAGGCTATATATGTGCTTTGTTTTTTCATTTTTTGATTTTTTCCTGATTTTTTATGCCCATTTGAATCTTGGTCAAATCCTAGGTTTGATCAAGATTTAAACAAGTTTAAAAAATGAAAATGAAAAGGTAAGCCTGGATCCTTCTTAGTCACTGTAAAATGAAGCTTTTGGGAGGTTTGTGAAATTTCCATGTTTGAAACCCAAAAGCACTTCTCTTCATGCTTGACTTCATAAGACAGAGTTTAGGGTTAGGGGGTGTAGATACATGATTTGTCTGGTTTGAATATGTCCAAATCTTATTTATCAACTTTTGAATGCATGCTACTCTCTCAAAGAAAAACTTTTGAATGCTTACTATATGACATAAGAAGACTATATGCTTTTAAAATTCAAACATATGGTAAGCATTCTTATGTCATATAGTAAGCATTCAAGTTGATAAACAAGCAAGGTTTGGACATATTCAAACCAGACAAATCATGTATCTACCCCTAACCCCTAATTAAATTGTCTTATGAAGTCTAGCATGAAGAGAAGTGGTTTTGGGTTTCAAACATGGAAATTTCAAAAACCTCCCAAAAACTTCATTTTAGAGTGACTAAGAAGGATATACAAGCTTCCCTTTTCATTTTCATGTTTTAAACTTGTTTAAATCTTGGTCAAACCTCTAGGATTTGACCAAAAGATTCAAATGGGCATAGAAATTCATAAAAAATCAAAAGAATGAAAAACCAAAGGAACATAACATTCTTATGTCATATATATATAGTAAGCATTCAAGTTGATAAACAAGGTCTAGACATATTCAAACCAGAAAATCATGTATATATCTACCCCTAACCCTAAACTCTGTCTTATGAAGTCAAGCATGCATGAAGAGAAGTGGTTTTTGGTTTCAAACATGGAAATTTCGAAAACCCTCCCAAGAGCTACATTTTGGAGTGACTAAGAAGGATATATAGATGCTTAGTTTTTCATATTCATGATTTAAACTTGTTTAAACCATGTTCAAACCTAGGATTTGACCAAGATTCAAATGGGCATAAAATTTTAAAAAAATCAAAAAATAAAAAAACAAGGCACATAGTATTCTTATGTCATATAGTAAGCATTCAATTAAGTTGATAAACAAGGTCTAGACATATTCAAACCAGGAAAATCATGCATCTACCCCCTAACCCTAGCTAAACTCTGTCTTATGAAGTCAAGCATGCATGAAGAGAAGTGGTTTTTGGTTTCAAACGTTTAAGCCAAAAACCCTTTTCAAATATTTCAAACTTATTCAAATTTGGTTCAAATTTGAAAGACATACAAGTTATAGCACACATAGTGCATACATTTTCACACATAATGCACTAGATGCTAACCCTATAGTTTGAGGCCATTTGGGTGACCTAGGTCGAAAAAATTCTTGGATTAGAATCGTGTTGTTCGAACCCCGTAGTTGGATTTTTTGAACCCTTGATCTGTAGAACTGGGCAAAACCCTAGTTTAACCTATTTAATTATAGATTGGAAATCGATTTTTCTACGAGTACTACCTTTTTATTATTACTATGCAGCACATGGGTGTTTGCCCGTCGAGTGAAACTCGGAGGAAGAGGGATCACTCGGAAGGAGAGAAGAAGGGAGAGCATTATGGTGTCTTCCCTTTTTCGGGTGATGATGTTGACTTTTGTGCAGGGTTTGTCAGTGAGCAGGAGGTGCGAGCGAGCAAGCGAGCGAGTCGAGCGAGGCCGAGAATGAGAGAGATTTGTTTCTTTTTTGTGAGAGGGACAACCGAAGGATCCAGAAGGACCCACAGACTTCCAATACGCATCCTGATGCGTCTTCTCTTGACAAAGAAGATGGCTGGGAGTTTGCGTACCTATTGCACGTGACTTGTGCTCACTGAAGTGTGGGACCACACGCGTGAGCACCACACTGTGAGACTGTTGGTGTAAAAACTCGGTTGATTATTTTAGTGCATTAGAACAAAGTTTCCTATGGATTCAAGGGTAGGAAATCCAAGTTAACTCATTTACATGACATTATTTTTTCCATGAAGCAAAGTTAACACTATCAATTGGTACATTTTGGAGTGACTAAGAAGGATCAAGGCTTACTTATTCGTTTAATTTCACGTGTTAAACTTGTCTAAATCTTGTTCAAACCTAGGATTTGACCAAGATTCAAATGGGCAGAAAAATAAAAAAAATGAAAAATGAAAAACCAAATCACATAGTCTTCTGATGTCATATAGTAAGCATTAAAGTTGATAAACAAGGTCTAGACATATTAAACCAGACAAATCATGTATCTATACCCCTAACCCCTAAACTCTGTCTTATGATGTCAAGCATATGAAGAGAAGTGGTTTTGGGTTTCAAACATGGAAATTTGAAAAACCTCCCAAAAACTTCATTTTAGAGTGACAAAGAAGGATACATGCTTACCTTTTCATATTCATGTTTTAAGATTGTTTAAATTATCTCGGTCAAACCTAGGATTTGACAAGATTCAAATGGGCATCAAAATTGAAAAAATCAGGAAAAAGAAATACCATAGCAAATAGTTTTATTATGTCATATAGTAAGCCAATTAAGTTGATAAACAAGGTCTAGACATATTCAAACTAGAAAAATCATGTATCTATACCCCCTAACCCCTAAACTCCGTCTTATGAAGTCAAGCATATGAAGAGAAGTGGTTTTGCTCCCAAAAGCTTCATTTTAGAGTGACTAAGAAGGATACATGCTTACCTTTGCATTTTCATATTTTAATCTTGTTTAAATCATTATCAAGCCTAGGATTTGACCAAGATACAAATGGGTGGGCACAAAATTCAAAAAAATCAGAATAATGAAAAACAAAAGCACGTAGTCTTCTTATGTCATATCGTATGCATTCAAGTTAAACGAGGTCTAGGTATATCCAAACCAGACAAATCATATGTATCTACCCCTGTCGATCTTATGAAGTCTAGCATGAAGAGAAGTCGTTTTGGGTTTCAAACATGGAAATTTCAAGAACATCCCAAAAGCTTCATTTTAGAGTGACTAAGAAGGATACATGCTTCCCTTTTCATTTTCATGTTTTAAACTTGTTTAAATCTTTGTCAAACCTAGGATTTGACCAAGATTCAAATATATGAGCATAAAATTCAAAAAAAACAAAAAATGAAAACCAAGGCATGTAGTCTTCTTATGTCATATAGTAAGCAATCAATTAAGTTGATAAACAAGGTCTAGACATATTCAAACCAGGAAAATCATGTATCTACCCCCTAACCCTAAACTCTGTCTTATGAAGTCAAGCATGCATGAAGAGAAGTGGTTTTTGGTTTCAAACCTTTAAGCCAAAAGGTAAGCATGGATCCTCCTTAGTCACTGTAAAATGAAGCTTTTGGGAGGTTTGTGAAATTTCCATGTTTGAAACCCAAACCACTTAAGACAGAGTTTATGGTTAGGTGTAGATACATGATTTTTCTTGTTTGAATATGTCTAGACCTTGTTTATCAACTTGAATTTTTTACTATATGATATAAGAAGGCTATATATGTGCTTTGGTTTTTCATTTTTTGATTTCTTTCGAATTTTTTATGCCTATTTAAATCTTGGTCAAATCCTAGGTTTAAACAAGTTTAAAACATGAAAATGAAACGGTAAGCATGAATCCTTCCTTACTCACTCTAAAATGAAGGTACTTGAAAATTTTATGTTTGAAACCCAAAACCCCAGTTCTCTTCATATGTTTGACTTCATAAGACAGAGTTTAGGGTTAGGGGTAGATATGATACATGATATTTCTGCTTTGAATATGTCTAGACCTTGTTTATCAATTTGAATGCTTACTATATGACATAAGAAGGCTATATATGTGCTTTGGTTTTTCATTTTTTTTAATTTTTCTGAATTTTTACTCCCATTTGAATCTTGGTCAAATCCTAGGTTTGACCAAGGTTAAAACAAGTTTAAAACATGGCAATGAAAAGGTAAGCATGGATCTTCTTAGTCACTCTAAAATGAATTTTGGGAGGTTTTGAAATTTCCATGTTTGAAACCCAAAATCACTTATCTTCATGCTTGACTTCATAAGGCAGAGTTTAGGGTTAGGGGTAGATACATGATTTGTTTGGTTTGAATATGTCTAGACCTTGTTTATCAACTTGAATGCTTACTATATGACATTAGAAGACTATGTTCTTTGGTTTTTTTCCGTTTTTTTTTGAATTGTTATACCCATTTGAATCTTGGTCAAATCCTAGGTTTGACCAAGATTTAAACAAGTTAAAAAATTGAAAATGAAAAAGGTAAGCCTGGATCCTTCTTAGTCACTGTAGAATGAAGCTTTTGGGAGGTTTGTGAAATTTCCATGTTTGAAACCCAAAACCAGTTCTCTTCATATGTTTGACTTCATAAGACAGAGTTTTTATCAACTCGAGTGCTTACTATATGACATAAGAAGGCTATATATGTGCTTTGGTTTTTCATTTTTTGATTTTTCTGAATTTTTATGCCCATTTAAATCTTGGTCAAATCCTAGGTTTGACCAAGGTTTAAACAAGTTTAAAACATGAAAAGAAAAGGTAAGAATGGATCCTTCTTAGTCATTCTAAAATGAATGAAGCTTTTGGGATGTTCTCACAAATCGATCTAGTCTACATGACTTTGATAAATTTTAATTAAGAAGCAGCAACTTAACAATAATTACCCAAAATCTAACAGCTGGTTCGACAACAACCTGGACGTTACGCTAAAATGAACTGCGAAAACAACGAACAGCACTTTTGTAGTACTGTACTCGGTACTCCGTACTTGCTCCAGATAATCCCCATTGCTTCACTACTACAGTAGTACTACCCTGGCTCGCATTCATTGTTTCCCCTGACTATTCAGAGCTTTGGACGTCCATCAGAGTTGTAGTCAGTAGTACAGTACTGCTAGCTCGATTAATGGCGTGCTATAAAATTCTATACTAGCCGACAGATGTCCATTCCTCGGGTTGCGCGCCAGAGCCTTCGAAGAGAAGGTAGCCGCTCTGTCCCGTTGATTTACGGTGGACGGACAGGATACTCCGGACCGCTCTCGATTCATTTGCTTCTGCTCCCGCGTCCTGACCCTTCGCGGACTGAGATCCAGTGACTTCACTAAGAGAAGTCACCATGCGACTTTACACACGTGAGCCATTCGATCAAGATCCAACGCTCGCGGTTGATCCAAATTTCGAACTTAAACTAAACTAATATTTTAAATGGACTGGAACTTTCCGAGAATACGTCTTAATGTAAAGTTTTTCTGTTTTTTCTGAGCTACATAAATTTTAATTTCAAATTTTAGATCGACCATGTGCGTTGGATCTTAACCTGATGGCTCGTATAGGTAAAGTTCATGGTAACTTCTGTTGGGTAAAGTCACTGGATCTCAGTTCGCAAGGGAGCCCCCTCTCGGCCGTTGATTTAGGATGGGCGGACCAGGTTGCTCGAAGCGAGGGCAGGAGACGGCTGTCTGGTTTTAATAGGGGGAGTACTTCTTCCATCCCCTTCTTGCTTCACTTCCAGTCTCCTTCCACTTCCAGCGATGCCTCCGAAGTCAAGGCCACCATCTCGCTTGAAGAAGCACCATCTAGTGTTGACCAAGGACGCGGAGAGTTCCCGCCGGCGGTCTATCCAGATGCTGGCCGCGAGAAAGGGCCCGCCAGAAAACGAAGGCCCTGCTTCGCGCTCGTCTCGGAACGGCGTCAGTCGTGCGGTCGAAGATTCCTGGTTGGTTTCCATCGCCATGTTTCTTGATTCTTCCTGGCCCGGAGGTCCCAACTCTTTATTCCGTATTAATCCTTTTTATACATATCTCAGTGCCCCACGACGCACCCTGACATCTTCTCATGACGACTTCAACCCCTGTCTCCTGCGCTTAGAGGTTACCACTGATTGGACATTTTCGTCTTCCTCTCGTCACTTTGTTTCGGTACTGATGATATTGCCATGCAGGAAGCATCGGCGTGTTTCAGAGATGAGCTTAAAACTCTCGTGGAACTCGCCTCCAACTTTCGCGATGATGTCGATACTTTGAAGAACGAGGTCACCGGCCGGGGCAAGCTGCATGATGTGAGTGTTCCATCAAGTGAGGAAACGAACTCTGTCATCAAGAAGCTCAAGGGCGAGAATTTGATGCTTAAGATCGAGTGCGGCTTTCTTCGCGAAGAAAACGTCGAGCTATCAAACAGGTGCGTTCAAGCTCTCAACGGGAGCCTCAACACCCAACATGATGCGGTGAAGAAGATGATGGATGACAGCATCTTGAAGAAAAACAATATGGTGGAGGACACGCGCGGGATGGTCGATCCAATCCAGGCACCGCAGAAGGAAGTCGATGCGCTCCGAGTCCAGCCACCTTTGCGTAGGTCGCCGAGGCGCCCTCGCGCAGGTCACTGAGGAGCGCACGTCGCCGAGTAGGCTGGGGGATAAGGAATTCCAACGAGAGAAGCGGAATCACCACCTGTCCTGATGGAGGGCCGCTCCGCCAAGTAGGCTGGGGGAGAGAAACACTGCCTCTCATTGTTCTTTAGCTAGTCCTCCGATCCATATTACTTGATGTTAAAATGGATGTATCTACAACTGAAATATGTCTAGATACATATATTTTAGTATCACAAAGTAAGTATCAATGTTTATATTGCCCATGTCTTATTATCCATCCCTAAGGTGGGTCGCTTTTGTAACTACTGATTGCAGATTCGACTCTTCTGCAGACCGAAAGATTTTTAGTGTGACTAAGATGATTCATGCTTAGCTTTCCATTTTCATGTTTTAAACTTGTTTAAATCTTGCTCAAACCTAGGATTTGACCAAGATTCAAATGGGTTTAACAATTAAAAAAATCAGAAAAATAAAAAACCAAAGCACATAGTATTCTTATGTCATATAGTAAGCATTCAAGTTGATAAACAAGGTCTAGACATATTCAAACCACACAAAACATGTATCTACCCCCTAACCCTAAACTCTGTCTTATGAAGTTAAGTATGAGGAGAAGTGATTTTGGGTTTCAAACATGGAAATTTCACAAACCTCCCAAAAGCTTCATTTTAGAGTGACTAAGAAGGATCCATGCTTACCTTTTCATTGCCATGTTTTAAACTTGTTTTAACCTTGGTCAAACCTAGGATTTGACCAAGATTCAAATAAAATTAAAAAAAAAAAAAAAAAACCAAAGCACATATATAGCCTTCTTATGTCATATAGTAAGCATTCATGTTGATAAACAAGGTCTAGACATATTCAAACCAGAAATATCATGTATCATATCTACCCCTAACCCTAAACTCTGTCTTATGAAGTCAAACATATGAAGAGAACTGGGGTTTTGTGTTTCAAACATAAAAATTTCAAGTACCTTCATTTTAGAGTGACTAAGAAAGGATTCATGCTTACCTTTTCATTGTCATGTTTTAAACTTGATTAAACCTTGGTCAAACCTAGGATTTGACCAAGATTTAAATGGACATAAAAAATTCGAAAAGAATCAAAAAAATGAAAAACAAAAGCACATATATAGCCTTCTTATGTCATAAGCATTCAAGTTGATAAACAAGGTCTAGACATATTCAAACAAGAAAAATCATGTATCTACACCTAACCATAAACTCTGTCTTAAGTGGTTTTGGGTTTCAAACATGGAAATTTCAAGAACATCCCAAAAGCTTCATTTTAGAGTGACTAAGAAGGATACACACTTCCCATTTCATTTTCATGTTTTAAATTTGTTTAAATCTTGGTCAAACCTAGGATTTGACCAAGATTCAAATAAGTAAAAACATGAAAATGAAAAGGTAAGCATCGATCCTTCTTAGTCGCTCTAAAATGAAGCTTTTGGGAGGTTTTTGAAATTTTCATGTTTGAAACCCAAAACCACTTCTCTGCATGCTTGACTTCATAAGACATAGTTTAGGGTTAGGGGTAGATACATGATTTTTCTGGTTTGAACATGTCTAGACCTTGTTTATCAATTTCAATGCTTACTATATGACATAAGAAGGCTATGTGCTTTGGTTTTTCATTCTTACGATTTTTTTCTGAATTTTTATGCCCATTCGAATCTTGGTCAAATCCCAGGTTTGACCAAGATTTAAACAAGTTTAAAACATGACAATGAAAAGGTAATTAATCCTGGATCCTTCATAATTAATAAGTTAGTCTAATTAAAATGAAGCTTTTGGGAGGTTTTTGAAATTTTCGTGTTTGAAACCAAAAACCACTTCTCTTCATGCTTGACTTCATAAGATAGAGTTTAGGGTTAGGGGTAGATACATGATTTATCTTATTTGAATTGTCTAGACCTTGTTTATCATCTTTTAAATGCTTACTATATATATGACATAAGAAGACTATGCGCTTTAGTTTTTCATTTTTCTGATTTTTTAATTTTATGCCCATTTGAATCTTGGTCAAATCCTAGGTTTGACAATGATTTAAACAAGTTTAAAATATGAAAATGAAAAGATAAGCATGGATCCTTCTTAGTCACTCTAAAATAAAGCTTTTGGGTGGTTTTTGAAATTTCCATGTTTGAAACCTAAAAGCACTTCTCTTCATGCTTGACTACATAAGACAGAGTTTAGGGTTAGGGGGTAGACACATGATTTTTCTTGTTTGAATATGTCTAGACCTGGTTTATCAACTTTAATGCTTACTATATGACATAAGAAAACTATGTGCTTTGTTTTTTCATTTTTCTGATTTTTTGGAATTTTGATGCACATTTGAATCTTGGTAAAATCCTAGGTTTGACCAAGATTTAAACAAGTATATAACATGAAAATGAAAAGGGAAGCATGTATCCTTCTTAGTCACTCTAAAATGAATTTTTTGGGAGTTTTTTGAAATTTCCATGTTTGAAACCCAAAACCATGCACTTCTCTTCATGCTTGACTTCATAAGACAGAGTTTAGGGGTTTGCGGATAGATACATGATTTGTCTAGTTTGAATAAGTCTAGACCTTGTTTATCAACTTTAATGCTTACTATATGACATAAGAAGACTATGTGCTTTGGTTTTTCATTTTCTCTTTTTTTTTATTTTATGCCCATTTGAATCTTGGTCAAATCCTAGATTTAACCAGGATTTAAACAAGTTTAAAACATGACAATGAAAAGGTAAGCCTTGATCCTTCTTAGTCACACTAAAATGAAGCTTTTGGGATGTTCTTGAAATTTCCATGTTTGAAACCCAAAACGACTTCTCTTCATGCTAGACTTCATAAGACAGAGTTTAGGGGTTAGCGGGTAGATACATGATTTGTCTAGTTTGAATAAGACTAGACCTTGTTTATCAACTTTAATGCTTACTATATGACATAAGAAGACTATGTGGTTTGGTTTTTCATTTTTCTATATTTTTATTTTATGCCCATTTGAATCTTGGTCAAACCTATATTTGACCAGGATTTAAACAAGTTTAAAACATGAAAATGAAAAGGTAAGCCTTGATCCTTCTTAGTCACACTAAAATGAAGCTTTTGGGATGTTCTTGAAATTTCCATGTTTGAAACCCAAAACGACTTCTCTTCATGCTAGACTTCATAAGACAGAGTTTAAGGTTTAGGGGTATAGATACATGTTTTGTCTGGTTTAAATATGTATAGACCTTTTTTATCAACTTGAATGCTTACTATATGACATAAGAAAACTATGTGCTTTGGTTTTTCATTTTTCTGATTTTTTTAAATTTTGATGCCCATTTGAATCTTGGTCAAATCCTAGATTTGACCAAGATTTAAACAAGTTTAAAACATGAAAATGAAAAGGGAAGCATGTATCCTTCTTAGTCACTCTAAAATGAAGTTTTTGGGAGGTTTTTGAAATTTCCATGTTTGAAACCCAAAACCACTTCTCTTCATGCTTGACTTCATAAGACAGAGTTTAGGGGTTAGGGGTAGATACATGATTTGTATGGTTTGAATATGTCTAGACCTTGTTTATCAACTTTAATGCTTACTATATGACATAAGAACACTATGTGCTTTGGTTTTTCATTTTTCTGATTTTTAAATTTTAATGCCCATTTGAATCTTGGTCAAATCCTAGGTTTGACCAAGATTTAAACAAGTTTAAAACATGAAAATGAAAAGGGAAGCAAGTATCCTTCTTAGTCACTCTAAAATGAAGTTTTTGGGAGGTTTTTGAAATTTCCATGTTTGAAACCCAAAACCACTTCTCTTCAAGCTTGACTTCATAAGACAGAGTTTAGGGGTTAGGGGGTAGATACATGATTTGTATGGTTTGAATATGTCTAGACCTTGTTTATCACCTTTAATGCTTACTATATGACATAAGAAGACTATGTGCTTTGGTTTTTCATTTTTCTGTTTTTTTTAATTTTCTGCCCATTTGAATCTTGGTCAAATCCTAGGTTTGACCAATATTTAGACAAGTTTAACACGTGAAAACAAATAAGTAAGCCTGATAATCCCATTTGTTGACTCATTTAACTAGTTAATCCCATTTGTTGACTCTCTGTTGACCAGGTACTTGAGGTAAAATTGAGTATATTGCACTAGCCAGTATTAGTACTCAAGGGGAAAACTGAGCACACAAAAAATGCTAGTATAAGACTCGAGAGTATATCTAAATTTCCAGGGTTAGACTCGAGTACGCGTGTTGCGGTGCAGAAGTGGAAGACGTGCAATTGTTGACGGGTACTGACGCGAGTCGCGGTGCAGAAGTCGAAGACGTGCAATCGTGGACGCGTGTCGCGTTGCAGAAGCCCAAGACGTGCAGACGTTAAATGGTGGACGCATAGGACGCGGGTCGCATTAACCACCCCTCGCCTTTATAGACGCCTCCTCGCACTATCTCTGTCACTCTCACTCGCTCATGCAACGCCGCCTCTCATGTCCCATCATCTTCTCCAAAGCAAAAACCCTCTCCCTCTCTGCAGGCGAGATGGACATGGAGAATACGAATCCCATCGTCCATGATGCCTCAAAGGCCCCTCAAAGGCCGTCGCCGCCGCCGGTGGCGGTCGTATCCCGCCGGGATGGGACCCCTATGAGCCGGTGCCGTACATCTCGCCTCCGAACCCCTACGACACCTGCATGGACGACCCATGGAACGAGGTAACTATGGTTTGCTCCCTTTTTTGTTCCCCATTCCTTTTTGAACCCTATTTTTGCTGGTTCCCTAGTAACTATTAGTGCCGATCTGTAGATGGATGAGTATTGGGTTAATATTTGCGCCGATTTTATTCCATTTTGCTTTGATCCCTTCTTGATTTCGTTTATGATTTGGAGTTCGGCCGTTCGGTTTATTTATGCAAGTAAAAATGGGATCTCAATCAGTTAATTTATGCAAGTAATCATGAGATCTCAATCAGTTACTTTATGCACGAATCAAAAGATATCAACCGTTTAATTTTGCAAATAATCTGGAATCTGTTCAAATTCAGATCTGGAATCTGTTTCTTTGCCTATGATGAATCGTTGGGCACAAATTTTTACAGGGTTGGTTCAGTGAACCATTGCTGTGTACAAATCTGTTGTGCATGAGCTTTGGTTCACTTACTCCATCCCTGTGGACATATAATCGTGTCCAACTCTAACAGAGGCTGGCTCTGTTTTTCCTTACTTTGTTATCATGCACGTTAGTCATCGTTGCAACTCATTCACTCATAGTTCCCGTTTGATATGGATCAGCTGTCTGGCAGCGACGTTGGCAGCGACGAAGAGGACCAGCACGTCAAGACTCGCCAGGTGCTGCGGAGGCTGCAGGTCGGCCAGTACGTCTCCTACTTCGCCAAGGGTGTCTACAGGTGCCCCTTCTGCACTTGGAGACTATACGGCACTGACTTCAACTGCCTCCTCACGCATGCCGAGAACATCGGCAACACCTTCCCCAAGGTCGGCTCGACGGTGAACCCCTACTCCTTCCACTCCAAGCACAGGGCGCTCGGCATGCACCTCCGCAGCATCCAGCGGGTGGAGATCTCCGCCGGGCGCATGCCTCCGCTCAAGCCCAAGGCTCCCAAGGGGAGCAAGAAGTGGAGGCAGAGGAAGATGGGGTAGGCGGAGTCCTGGACGTGTGCTGCTGCTGCAAAGCAGCTTCTATTTTGTTGTTAGCTAGGGATCCCTTGTTGTTATGTTGTTAGTATGATGGTGTTGCGAAGAACCTCGAACCTGTTACTATGTTGGCTGCTGTGTATGCAGCTTATTATCTAGGGAGGGATCCCTATTAATCTATCCCTATTCTACTATATTTTGTTGGCCCTACTTTTGTTTCTCGATTTACTATGACTGTGAATTTGTCGTACATTACCCTGGAGATTTGCTTCTAGATTTAACTACATACATATGGACCAGAGGGAGTACTAGATTTGCTGCCATATTGGGCAAACAACGAGGGCCAAAAAAGGCACAAATAATTGAAGAAGACAGAAATGCAAGCTTCTCTAGATTTGATAGTACTGATTTGGTGAAAAAAGACAAAGAGAAAGAGGGGGAAAAGGTGCTCTTAAAAATGCCAATTTGCGCCGAGAGAGACAGAACCCAGCTCCTGCTCACGTACAACCAAACGCGGTCTCGTCCTGTCCCACGCGGTCCCTTTCTACTAGCCCCACGCGACGCGACCCCACACGACGCAGCCCCACACGTCAGCACGGAACGGTCAACTAAACGGGAATCCTCCCGTCTGAGCTCCTTCTGCGGGTTTCAAATAAGGGCTTGGGGAAAACTGAGGAAAAACATAAGGCTATCTACTTAGTATGTACCTTTTTGTAAAATAATTTCTTACATGTATTAGAAACTACCCCTCCTCATTCGCAAAAATAAAAAACTACCCCTCTCCTTTCTGGATGCACCCGGGACATTGTCATCCGGCCCTCTTCTGGACAAACCCCCTCGGGAAGGACAGTATATTTTGCACATTTCGCTACTAGAGTACTTCTAATTCCACCGCTTATTTTTCTAATCCGTTAAATCGTTAATTAGATGACCAACTGATGGAAGCTGCGATAGATTATTAGACCAACAAGTGGTGAATTGTGCAAAAGATAAGTCCGTGTTTTATGCAAAAGAGTGATATGGAGATCTGGTGGAATCTTGAATCCTCTTCAGTGGTAGGCATGCTTCACTTATTATAGCTGGAGTACATTGCGTCCCTGGTGCATTTCGTCAGTACCGATCAGCTATTTTTGCTTATCCCGGAAGAGAAGGTAGTAGCCTTTTCAGTGCTACGGAGTTGTCTGTTCACTGCTTGCTTTGTCTGCTCAAACGTCTCTCTTCTTGTCAGTCTCGCAGGTGAGACTCCCCTCCCCCCTCCTCCGCGCATCTGTCAAATATTCTGCCTCCTATTTAAAAGGACATTGCCACCGCTCGTGGGCCCCGCGCCTCCAGTGGGAATTGATGCTTCTCCATCGGAGTGTAGGACGAATGACAGAACAAGATTCGGGAGATAACTAATGTAGCAATACTGATATTCTATGGTCCAACATGCGAAGATGCCATTTACGGGATTGAACTTCGGTGACTTTGCCAGGCTGACTTTGCCATGACTTTGGGTGACTGACATGTGGACCACACTTGTTAGTGACTCAAAGACACTGAATTTGGGGACTCCTGAATGCTTCGTATATTTCTGACGGTTTCTGAATTATGTACAACTTTTGTAATATTGGTTAAACTAGTTTTGACCAGGGTTTGTGTAGGGTGGTTGAATTTTTTTGGTTGGTCTAAATGATGTAATCTTATTCCCTTTGGAAGTTCAGCATTAAACTCTACTAGTACAACCGTGGTGGTCTTGTGATGTAGTACTCTTTTGATGCATTTGTGATGTTGTAGTACTTTTTTTTGAACTGGTATAGTACTATCTAAGAAAAGTACTCCCTCCGATTCACATTCATTTTACACCAAGAAATATGGATCAGAGCGAGGGAGTAAATTAAACATGGCATCTCGTGCATGAAGCTTGACAGATCGATCATGTTGGCTAGAATAGCAATACAATGTTGCTCATTAGGCAAATGCATGCCATGTACGATAGTATACATCCAGTAAAGAAGTCTATACTGACATTAAAAAAGACTACATTGGGGATGAGAGTCAATTGGGGCATCTACAATACAGAAAATCTTGCTCGTAGCTAATTTTGGCTAAGAGGGTTTTACTCAGATTACACGTGCCACTTTCCTTGTCTGCAAAACAAGTTCCAATAAAGGAAGAGGAAAGAAGAGGACATTGTGGGCGAGATTGAACACCTTTTTTATGTGTTAAGCTGAGGCCTCGTTTAGCTGAGGATTTCGACTTAGGCCTAACAGCTCAACACACCCACAAATAAATCTAATTGCGCGCACCACCGTCAGCAAAAATAACAAAATTAGCACGCAAGATTAAGAACAAAGTGAATTTAAGTAACTTGGTTAGCTTTTCAAGCAATATATTCAGAGAAAGAGCACACATGTTCGGCTCGAAATAATCGTAAGAGAAGAACAATAAATCTAAGGCACCCCACTTCATCGGCAGAAGGGGCGCGACAACACATGGATTCATACCGAGTCGACGCTGGCTCGTAGAAGGGCGACCGCGCCTCGAGGATGCCGACGACGTCTCCACCTCGGTCTCACATGTGACTGCTTCTCGGCGGGCGGTGCGCCGCGCCATGTAGAATATCTATCAAGAGAGGAGAGCCCGATGACGCTACCGACGCCTCAACCTTGATAGCACCGACCTGTTGCTCCACACCGAGATGCGCCACGTGCAGGATTTAGTGGATGCGACAATTTTAGAGATATGTCATGATCGTTGTAACAAATTTCAACGTGATCATGATTTGATCCTGCACTCGTCCTTGAACATAAGTACTAGTACAGTCTCACAATTTTTTTATCATTATACTTTGCGAGATTTAGCGGAAGCGCCAAATTCAAAGATAGATCATGATCATGGTAACACAATTTTCAATGTAATGATGATTTGATGTTGCACTCGACCTTGAACATAAGTACTAGTACGGTCTCACAAATTTGTATCATTATACTTTGCAAGTTTTAGCGGATGCGCCCATTTTCAGAGGTAGATCATGATCATGGTAACAAATTTTCAACGTGATGATGATTTGATGTTGCACTCGACCTTGAACAGAAGTACTACTACTGTCTCACAATTTTTTATCATTATACTTTGCAAGATTTAGCGGATGCGCCAAATTTAGAGATAGATCATGATCATGGTAACAAATTTTCAACGTGATGATGATTTGATGTTGCACTCGGGCTTGAACAGAAGTACTAGTACGGTCTCTCAATTTTTATCATTATACTTTGCAAGATTTGGCGGATGAGCCAATTTTAGAGATAGATCATGATCATGGTAACAAATTTCAACGTGATGATGATTTGATGTTGCACTCGAACTTGAACAGAAGTACTAGTATGGTCTCACAATTTTTATTATCATTATACTTTGAAAGATATAGCGGATGCGCCAATTTCAGAGATAGATCATGATCATGGTAACAAATTTTCAACGTGATGATGATTTGATGTTACACTCCGCCTAGAAGAGAAGTACTAGTACGGTCTCACAATTTTTTTATCATTATACTTTGCAAGATCTAGCGGATACGCTAATTGCAGAGATAGATCATGATCATGGTAGTGACCGATATTCAAGGTGATGATGATTTGATTTTGCACTCGGCCTTGAACAGAGGTACTAGTACGGTCTCACAATTTTTTATCATTATACTTGGACCTTAGCCAAATTCAAAATCTCATAGCGGCAAAACTTCCCGCCCACAAAATACAAAAAATCACACGCTTTCAAATTCCCATTCTACCCCTGTGGAGATGACAGCAAAGTCGGTTGGTGGGGGGGTATGGCCGTCATTTTTTGGATCGCCACCTCCCTAGCCCCGGAAACCCTCCCAAAAAATTAATTTCCCTCAGTCTCTCATCTGAGACCACCCACCGGAACTTCTCAAGTCCCTCTCTCTACCACCTCCACGACCACCGCACCGGAACATCCCCCCCGGACTTCCCTGGCCTACCCGAGGCCTCGCGATCCTCGTCATCCGGCTGCCTGCCGGAGCCGCTTCATCGACGCCGTCATCAACCGGACCGGATCATCCCCGCCGAACCTCGAAACCATATGCTCATCCAGCAGTCTACCGCAGTCGCTTCAGCTGCGGTATCCACCGCATCGGATCTTGCTCACCGACACCGATGTGCATGAACCGAATCTGCTTCACCGGCGCCGTGCATGATCTAAACTCTTCTACTGTCGCTTTTCTATTGCTTGCCTACAAGTTCTTGTTTAATCTTGGGGGAACCTGTTTGTGCTAACGACGCGCCGTTACGTCTTTGCAGATTAGATGAGTAACCATGAAGTTTAATGGCCGTCTCTCCAACCCCAAGGAGCACATGTAGTGTACTTCATCACCGGATCTATCAACCCCAGGAAGATCTGCTGTGACTCCCACAGAGTGCTTCTCCTAATGTAAGTCCCTTGTTTTAGCGCCATGTTCTGGGTTCAGATGCTTGTTTGTCTGAAGCTCTTTTAGTTCATTCCTAGTTATGACCGTAACACCTTGCTATTTTCTAGTTCATTGCTAACTTCAAGCGATTGAACATTTTGGTTTGCATTCCCTGCTCTGTAGATGTAGCCATCATAACTTCTATCTTGCTCATTCGTTGTTCATGCCAATCTTGTTCTCCCTGAACATGTTGGTTTGCATTCCCTGTACTACGGTGATGCCATTGTTATTTCTATCTACTTCGTCGTAAGCTAACAAATTAACTGCCTGCTATTAGTTCCTGCATGCTATCGCTCTGCCATCCTGCAGTACAAATTTATTTGAACTCGTCACAGCAGCTACTTCCATCATAATTTTGTCTGCCATCTGATTCTTCAAAAGCTGCAATATTAACTTGTTTCTCTTAATTGGCATGGCGCTCACATATAGAATTGTGAACATATTGGTGTGCATTCCCTTTTCTACAAGTTCAGATCCCACTATATTCCGTTTCTGGTCCATCCTAAGCCGTAGCATTAACTATCCTCTATGTGTTGCTCATTACAACTTTATATCCCGAAACAAATTGATTTGTTTCCCTTATCTACAAGTTTATCAGTGATGCCATTATAACTCCTATCTGTTTTATTCCTAGCTATTATAGTAACATCCTGCTATTATTTAGTTCATGGCCAATTTTAAGTAATTGCACATGTTGGTTCGCATTCCCTGCTCTATAGCTTTTGGCATCGTAACTTCTATATTTGGTTTACATTCCCTGCTCTGTAGATCTAGCCATCATAACTTTATCTTGCTTAGTTGTTGTTACAAAAATTATGGCCTGCTACTATGTTGTTTGTGCCAATTTTTTACTCCATGAACATGTTGGCTTGCATTCCCTGTACTACAGGTGATGCCATTGTTTTGTATCTAGTTCATTGTAAGCTAACAAAGTAAGGACTTAGTTTGGCATGCTATCACTCTGCTATCTAAGCATGTAGTACAAATAAACTTGTCATATTACTAGATAATAATTTTGTGTGCCATCTTGTTCTTCAAAAGCTGCATTATTGACTTGTTTCTCTTACTTGGCATGACGGTCACATATGGAATGCTGAAAATATTGGTTTGCATTCCCTCTTATACAAGTTCACAGGTGATCCCACTATATTTTGTATCTTGCTCAGTCGTTGTTACAAAATTTATGGCCTGCTACTATGTTGTTCATGCCAATTTTGTACTCCCTGAACATGTTGGTTTGCATGGGACTCGACAGTAGTAAGTCTGCTGTTTCATTCTAACGTGCTCTGTTATATTGGATGTTGGTATGCGGCATGCACTCTTTGTTTGCTTATTGTGCGCATTACAATGATCTTCTTATAACGACGAAATGATGATGTCTTTGTTTCAGATATAGATGGTGCATGGACAACTTAAAAGATTGCCGAATCGCTTCATTGTATTGCTAGGTTTAATTACCATTCAATTTCTCTGGGTTCTGTAATATTTTTCAAAGCCTTGCAGCTGATGTAATATTTAGTTAGTTTTTATAGTTTTTTCGCGCATTTTTTCTATGGTGCTTGTGGTAAGTGAGGCTATCCGACAGAAATCATGTGCTGCTTAAATATTCTCAGTATCTAAATCACAAATTCCCATCCCTTAAACGGCCCAATTAAGCGAAATCACATATCTGCCGGCCCGCAAAATCCTATAGCGCCTATTATGCCGGCATATAAACAGCAACTAAACGAGTGGGCCAGCCCACTTGATTTATGGTGGACCCCACACTCTAACTGGGCTGGCCCACTTGCTTTAAGGTGGACCCCACCCACAACTGGCCCGTCCCTGTAACAGCGGGCCCCACAAGCTTATCGGGCCGGCCTACTAACTTGTTGGGCCAGGTGATTTTATGGTGGACCCCACGTGCTAAGGCCGGCCCGTTAACAGGATAGTGGGCCCCACATTTATTATTGGGCCGACCCAACCGTTGGCCACCCACTTGCTATATGGTGGACCCCACTTACTTACTAGGCCGGCCCATTAACAGGAACGTGGGACCCACCTTTGTTTTTGGCCCGGCCCACTATCTTGTTGGGCCAGCCCACTTGCTATATGGTGGACACGACTAAATGGGTCCCTTTAACAGAAAGCGGGACCCTGTGTTTTGGGGCCCACTATCTTCTTGGGCCAGCCCACTTGCTATATGGTGGACCCCACATACTAAATGGGCCGGCCCTTTAACAGGAAAGTGGGACCCACCTGTTTTTTGCCCGGCCCACTATCATGTTGGGCCGGCCCACTTGCTATATGGTGGACCCCACATACTAAATGGGCCGGCCCTTTGACAGCAAAGTGGGTCCCACATGCTAATTGGGCCGGCCCACTAACTTCTTGGGCCGGCCCAGTTGCTTTAAGGTGGACCCCACTTAAATGGGCCGGCCGGAACCCCACATGCATGGGGTTGTGGCGGCCCAACGAGTGATCCGGGGGATTGCCTGCCAACTTTAATTTTACCACAACCAGAGGTTGCCCACCACGTTAACGGACCAAACTTGTGGCCAAACAAAATGGCCCCGCTTAAGTGGGCGCCTCATGTGGCTTATCGTGTGGGCCGCCATTAGCCAACTTTAACGCCTGTACATTATGGACGCATCATCGGGCTCCCAAAACATATTTACGGTCCGTTCCTGGCGGGCGAGCATTAGAACGCCGTGACGCAGCTCGGATGAACCCATATCGTCGGGTTGTTGGAAAAATACCCTTAGTGGACGATTTTGGGACGTTGTATGACACAGTTAGCTTTCTGAAATAATTGCTTCCCATACATTGCCTCCATGCTTTCTTGGTGCCTGATGCAGCTAGTAAGCAGGTTGGATGGGGAGGAAGCCTGACAAGAATCTGAGAGACTACATCTTCAGGCAGATCGTTGATTGTTGTGGGTGTCCTTCGACTGAAGCTGGTAGGATTACGCAAATCGCACGATGCATCGTCAAAATTATGTAAACAACACATTGCATCATCTAATTTTTTAAACAAAATGCAACATCTAATTTGACTAAACAGCAAAATGCATCATCTAATTCATCATCAAAGTTTCCTAAACTGCACGGTGCATCAGCAAAATCAAAATAGTGTAAACAGCACAATGCATCAGCAAAATCAAAATAATGTAAACATGACAATGCATCAGCAAAATCAAAATAATGTAAACAGCACAATGCATCAGCAAAATCAAAATAATGTAAACAGGACAATGCAAAAACACCACAAAAATAGGACGCACCAACGGAAGGCAATCTCGCATCTACAGTAATAATTGCTAACGTGTCAACACGATTGGAGGAAAAGGAGACATCTACAGGACCCAAAACGCTGTGGTAACATCAGATGGGGTTAGCTTTGATATAGGTAATAAAATGTAAACAGCACAATGCATCATCTAAGTTGACAGCAAAATTCTTCATCGAAATTTCCCACACTGCTCAAGGAATCAGAAAAATTACCTAAAAGGCTAAAAGAGCAAAATGCATCATCAGAGTAAAATATATGTAAACAGTACAATGCATCATCCAACTTTTGGCTAAACAGCAGAGAGCATTAGCTAGGTTGACAGAAAAAAAAAACAAAAAAAACCATGAAAAATTCCTGAAGAGGTGAGTGCATCAGAAAAATTACTACCTAAAAAGCATAATGAATCACCCAAATTACAAAAGAAGCAGAATGCATCATCAAAAATACAAAAACATCTCAATGCATCATCACGTCTGGTTTGGGCAAAAAACCCAATCCACCAGATCTAACCTCATTGCAGTTGGGGAAGGTAGAACTTACAAAGGGGTTGACGAGTCATGATCATATGCAACAAGCGCCGCCTTAGATGAAGTCTCCATCCAAGCTCTCGACGCGTTCAAAGCAGCCAGCTTCGAAGCCTCCGACGGTTCTCCCGGCTGCGCCGCCAAAACTCTCGAAGCACGCGCCAAGACTTTCCAACAAAATGCCGCTTCGATACGAGCATTTGCCAGCGCCACAGCGCCCGGGCCCGTCCTAGCCACCGCCTTCGCCTTTGCCTCCGCATCCGCATCCGCTTTACATGTCTCCGCCGATGCATGCAGAGCATCCGTCTCCGCTTTCCATGTATCCGCCGACGCAGTGTAGGCATCGAGCGACGCCGTTTTCATTTCCTAGAAAACCCAGTAAGTTACTCACATTGCAATCCCCAAATTAAGGTTATATCGAACAAAATGACCGATGAACCTCTCTACTCGCCGGAGGTTGGAGATGTACATACCTGCGAAGATCGGTCCGGTGGTGCTTGACGGTGGTGCGTCGGGGACGGGGGAGAACTCGGCGGGGAGAATGGTGGCGCGGCCCAAGACGGCGGCGCGGAGAGGGGCGACGGTGCGGTCATCGAACCTCGGCAGACAGTATTTTGTATATATATATATATGAGAAGAAGAATAAAGTCTGGTCGAATGAGGCAGCGCGACCGGCAGAGTACAACCGAAGGCTACTAGTGCTACCTTGGAGTATTGTAGTAATATAACATAATAAAAATAATGGCCTTGTTTAAACCACTCTTGTCAGTGTGGCATCGCGTCCAAATTTAATGCATTCTGTGGAAATCGGAATAATGCTGTAAAAACTCTCATACTAGTGTGGTATATATAGCATGCACCGACACTTTTCAACAAAATGTCGTCTCCATTTCATAGAAAACCCAGTAAGTTACTCACATTGCAATCCCCAAATTAAGGTTATATCGAACAAAATGACCGATGAACCTCTCTACTCGCCGGAGGTTGGAGATGTACATACCTGCGAAGATCGGTCCGGTGGTGCTTGACGGTGGTGCGTCGGGGACGGGGGAGAACTCGGCGGGGAGAATGGTGGCGCGGCCCAAGACGGCGGCGCGGAGAGGGGCGACGGTGCGGTCATCGAACCTCGGCAGACAATATTTTGTATATATATATGAGAAGAAGAATAAAGTCTGGTCGAATGAGGCAGCGCGACCGGCAGAGTACAACCGAAGGCTACTAGTGCTACCTTGGAGTACTGTAGTAATATAACATAATAAAAATAATGGCCTTGTTTAAACCACTCTTGTCAGTGTGGCATCGCGTCCAAATTTAATGCATTCTATGGAAATCGGAATAATGCTGTAAAAACTCTCATATATAGCATGCACCGACACTTTTCAACAAAATGTCGTCTCCATTTCATAGGAGACTGCTTGCACACTGGGATACAATGCTGACATGACGAAGGGCGCAGAAGTATTTTGGAGTATTTCATTCGAGCAGATCGGGGCGACGGTGCGTCTTTGGAGGGAATACCGTGTGGTGTGTCTTTGGAGGGAATACCGTACGTACTTAGGAGTATTTCATTCGAGCAGACTGCTTGCACACTGGGATACGATGCTGACATGACGAAGGGCGCAGAAGTTTGCGTGAATGGTTGTACTACCATCCGACCATTAGTATAATCATTGCGCGATAGCTTACACGAGAAGGAAAAGAGCCGAACAGATGTGGATAATAAAAGCATTTGGTTCTGATGAGGTCTAAGACCTAGTTTGTGGCCCGATCTCGCGATTGACCCAAATCAGGAGGGGAAAAGAGGGAGGGGATGAAGAACACGAAGAAACACGAAGAACAAATCCACACACACCAACCCGATACAATCGAATCTTACCCTCGTGGCTCGATGGACCACGCCAATAGAATCAACCCGGAAGAGACACGAGGTAGAATTCCGAGAGGAGAGATTGGTGTTGGAGACGGAGACCGATGAGCGAGAGAGAGTGGAACACTTGAATCTCACTCACAAGTATCCAAATCCTCAACAAGAGTAGCCTTGATTACAAAGGGGATCTAACCCTAGGGAGACAAAGCTCAAAAGTAGTTTTAAGCTCAGATTTAATCTAAAGCGTAAATGGGGCGACCTATGTGCTTATATAGAGGTACAAGGCGACTTGGGTCGAACAGGTATGCGGTGGACCGACTCGGGCAGATCCGGTCGAGTCAAACCCGTGAAATCCGGTCCAGGGGCCGGCTGGACCGGTCTGGGACCGGCCCATCCGGTCCAAACCGGGCCAGGGACCGGGCGGTAACCGGGAACGCCGCAGATGTCCATCCGGTTGGCGTCAGCGCGCCGCCCGGTTGACACCGGGGAGGATCAGGCCCAGGGCCCGGTCTGACCGGCCCTATGACCGGCTGGTCCGGCCTGGGGCCCGGCTGGCCGTCCCCTGGGCCGGCTGGGCCTCCTCCTCCCGCCTCTTCTTCCTCTTCCTTCTTCTCTCCTTTCCTCCTTCTTCTTCTCTCTTCCTTGCACCATGGGAGTTCCTTCTCTCTTGGTCCTTGTCGATGTCGGCACCTATAGACACCATGATGATAGGCATGAGGTAGCATACCATTCAAGTTGGTGTTGAGGTCGACCATAGAGAGGATAGGGTTCACCTTGACATATATGGCGGGGTTTTGCGTTGTTGGTCCACTTGGGGAACTCCTTGGCCATGGTGTAGCGTCGACGATAGGCGGGGCTGCATCATCTTGTTCCTCCTCATCTCCATGATGTGGCGAGAGGTCCGAGATGGTGAACGTCTTGTTCACCAAGTACTTGGTGATGAGGTCTAAGACCTAGTTTGTGGCCCGATCTCGCGATTGACCCAAATAAAGAGGTGGAAAAGAGGGAGGGGATGAAGAACACGAAGAACACGAAGAACCAATCCACGCACACCAACCCGATACAATCGAATCTTACCCTCGTGGCTCGATGGACCACGCCAATAGAATCAACCCGGAAGAGACACGAGGTAGAATTCCGAGAGGAGAGATGTAATGTCCCAGGTTTAGTGACGATCGAGGGGTAGATTTTATAAAGGGATGTGCATTGCATTGTAAATTGTAACGGCCCCGGGTAGTACCCCTAATAGATATGTTTGTTGTTTTTCTTTTGTGCATCATCATACGCATCATGCATAATATCATCCATAATATTTTATCAAATAAAAATTATTTCCAAGTGAAAATTATTTTGTTCTTCCTTCTCATAAGATTTTATAAATAACCTCCACCTCTCTTCATTTGGTAAACCCTAAAGTCAAATTAAAACAAAACAGTTTCAAGTATCTTCTTACTCGAATTCCAAGTTTATTTTGGTTTGGTTTCAAAAGGTGTTTAAACCAGTTTTAAAACAAAGGGAAAACAAATTTTCAAAACCCCCTAGCCCTTCTTGTGCCCCTTTCCTCTCCCTCTGGCCCATCTTTGCTTTCAACCCGGTGGCCCATCTCTCTTCCTTCTTATCTTCCCGGCGGCCCCTTTTTCTTTCCCTCCGGCCCGACCCAACTTCTCCTCCTAGTCCACGTACCCCTTCGATCCCCTTTTCTGTATTGTCGTCTTCTCCCTCACGGAGAGCACGCACGGTGCGTGGCCGTGGTCCTCCCCTCAACCACCACACCACATTGTCCCCTCTCCCTTTTAAGCCTTCCCCAGAGCGTGGCAAACCCTAGCCTCCCCTCCTCCTTCCTTCCCTCGCGCCGCCACCACTCTTTTCTTCTTCTCTGTAAGAAAACGAACAGAGGAAAAAAACCACCATGAGACACCACAGCAACCTCAACCTCGCCGCCGTTGCAGGGCGCCCCTCGCCAAGCTGAGGCCATCTCCGGAACCGCCTCGACGTCCTCTATCTCCTCCCCAAAGGAATCGAGCCAGGGCGTTCTTAATCGTCTCCAAGGTCGCCGATTCCCCGCGTCGTTGGCCGCCCATCTTCTCCGATTCCGGTCGTCTGCGTCCTCCTCCGGCCGGGCCTTGACCTGCATCACACCCTTGGTGAGATTTTGCATCTCCTAGCCCTCTTCACCGTCCTCCTATCCCTCTCAGACTCTCTGCCCATGTTGACCACCTTCCGCCACCGCAGATACACGACGCCGGCGATGCTCCGGTGGGTTTCCAGCACCACGACGACCACCATCAGCTTCACCGCGCCGAGGCGCAGGTCCGCCGCCATCTCCTTCGTCCCGGGTTGCCCGGAGGCTCCAGATCGATTCTCAGCTGAGCCGTCCGCCATGGCTGTTTATGTCCCAGAGCTCCGCGTCAGTTTGACTCAAAGATGTGCGTGCTTCCATTTAATCAACATAAGACACAGCAGCCTAGTGGTTGGTTCCTTCGTCCTTGATCCGAAGATCATGTGTTCAAATCCCGAATCTGGCTAATTAAGCCTCACTTTTTGTTCTGTGCTTGTAGAACCCAGATCAAGCAGCCTAGTGGTTGGTTCCTTCGTCCTTGATCCGAAGATCATGTGTTCAAATCCCGAATCTGGCTAATTAAGCCTCACTTTTTGTTCTGTGCTTGTAGAACCCAGATCAAGCGCCTAGTGGGCCTCGGCCTGTTTTCCCGCCAGCTTCTTCGACGCTGAGCGCGCGGCAGGCTGCTATCCGCCGCTCAGGTCCGGCCCAGTTCGTCCCCTTCTATTTTATATTTGCAGAAAATGTTTAAATCTTGTGAAATTCATATCTTCTAAACCGTATCTCGGATTAAAATGTTTTCTATATGAAATTTGATCAGAAAAATATGAGGAACATGAATATGCCATCCATGCTCGCTGTTGCATCCTGCATCATATAAATTCGTGATAGTTTGCATTATCACCTAATATGGAACATATGGAATATGTGGGATATTATATATATGTTGTCCCGGTTCCATTTAACTTTGCTTAGCTCACCCATGCCTTGTGTTGCCATGCTAATCAACATTTAACTTTGACGGTAGAAAATGCAACTCCAACCTAATTTGCTTGTCCGGGGTTCCGACTCCGATTAATATGGATAAGTTGCACCGCCGCATCATGTTTGCCATGTCATGCATATCATCTTGATCATGCTGGATCTTCTTTATCCGTAGTAGTAAGACTTGCATGCGTTGTGTGTTCCAGCATTTGCTTCTTCCCGGATAGGATCACAAAGTGGTGTGGTGAGATACGCCAAGTTCTCCGGATGTTCATCGGCAAGCTTTAACAGGCAAGCATTTCCCTATACTCCTGTCCCTGCAGGAGTCGCTCACCTATTTTATTTTGCCTTCTCCCTCATGCTATCCTTAAGTTGCGTTCTTGTCACGTGTCCTTCCACTTGTTACCTTAAGCAGCCCATATTGCCACCATCACCTCCCACGGCTATTGTTTGGTTATCGAGTCTGCCTTGCGAGTCGTAGTGCATGCTAGTGCTGTTTATATCTCGTATCGTTTTTGTTATCTTATCGGGTTATATGTTGGGAAGAATCATGGTTACTTTAGTTGTTGACATTTGTTTAGCGGAGGCATCGGTGGGTCAGCTGATCGTTTTATGACGGCTCACTTGTGTTTCCTAAATATCTTAGGACCCCGAGTTCTTGTTATCTGTTCCGAGACTGAGCGCTCTAACCACACGTGGGTATGCTTACCGGGTCTCCCCTCGACCACTGCCGGAATCTACAGCTTTGTCCAGTGGCCACAACTAGTTTGGATGTTTGTTTTGTTTCTCCCGGGCGTGCAAGCATGTTTCTTTGTGGTCAGATGATATGATGTTACTTTTGGGGAAGCCGTGAGTGCCTTGTAACCCCGTTGTCTCTTGCACGCTCGTAGGATGCGGTACGTATTGTTAAGAGGTCATCCTCTAGTGGGCTCTGATCCTCTTAGCCGTAGACGCAAACAGCTAAGTCCGCTTCGGAGCACGGCCGGACTTCGATACGGGTTAACTTAGTTAGGTGGCTTCCTGGACATTGTTGTAGTGAAGGAGAGTGCGTGTCGTGATATCCACCTGTCGTAAGTGGGTTGAGCGTGCGTGTGGCTACATTTGGGCACCCCTGCAGGGTTACAATCTTATCGATAAGCCGCGTCCGCGGTTATGGACGACTTGGAGCTGTATGACTCGACCATAGACAACTTACACCTGTTGTTTCATTACTAATAACTTGTGTAGTAAGATAGAACAACTTCAATAACAAATGGTTAAAACTTGATAACTGCGTGAGTGCCTTTGTAAGTACTTCTTTGCGAAGGGGGAACGCATCGGTTGAGTTATGTTTGCAGAGTATAGAACTGTTAGTTTATGCGCTCTCTCACCTTCTCTGAGTAGACGAATGTTGTAGAGTGTCTCTAGAGGTTTTTAGTGCTTGCGCGCTGCCGCTTAACCCCACCATATTACCTATGACGTTCCTCTTGCGTCCTCTAAGTCCCCTGCGTGCCTCAAGTACAAAGGACGACTGGTTGACGAATGCTTATACGTCTTGAAGTCTTGTTAAGTACGAACCCGTACTTATTGCTGCTTCTACGGGACATAACCGGGCAGGTATGAAGATATGTTCGATGAAGACGACGCTAGCAAGGTTACCCTTCCGGCTTGGCCTGGGCAGGGTTATGGACGCCGCTGGTTATCTTCAGGACTCTTAGTCCAATTTGTATCTTGTCCGTACTCGGACGTATTTGATCTTCTGTATGATTTGGATCTTTGTATGTATCTATTTGTATCTTGACTCGTTGGAGTCGTTGTTGTAATATATGTTTCTTGTGGGCTCTATTGTAATCCTGTTGTAATGTTACCGCTCGTGTTAATTCCTCTGGCATCACGTGTGTGATTCGTCGCGCATGTCGTGTCGGAGGGCGTCTCTGAGTCGATATCGTGCGGATTTCGGCGGGATCGCTGGAATCCTCATGGTACCGGTTCCGGGGCGTCACATAAATTCTGGGGAAATTTCGCGCTTTTAAACAAAAATTGCATCAAAGGGGGACAAGTTTCTCTCTCGACACCTTACAGGGTTAGGGTTTCGAGAGTGCGACAAACTTGTATCTCACCTAACTAGATTAGGGTTTTGAGAAGAGAGGGGAGAGTTTGCATCACAAAGTTATGTTGCATAATTGAACTCAACTCAAAGTTGAATATGAATTTCAAATACAAACATCAAACAAATATCTCATTATTTAATTGAAAGGAAAGTCACTAAGTAAATAATTAAAATACAAATAATAAATAATAAATAAAGCTCATTAGAGAAACCTTGAGCTTTATTGATCATCACACAAATTACATTGTCTTTACAATATTCACAAGAAAATAAATGAATATTACAACACAATACAAGAATTGCTTGAATAGTAAAAGATAAAGAAAATTACAAGTAATGAAAATAAATCCTAAACTACAATGTGATCTTTCACTTGGTGATCTTCATGACCATTTGGATCAATTGTTGATTCCCTGCACAAAACAAAGCAAGACAAGAAGTTATGCCAAGTGGCATATCCACTTGGCAGGTTAGAAGAACAATGAAAATGAGGGGATATGGATCAACTCTGTCGAAGCTGATCATCTCCCAGCCGAACACATGCCAGATACCAAGTATCTGGTATACACACACACACAAGCAGCTCACACAGCCTGTGTGCATGCTCAACACCAAACCACTGAGTGTGCATGTAGCACCACACACTCACACATCGGCAGTGAGTCACAAAGAGTGCCAGACCAAGCTGTCGACCAGGGAGAGCAAGGGAGCACCAAATATAAGCTTTTCAGAAGCAAACCCTAAGCCATATCCATCGACAGGCTTCACTGGGTAAGTCACCAAGAACACAAGAACAACCACTGCTGTTCAATCTGCCTAAATCACCACAGCACTGAATCAAGCACCACAAGGTTGCAAGGAGGAGCAGGGCAAGCACAAGCTTAACACTGAAGCAATCCTCTACACCAACAAATAAATCTAGGAGCTGGAGTGAGGTATACACCAGAAATCATGGGCAAACATCTGTTTTGCTCATAAATAAGCATGTGCATAACACATACACAAGCCAGAGGGTATGATTACCCTGTGTGCATCATCATTTGGTGTTAAACCATTTGATGCTGGCAAAAAGGGGAATAAGCCAGAAGAAAATCATCCTAGGGAAGAAATGGTCAAGCCAAGTGTATCATCACTGAGGCAAACCAGAGAATCCAGCAAGGA
The DNA here is from genome assembly GCA_030979885.1 of Lolium multiflorum. Classification (NCBI taxonomy): domain Eukaryota; kingdom Viridiplantae; phylum Streptophyta; class Magnoliopsida; order Poales; family Poaceae; genus Lolium; species Lolium multiflorum. The sequence continues at coordinate 164,613,695 of CM061753.1, read as the reverse complement.
ATGATCCACAACTAGCCTAGCCCAACTCACCTAGCACTAAGTGGTTCACTAACCATCAGACAGTAGACAAATCAATGTCTATTTGATTTCAACATCAAAAGCTACTGGCTATCCAACAAAAAGGATCAACCAGAGAGCATCTAGAGAGCCACAGCCAGCCAACAAGAGGGGAGCTACCCTAGGGCAGTATATGATCACTGCTAGGGTCACCTCAACCACTGAACCATCATAAACCATTAAGCCTTGCACAGTTATCATCACCCAGAAGGGTTCAAAAGGAGGGCTAGGGTACACAACCAAGTGTTGGCATCCATCTAGCCCTGCCACAGTTAATAGGATGATCACAACTGCAAGCAGTTCACATCACTTATCCATTTCAGTAAATCCAGGCAATACAGATAAGTGAACAACACAAATAATCATAGCATCAGAGCCTTGCAGAGGATCCAATGGATCATTGCAAGCAACAGCTGATGCTTAAACCAGCACCAGCACACACCAGGACAAACCTGTGTGACACACACACATCACAGGTTGAGTAGCATGAGGCACAGATACAACACAGGTTTTACAAGCAACTGATGATCATATGATCATCAGGAGCTTGCTAGAGCATGCCAGGGCATGCTAGGGCATCACTGGCATCAATTCATGAATCATATAAATGAAACAACCACAGATTATCAACAATTAGATCACAGGCTAGCACATAAACCATTCTATAATTGTATCCAGAAGCACTCCATCAAGTGATGGAGTTGTTAATGCAACAGTTAGCTCAATTGAGCATGTCCAGGAATTAGGGCACATACAATAGCACATCCGGAGCACTGGCACTTGCCAAAGGCAAGGATCATCACAGAATGATCAAGCCAAGGGCAATCCATGGCATATACAGGAAAGGAATATTATACAGAGAATCAGCAGGAGTCACTAAAATTACACAGAGCACCACAGCGTGCTCATAAGCAATAGTTCATGAGTTGCAACAGTAAGCAATTGAGCAAGAACAGTACAGCACAGCAAGCTAGAACCATGGCAGATGCTCAGCAGCAGCGCAGCCACACAGCATAGCAGCAGGCGCACAAGCTAGCAAGCCGCAGCAGCGCATCGGCACGGCCAACATCTCCACATGGAGAATGAGGCCAGTAGTCGAGCCAGACGCAAGGGAGAAGAGAACAGGAGAGGAGGATGAACTAGCAGTAGAGAAGGAAGAAGGAAAAGGATGGCGGCGCACCTACCTGGAGCAGAGCACCACGGCGTCACCATGGCGGTACGGCGGCACAGCCTGGCCACGGCAGCGCCAAGCCATGGCCAAGCCAGGCGGTCGCCGAAGCACGGAGGCTCCAGCGCAGGCACGGCGAGGCACACGGCCTCGGCACCAGGAGCGTCGGCGGCGACGAACTCGCCACAGCACACCACGGCAGGCGAGCAGAGGCGAGGGGGACGCGTCGAGGAAACGGCGAAGCACAGATCGGCGCGGTGGATCTGAAGCGCCGTCGAACGGCGGATCAGATGCACCGCATCTCGCCGGCGGCGATGGCCGGAGTCGGCCGGAACAATTCGGCAAAGGGGGCGGCGACGCGCGCGTCGCCAGAGCGAGTAGGGGATTAGGGTTCGAGAGTGAGGGGGAACGACGAAGCGACTGGGTCGGTTGGACCGAGCCCACTGGGCTGGTCCAACCTAACCAGCTCGGCCGCCTGACAGGTGGGTCCGAGGGGTATTTTGGACATTCCAAAATACCCATTTAAATGAGAATTTCCAAGAATTTTATAAAATAAAGTACAGCTCTAAAAAAATAATTAAAAATATGAAAATTAATCAGCATAAAATTCTCTATCTAAATAAAATATCAAAAAGGATTTTTGAAGACAATTAAGATTAAGTCTTAAATTGATGATTTAAATAATCATTTAAATCACACATATTATTTTATTTAATAAAAATTAGTCCATTAATATCCTTGGACTTTAAAAACACCTTGACAATATTTCAAGGTTGTATTTTACTTCAAATCAAGTATCCCCAAATTATTCTTAGTATTAACCTTCTACCTAAAAATAATAAACACCGGGAAAGGGGGGAACAAACCCTAAAACTGGAATCATGCATAATTGCTTCTTTAACCATTGCCCTTATCGGACAATGATGCTATTTTTCAGCAGCAGAGGACAAGGGTCAGTCCACACCATCCAACTGCAACACTTTGCAGTATTCAGGCAAGTTCATCGCTTGCTCATGTCATTTGAGTATTTTTATCAAATTAATTGCAAAGTACTATGTTTATCACTCTTGCATGAAAAACCAAAAATTACTATTTTCATAACTATGAATATGACTATGTGGTGGGCAATGGAACCATGATATGTGTTGATATGGTGGAGGTTCCATTGCAAGGGTTTATATCCATCTAGGATTAAACAACAAATGTCGTCCAGTGATTCTTGTGCCGTAATACCCGTGTTAATCATAAGATCTGGAGTGGGACGGAGTAGTCAAAAGTGTTTCCACCTCTCGTTCATCAACGGATGCGCTTACCGTAGCAGTTGTATCTGGCGGAACAACCGGAGGGTGGGGAGCCCATTCTAATTCCCCACGGTAATGCAATGCTTACCGTAGCAGTTGTGTCTTGCGGAACAACCGGAGGGTGGGGATCCCATTCTAATTCCCCACGGTAATGCGGTCTATGATGGGTTGCAGCTACCGGCGTAGGAGTGTATGGTAGAGCCCAGCAATGTTGTCGTGGTCGGGGCCCAGCCTTAATTGGCGTAAGTGAACCGGCGTGGACCCAGGGTCGGGGCATGCAACAAAGGGTGGGTGTTCGAGGTAGCGGAGGAACATGATTGACTAGGACCTTATACCGGGCCTCACACCAAAGGAAGTGTGGACGGGAAAGCTGCCCGGTTGGCACCAAGGTTAAGATCTCTTATGGGTAAAGCAACACACCTCTGCAGAGTGTAACGAATCGTGACCAGTCACTCCTTGTTCCGGGATTTGGAACTGCGAACGCTGCCGGAAAGGAACTCCATGAAGTTCTAGTAAACCGGTGAAGGCTGACGGACATAGTTCTTCTGAATAAAAACAACCTTTTGAAGAAATGGTTATCAAAACCTGCATGGTATCAGACTTTCTGGTCTGGTGCCGTAGTTAGAGCATTAAACACCTCTTTCCTAATATGAACTTGTTGAGTACGCTCGTACTCATACCACTCTTAAATCCCCTGCTTAGACTGTCTGAATCATCTGGAGGAGGACAACGACAACCCTGAAGGAGCCGACATCATCGGCTACGAAGAACCAGACCTCTCAGGAGGTGTTGAAGGAGTAGACTATCTGATAGTCTACGGAAACGGAGAGGGATCCGGAGGAGAACAATCTTAGACCCAGACATAGTAGTAGTAGTACCGAGCAGTCCGAACTTCTAGTATTTAGCTGCTCGCGGGAATAAATGTATAACCTAGTAAGACTTCTATATTGTAAGCTAAGTTGGGTTCGCCTCGAACCCAGGAGTAACCCTCTCAGGACCCAAGAGGAGCTCCAGGATGATATGTATATTTGGTTTGTAATAATGTATGAATGAGTTATGGACCTGCTATGTTCTGTTGTACTACTCTGAGGGATGTAATATTTGCGGATTGGTACTTCGCGAATGTTATATCAACGACTGGCATACTACAACATGCAGTGGTATGCAGGAGAGATTGGTGTTGGAGACGGAGACCGATGAGCGAGAGAGAGTGGAACACTTGAATCTCACTCACAAATATCCAAATCCTCAACAAGAGTAGCCTTGATTACAAAGGGGATCTAACCCTAGGGAGACAAAGCTCAAAAGTAGTTTTAAGCTCAGATTAAGTCTCAAGAGTAAAAGGGGTCGTCATGGGTACTTATATAGGCCTACAGGACGACACATGGCGAAAAGGTACGAAATAAGCGGATAAGGCAGTTTTGGTCAAGACAATCCCGATGAATCCGGTCAGGAGCCCGGTCAGACCGGACCTGGGGCCGGCGCGTCCGGTCCAAACCGGGTCCTGGACCGGAGGGTGACCGGAGGGGGTCCCAGCGTCTCAGTACTGGGTCCGGTTGGCATCAGCGGGGAATCCGGTTTGGACCGGACTGCCCGGTCAGGGGTCCGGTCGGACCGGGTCCTGGGCCGGCTGGCTCCCTCCCTTCCTTGGCGCGCTTCGCATGACGTCGGGTCCAGCTCCACGTCCATCTTCACGTCCAGCTGCTCCTCTCCTTCTCTTGACCATGGTGTGTCCTCCTCTCCGGGGTCTTGATGCACCACGTACCTAATAACACAAAGTGTGTCGGCATGAGGTAGCATTCCATCCAATGGGGTACCGAGATCGAGGGTAGTGAGGAGCGAGTTCACCTTATCATGTAGCGCTTTAGCTCGAGCCCGCGTCATTGGTCCACTTGGGGGACTTGTTGGTCTTGGTGTAGTGTCGTCGGTGAGCGGGGCTACATCATATCCCCCCTTTGGGAGAGAGTCGTCCTCGACTCTTGTTCCTCCTCATCTCCATGATATGGGGAAAGATCCGAGATGTTGAACGTGTTGCTCACCAAGTACTTGGATGTTGGTATGTCGATGACTTAGGCGTTGTTGTTGATTCGCCTGAGGACCTTGAAAGGCCCATCGCCTCTTGGCTTTAGCTTGGAGTTGCGTTCATGGGGAAACCTTTCTTTCCGAAGGTGAATCCAAACGAGGTCTCCTTCTTCAAACACTCGTTCCTTTTTCTTGGCGTTGAGGCGGGTAGCTTGGCGAAGTACATGCTCTTGTATGGTTGCTCTTGTGTCTTCATGTAGTTTCTTCATGGCGGTGGTGCGCTTGTCGAAGTCCATGTTCGTCCTTTCATGAAGAGGTAGTGGTAGGATGTCGAGTGCCGTGGGAGGGTCGAATCCATAGACGATCATGAAGGGACTCCGGGATGTTGTGGAGTGCTTGGCTCTATTGTAGGCGAACTCCGCGTGTGGAAGACATTCTTCCCATGACTTCAAATTTTTCTTCACGAGTGTGCGTAGGAGTGTTGAGAGGCTTTGATTCACCACTTCCGTTTGTCCGTCCGTTTGCGGATGCGAGGATGACGAGAACAAGAGCTTGATTCCGAACTTTGCCATGAGCGACTTCCATAGATAGCTCATGAACTTGACGTCTCGATCCGACACAATGCTTGCCGGTATTCCGTGTAGGCGAACGACTTCCCTGAAAAACAACGACGCAATGTGTGAAGCATCATCGGTCTTATGGCATGGTATGAAATGAGCCATTTTAGAGAACCTATCCACTACCACAAATATGGAGTCATGACCATGTTTTGTTCTTGGTAAGCCTAATACAAAGTCCATGCTTATATCCGACCAAGGTGCATATGGAATGGGTAAAGGCATGTAAAGACCGTAAGGGTTTGTTTTAGACTTAGCTTGTAAGCATGTGGTGCAACGGTTGCATAGGCGCTCCACATCTCGCTTCATCTTCGGCCAAAAGTAATGGGTTGATAGCATCGAGAGCGTCTTGTCGCGACCAAAGTGGCCCATGAGACCACCTCCATGTGACTCTTGCAAAAGCAACTTACGAAGAGAAGACTCGGGTATGCAAATTTTGTTAGCTTTAAACAAGTAGCCATCATGCAAATAGGAATCATCAATTCCTTGGTCAACGGAACACTTTGCAAAGATGGGTCCAAAGAAAGAGTCGGAAGGGTAAAGTTCTTTGATCTCCTCAAGGCCCAAAACATGAAAATCCAAGCGAGTGAGTAAGAGATTGTTCTTGCGGGAAAGGGCATCCGCGACCACATTGTCCTTTCCCTTTTTGTATTTGATCACATAAGGGAAGGACTCAATAAATTCAACCCACTTAGCATGTCTCTTGTTCAAATTGGTTTGACTTTTCAAGTACTTCAAAGACTCATGATCCGAATGGATAACAAACTCTTTTGGCCAAAGGTAATGTTGCCAAACTTCAAGAACACGAACCAAAGCATAAAGTTCCTTGTCATAAATAGGATAGTTGAGGCGTGCGCCATCCAACTTCTCACTATAGTATGCCACGGGTTTTCCATCTTGCATAAGGACTCCACCAATACCAAGACCACTCGCATCACACTCAATCTCAAAAGTTTTTGCAAAGTTTGGAAGGACGAGAAGAGGTGCTTCGGTAAGGCGTTTCTTCAATTCATCAAAAGCATTTTGTTGGGCCTTGCCCCACACAAATGGAACATTCTTTTTGGTAAGCTCATTCAAAGGGCAAGCAATGGTGCTAAAATCTTTCACAAAGCGGCGGTAGAAACCGGCGAGTCCATGGAAACTTCGAACTTGACCAACGGTGGTAGGCGTGGGCCAATTATGTATGGCGTCAACCTTCGAAGAGTCCACTTCAATGCCATTGGCGGAAACCACAAAACCAAGAAAAACCAATTTGTTTTGAGCAAAGGTGCATTTAGGGAGATTGGCATAAAGCTTCTCGTGGCGTAAGATGCACAAGACTTCTCTCACATGTGAAACATGGTCCTCGAGATTTTTGCTATAAATGAGAATATCATCAAAGTAAACAACCACGCTTTTGCCAATGAGCGGTCTCAAAATATGGTTCATAAGACGCATAAAAGTTGATGGAGCATTTGAAAGACCAAATGGCATGACGAGCCATTCATATAGACCAAGCTTGGTCTTGAATGCCGTCTTCCATTCATCACCAATTGCCATGTGAATTTGGTGGTAGCCACTACGCAAATCAATCTTAGAGAAAATGATGGCACCACTCAATTCATCAAGCATGTCGTCTAAACTCGGGATGGGATGGCGGTATCGAACGGTAATGGCATTGATGGGGCGACAATCCATACACATTCGTTGTGTCTCATCCGGTTTAGGAACAAGAATCACCGGAACGGCACAAGGGCTAAGGCTTTCTCGAACGTACCCTTTAGCGAGGAGATCTTGTATTTGGCGTTGTATCTCCTTTGTATCTTCGGGGTTCGTGCGGTAGGCGGCGCGGTATGGAAGAGGAGCGCCGGGTATGAGGTCGATGCGGTGTTCGATGCCCCGAAGCGGTGGTAGTCCATGAGGTAGCTCGTCAGGGAAGACGTCTTGAAACTCCTTCAAAAGAGACAACAAAGACGAAGGAATGTTGGTTAAGTCGTTAGTCGCCGACGATGGGCCCTTGCAAATGAGCATGTAGTGCAAGGTGGTGGATGGGTTGTCTTGCACTTCTCTCCACTCACTTTTTGTGGCTAAGAGGACACTCTTTCTCTCACTCATATATGGCTTGTGGCGCTCACTCTCTTGTTGGTGGGTCGCTCCCTCTCCTCTCAAGTCACTATGGTGGATGTGTTGTTGTGCCCTCGCTAAAACCTTCGCATTATCCGCGATGATTTGGCTAGAAGTCATTGGGCGAAGCTCGAACTTCTTGTCCTTGACCTTGAAGGTGTAGACATTTGAGTGTCCATCATGAATCACCTTGTTGTCGTATTGCCAAGGGCGGCCAAGCAACATGTGGCACACCGTCATGGGTACTACATCACACTCAACGGTGTCTTCATAGGGGCCTATCTTTAAGTTGACGGTGACGGTGTGTTGTATCTTGACATTGCCCTTGTCACTTAACCATTGCACATGGTATGGGTGTGGGTGCTTGCGGAGTGTGAGGTTGAGCTTCTCACACATCTCGGTGCTTGCTAAGTTGTGGCAACTCCCTCCATCGATGATGACCTTGATGGACTTTCCTCCAATACCGGCACGTGTTTGGAAGATGTTGCACCGTTGGTCTTCAAGAGCTTGTGGTTGAGTCGTGAGCACCCTTGTGACCACAAGCGAGGGACTTGTGTCATGTACGCATAGGAGACGGTCTTCTCCACTTTCTTCATTGTAATCTTCTTCATTAGCGACGGCGGCTTGCACGAGGGCTTCATATTCCCCCTCACTTAGCGTCTCTATGTCACCATTCTCCATAGTGATCATGATCTTGGTATTCTTGCACTCAAAGGACTTGTGGCCTTGTGTGCCACACTTGAAGCAAGTGACATTGGAGGGTCCCGTAGAGGCCTTTGAGGAGGCGGTGGAGGTCACCGTTTGCTTCATGCAACTTTGGATAGTCGGTTGCTTCGATGGTGTAGATGAAACGGAGGGCTTGACGCTTGTTGTAGGAGTGGGTGTAGCTAGCTTGGAGGCGAAGTATTGCTTGGACTTGGAGTACTTGATGTCCTCATTCACTTGGCGTTCGGCCTTGGACGCTTGGTGAACCAACTCAACCATGTTGGAGTATTGTTGGAACTCCACAATCCTCTTGATGGGGTAATTGAGGCCATTAAAGAACCTAGCAATCGTTTGGTTCTCGCATCATAGTTAACTCCATTTCCTTGAAGAACTCCTCAACGGTCTTGGTGCCTTGCTTCAATTTTTGGAGTTTGTTGAAGAGGTCGGTCTTGTAGTGTGTTGGTACAAAGCGAGCTTGCATCTCCTCCTTCATCTCTTCCCAAGTGTCAATTGGAGGCTCACCCTTTTCTTCCCTTAGAGTGACTACTTGTTCCCACCAAGTGTTGGCGTAATCTTCAAACTCAAGAGACGCCATGGCCACTTTCTTGGCACCGGAGTAGTTGTGGATGCGGAAGATCTTGTCAACCTTGAGTGCCCATGAGAGGTAGGCCTCGGCATCGTCTTCACCCTTGAACTTGGGCATGTTGAACTTGAGCTTGCCATACATGTTCTCTTTATCTTCCAAATTCCTTCGGCGAGGACGAAAGCCTTCATCTCTTGCGGCTTGAGGTGGTGGAGGAGGTCTTGCACGGCCAACCATAGCATTGGGTTGGTGTTGAAGTTGAACACTAGCTTCACTTGGTTCACGATGATGGTGTTGTCGAAGATCTTGGCGAGGTTGGTGACGACGTTCATTGATGGCTCTCTCATCTTGTGCATTTGCCGGTTCTCCTCTCCCATGTTGGTTATGGCGAGGATGATTCCGAAGATCACGCCTCGGTGGATCTTGATGACCTTGGTCTTGAGCATCAACATATGGCTCACGATGAGGTGCCGGTTCCATGTTGTGGAGGACGTTGTCGTGGGGTTGATCGTCACGCCCATGGTGGGCATGGCGATCATGTTGATGGCGAGCTTGTTGTAGTACTTCTTCTTGCGGAGGACGTTCATGAGGACGAGCATGGCGATGAAACTCTCCACGTCTAGAGTTTGAGCGTGAGTCTTCATGGCGATCATGATGTCGATGAGGACGATGATGGTCTCCATGCCTTGAGTTGGAGCTAGACGAAGTATGACGATCATGAGAGGAATAATCGTGCGTCGAGCTTGATGATGAGGAAGTAGAGCGATGTCGGTGTCGGCGACCCAAGTTGTTGATGGCGCGCTCGAGACTATCCATGCGCCGCTCCATGTTCGCATCATTGGCCGCCATTTGGCCATTCAAGTTGTCCGTAGCTTCTCGAAGTAGGGTCATATCTTGATTGACGATGGTGAAGTTGTTAGCGACCTCGTCATATTGCTCGTCGATGCGTGTCTCGAACAAAGCGAGTTGCTCCTTGAACTCTTGGCGTTGTGCCCATAGATTGTGTTGGGTGGCCAACCTCTCGGTGTTGCGAAGGACTCCATCCTCCCTTGCTTCTTCTCCGCTCCTATCCATGATATGAAGACAAGAACTATGTTGTGTATGTTAGTGGAAGGAGACTACCTCGCACCCTTACCTTGGTGTGATGGTATTGAGGCGATCAACCGAACCGAGGGCAAATCCAAATGTATCGGGTACACACGCAAAGCCACACGCAAAAGCTAGCAAATATGGTGGTAGGCAAGAATGGTGGAAAACCAAAAGATGAAATCCAAAATTAAGTATGTTGTTAAAAGTGGGTGAGGTCCAAAAATCAAGTGTCAAAGTGGAGATCAGGAAAATTTGTGGAACGCACACACGGGATAAGCGGGGTTAGTGCAACCAAGGAACGAGCGGAAAAAGTTAGAACCTAGATGCAAGGTGGTGCTCGGTGTCACACTAACACAAGAAGAGATCAAAGCTAGGTTGCATAGAGATGAAACACCAAGATTCGCACGAGGTCTCTCTTCTCTATCTCTCACGCTTGCTTAAAAGCTTATCAACTCTTTTTGTATCGGTGGCACTTGCACGTTCGATTTTTTTTCACTAGCACACTATGCTCTTACGCTTTTGCTTACCACCCCCGAGCTCTACTTATGAGCTTTACTCGACACAACGCACACCCTCACGGTCGGGACATCGTGCGATGTTTCGCAACACTCGAAAAGCTTCGCTCGTGGGATAGATCGCAAAAAGAAGAGGGCTACAAGGGAAAAAGCAAGTTATACCTGCGATGGTGGTGGTGGTGGTGTTAGTCGAAAGGCGAATTTGGGCGCCCGGTCAGCGAGCCGATCGGACCGGGTAGGTGGCCGGATGGCCCGGTCGGTCGGCCAGTTTCTGGGCCGGCTGGTCCGGTCTGGGGTCCGGTCAACCGGTTTCTGAACCGGCTGGCCGTGTTCTTCGTTTTCTCTCTCTTGTTCGTCCCCAAACCAAAACCAAAGGATCAAATCGAAAGGAAACGAAGGAATTGGGGGCTAAAAGGTGGGGGAAATAGTAGATCAACACTAGAAACACCAAATCCACTGATCAAAACCACTCAAAACTCAACAAAATCGTAGATCCATCCAAAGGCAATTTAGGGCTATTTTTGGGGAATTTTTTGGGAATTTTTTAGAGACGAAATTGGGTGGGTGGGGGGTCAAATTCGCGGTAACCAAGAGCTGCTGATACCATATGATGAGGTCTAAGACCTAGTTTGTGGCCCGATCTCGCGATTGACCCAAATCAAGAGGGGAAAAGAGGGAGGGGATGAAGAACACGAAGAACACGAAGAACAAATCCACGCACACCAACCCGATACAATCGAATCTTACCCTCATGGCTCGATGGACCACGCCAATAGAATCAACCCGGAAGAGACACGAGGTAGAATTCCGAGAGGAGAGATTGGTGTTGGAGACGGAGACCGATGAGCGAGAGAGAGTGGAACACTTGAATCTCACTCACAAATATCCAAATCCTCAACAAGAGTAGCCTTGATTACAAAGGGGATCTAACCCTAGGGAGACAAAGCTCAAAAGTAGTTTTAAGCTCAGATTAAGTCTCAAGAGTAAAAGGGGCGTCATGGGTACTTATATAGGCCTACAGGGCGACACATGGCGAAAAGGTACAAAATAAGCGGATAAGGCAGTTTTGGTCAAGACAATCCCGACGAATCCGGTTAGGAGCCCGGTCAGACCGGACCTGGGGCCGGCGCGTCCGGTCCAAACCGGGTCCTGGACCGGAGGGGGTCCCGCCGTCTTAGTACTGCGTCCGGTTGGCATCAGCGGGGAATCCGGTTTGGACCGGACTGCCCGGTCAGGGGTCCGGTCGGACCGGGTCCTGGGCCGGCTGGCTCCCTCCCTTCCTTGGCGCGCTTCGCATGACGTCGGGTCCAGCTCCACGTCCATCTTCACGTCCATCTTCACGTCCAGCTGCTCCTCTCCTTCTCTTGACCATGGTGTGTCCTCCTCTCCGGGGTCTTGATGCACCACGTACCTAATAACACAAAGTGTGTCGGCATGAGGTAGCATTCCATCCAATGGGGTACCGAGATCGAGGGTAGTGAGGAGCGAGTTCACCTTATCATGTAGCGCTTTAGCTCGAGCCCGCGTCATTGGTCTACTTGGTGGACTTGTTGGTCTTGGTGTAGTGTCGTCGGTGAGCGGGGCTACATCACTTGGAGTCTTGTTTGTCGATGATGTAGTTGTTGATCCTTGTAGCTTGGTGAAGGACATGTTCTTGTATAGTTGCCCTTGTATCCTTGTGGATGTTTGTCGTGGTGCGGGCGTCCTTGTTGTAGTCCATGACGGTTCTCCCATGAAGTGGTGGAGGGATAAAGTCGTTGTCAAAGAAGGACTTGGGGAAAAACGACTTGCGAAAGGAAAGCTTGTGGGTGCCAATTTTGTGATTGGCGAACAAGAGGCTTTCAATCAAATACGAAGCATCAAGTCGTTTCTCAAAGAGGCCTTTGGCAAAAATGGAAACCAAAAGAGTGTCGATGTATCCAAAATGTGGTAGGGCAAAAATTTGTGTATGTAAAAGTTTCCTTTGTAAGGTGTCAAAAATGTGTTGTGAAGCATTGTCCCAAACAAATTGGACAATCAAAAGGCAAGTAGCGGCGGCAAATTTTTTATCAAAATTGTTATGTGCAATGGCAAAGCTATGGAGATTTCTAGCTTGGGAGAGTATGGTTTGCTTGAGCCGAGTATGAGTATCCTCAAGTTTCAAAGAATCCATTTCAATTGACATAGATGAAATGAGAAATCCAAAGGAGAGCAACTTTGTGTGTGGCATGTGGCACAAGATGCATAAGGTGTCTCTCACATGTATGACATGGTCCTTGAGATTCTCGGAGTGTATGATGATATCATCAATACATACAACAACCATTGTGATGTAGCACCACTCACCGACGACACTACACCAAGACCAATAAGTCCCCCAAGTGGACCAATGACGCGGGCTCGAGCTAAAGCGCTACATGAGAAGGTGAACTCGCTCCTCACTACCCTCGATCTCGGTACCCCATTGGATGGAATGCTACCTCATGTCGACACACTTTGTGTTATTAGGTACGTGGTGCATCAAGACCCCGGAGAGGAGGACACACCATGGTCAAGAGAAGGAGAGGAGAAGCTAGACGTGAAGATGGACGTGAAGATGGACGTGGAGCTGGACCCGACGTCATGTGAAGCGCGCCAAGGAAGGGAGGGAGCCAGCCGGCCCAGGACCCGGTCCGATCGGACCCCTGACCGGGCAGTCCGGCCTAAACCGGATTACCCGCTGATGCCAACCGGACGCAGTACTGAGACGCCGGAACCCCCTCCGGTCACCCTCCGGTCCAGGACCCGGTTTGGACCGGACGCTCCGGCCCCAGGTCCGGTCTGACCGGGCTCCTGACCGGATTCGTCGGGCTGTCTTGACCAAAACTGCCTTATCCGCTTATTTCGTACCTTTTCGCCATGTGTCGCCCTGTAGGCCTATATAAGTACCCATGACGCCCCCTTTTACTCTTTAGACTAAATCTGAGCTTAAAACTACTTTTGAGCTTTGTCTCCCTAGGGTTAGATCCCCTTTGTAATCAAGGCTACTCTTGTTGAGGATTTGGATACTTGTGAGTGAGATTCAAGTGTTCCACTCTCTCTCACTCATCGGAATTCTACCTCGTGTCTCTTCCGGGTTGATTCTATTGGTGTGGTCCATCGAGCCACGAGGGTAAGATTCGATTGTATCGGATTGGTGTGTGTGGTTTTGTTCTTCGTGTTCTTCGTGTTCTTCATTCCCTCCCTCTTTTCCCCTCTTGATTTGGGTCAATCGCGAGATCGGGCCACAAACTAGGTCTTAGACCTCATCACATTGTGCCAACAAGATGTTTCAAGATATGTTGCATAACAGGTAAAAGAGGTGACGAGGAGTTGGACCAAACCGGAAGCTCGACAAGAGATGTCGGAAACACACGAGGGCGAAGGCTTTTGTTAACATACCCGTTGGTGTGAATCTCACGGGTTGGATGATGTATCTCGTCCTTGTTGGGGTAGCTCTCAATGGCGCGTTTCGTTAACTCATGCTCCGTGGCGGTGGAGGTTGTCGTTCGTGTACCTATACACACAATAGAGGAAACAAAAAGCGTGTGTGCATGGTAGATGAACACATCATCAATCGTGATGGTCCATGTCTTGTGCACATCACCATTAGTGTCAAGCAAGATATTATAAATGCATGGCGATAGTGCATATGGCATGAGGGTGCATTCATGGTGTGTGGTAACTTAGGATCATCAAAAATTGAGAAGGCTATGGGGGCCATCTCGTGAACAATGAAATAAGCATTCTTGCATACCAAGCATAAGAAAGACCAATTGTTCACAATCTTGGATGCAAGGATCATGGAATAGTGCAAACATTTAGGGCAAAGCATGCGAAAGCTAATGTCATCCTTGTCAACAACACATGTGAAAGAGCAAGTAGTCCTCATATCGCAAGCAAGAGGAAACAATTCATCATTTTTCATGTCCACTAGTGGGATCATGGTCTCATCAATACCTTTATTTTTACCTTGGTAGTCCGACTCAATTGATGTAGGTATTGTGGTAGTTGTATGCTCCACATGGTTGACGTCGTCATCGTCATCGAAGCATGGTGTGATGTGATCTTTTTGCACCATGTACATCTTCTTGTCCATCATCGGCGCTCCAACATCCATGGAACCTAGTGCAACATGAGGAAACACAAAAGAGGGAGAGGTTAAGGTGTTAGCAAATGCGATGGCCTCCATGGACCTATCAACTACCTCTCGCAACTCACTCGGTGTCTCACTCATCTCCTCCAAGTGGAAGCACTCAATCTCACATGTGAGGTGGAAGTCACTCGACTCACTATTGGTAGCACTCAAGTAGGCTAAGTGGCGCTCATGCTCACATGGAATTGGTACCAACTCATCATGCACGCATCTAGGAGTAGGCTCGATTTTCTCATCTCCATGCGCCTCCTTGGTTGAAGGGAAATTCCCATGCTCAACCATCTCAACTCCATCGCCTCCCAAGTCGTCCTCAAGCGGTAGCTCCATAGTGTCGTTGAGAGCTATGCTCGGATCAACTTCACCCTTGAGTTGGCCTTGTCGATCTTCATCTTGAAGTGTGGGCGCCATAGGCTTCTTGGTGGCTTGGGCTTGTAGCTCGTCGAAGTGGAGCATGTCGGCGCTTGGCATTGTACATTGACACGACATGTGACCCTTGGCCTTGCACACCTCACATAGGAGATTGGGACATTCCCGTGGAGGGTGGCCTTGTTGCTTGCACTTGTAGCATTGGAGTCCATAGGCATATGACGAGGTAGGGGCCATTGTTGTGGTGGCACAAGAGGTGGAAGTCGCCTTGCTAGGGAGGTCCTCTTGATGTGCTCTATCCACCCTTGGAGTGGTAGACACCCTATGATGGTGTTTGTCGCCTTCATGTCGAGGCTCTCGTCTTCATGTCTCATCACCATGTCTTGATGGGTGTCGTCGAAGATCCTTGGAAGATGATGGTCTATGGCGATCATGAGGTCGCTTGTGTCGGCGAAGGTCATGTGGGGACGTATGTCGATGGAGACCATGAGGTGGTAGTGGTCGACGCCTGTCGTTGCCTAATCGACGATACCTCGGAGGAGGGATCCTCACGAGGGGGAGAAGAAGTAGGGGCCATAGGGCGGAGTGCACACGGGACGGTGGTACGCGAGTTACCCAGCTTCGGAACACCTGCACGGCGACAGGGCCTACTGCTGCTTGTCTGGAATTATCTGGGCGCTTGCGGGTTGTTACAATGGTTGTGGTTGTGCCTCTAGGGCTCCCGGGATCCGGCTTATAAAGGCGCACGGATCTAGGATTTACATGGAGAGTCCTAGCCGGATTACAGATTGCCTAGTCTACGTTACATTATCTTGCCGTGTACGTCAAGGATCCGCCTTCCCTATACGTCGTACTGGATCCGGGTTCCTCATGGGCTTCCACGGATCCGGGTTCCTCCAAAGGTCGGTGCGGATCCGGCTATCTGATCCTGGGCCGGACTTCATCCTTCATGATCAACAGCAACTGGGCCGCCCGATGGGCCTCATGCCACCATCACCGTCTATGGGCCACCCGGGCTTGCCGGATCTAGGCACTGTCGATGGTACACCCATGAAGTATACCCACAACAACGCCTATCATGAGATGGTGTGTGTCGATGACGGTCCTCCGCATGCCTAGGAGATGGCTCTCGTGCCTTGGCATGTTCCTCTTGGCGCCTTGATGAGCTCGGAGAGGAGTGTTGATGACGATCATGTTGGGGGCGCTCTTGATGGTCCATATGACGAGCTCGATGTAGATGATCATGTGCATAAGAACTCTCTTGGTGGCGCCATCTTGAGGATCCTCTATCTTCATATGTTGCTCCATTGGACAAGCGAGGGTACTTTGGAGCACCGGTGTTATACATGGTGGAGTCGATGTCGCCCTCGTGATGGTGCTCCACCATGTCGTCCATGCTTGTTGAGCAATTGTCGATGTAGAGCTCCTCGATGTCGGTCATGCCGACGATGCTTGCGGAGCCATAGTCGTTGTCGAGCTCCTCGATGTCGGGCATGTCGATGATGCTTGCGGAGCCATAGTCGGTGTCGAGCTCCATATGTTCCTCCACATCCACGGTGCTTGCGGAAGTATCCTCCTAGAAGTCCTCCGTATCTTCTTCTTCGCTATCCATGTTAGCACGACAAGAGCTATGTGGTGGATGTTAGTGGAAGAACACTACCTCGCAACCCTTACCGTGGTGTGATAGTATCGGGGCGATCAACCAAACCGAGAGCGAAACCAATTGTATCGGGTACACACACAAAAGCACACACAAAAGCTAGCAAATATGGTGGTAGGTTAGTATGGTGGAAAGCCAAAAGACAAAATCCGAAATCAAGTTTGTTGTTAAGAGTGGGTACAATCCAAATATCAAATGTCAAAGAGATGATCACTAGAAACGCAGAAAAGATGTGGAACTCACACACGAGATGAAAGGGGTTAGTGCGACCAAGGAATGAGCGGAAAAATGTAAGAAGCCCTTAGCAAGGGTGCTCGGTGTCACACTAACACAAGGAGAGACAAAGCTTTGGTTGCAACGGAGAGACAACAAGATTTACACGCGGCCTCTCTTCTCTTTTCTCTCTTTTGCTTAAAAGCTTTTCCTCTTTTGTATTTGGTGGCACTTACACTCTTTGTGTATTTGTATGTATGATGGCACTTGCACACTTTTGCTCTTTTTGTTCTTTTTGCGGCTTTTTCTCACACTATGTTAGTGTTAGCTTCGCTTTTGCTATGTTGCCACACGAGTTTTGCTTATAAGCTTTACTCCACACTACACACACACCTCACAACGGGGCCACGTGCAATGTCTCGCAACACTTGACAAGCAATGCTCGGGAGGGTAGGTCGCAAAAGGAAAAGGAAGATGCAAGTTATACCTAGATGGGGCGCAGGCGGTGATGATCACGCAACTTGCGATATGGTGGTGGTGTCAAGAGTACGTTTGCAAGTTCGGGGTGCCGAGGATGTCGTCGCTTTCTTCGGAGCTGCGGATTAGTTTCACAAACAAGGCACTCAAACCGGAACAAACAAACACAAATTAGCGGAGAAGTCGGGTCAAAGTAGCTTGGCGGTGGTGGCGGTGGTATGCCGGTGGTGGGTGGTTTCGATGCTCTTGCGGATGCGGCGGTGGTGGTGGGGCCGCGGTGGTGTTTACCGGTGGGTTGGGGAGGTGGCGGTGCTTGCCGGCGGTGGAGAGGAGTGGTGGTGGTCGGCGGTGGTGGTGGCGGTGTGGCGCCCGGCCTGGGGCCCGGTTGGCCGGCCCTGGGGCCGGCTGGGCCGGTCTGCCGCACGGTTAACCGGGTTCTGGGCCGGTTTGCGTTTCTCTCT
Source organism: Lolium multiflorum (assembly GCA_030979885.1). Classification (NCBI taxonomy): domain Eukaryota; kingdom Viridiplantae; phylum Streptophyta; class Magnoliopsida; order Poales; family Poaceae; genus Lolium; species Lolium multiflorum. Next base: position 164,596,205 of record CM061753.1, on the reverse strand, counting down.
CCTGTTCTTCCCCAAATCCAAATCCAATTGACCCAAAACTCGAAAATTGAAGGAATTTGTGGATAGAAAGAGGGGGAAATAGTAGATCAACCCTAGAGACACCGAATCCATGGACCAAAACCACTCAAAACGCAACAAAATCGCAGATCCATCAAAAGGCAAATTAGGGCTATTTTGGGGAATTTTTTGGGAAATTTTTTAGAGACGAAATTGGGTGGGTGGGGGGTCAAATTCGCGGTAACCAAGAGCTGCTGATACCATATGATGAGGTCTAAGACCTAGTTTGTGGCCCGATCTCGCGATTGACCCAAATCAAGAGGGGAAAAGAGGGAGGGGATGAAGAACACGAAGAACACGAAGAACAAATCCACACACACCAACCCGATACAATCGAATCTTACCCTCGTGGCTCGATGGACCACGCCAATAGAATCAACCCGGAAGAGACACGAGGTAGAATTCCAAGAGGAGAGATCGGTGTTGGAGACGAAGACCGATGAGTGAGAGAGAGTGGAACACTTGAATCTCACTCACAAGTATCCAAATCCTCAACAAGAGTAGCCTTGATTACAAAGGGGATCTAACCCTAGGGAGACAAAGCTCAAAAGTAGTTTTAAGCTCAGATTTAGTTTAAAGCGTAAATGGGGCGACCTAGGTGCTTATATAGAGGTACAAGGCGACTTGGGTCGAACAGGTATGCGGTGGACCGAGTCGGGCAGATCCGGTCGAGTCAAACCCGTGAAATCCGGTCCAGGGGCCGGTTGGACCGGGTCTGGGACCGGCGCATCCGGTCCAAACCGGGCCAGGGACCGGGCGTAACCGGGAACGTCGCAGATGTCCATCCGGTTGGCGTCAGCGCGCCACCCTGTTGACACGGGGAGGATCCGGCCAGGGCCCGGTCTGACCGGCCCTGTGACCGGCTTGTCCGGCCTGGGGCCCGGTTGGCCGGCCCCTGGGCCGGCTGGGCCTCCTCCTCCCGCCTCTTCTTCTTCTTCCTCTTCCTTCTTCTCTCCTTTCCTCCTTCTTCTTCTCTCTTCCTTGCACCATGGGAGTTCCTTCTCTCTTGGTCCTTGTCGATGTCGGCACCTATAGACACCATGATGATAGGCATGAGGTAGCATACCATTCAAGTTGGTGTTGAGGTCGACCATAGAGAGGATAGGGTTCACCTTGACATATATGGCGGGGTTTTGCGTAGTTGGTCCACTTGGGGAACTCCTTGGCCATGGTGTAGCGTCGACGATAGGCGGGGCTGCGTCAGGTTCTTCCAGGATCCTTCTTCTACTGCCTTCTCAAAGGAGTTCTACTATTGTAATTTTTTTGTTTTTCTGGGACCTTCGGGTCCCTTCCCCGTTGAAAAGTGAAGTGTTCTATTCGAATACATTCATATGCCTATGTTTCTATTTTTACAAGCAAATAAATAACAAAGGATGACTCAATGCACAAGTTGATCTCATTTTGAACTTTTTTTAAACTTCTTCTATTGTATTCAAATTTGATTAGAAGGAGTCGATCGATTGTACACGCCAATCGTATAGCTCGGTGGGTGGATTGGCATTTGAAGTTTGGTCATTGTGTTCTTGTTTGTTACCACCCTCGCAAGGCACGTCCAAGTATTTCCTGTCAGAATTTATGGCATGTATGTAGTTACATAACCTACATTATTTCAATTATGAGTTTAATTACTAGGCAAAAGCTTAAAAAATCCATATATAGTTGCAGATTAAGATCAACAAATCCTTGAACCTATATCTACAAAATTGATGGCACTAACACATCCTAGCAAGCGGAAAGCATGTCTACCCTACTGCTTGCAAAAGGTGGAATTATGACAATAATGTGCAACTGTTAAAATTTGGTAGCCCTCCTTCACAAATAACACACATCTAGCCATTTTTGTACAGTAATAAAAAGGGAAATCATTCTTTCATGCATGCATATAATTGTTAGAATCTCTTGTTTGTGAAGTTGCTTAAAATACGATCTCTTCCAAACTTGAGGTCATATGATAACTAAAAAGTTTTGTATGGCGGGATTTTGCATCAAAGTACATGCGCACAATACTCACTTGTGGGCAGAAAGCCAAACAAACTCATATTACTAGGTTTGTATTAATTTGTTCTAGAAATTTCACCATCACATATGATTTTGTGCTTGCGTTAATTTTACTTAAAAAACTTCTTCCAAATTCAAATTTTCTTCAAACATGCCAACGGTACATGTCTACCAATTAATAATTAAGGGTACACCACACGTACTACCTCGTAGGGTACATAAAAAAATTACTATATTTTATGGCATGTACTAATTTCACATAATCTACAACTCAATGTTGAGTTTAATGATCAGCCCAGAACTAGAAAACAAATATACATATAGTTGCAAATTAACCTAGAAAAGCTCTAGTATCCTTTAAAACCCTAGAAAATGGCCATGCATGCATGCATCCTACCCATAATAATTAATTAAGGTCTCGATCTCTATACTGCTCACGAAGTTTGGAATTCTGGCAAATATGCAACTTGTTTCATTAATTTACCATGGCGAGATAGATGCATGCACATCGATCTCTTAAAAAATGTGGTCATATATGTTAAATATAAGTTTGTAAAGGATTTGGCATCCATATATGCTCACCGGATATATAGATAAGGCCAAGCAAACACATCGAATATTTGTGAAGAAATGTTTTTGCTAGAACCTTCAAATTTTTAGATTTACATCACACACAAAGAACACACCTTTTATTTCGCCAGGTTTGTGCACTAATAAAGTACTCCTACAGTACTAGAAATTGGATTGTTCTACTCCGGAGTGATATGCTCACCGGAGTATTTTTGGATCTTAGCTGGAGCGGCGTTTGGCGGTTGCACGAAGCCGTGCTGGATGTTAAGCCTGTCGAGGCACGCCTGGTGGAAAGTGTGCGCCACCTTAGCCTCATCGGCGCGCCGCTGCAATGTTGCGTCCCTGGGATTTGCAGCCGCCGCATTCTTAGCCTGCACGAAAGCTTGCAGAGCATCCCGACATCTATAGAGTGCCGGGAACATCACGTTATATACGAGCTCCTTGGCGGTGTTGCTCCTGCAAAGGGCGTCGCCGTGATGCGCTTTGAAAGAACGGCCTGGCTCCACGGCAGGCACCGCCTGAAGTGCGGTCGGATTAGGCGGCTGGCCACGGGAGCTCCCTGCCTCCGCATCGTTCGCGCCGGCCGGGAAGGGGATCTCACCTGCTGGCAAAGAAAACCATGCGGCATGCGCGGGCGGAAAAGCCGGCCAGGGCCGAGCGGGCGTCGCATGCGGGGTTGCGTGGGAGATCCCTGCCTCTGCATCCATCGGCCCGCACGGGAAGCGGCTGGCGAGGGGCTCCACGGCCAGCGCCGCCGCCGCGGGCTGAACAACCGGCCAGTGCAGAGCGGGCGGGTTATGCCTTGGTGCGCGATGGACGAAGCGAAGGCGGCGCTGATGCTCCGCTTCCTCATCGGTGGTAGGACTACGCGTGCGGCGACCAGAGCCAAGTCGGAAGGCCATAGCTATGTCGATTGGTCACTTAAGCTGGAGAGGTTCTCTTACCATTTCGGAGAAGCGGAGTAAGAGGAAGTTGTTGCTTATAATAAAAATATCTCGGGTTCACTGCCACGTTGGGTTAAGAGGGGCAAAGTTGGTCAATGCCTAGGAAGTTGGAATCGTTTTGGCCCCAATTTAATTACCTTGCGGTTCCTCTCTCGGTCTCTCCCACCTCTTCACTATCCCTCCCCTTGCCTCCTTTCATGTTTCATCGTAGTGCATCTTGTTTTTCTAGCACCTTCACAAAAATCATACACATTTGGCCGATTCTATCATTGTGTGCACTAATAAAGTAAAAAAATCGATTATATGTGAATAAACGTTTAATACACTAGCTCGCAAAGATGTTTCTCAAGGCGATATGCACAATGCCTGCCAAAAATGGGTCATGATAACTAAATTTCGTGTTAATTTTTGCATGACATGTACTCACTTGTGTATGAAGCCAAGCAAACTCATAATCTATACCAAAAAAATGTGAAAGAGTTCTTTTTAGTATCCTTCATACATGGGGTTCCTATTTTTACTTTCTATTTTTACTAGTTACAAGTACTCATGCATGAAAACTTTTGAAAATATGTGCATTTTGGGTTGTGTGGAGACATGGTACAATATATTCAAGTTGATAAACAAAGTCTAGACATATTCAAACTAGACAAATCATGTATCTAACCCCCTAACCCTAAACTCTGTCTTATGAAGTCAAGCATGAATGAAGAGAATTGGTTTTGGGTTTCAAACATGGAAATTTCAAAAATCTGCCAAAAAGCTTTATTTTGGATTGACTAATAATAAAGAAGGATCCAAACTTACTTTTTCATTTTCATGTTTTAAACTTGTTTAAATCTTGGTCAAACCGAGGATTTGACCAAGATTCAAATGGGCATAAAAATCTAAAAAATTAAAAAAATGAAAAACCAAAACACATAGCCTTCATATGTCATATAGTAAGCATCATTCAAGTTCATAACCAAGGTTTAGACATATTCAAACTAGACAAATCATGTATCTACCCCCTAACCCTAAACTCTGTCTTATGAAGTCAAGCATGCATGAAGAGAATTGGTTTTGGGTTTCAAACATGGAAATTTCAAAAATCTGCCAAAAAAGCTTCATTTTGGATTGACTAATAATTCAGAAGGATCCAAACTTACTTTTTCATTTTCATGTTTTAAACTTATTTAAATCTTGGTCAAACCAAGGATTTGACCAAGATTCAAATGGGCATAAAAATTCTAAAGAATTAAAAAAAAATGAAAAACCAAAACACATAGCCTTCTTATGTCATATAGTAAGCAACATTCAAGTTCATAACCAAGGTTTAGACATATTCAAACGAGACAAATGATGTATCTACCCCTAACCCTAAACTCTGTCTTATGAAGTCAAGCATGCATGAAGAGAAGTTGTTTTGGGTTTCAAACATGAAAATTTCAAGAACCTCCGAAAATCTTCATTTTAGAGTGACTACGAAGGATCCAGGCTTACCTTTTCATTTTCGTGTTTTATACTTGTTTAAATCTTGGTCAATCCTAGGTTTTGACCAAGATTCAAATGGGCATAAAAATTCAGAAAAAAAATCAAAAAAATACGAAAAACCAAATCACATAGTCTTCTTATGTCATATAGTAAGCCTTCAAGTTCATAAACAAGGTCTAGACATATTCAAACTAGAAAAATCATGTATCTACCCCTAACCCTAAACTCTGTCTTATAAAGTCAAGCATGAAGAAAAGTGGTTTTGGGTTTCAAACATGGAAATTTCAAAAACATCCCAAAAGTTTAATTTTAGAGTGACTAAGAAAGATCCTGGCTTACCTTTTCATTTTTCATGTTTTATACTTGTTTAAATCTTGGTCAAACCTAGCTAGTATTTGACCAAGATTCAAAATGGGCATAAAATTCAAAAAATCGGAAAAATGAAAAACCAAAGTACATATATAGTCTTCTTATGTCATATAGTAAGAATTCAAGTTGATAAACAAGGTCTAGACATATTCAAACTAGACAAATCATGTATATCTACCCCTAACCCTAAACTCAGTCTCTTATGAAGTCAAGCACGAAGAGAAGTGGTTTCGGGTTTCAAACATGGAAATTTCAAAAACCTCCCAAAAGCTTCATTTTAGAGTGACTAAGCAGGATCCATGCTTACCTTTTCATTTTCATATTTTAAACTTGTTTAAATCTTTGTCAAAGCTAGGATTTGATTAAAAGATTCAAATGTGCATAAAATTCAAAAAAATCAGAAAAATGAACAAAAGCATATAGTCGTCTTATGTCATATAGTAAGCATTCAAGTTGATAAACAAGGTTTGGACATATTCAAACCAGACAAATAATGTATCTACCCCCTAACCCTAAACTCGGTCGATCTTATGAAGTCTAGCATGAAGAGAAGTCGTTTTGGGTTTCAAACATGGAAATTTCAAGAACATCCCAAAAGCTTCATTTTAGAGTGACTAAGAAGGATCCAGGCTTACCTTTTCATTTTCATGTTTTAAACTTGTTTAAATCCTGGTCAAACCAAGGATTTGACCAAGATTCAAATGGGCATAAAATAATAATAAAAAGATGAAAAACCAAAGCACATAGTCTTCTTATGTCATATAGTAAGCATTAAAGTTGTTAAACAAGGTCTAGCATATTCAAACTAGACAAATCATGTATCTACCCCCTAACCCCTAAACTCTGTCTTATGAAGTCAAGCATGAAGAGAAGTGGTTTTGGGTTTCAGATATGGAAATTTCAAAAACCTCCCAAAAACTTCATTTTAGAGTGACTAAGAAGGATACAGGCTTCCCTTTTCATTTTCATGTTTTATACTTGTTTAAATCTTGGTCAAACCTAGGATTTGACCAAGATTCAAATATGCATGAAAATTCCAAAAAAAAAATCAGAAAAATGAAAAACCAATGCACATAGTTTTCTTATGTCATATAGTAAGCATTAAAGTTGATAAACAAGGTCTAGACATATTCAAAGAAGAAAAATCATGTATCTACCCCTAACCCTAAATTCTGTCTTATGTAGTCAAGCATGAAGAGAAGTGGTTTTGGGTTTCAAACATGGAAATTTCAAAAACCTCCCAAAAGCTTCATTTTAGAGTGACTAAGAAGGATCCATGCTTACATTTTCATTTTCATATTTTAAACTTGTTTAAATCTTGGTCAAACCTAGGATTTGACCAATATTCAAATGGGCATAAAATTTAAAAAATCATAAAAATGAAAAACAAAAGCACATAGTCTTCTTATGTCACATATATAGTAAGCATTCAGATAAACAAGGTCTAGACATATTCAAATAAGACAAATCATGTATCTACCCCTAACCCTAAACTCTGTCTTATGAAGTCAAGCATGAAGAGAAGTGGTTTTTGGTTTCAAACATGGAAATTTCAAAAACCTCCCAAAAGCTTCATTTTAGAGTGACTAAGAAGGATCCATGCTTACATTTTCATTTTCATGTTTTAAACTTGTTTAAATGTTGGTCAAACCTAGGATTTGACCAATATTCAATGGGCATAAAATAAAAAAAACAAAGCACATAGAGTCTTCTTATGTCATATAGTAAGCATTCAAGTTCATAAACAAGGTCTAGACATATTCAAACCAGACAAATCATGTACCCCCTAACCCTAAACTCTGTCTTAATTATATATGAAGTCAAGCATGAAGAGAAGTGTGGTTTTGGGTTTCAAACATGGAAATTTGAAAAACCTCCCAAAAGCTTCATTTTAATTAGACTTACTGGTTAATTAAGACGGATCCAGGATTAATTACCTTTTCATTGTCATGTTTTAAACTTGTTTAAATCTTGGTCAAACCTAGGATTTGACCAAGACTCAAATGGGCATAAAAATTCAGAAAAAATCGAAAGAATGAAAAACCAAAGCACATAGCCTTCTTATGTCATATAGTAAGCATTCAAATTGATAAACATCGTCTAGACATATTCAAACCGGAAAAATCATGTATCTACCCCTAACCCTAAACTATGTCTTATGAAGTCAAGCATGAAGAGAAGTGGTTTTGGGTTTCAAACATGGTAAATTCAAGAACCTCCCAAAAGCTTCATTTTAGAGTGACTAAGGCCCAGTTCTTTTGGCGGCTTCTCCGAGAAGCTGCCCTCCCCCAGCTTCCTGGGGAAGCCGGTGACAAAATTTTGTGAGGCTTCCAAATTAGTTTAGCCTTAGCTATTCTAGAAGCCTCGGAAAATTTTAGAACCGGCTTCCCCAGGAAGCTGGGGGGAGGGCAGCTTCTCCGAGAAACCGCCAAAAGAACTGGGCCTAAGAGAAGGATCCAGACTTACCTTTTAATTTTCATATGTTAAACTTGTTTAAATCTTGCTCAAACCTAGGATTTTACCAAGATTCAAATGGGCATAAAAAACAAAAAAATGAAATACCAATGCACATAGTCCTCTTATGTCATATAGTAAGCATTCAAGTTGATAAACAAGGTCTAGACATATTAAAACCAGAAAAGTCATGTATATATCTACTCCTAACCCTAAACTCTGTCTTATGAAGTCAATCATGAAGAGAAGTGGTTTTGGGTTTCAAACATGGAAATTTCAAGAACGTCCCAAAAGCTTCATTTTAGAGTGACTAAGAAGGATCCTGGCTTATGTTTTCATTTTCATGTTTGAAACTTGTTTAAATCTTGGTCAAACGTAGGATTTTACCAAGAATCAAATGGGCATAAAATTCTAAAAAAATAGAAAAATGAAAAACAAAAGCACATAGTCTTCTTATGTCATATAGTAAGCATTGAAGTTGATAAACAAGGTTTAGACATATTCAAACCAGACAAATCATGTATCTACCCCTAACCCTAAACTCGGTCTTATGAAGTCTAGCATGAAGAGAAGTTGTTTTGGGTTTCAAACGTTTAAGCCAAAAGCCCCATTTCAATATTTCAAACTTATTCAAATTTGGTTCAAATTTGAACGACATACAAGTTATAGCACACATAGTGCATACATGTTCACACATACTGCACTAGATGCTAACCCTTTAGTTTGAGGCCATTGGATGAGGTCGAAAAAATTCTTGGATTAGAAATGAGGTTGTTCGAACCCCGTAGTTGGATTTTTTGAACCTTGATCTGTAGTACTGGGCAAAACCCTAGTTTAACCTATTTAAATATAGATTCGTAGGTCGATTTTTCTACCTTTTTATTATTACTATGAAGCACATGTGTGTTTGCCTGTCGAGTGAAACTCGGAGGAAGAGGGATCACTCGGAAGGAGAGAAGAAGGGAGAGAATTATGGTGTCTCCCCTTTTTCGGGTGATGATGTTGACTGTTGTGCAGGGTTTTTCAGTGAGCAAGAGGTGCGAGCGAGCGAGTCAAGCGAGGCCGAGAATGAGAGAAATTTGTTTTTTTGTGTGAGAGGGACAACCGAAGGATCCTGAAGGACCCACAAACTTCTAATACGCATCCTGATGCGTCTTCTCTTGACGAAGAAGATGGCTGGGAGTTTGCTTACCTATTGCACGTGACTTGTGCTCACTGAAGTGTGGGACCTCACGCATGGGCACCACACGTAAGTGACAGACCTGTTGGTGTAAAAACTCGGTTGATTATTATAGTGCATTAGAACAAAGTTTCCTATGGATTCAAGGGTAGGAAATCCAAGTTAACTCATTTACATGACATTATTTTTTCCATGAAGCAAAGTTAACACACCTATCAATTGGTACATTTTTGAGTGACTAAGAAGGATCGAGGCTTACTTATTCGTTTTCACGTGTAAAACTTGTCTAAATCTTGGTCAAACAAAATTGGCAGAAAATTAAAAAAAAAACAGAAAAATGAAAAACCAAAGCACATAGTCTTATATGTCATATAGTAAGCATTAAAGTTGATAAACAAGATCTAGACATATTCAAACCATACAAATCATGTATCTACCCCTAACCCCTAAACTCTGTCTTATGAAGTCGAGCATGAAGAGAAGTGGTTTTGGGTTTCAAACATGGAAATTTCAAAAACCTCCCAAAAACTTCATTTTAGAGTGACTAAGAAGGATACATGCTTCCCTTTTAATTTTCATGTTTTAAACTTGTTTAAATCTTGGTCAAACCTAGGATTTAACCAAGATACAAATGGGCACAAAAAAAAGAAAAACAAAAGCACATAGTCTTCTTATGTCATATCGTAAGCATTCAAGTTGATAAACAAGATCTAGATATATCCAAACCAGACAAATCATGTATCTACCCCCTGTCGATCTTATGAAGTCTAGCATGAAGAGAAGTCGTTTTGGGTTTCAAACATGGAAATTTCAAGAACATCCCAAAAGCTTCATTTTAGAGTGACTAAGAAGGATCCAGGTTACCTTTCCATTTTCATGTTTTAAACTTGTTTAAATCCTGGTTAAGATTCAAATGGGCATAAAATAAAAAAAATAAGAAAAATGAAAAACCACAGCACATAGTCTTCTTATGTCATATAGTGAGCATTAAAGTTGGTAAACAAGGTCTAGACATATTCAAACTAGACAAATCATGTATCTACCCCCTAACCCCTAAACTTTGTCTTATGAAGTCAAGCATGAAGAGAAGTGGTTTTGGGTTTCAGACATGGAAATTTCAAAAACCTCCCAAAAACTTCATTTTAGAGTGACTAAGAAGGATACAGGCTTCCCTTTTCATTTCATGTATTATACTTGTTTAAATCTTGGTCAAACCTAGGATTTGACCATGATTCAAATGTGCATCAAAATTCCAAAAAAATCAGAAAATGAAAAACCAAAGCACATAGTTTTCTTATGTGATATAGTAAGCATTAAAGTTGATGAACAAGGTCTAGACATATTCAAACAAGAAAAATCATGTATCTACCCCCTAACCCTAAACTCTGTCTTATGTAGTCAAGCATGAAGAGAAGTGGTTTTGGGTTTCAAACATGGAAATTTCTAAAACCTCCCAAAAGCTTCATTTTAGAGTGACTAAGAAGGATCCATGCTTACCTTTTCATTTTCATATTTTAAACTTGTTTCAATCATTGTCAAACCTAGGATTTGACCTAGTTTCAATTGGGCATAAAATTCTAAAAAATAGAAAAATGAAAAGCAAAAGCACATAGTCTTCTTATGTCATATAGTAAGCATTCAAGTTGATAAACAAGGTTTAGACATATTCAAACAAGACAAATCATGTATCTACCCCCTAAACTCGGTCTTATGAAGTCTAGCATGAAGATAAGTCGTGTTGGGTTTCAAACGTTTAAGCCAAAAGCCCCATTTCAAATATTTCAAACTTATTCAAATTTGGTTCAAATTTGAAAGACATAAAAGTTATAGCACACATAGTGCATACATGTTCACACATACTGCACTAGATGCTAACCCTATAGTTTGAGGCCATTGGATGAGATCGAAAAAATTCGTGGATTAGAAATGGGGTTGTTCGAACCCCGTAGTTGGATTTTTTTTGAACCTTGATCTGTAGTACTGGGCAAAACCCTAGTTTAACCTATTTAATTATACATTTGTAGGTCGATTTTTCTACCTTTTCATTGTTACTATGCAGCACATGTGTGTTTGCCTGTCGAGTGAAACTCGGAGGAAGAGGGATCACTCGGAAGGAGAGAAGAAGGGAGAGAATTATGGTGTCTCCCCTTTTTCGGGTGATGATGTTGACTTTGTGCAGGGTTTGTCGTGAGCAGGAGGTGCGAGCGAGTGAGCGAGCGAGTCGAGCGAGGCCGAGAATGAGAGAGATTTGTTTTTGTGTGAGAGGGACAACCGAAGGATCCTGAAGGACCCAGAGACTTCCAATACGCATCCAGATGCGTCTTCTCTTGACGAAATAGATGGCTGGGAGTTTGCGTACCTATTGCACGTGACTTGTGCTCACTGAAGTGTGGGACCTCACGCATGGGCACCACACGTAAGTGACAGACCTGTTGGTGTAAAAACTCGGTTGATTATTATAGTGCATTAGAACAAAGTTTCCTATGGATTCAAGGGTAGGAAATCCAAGTTAACTCATTTACATGACATTATTTTTTCCATGAAGCAAAGTTAACACACCTATCAATTGGTACGTTTTGGAGTGACTAAGAAGGATCCAGGCTTACTTATTCGTTTTCACGTGTAAAACTTGTCTAAATCTTGGTCAAACCAAATTGGCAGAAAATTTAAAAAAACAGAAAAATGAAAAACCAAAGCACATAGTCTTATATGTCATATAGTAAGCATTAAAGTTGATAAACAAGGTCTAGACATATTCAAACCATACAAATCATGCATCTACCCCCTAACCCCTAAACTATGTCTTATGAAGTCAAGAATGAAGAGAAGTGGTTTTGGGTTTCAAACATAGAAATTTCAAAAACCTCCCAAAAACTTCATTTTAGAGTGACTAAGAAGGATGATTGCTTCCCTTTTCATTTTCATGTTTTAAACTTGTTTAAATCTTGGTCAAACCTAGGATTTGACCAAGATACAAATGGGCACAAAATAAAAAAATAAAAAATGAAAAACAAAAGCACATAGTCTTCTTATGTCATATCGTAAGCATTCAAGTTGATAAACAAGGTCTACATATATCCAAACCAGACAAATCATGTATCTACCCCCTGTCGATCTTATGAAGTCTAGCATGAAGAGAAGTCGTTTTGGGTTTCAAACATGGAAATTTCAAGAACATCCCAAAAGCTTCATGTTAGAGTGACTAAGAAGGATCCAGGCTTACCTTTCCATTTTCATGTTTTAAACTTGTTTAAATCCTAGTCAAATCTAGGATTTGACCAAGATTCAAATGGGCATAAAATAAAAAAAATAGAAAAATGAAAAACCAAAGCGCACATAGTCTTCTTATGTCATATAGTAAGCATTAAAGTTGGTAAACAAGGTCTAGACATATTCAATCTAGACAAATCATGTATCTACCCCCTAACCCCTAAACTCTGTCTTATGAAGTCAAGCATGAAAGTGGTTTTGGGTTTCAAACATGGAAATTTCAAAAACCTCCCAAAAACTTCATTTTAGAGTGACTAAGAAGGATACAGGCTTCCCTTTTCATTTTCATGTTTTATACTTGTTTAAATCTTGGTCAAACCTAGGATTTGACCAAGATTCAAATGTGCATCAAAATTCCAAAAAAATTCAGAAAATGAAAAACCAAAGCACATAGTTTTCTTATGTCATATAGTAAGCTTTAAAGTTGATAAACAAGGTCTAGACATATTCAAACAAGAAAAATCATGACTGTCTTATGTAGTCAAGCATGAAGAGAAGTTTCAAACATGGAAATTTAAGCTTCATTTTAGAGTGACTAAGAAGGATCCAGGCTTACCTTTTCATTTTCATGTTTTAAACTTGTTTAAATCTTGGTCAAACCTAGGATTTGACCCATATTGAAATGGGCATAAAATAAAATAAAAAACAAAGCACATAGATTCTTCTTATGTCATATAGTAAGCATTTAAGTTCATAAACAAGGTCTAGACATATTCAAACCAGACAAATAATGTACCCCCTAACCCTAAATTCTATCTTAATTATATATGAAGTTAAGCACGAAGAGAAGTGTGGTTTTGGGTTTCAAACATGGAAATTTCAAAAACCTCCCAAAAACTTCATTTTAATTAGACTGGCTGGTTAATTAAGAAGGATCTAGGATTAATTTCCTTTTCATTGTCATGTTTTAAACTTGTTTATATCTTGGTCAAACCTAGGATTTGACCAAGATTCAAATGGGCATAAAGATTTAGAAAAAAATCGAAAGAATGAAAAACCAAAGCACATAGCCTTCTTATGTCATATAGTAAGCATTCAAATTAATAATTAAACATGGTCTAGACATTTTCAAACCAGAAAAATCATGTATCTACCCCTAACCCTAAACTTTATCTTATGAATTAAGTCAAGCGTGAAGAGAAGTGGTTTTGGGTTTCAAACATGGTAAATTCAAGAACCTCCCAAAAACTTCATTTTAGAGTGACTAAGAGAAGGATCCAGACTTAACTTTTCATTTTCACATGTTAAACTTGTTTAAATCTTGCTCAAACCTAGGATTTTACCAAGATTCAAATGGGCATAAAAATCAAAAAAAGAAATACCAATGCACATAGTCCTCTTGTGTCATATAGTAAGCATTCAAGTTGATAAACAAGGTCTAGACATATTCAAACCAGACAAATCATGTATCTACCCCCTATCGACCCTAAACTTCGTCTTATGAAGTCAAGCATGAAGAGAAGTGGTTTTGGGTTTCAAACATGGAAATTTCAAAAACCTCCCAAAAGCTTCATTTTAGAGCGACTAAGAAGGATCAATGCTTACCTTTTCATTTTCATGTTTTAAACTTATTTAAATCTTGGTCAAACCTAGGATTTGACCAAGATTCAAATGCGCATAAAAATTCAGACAAACAATCTAAAGAATGAAAAACCAAAGCACATAGCCTTCTTATTTATGTCATATATATAGTAAACATTCAAGTTGATAAACAAGGTCTAGATATATTTAAACCAGAAAAATCATGTATCTACCCCTAACCCTAAACTCTGTCTTATGAAGTCAAGCATGAAGAGAAGTAGTTTTGGGTTTCAAACATGCATGGAAATTTCAAGAACCTCCCAAAAGCTTCATTTTAGAGTGACTACGAAGGATCCAGTCTTACGCCTTTTCATTTTCATGTTTTAAACTTGTTTAAATCCTAGTCAAACCTGGGATTTGACCAATATTCAAATGGGCATAAAATTCAAAAAAAATTAGATAAATGAAAAACCAAAGCACATAGTCTTCTTATGTCATATAGTAAGAATTCAAGTTGATAAACAAGGTCTAGACATATTGAAACCAGACAAATTATGTATCTACCCCTATCCCTAAACTATGTTTTATGAAGTCTAGCATGAAAAGAAGTGGTTTTGGGTTTCAAACATGGAAATTTCAAAATCCTCCCAAAAGCTTCATTTTGGATTGACTAAGGAGGATCCAGGCTTACTTTTTCATTTTCATGTTTTAAACTTGTTTAAATCTAGGTCAAACCTAGGATTTGACCAAGATTCAAATGGACATAAAAAAATCAATAGTTTACAACAGCACACAAAATAAACATGAAATTACATCTAAATCCCTAACTTTTACATGGAGGACCCCAGGCTGAAAGCAAGAAATGCGATCGGGTCTTGAATCTTGATGCGCCTTCTCTTGACAAAGAAGATCGCTGGGAGTTTGCGTACGTACAACACGGCCGCTAGCCCCAGCTCCACCTCGCCCTGCCCGCTCTGGCCGCCACCGCGCCCGCCCGCTCCACCCTGCCGCTCGCCCCGCTCGGGCCAAGCCCCACCTCGCTGCAACCTCCTGCAGCAAGTTCGCGCCCGCACGCCTTGGCTCGCCCCACGCTACTCCGCCCTAGGCCATTGATATGTCTCCAACATATCGATAATTTCTTATGTTCCATGCTACATTATTGATGATATCTACATGTTTTATGCACATTATATGTCGTATTTACGCATTTTCTGGAACTAACCTATTAACAAGATGCCGAAAAGCCAGTTCTGTTTTCTGGTGTTTTTGGTTTCAGAAATCCTAGTAACGAAATATTCTCGAATTGGACGAAATCAACGCCCGGGTCCTATTTTTGCACGAAGCTTCCAGAAGACCGAAGAGTAAAGGAAGTGGGGCCACGAGGCGCCCCACAACAGGGCGGCGCGGCTAGGTCTTGGCCGCGCGGCCCTGTCATGTGGGGCCCTCGTGTGGCCCCCGACTTGCCCTTCCGCCTACTTAAAGCCTCCGTCGCGACCCCCAGAGCCACGATACGGAAAACCTTCGAGACGCCGCCGCCGCGAATCCCATCTCGGGGATTCAGGAGATCGCCTCCGGCACCCTGCCGGAGAGGGGATTCATCTCCCGGAGGACTCTTCATCGCCATGATCGCCTCCGGAGTGATGAGTGAGTAGTCACCCCTGGACTATGGGTCCATAGCAGTAGCTAGATGGTCGTCTTCTCCTAATTGTGCTTCATTGTTGGATCTTGTGAGCTGCCTAACATGATCAAGATCATCTATCTGTAATATTATATGTTGTGTTTGTCGGGATCCGATGGATAGAGAATACTATGTTATGGTGATTATCAATCTATTGTTTATGTGTTGTTTATGATCTTGCATGCTCTCCGTTATTAGTAGAGGCTCTGGCCAAGTTTTTGCTCTTAACTCCAAGAGGGAGTATTTATGCTCGATAGTGGGTTCATGCCTTCATTGATACCTGGGACAGTGACAGAAAGTTCTAAGGTTGTGATGTGCTGTTGCCACTAGGGATAAAACATTGATTCTATGTCTAAGGATGTAGATGTCGATTACATTACGCACCATACTTAATGCAATTGTCTGTTGCTTTGCAACTTAATACTGAATGGGGTTCGGATGATAACCTGAAGGTGGACTTTTTAGGCATAGATGCAGTTGGATGGCGGTCTATGTACTTTGTCGTAATGCCGGATTAAATCTCACTATATTTATCATATCATGTATATGCATTGTTATGCCTTTCTCTATTTGTCAATTGTCCGACTGTAATTTGTTCACCCAACATGCTTTTATCTTATGGGAGAGACACCTCTAGTGAACTGTGGACCCCGGTCCTATTCTTTACATCGCATACAATCTACTGCAATACTTGTTTTACTGTTTTCTTGCAAACAATCATCTTCCACACAATACGGTTAATCCTTTGTTACAGCAAGCCGGTGAGATTGACAACCTCACTGTTTCGTTGGGGCAAAGTACTTGGGTTGTGTTGTGCAGGTTCCACGTTGGCGCCGGAATCCCTGTTGTTGCGCCGCATCACATTTCGCCACCATCAACCTTCAACGTGCTTCTTGACTCCTACTGGTCCGATTAAACCTTGGTTTCTTGCTGAGGGAAACTTGCCACTGTGCGCTTCATACCTTCCTCTTGGGGTTCCCAACGGACGTGTACATCTACGCGCATCAAGCAAATTTGGCGCCGTTGCCGGGAGATCAAGACACGCTGCAAGGGGAGTCTCCACTTCTCAATCTCTTTACTTTGTTTTTGTCTTGCTTTATTTTATTTACTACTTTGTTTGCTGCACCTAAACAAAACACAAAAAAATTAGTTGCTAGTTTTACTTTATTTACTGTCTTGCTCTCTATATCAAAAACACAAAAAAATTAGTCACTTGTCTTTTCTTAGTTACTTTATTATTATTAAAATGAGTAATCCTGAAGTTGAAGTTCGTTCTTTTAAGCAACAAGGTGGAGAAAGTTTTAAAGATGCTTGGTATAGAATTAGTAATGCTCATCAAAGGTGCATTAAGAAACACTCCACCACTATCCTTCTTAGGAACTTTTATGTTGGTTTATCTAGTTGGAATAGGTATGTTCTTGATGCTCTTTCGGGAGGTAATTTCCTAAGTACTCCCGCTTTAGAAGCTAGTTGCATCATTGAGAGTCTAGTTGGAATACCACCTGTTAATGAAGTTAAAATTGAAATCTCTCTTGAAGATGTTATGAAAAAATTGGAAACCATAGAGAAAAATTTTCCAAGTATTGAAACTAAATTGGAAATGTTATTGGATAAAACTGATGAACTTGATAAATCCCTAGGGGGAATTGATGAAAGAATTAGTGTCCTAGGAACTTGTGTTGTTCATGATAATCAAACCAATAGGATTGATGAACTTGAAAAAGCTATGGGAACCTTGGGTTCAACCTTTTCTTCTCTCAAGTATAATGAGAAAGCTTATGTGGGTAGAGAGCAAAAATTCATGTATGCCTCTAAAGTGCCTAAACAAAAGAATTATTATAGGCCTAAAATTGCTAAAACTCCTAGCACCACCATAGAAAATTTAGATAATGGAGCACCTAAAGTACCCTCTGCAATAAGTTGTGTTTGCATGAAGAATAATGATGTTGATGCTTCTACTCTTGATATTACTTGATTTACACTTTCTGCGCCTAGCTGAAAGGCGTTAAAGAAAAGCGCTTATGGGAGACAACCCATGTTTTTACTACAGCAATTTTTTGTTTTGTTGAGTCTTGGAATTTGTTTACTACTGTAGCAACCTCTCCTTATCATGTTTTTGTGCCAAGTAAAGTTTCTATGTTAAAGTTGATGTTATATTTGGGATCGCTGCGCAGAAACAGCATTGCTGTCTGTCACGAATCTGGGCACAGGTCTCTGTAGAAAATTCGAAAAAATCTGCCAATTTACGAGCGTGATCCCCAGATATGTACGCAACTTTCATTAGTTTTGAGTTTTTCCATTTGAGCAAGTCTGGTGCCATTTTAAAATTCGTCTTTACGAACTGTTCTGTTTTGACAGATTCTGCCTTTTATTTCGCATTGCCTCTTTTGCTATGTTGGATGAATTTCTTTGATCCATTAATGTCCAGTAGCTTTATGCAATGTCCAGAAGTGTAAAGAATGATTGTGTCACCTCTGAATGCGTGAATTATTAATTGTGCACTAACCCTCTAATGAGTTTGCTTGAAGTTTGGTGTGAAAGAAGTTTTCAAGGGTCAAGAGAGGAGTATGATATACTATGATCAAGAGGAGTGAAAGCTCTAAGCTTGGGGATACCCCGTGGTTCACCCCTGCATATTCTAAGAAGACTCAAGCGTCTAAGCTTGGGGATGCCCAAGGCATCCCCTTCTTCATCGACAACATCATCAGGTTCCTCCCCTGAAACTATATTTTTATTCAGTCACATCTTGTGTTCTTTACTTGGAGCGTCGGTTTGTTTTGTTTTTGTTTTTGTTTGAATAAAATGGATCCTAGCATTCACTTTGTGGGAGAGAGACACGCTCCGCTGTTGCATATGGACAAATATGTCCTTAGGCTTTACTCATAATGTTCATGGCGAAGTTTCTTCTTCGTTAAATTGTTATATGGTTGGAATTGGAAAATGCTACATGTAGTAATTCTAAAATGTTTTGGATAATGTGATACTTTGCAATTGTTGTGCTCATGTTTAAGCTCTTGCATCATATACTTTGCACCCATTAATGAAGAAATACATAGAGCTTGCTAAAATTTGGTTTGCATATTTGGTCTCTCTAAGGTCTAGATAATATCTAGTTTTGAGTTTTGAACAACAAGGAAGACGGTGTAGAGTCTTATAATGTTTACAATATGTCTTTTATGTGAGTTTTGCTGCACCGGTTCATCCTTGAGTTTGCTTCAAATAACCTTGCTAGCCTAAACCTTGTATCGAGAGGGAATACTTCTCATGCATCCAAAATCCTTGAGCCAACCACTATGCCATTTGTGTCCACCATACCTACCTACTACATGGTATTTCTCCGCCATTCCAAAGTAAATTGCTTGAGTGCTACCTTTAAAATTCCATCATTCGCCTTTGCAATATATAGCTCATGGGACAAAATAGCCTTAAAAACTATCGTAGTATTGAATATGTACTTATGCACTTTATCTCTTATTAAGTTGCTTGTTGTGCGATAACCATGCTTGGGGAACGCCATCAACTATTGTTGAATATCATGTGAGTTGCTATGCATGTCCGTCTTGTCTGAAGGTCTATCATTTTAGTGGTTGGAGCATGCAAAATTGTTAGAGAAGAACATTGGGCCGCTAACTAAAGCCATGAATCATGGTGGAAGTTTCAGTTTTGGACATATATCCTCAATCTCATATGAGAATAATAACTTTGCTACATGCTTATGCATTTAAGAGGAGTCCATTATCTGTTGTCCATGTTGTCCCGGTATGGATGTCTAAGTTGAGAATAATCAAAAGCGAGAAATCCGAAATGCGAGCATTCTCCTTAGACCTTTGTACAGGCGGCATGGAGGTACCCCTTTGTGACACTTGGTTGAAACATGGCATGCGAAGACCCGGTAGTCCAAGTTAAGTAGGACGAGGTGCGGGCACTATTAGTATACTATGCGTGAGGCTTGCAACTTGTAAAATATAATTTTCATAACTCATATGCTTTATTACTACCGTTGACAAAATTGTTTCATGTTTTCAAAATAAAAGCTCTAGCACAAATACAGCAATCGATGCTTTCCTCATTGAAGGACCATTCTTTTACTTTTATTGTTGAGTCAGTTTACCTATCTCCTTCCACCTTAAGAAGCAAACACTTGTGTGAACTGTGCATTGATTCCTACATACTTGCATATTGCACTTATTATACTACTTTATGTTGACAATATCCATGAGATATACATGTTACAAGTTGAAAGCAACCGCTGAAACTTAATCTTCTTATGTGTTGTTTCAACACCTTTACTTTGATTTATTGCTTTATGAGTGAACTCTTATGCAAGACTTATTGATGCTTGTCTTGAAGTACTATTCATGAAAAGTCTTTGCTATATGATTCAGTTGTTTACTCATGTCATTACCTTTGCTTTGATCGCTGCATTCATTACATATGTTTACAAATAGTATGATCAAGATTATGATGGCATGTCACTTCAGAAATTATCTTTGTTATCGTTTTACCTGCTCGGGACGAGCAGAACTAAGCTTGGGGATGCTGATACGTCTCCAACGTATCGATAATTTCTTATGTTCCATGCTACTTTATTGATGATACCTACATGTTTTATGCACATTATATGTCATATTTATGCATTTTGGAACTAACCTATTAACAAGATGCCGAAGAGCCGTTGCTGTTTTCTGCTGTTTTTGGTTTCAGAAATCCTAGTAAATATTCTCGGAATTGGACGAAACTTTCGCCCAGGGTCCTATTTTGCACGAAGCTTCCGGAAGACCGAAGACCTAACGAAGTGGGGCCACGAGGTGGCCAGAGGCTAGGCCGGCGCGGCCCTGGCCGCGCCGACTACCTGGGCCCTCGTGTGGCCCTCGCGTTGACCCTCCGCCTACTTAAAGCTTCCGTCGCCCCCATGCGAGAGCCACGATACGGAAAACCTTACAGAGACGCGCCGCCGCAATCCCATCTCGGGGATTCGGAGATCGCCTCCGGCACCCGCGGAGAGGGGATTCATCTCCCGGAGGACTCTTCACCGCCATGGTCGCCTCCGGAGTGATGAGTGAGTAGTTCACCCCTGGACCATGGGTCCATAGCAGTAGCTAGATGGTCGTCTTCTCCTTGTTGTGCTTCATTGTTGGATCTTGTGAGCTGCCTAACATGATCAAGATCATCTATCTGTAATACTATATGTTGTGTTTGTCGGGATCCGATGGATAGAGAGTACTATGATTATGGTGATTATCAATCTATTGTTTATGTGTTGTTTATGATCTTGCATGCTCTCCGTTACTAGTAGAGGCTCTGGCCAAGTTTTTGCTCTTAACTCCAAGAGGGAGTATTTATGCTCGATAGTGGGTTCATGCCTTCATTGAATCTGGGATCGTGACAGAAGGTTCTAAGGTTGTGATGTGCTGTTGCCACTAGGGATAAAACATTGATGCTATGTCTAAGGATGTAGTTGTTGATTACATTACGCACCATACTTAATGCAATTGTCTGTTGCTTTGCAACTTAATACTGGAGGGGGTTCGGTCGATAACCTGAAGGTGGACTTTTTAGGCATAGATGCAGTTGGATGGCGGTCTATGTTCTTTGTCGTAATGCCCGGATTAAATCTCACTATATTTACCATGTCATGTATATGCATTGTTATGCCTTTCTCTATTTGTCAATTGCCGACTGTAATTTGTTCACCCAACATGCTTTTATCTTATGGGAGAGACACCTCTAGTGAACTGTGGACCCCGGTCCTATTCTTTACATAGCATACAATCTACTTGTTTTACTGTTTTCTTTGCAAACATCTTCCACTCGATACGTTTAATCCTTTGTTACAGCAAGCCGGTGAGATTGACAACCTCACTGTTTCGTTGGGACAAAGTACTTGGGTTGTGTTGTGCAGGTTCCTAGTTGGCGCCGGAATCCCTGGTGTTGCGCCGCATCACATTTCGCGACCATCAACCTTCAACGTGCTTCTTGGCTCCTCCTGGTTCGATTAAACCTTGGTTTCTTTCTGAGGGAAAACTTGCTGTGCGCATCATACCTTCCTCTTGGGGTTCCCAACGAACGTGTGAGTTACACGCCATCACTTCTCTCATATGCAACCAAGCTACGGTCTCTCTTGTGTTGGCGTGACACCGAGCATATAGTCTTCGTTAGGACCATCTTGTTACTTGCTCACTTCCTTGGTCGCGCTAACCCCATTATTCTTCCTTGTGTGTGTTTCCGTGTTTCCTTGACATAGATCACCGCTTTTGACATTTGACTTTGGATCTTACCCACATTTGACAATAGACATTTTCTTTGGTTCTTTTCGTTTGCTATCCACTTCCTCACCTACCACCATATAGAGTTCTTAGCCTTTTGCGTGTGCTTTGAGTGTGTGTGTGAGTACATATCGGTTATTCTCTAACTTGAACCATTTTCTCGATTTTGTTGTGAGTTTTGACCTTTTGGTAGTTCTCTTTCCACCATATATACACCAATCCTAGAGACTAACATGAATAGTGAGGATGAGCCTAAGGAGGACGACATGGAGTATTATGAGGGTGATAGCTCCGCAAGCACCGCGTATATGGAGGACCATGTGGAGCTCGACACCGACTATGGCTCCGCAAGCACCGCGGATATGGAGGACCATGTGGAGCTCGACACCAACAATGACTCCGCAAGCATCGTCAACATGACCGACATCGAGGAGATCTACACCGACAATGGCTCGCCAAGCATGGACAACATGGTGGACCACCACTCCGACACTCGACGACAACACTACGACGACACCATGATGGAGCACCGCACCGACCACTACCTCGACGACGACTACGACACCATGATGGAGCACCGCACCGAGCACTACCTCGACTACGACTACGACACCATGGTGGAACCTAGCTTCGACCCCACCATGAACAAGACCGGTGCCTACAAGTTCCCCATCTTGGCCAATGGAACTACATATGAAGATAGAGGACCTCCAAGACGGCGCCACCATGAGAGTGCTTATGCACATGATCATCTACATCGAGCTCATCCTTTGGAACACCAAGAGCGTCCCCGCCATGATCGCCATCGACACTCTCCTCCAAGCTCAAGAAGGCGCCACAATCAAAGTGTCAAGCTACATGAACCATCATCTAGGCATGCCGAGGATCGTCATCAACACATGTCACCTCATGATCTTCGTCGACCATCACCACCTCATGATCACCATCGACATGCATCACCACATGACCATCGCTGACATAAGTCACTTCATGTTCGCCATCGACCAACACCTCCAAAGGATCTTCGACGACACCCCCCAAGACATGGTGATGATGCAAGAAGACGAGAACCTCGACATGAAGCGGCCAAGGCTACAAAGGTCAACAACACCAACCATATGGTGTCCACAAAGCCTAGCGCCACCACCACAATGGCATCTCCAAGACCGCCTACAAATGAGAAGATCTCCAAGGGTGCGAGACAAGACGCTACACCAACAAGCAAGATGGTGGCAAGTGCAAATAAAGAGGAACCACCTATCATGGTGCTTCCCCCTCCTACCGCCACCACCACAATGGCGCCTACAAGAAGCTCAAGCCCCAAGATGAAGACCATGGAGTCTACACTTCAAGATGAAGGACGGTCTACACATCTTTATGCCAACATGACAATGATTTGTCCGCCAAGACCAAGTAGCTCCCAATGCTTTCGTTGCAAACAAGACGGTCATCTTTGGGAATGCCCCAATCTCCATTGTGATGTGTGCACGTCCAACAAGCACATGACATGGGAATGCAACACACCACAAGCCCACAAGCTCTACTTCGCCCAATTGGATGCCCAATTCGCCAACATGACACTTCAAGATACCATCGTGTTCAAAGAATGGTGCAAGGAAATGGACAAGATGACGACTATGAAGACCACACTTCAAGATGGAGCACGAGAAGGCCAAGTCAAGAGTGACGTTGATTCGAGCCTAGCTCTCAACAACACCATAGCGCCATCAAATGGTGTCAACATGGGAGGCGATGGAGTTGAGAAGGTTGAGCATGGGATTCTCCCTTCAACCAAGGAGGCGAATGGAGTTGAGAATGGTGAGCATGGGATGATCCCTTCACCAATGGAGGCACATGGAGATGAAAAAATCGAGCCTACTCCTATATGCTTGAAGGATGAGATGGTACCAATCCCATGTGAGCATGAGAGCCACTTAACCCACTTGAGTGAGAGTGATAGTGAGTTGAGTGACTCCCACACCATATGTGAGTTTGAGTGCTTCCATTTGGAGGACATGAGTGATACACCGAGTGAGTTGAGAGAGGTAGTTGATAGGTCCATGGAGGCCATTTCACATTCTAACAACTTAACCTCTACCTCTAGTGTGTTTTCTCATGTTTCAATAGGTTCCATGGATGACGAGTTTCCGATCATGGAGAAGATGTACATGGTGCATGAAGATGATACTATCACACCATGCTTTCTTGAAGATGAACATAGAGGCCACATGGAGCCTACCACTTCCACAACGCCTACCTGAGTCAGACTACAAAGGTAACAACATAGGTGTTGATGATGCCATGATCCCACTAGTGGACATGATGACTTATGAGTGCATGCATGATCTTGATGATACAATTGCTATGTCATATGCTTCTTTCATTTTCCCATGTGATGCTTTGCTTGATAACATTGTTGATCATGTGGAATTACTTGCTTGTGACAATATGGTCATGCCATGCTATGAGAGTTTCACTTTCTCTCCTATTGCTTGCAATATGTCGAACAATTGCTCTTTACCATGTATTGCTTGCAATGAAAATGATGATGCTAATGCTTGTGTTGTGACAACCTTGATGAACAATTGCTCTTTCTCTAGGTTTGTTGACAATCATGCAAAAAATTTGAACATGTTTTGTGCTAGATGCTTGCAATACTCTCCCATTAATGCAACCAAAATGTTGAACAATTGTTCTTTCCAATGCTTGGTTTGCAATGATGTTAATATGCTTGTAAATGAGATTGCCCCCATAGCTCTCTCAAATTTTGGAGACTTTGCCTATATCCATGATGAGCATGTTCATGTGTTTACCCCGCATATTCGCCATATCTATGATGATGCTTTGCTTAACGCTAATGGTGATGTGCAAAAGAAATGGACCATCATAATGGATGATGTGTTCATATACCATGCACACACGTTCTTTGCTTTGCCTATTGTGTGTGTAGGTACAAGAATGCCAATGTCAACCTCGATTGAGCACGAGTTGACAAAAAGAGCTCTTGAGAGCATAATAAAAGTAAGTTCAAGATCGAACCCGGCTCTAATACCTTTCCCATGCTTTGCATTGAACATGCCGAACAATTTCTCTTTCTTGTGGTTCTTTTGCAAGCATGATGATGTGATTCTTACCGTTGGTGTTGCCTCAAACAAGTTGACCAATTTCTCTTTCATTTGGTTTGTTGGCACGCACGGTTGTGTAAATGTTGTTTTGGTGAACTTTTTGGATGATATGTCTTGTGTTGCACCAAATATGAGGACCAATTTCTCTTTCCAATGGTTTGTGTGCACACATGTTGATGATATTTTGGACACTTCCACTTATGTGTTTTGGCCAAATTCTCCTCTTATTGCTTCAAGGATGTTGAACAATTTCTCTTTCCGATGCCTTGAGTGCAACAATGCACATGAGTTTCTACATGAGATGGACATCATAGTCGTCTCACAATTTGGAGTTTTTGTGTTTCCATATTTGGAAGATGTTGACATGGAGTTCTTACACATTGACCTTGCACATGCATTATTCTTGATAAATTTGTGTTGTGCTAACGGTGTTGTGAACATGAAAGGACATGTCATTGATGATGTGCTCCAATATCACACACAAACATACTTTGCTTGGTCTTTGTTGTGTGAAGGTACATGTGACTTGTGGATGAGCGTCAACGAATGGGTTCAACCCCATACATCTACTACACAAGATCTCTCAATGAGAGCACACCGGCATCTTGCTAAGGTGACCTCCTTCTACTTGCGCTCTCTTGTTAAACCCGTGGAACATTGGCTACGCTTTGAGTGTTGCTTTGCTTTTCTTGTGCTATTCATAGGGCTCTTGACAAGTGAAGGGACATTCAAGCATTGGTGTCATCTACCTCCTCTACACATTCATGAAGACTCATCGTCGAGGACGATCGGGGCGACTTCGGTCTTCACCGCATCATGTGCTTCATCGCCAAGACGGCACGCAAAGGTGAATCTTCTCCTTTACGCGTGCCTCGAATCGCCTATTTGGGACGATATACTACTTCATACTCCGTCATATCTTGATGATAGGAACTCGACGACAAGTACGGAGGGAAGAGAGGATGCCATGGAGACCCGAGGACGCAAGGCCGATGTCACGGAAGCGTGGAAGAGAAGGAGAAAGAGGAGCTGGGCGCTCCAGGCCGGAACTTCCGCCCACCACCGTCGGAACTTCCGCCCAGATTCCATCCAAGACTGAAGATGCTCGCACTGAAGAGCTGCGACCGGAACTTCCGCCCCTCATGGCCGGAACTTCCGCCCCCGACCGGAACTTCCGCCCTCAGCGACCGGAACTTCCGCCCTGTCGAACCTCAGCCAGATCTCAGCCCCTTTGGCTTGTAACTTACCCCTTCGGCCCCCTACCTATATATAGGAACCTACCCCCACCTTCATGAGGGAGAGATGATGTTTAGATGAATTGGCTTATGCCTCTATTATCCCTTTGTGGATTTGGGAAACCCCCACCTTAGATTAACCATCTATTGTATCCCTCCTTGTTGGATCCTTTTGATCTCTTTGGTGACTTCTATCGATTGTTGGTCTTTTGCTTGCACTTCTACCGTTTGGTCTTTTGCTTGCACTTCTGTCAACCTTGGTCTTTTCACCCTTCTAGATCTCTCGGGTTCGATTCGTCGATCTCTTTGCGGGACTTCTACCGGAAGGTCTTTTCTCGCAACCTCTATCGAGTTGGTGGTTCGGGCCAACGAGGATAACCGATTGTGTTGTGTGCGTGTGTTTGTATCGTGTTCTTCGCGTTCATCCACTTCCCCGCGAATCCCCTCCGCAATCACACTCACCCGGGTCAATTCGTGAGATCGGGCAACCCACACGGGCTTAGCCCGCATCACAACTAGATGGTGTAGGAAAAAAATCCCGTAGAATCAAACAACTAGCAATAAAAAAAAATTATCTCTCATTCCTCTGCCGTGCATGAGGGTACACCAATAGCATATATATGTTGGTCCCATCTTAATGCTAAGGTTCAGTTCATCATACATAGTGGGAAACTTCACAAGATAAATGGGACCCAAGTTATGGCGAAAGTTAATATTATTACTATATATATACACACATATATAGGTGATTCCCCGAGGGAATCCACTATGTTGTCCACAAGGAAAAAGTAGTCCATAAGGTTGTCTATTATACATAATGGATGTTGTCCACAAGGAAAATTTCTTATGGGTGACCTACAAGCTTGTTGGTTGTCCACAAACAAAAGAAAATAATTTCTCTCTCCTTCCTCATACTATTAAGATGCTAAGGTTCACTTTCTCATACTATGTGGGTGATACGTCCAAAACGTATCTACTTTCCCGAACACTTTTGCTATTGTTTTTCCTCTAATTTGTGTATTTTGGATACAACTAACACGGAATAACGCTGTTTTCAGCAGAATTGCCCTGGTGTCATGTTTTTGTGCAGAAACTCAACTTTCAGGAAAATCCCCGGAAATAATCGCAATAGACCTATTTTCACAGAGAACTCACTGGGCCAAAAGGGCAAGCCAGGGGGGGCCCACGGCCCCCACACCATAGGCCGGCGTGGCCTGGAAGGGGGCGCGCCGCCTTATGGTGAGGCCTCGGCCGCCCCCGACGCTCTCCTCTGGACTACTTAACGCTTTCGACCTAAAAACGCCGGGGTTCGACCATATTTCCAGAAGACGTCCAGAACTCCGCCGCCATCGCGAAACTCCGCCTCGGGACCAGAAACTCCGTTCTGGCACTCCGCCGGGACGGGGAATTGGAGGGGATCATCGCAATCATCACCACCGACGCCTCTCCATCAACCAGCCATGCTTCCCCCATCCATGTGTGAGTAATTCCCCCGCTATAGGCTGAAGGGGATGGTTGGGATTGGATGAGATTGATCATGTAATAGTCATAAGATGTTAGGGCATAGTGCCTAGTATCCGTAGTTGGTACTTTTATGATATTCTTGCAACTTGTTATGCTTAATGCTTGTCACTAGGGCCCGAGTGCCATGATTTCAGATCTGAACATGTTATTGATTCATGAAGATATTCATTGTTTTATGATCTTACCTGCAAGTTGTATACACATATTGTTGTCCGGAACCCGAGGCCCCAAAGTGACGAAATTGGGATAACCGGAGGGGAAGGCTGTGATATGAGGATCACATGTGTTCACGGAGTGTTAATGCTTTGCTCCGGTACTCTATTAAAATGAGTACCTTAATTGCCAGTAGTTTCCCTAGAGGCCCGGCTGCCACCGGCTGGTGGGACAAAAGATGTCGTGCAAGTTTCAAATTGCGAGCACGTACGACTATATACGGAACACATGCCTATGGATTGTTTAGTACTTGGATACCGTTTTATTATTATCTACCAATGTCCTGCCTTGATTGTTACATGAATTGTCTTATCCATGCAACACCCGTTCATCCATCCCTGTGCCTACAGTATTTTAATCCTGCTGTTTACTATAATCACTACTGATGTCTTTATTACAGTGCTGCTTATATTTCCCTACTGCTACTGCTATAAAACTGTTGCTTGATAAACCACTGCGAGCAAGTTTGTTTCCAGGTGCAGCTGAATTGACAACTCCGCTGTTAAGGCTTACAAATATTCTTTGGCTCCCCTTGTGTCGAATCAATAAATTGGGTTTTACTTCCCTCGAAGACTGTTGCGATCCCCTATACTTGTGGGTCATCAAGACTATTTTCTGGCGCCGTTGCCGGGAGCATAGCTTTATTTGCAAGTTCACCTGAATTGATATTGTTCGCTGCAAATCCTCCATCATGGGTAAAACTCGCGATGCTAAAGTCGCCATATTGCCATCCACTACAAGAAAAGGTACAACTCTGAGTACCTCTGCTGCTCTTGATTCACCATCTGTGATAAGTCAACTTGTTTCACCACCACAAGCTTCACGTGTTGGTACTTCTGCTGAATCTGAAAATTCCTCTGATAATTTTGATGATGCTTCTACTGTGCTTGATAATAATGGTTCATTAGGTCCTTTTCTAGATGCTACAATTTCTAGGTCTAGACAAATTGAAAATACTGAAACTCCTAATGAAAATACTGTTACACCTGTTAATTCACCTGAGTCTGATGATCTTGATGAAGATTATGTGGAACTTGATGATGATTTTATTGATAAATGCAATGCTACTACTAGTACAAGTAACCTTAAAAAGCTTATTGCACAACATGCTGTTAGATATAAACTGTCTCCTGATCCTAAATTTGCCACATCTCCTATAAACATTAAGGATAAAGATTATGATTTTTCTCTTGATTTATCTCACATATCTATTGTTGAGAAAACACCTTTCTGTGGTACTGAAAAAGAAAGTGTTGTAGAGCACATGAATGAACTTTCTACTTTGAGTAGCTTGTTTTCTGATGATGTTAAGATGCGTACTTATTTTGTTGCTAAAAATTTTCCTTTCTCATTAAAGGATGATGCTAAGATTTGGTATAATAGTTTGCCTCCTGATTCTATTGATAGTCCAAGTTGTTTGCTTGATGTTTTCTTTCGAAAATATTTTCCTGCTAGTGCTCAACATATTGCTCTGCAGAGAATTTATAGTTTTGATCAAGAAGATGGAGAGAAATTGCCTGAAGCTTGGGCAAGGTTTTGCTCTCTTATTAGAGCTCGACCTGGACATGAATTGGAAAAGCATGATTTACTTGATATAATGTATAGTGGACTAACCATTGAGTCTAGGGCATACCTGGATAGTTGTGCTGATTGTGTTTTCAGGAAAAGAACTCCGGACGAAGCTGAAGAATTATTGGCTAAAATAAGCCAAAATCATGATGATTGGACTATACCTGAACCAACCCCAACACCAGTATTGAAGAAGAGGGGTATGATTGAATTAAATGATGAAGATATGAGGGAAGCCAAGAAATCTCTTATGGAGAAAGGTATTAAATCTGAAGATGTGAAGAATTTACCTCCTATAGAAGATCTATGTAAGATAATTCCCCCATCATCCACGATTGAGGTACATTCTCTTCAATGCTTTGATAAAGGAGACATTCCTTATTCAGAACCTCCTGATCAATGTTTAGATGAATTTGATAATTATGTTGTTAAGCAAAATAACTTTAATATGAGAGTAGAGAATCATCTAATGGAAAACTCTCAAGCTATTAGTAAATTGCATGATATTGTGGAGAGAACCTCCAATGATGTTAAGATGCTTGTTAAACATTTTCATATGATTCAAACTCAAATTGATCAACTTACTAAAGTGCAAAATGACTTGTTAAAAAATACTTCTGAAGAAAAGCATGCTTATGAAGTAACAACTAGAGGTGGTGTTTCTATCCAGGATCCTCTATATCCTGAAGGACATCCCAAAAGAGTTGAACAAGATTCTCAACGAACTAAAGAAACTAGTAGTCCTTCTAAGAAAAAGAAGAAGAAACATAAAACTGTTGTAGAATCCTCTGAACCTGTTAATGATCCTAATAGTATTTCTATTTCTGATGCTGAAACTGAAAGTGTTAATGAACATGATAAAGATAATGATAAGAATGATACTCCTGATAAAGAAGAGATTGAAAATGAACCTGAAAAGCATGCTAAAAATAAAAAGTACACTAAAGAAGATTTTATTGCTAAGAAACATGGTAATGAAAGAGAACCTTGGGTTCAAAAGCAAATGCCTTTTCCTGCTAAGAAACTAAAATCAAAGGACACTACAAGAAAAGTTCTGATAGACAACGTCCCAAAATCGTCCACTAAGGGGTATTTTTCGTCGCCTATGGGCCTAACCCGCGATATGGGTTCTGTTGTCGAAACTGCGTCAGGCAAAGTCCTACGACGTTTTTTTCGGTCCGTCGCGTTTGGGCGCCCTTCCGCCACGGAAAATCGGACCGTTGCGCAAGTGTTTTCGGGAGCCCGTTGACTGCGACGTCATGCAACCGACACGTGGCGAGCCGCATTGGCGCGTTAACGGCGTTCGCTGAAACCCCGTGGTAGATGGTAGGCCCACACGAGGCCTGCACGTCTTAAGCGGGCCGGCCCATTAAGTTTGCGGGCCGGGCCAACTGACTTAGTTTGACCGGTCAACTATATAGCTGGGCTGGTCCATTAAGTACGTGGGCCGGGACTAACCTCTAAGGTTGACTGGTCAAAACTTAAAGGGGCCAGCCCACTAAGCATGTGGGCCGGGCCGAATGCACTCGTTTGACCCGTCAATAGGCAAAAGGGCCGGCCCACAAGACATGTGGGGCCCACTTTCCTGTTATCGGGCCGGCCCATTTAACATGTGGGGTCCACCTTAAAGCAGCCGGCCCAAGAAGTTAGTGGGCCGGCCCATTAGCATGTGGGACCCACTTTCTGTTAAAGGCCGCCCATTTAGAATGTGGGGTCCACCATATAGCAAGTGGGCCAGCCCAACAAGACAGTGGGCCGGGCCAAAAACACAGGGGGGTCCCACTTTCCTGTTAAAGGGTCGGCCCATTTAGTGTGTGGGTCCACCATATAGCAAGTGGGCCGGCCCAACAAGATAGTGGGCCGGGCCAAAACACAGGTGGGTCCCACTTTCCTGTTAAATGGCCGGCCCATTTAGTATGTCGGGTCCACCATATAGCAAGTGGGCCGGCCCAACAAGATAGTGGGCCGGGCCAAAAACACAGGTGGGTCCCACAATCCTGTTAATGGCCGGCCCATTTAGTATGTGGGGTCCACCATATAGCAAAGGGCTGGCCCAACAAGATAGTGGGCGGCCCAATAATAAATGTGGGCCCTCCGTAACCGGGCCGGCCCAGTTAGCAAGTGGGGTCCACCATAAAGCGGTTGGCTGGCCCAACAATTTAGTGGGCGGCCCAATAAGCTTGTGGGGCCCGCTTTTTTTTACGGCCGCCCGGTTGTGGGTGGGGTCCACATTAAAGCAAGTGAACCGGCCCAATTAGACGGTGGGGTCCACCATAAATCAAGTGGGCTGGCCCACTCGTTTAGTTGCTGTTTATATGCCGGCATAATAGGCGCTTTAGGATTTTCGCTTAATTGGACCGTTTAAGGGATGGGAATTTGTGATTTAGATACTGAGAATATTTACGCAGCACATGATTTCTGTCGGATAGCCTCACTTACCACAAGAACCATAGAAAAAATGCGCGAAAGAACTATAAAAACTAACTAAATATTACATCAGCTGCAAGGCTTTGAAAAAATATTACAGAACCCAGAGAAATTGAATGGTAATTGAACCTAGCAATACAATGAAGCCATTCGGCAATCTTTTAAGTTGTCCATGCACCACCTATATCTGAAACAAAGACCTTACAAGTTAAGACAGCAACAATGGAAAGGCAAAGACACTACAATATTGTTTGCCAAAGAATTTGGAACTCATCATTTCGTCGTTATAAGAAGATCATTGTAATGCGCACAATAAGCAAACAAAGAGTGCATGCCGCATACCAACAGCCAATATAACAGAGCACGTTAAAATGAAACAGCAGACTTACTACTGTCGAGTCCCATGCAAACCAACATGTTCAGGGAATAACATTTGGCTATAAATTTTGTAACAACGACTGAGCAAGATGAAGTTATGATGGCTACATCTACAGAGCAGGGAATGTAAACCAAAAATAGAAGTTACGATGGCAAAAGCTAAAGAGGAGGGAATGTGAACCAACATGTGCCAAGTGCAATTACTTCAAATTGGCCGTGAACTAAATAATACTCCTAAACTTATAGTGAAGGGGATGCAAATCAAGATGTTTCGGGATATAAACTTGTAATGAGCAACACATAGAGATAGTTAATGCTGGAGCTTAGGATGGACCAGATACAGAATATAGTGGGATCACCTGTGAACTTGTATAAGAGGGAATGCAAACCAATATGTTCAGCATTCCATATGTGAGCGTCATGCCAAGTCAGAGAAACAAGTCAATGATGCAGCTTTTGAAGAACAAGATGGCACACAAAATTATTGTCTAGTAGTATGACAAGTTTATTTGTACTACAGGCTAGATAGCAGAGTGATAGCATGCCAAACTAAATACTTACGGTCATAGCTAGATAGCAGAGTGATAGCAGCTTTTGAAGAACAATATTGGCATGAACAAAATAGTAGCAGCCTATAATTTTTGTAACAACGACTGAGCAAGATAGAAGTTATGATGGCTACATCTACAGAGCAGGGAATGCAAACCAAAATGTTCAATCGCTTAAAGTTAGCAATGAACTAGAAAATAGCAAGGTGTTACGGTCATAGCTAGGAATGAACTAAAAGAGCTTCAGACAAACAAGCATCTGAACCAAGAACATGGCGCTAAAACAAGGGACTTACATTAGGAGAAGCACTCTGTGGGAGTCACAGCAGATCTTCCTAGGGTTGATAGATCCGGTGATGAAGTACACTACATGTGCTACTTGGGGTTGGAGAGACGGCCATTACACTTCATGGTTACTCATCTCATCTGCAAAAACGTAACGGCGCGTCGTTAGCACAAACAGTTTCCCCCAAGATTAAACAAGAACTTGCAGGAAAGCAATAGAAAAGCGACAGTAGAAGAGTTTAGATCATGCACGGCGCCGGTGAAGCAGATCCAGTTCATGCACATCGGTGTCGGTGAGCAAGATCCGATGCGGTGGACGATACCGTAGCTGAAGCGACTGCGGTAGACTGCTGGATGAGCATATGGTTTCGAGGTTCGGCGGGGATGATCCGGTCCGGTTGGTGACGGCGTCGATGAAGCGGCTCTGGCAGGCAGCCGGATGACGAGGATCGCGAGGCCTCGGGTAGGCCAGGGAAGTCCGGCGGGGATGTTCCGGTGCGGTGGTCGTGGAGGTGGTAGAGAGAGGGACTTGAGAAGTTCCGGTGGGTGGTCTCAGATGAGAGACTGAGGGAAATGAATTTTTTTTGGGAGGGAGGTGGTGATCCAAAAAATGACGGGCAACCCCCCCACCAACCGACTTTCTGTCATCTCCACAAGGGTAGAATGGGAATTTGAAAGCGTGTGAATTTTTTGTATTTTGTGGGCGGGAAGTTTTGCCGCTATGAGAGTTTGAATTTGGCTAAGGTCCAAGTATAATGATAAAAAATTGTGAGACCGTACTAGTACCTCTGTTCAAGGCCGAGTGCAAAATCAAATCATCATCAACTTGAATATCGGTTACTATCATCGTGTTCTATCTTCTTATCCCATTCAAAAACACGTCTGAAATATTTCAGGATTGGCGGGAGATTTTGCCGCCCGACTGAGATTTGATTTTGAATATGGCTATGGTCAAGTAATATAATATAATACTAATATAAAGACGGTACACCTGGTTAAGTACTAATTGCTC
This sequence comes from Lolium multiflorum, assembly GCA_030979885.1. Lineage (NCBI taxonomy): Eukaryota > Viridiplantae > Streptophyta > Magnoliopsida > Poales > Poaceae > Lolium > Lolium multiflorum. The sequence continues at coordinate 164,562,109 of CM061753.1, read as the reverse complement.
TGCTCCGGCAGTTAAGGCCAGCAGCCACATCAAGCCATCATCATTACAAACAAAATCAGTCAAATCTAGAAGCTAGTATAGGATAAATTCACAGCAGCATAATAAATCCAGAAAACTAAGTATAATACATAAACTGCATACAAGAGCCAAAAGCAGCCAATAACAATGTTAATGTTCACGACAAACTAATCTGAAAATAATACAAGACACAATGTATGGCCAACATGAAGATTAGGATACCCCAGGATGAATGAATATGTTCTTCATTCAGCATATATTTCTTCGTCACTCCATTCTCTGATCTGAAGGAAATTTTCATTGAACTCCTTCCATCTGCAGTGTGCAGCCAATACATCCTCCAAACGGTATGGCCTTTGTTCATTTCTCATACCGTAGTTTCCTAATCTATTCACACGTATTGGCCACTCATCCCAGGCCTTTATATCATCAAAGTACTCTCTGATATAACCCAAATCTGCGTAGTAGATGCAGCCAGGTCGAAGTGTCGGGTGCACTCTGGTGTCGACGGAGATACACCGGATATAATGGACGAAGAAGGCACGACTGCCAATGTTATTGACGGCATGGAGAGAGCGGCTCTCAGTGTCCACACGGTACACCAATGGTTGACCTTCCTCCAAATGCTTGTTGTCCAACAACACAAGCAGCAGAGCACCATCCGACTTCACAAGGTAGAACTTGTTATTTCCAAGTTCTGGAAATGAAAATAGTGTATCCATTTTGACAGTGCTCGCACGCTGCTCCAACTGGACATTGTTGGTGCACACTAATTTTCCGAACTCAAAATTGTTCACATCTATTGCATACAATTCACCATTGAACGGGGTAATGCAACGCAGACAATGGTGCTCGATCGAAAATCTTCCTTCTCCCCAATCTTCATCTATACCCTTAGTTGGAGTGCTCTCATCGACCCAAGCAATTTCCGCCGGGTAATCTTTGGAAACGAAGACCATAGTCGGGGACTTCATCACAGCGACTGACTTCAGAATAACGTTTGGCATATGCGCCTCAAACATAGTATTCAATGTCTTTGTGAGTGGGTTCAGAAGCCGTATCTTGTGCGGCTGGTTCTTCTGGGCAAGCACGATGACGCCACGGCAAAAGCCGACAAAGTAGTATCTAAAATATATTGATGAAGATAACATTCAGCACTAAGATGTTTACGATTGAAAATAAAAATAGATTAACTCTATAGATATGGAGGAATTTGAACCTTGCATGAACTTCCGTTAGATCGATGGTGACGTAGCGGGATGTGCGGAGGTGGAGGAAGGTGAAATCAGCAGCGCGTGGAAGGCCGTGGTCTAGCATGATCCATTCGTGCAGGTGCACGTCGGGCTCAGGTAAACCTGAGCGCCAATTTCTACAGACTTGCCTCATAGCAGAGTAGGTGTCAGCGTACTGCTCGTTCGCCAGTAAGCATTTGCCGATCTTGTGAAGTGGTCCATCAGCCGAGAGAGAGGCCCAGTTCACGGAGGCGATGCGCCGGGATTCGCCGCCTTCGCAGGGCGCGCCGGCGGCGGTGCGCGGGGTGATTTGGAGAAGGAGAAGTTGATGGGACGTGAGAGGCGTGGTTGCGTGCATGAGTGAGAATGAGACTGTGTGCAGAGGGAGTGTAACGCCCCACTTTTGCAACCTTGTTTATTTGTACATGTTGCCAAAAATTAGGGGGAACAAAAACTTTTCTTTAGACTAATTAAGATGAATTGCCTTGATCTGGTGTTATGATGAATTGCCTTGATCTGTTGGTAGATGAATTGTCTTGATTTGCTTGTTGAGTTTTGTCTTGAGCTACCTCATAGAACAACACCCCTAGTGGTTGAACAAGCAACTCACCAAATAAAACACATGTGTGGCTTAGGAAGAATTGTTTTTCCTTCTTACTACATCAAACCCTTCTCCTGATGGCAACATGAGTGTGCCATCTTGATATTCTCTTTGTGTTAATCTAGCTCAAAATCATCCTTAATTCAAAACTTGGGATCATCTACCCCTTTTGCTACATCTTTCTCTTATACCCAATCATCATGGTTGTTTTTGAAGCCAAGTCAACCATCTGTTTTGGTAGTCTTAAAAGTTCCAGACTTTGGCAGTGGATATCTAAGCAACCCTCAACTGTCATTGGTAATCTCAATACATGGATCCCATCTGTGCAATACCCTCTTCAACCTCCATGTCTTGCATGTCTCAGACTATCCTTGCAGCACATATATCCAACTCAATCTTATACCCTATCCAATGATTCAACACTAGATCACCTCCTTCACTTTTACCTCTTGTTTCTATTCAAGTTTAATCTTCACAAAACCAAGAGTGGGAATTATGGGTACATTTTGTAGCCACCATCTACTCTTGAGAACACTCCTCTCTAAATTAGATTTCTTTCATAAAACCTTATTGTTTTCTTCCCTGGTTTTAACCACAAACCATTTCTAGTTTTATTCAAACTCTTTAAATGGTTTCTTCAAATAACAAGAGAGATTGTGGATGGTATTTTGTATCATCCCATTCCCTTCAAACCAAAAAGACTTTCTATAAAAGCATTTGATTTTATCCTTTCTTTTAAATAAAGTGTTATGGTGCATGTGCCATCCTTGCACCTTTTGATAAAACATGGGAAAAATCTATTTGGCATTATTATGCAAGTAGACCTATTTTGTTAAACACATTTTGTCTCTTTCAAAAAGATTTCAAAGACAAGTCCAATATAAACCCTATCCAAATATTTTGATCAAATCCCATAGTGGTGGAGACCCATCTCTATAAAGTTCCATATTTAGTACCAACTTCCATTCCTTCATCACATCTCACTCTTGTATGGTTTACCATCATCATCTTGACCTCATGAATTGATGATTTATGTCACCATATTCATCCTTGAGAGTATATGGTTATTTCACTCATCATGTCTCTTAGCCTTGCTCTACAATTATCTAAACCACCATCACCACCCTATCTACCTTGGCATGCTCATGCATTGTTGCATGTGGTCAATCCCAATCCTTCCAAATGTAAATTCAAATGAAAAGTTCTATTCATCGACATTGGCACCAATACTTATTATCACCTCTCTCCCAAATTTGAATACATCACCAAGCCACTTTTGGCTAATCATTCCCAACACTCAACTTGGCCGACATGCATGAAATGGCATTACACTTTGCTTGTCCTCTTGGAATATCAAGAAGTAGCCGGCCATGCCAAGCTCTTGGCATGCATGAGCTGAAATTTCTTCATCCCCACTTTCTTCTCTTGCAAGCCTTGCCTTCCAACTACCCCAATCAATAAATGGGCAGCCACCCACCTTGGCCAATCAAAGGAGGAGGCAGCCACCCCTCTCCCTCTATAAAAGGGGCTTGGCCGGCCACCTCCACTCCCATTTGCTCATTTCTTACACACTCCACTCCTTTCCTCCACTCCCTCATACCTTCCTCCCCTTCCTCCCCACGAGCTGCTGCTCCTCCTAGCAACCATGGCCGGCCATGGCCATGGAAATCATCCAAGATGCAGCTCCCCTCCTCCCTCAAGCTTCCCCTCACCATGAGAGCATCCCTCTCCTTCTTCTCCCCAACCCTAGATAGTTTTATCACCTCTTCTTCTTCCTCCATTGCTAAGGTTGGATCTTGATGCAGGTGCATGTTGGTCCAAGCATGGAGAAGGTTGAGCAATCCTCAGATCTGAAGCTCTTGATCCAAGTTCGTCCAAAACCTTGCAGTAATTTCTGTAATCTTGCTGTTTCAGATTCTGGTACGAACTTGTAAAATCCACCAAATCTCGTGTGCAGATCCAAATCGAGTGATTCAAAGTTCCACAGATAGATATTGAAAAGATCTACAACTTGGCGTTGCTATCATCCTCAAATTCGTTACCGATTCTCCCTGGTAAATAAAGTTCTGGAAACATGCAGATTCACTGTTTGTCAGATTGGGTCCGTTTTACAAAACCTTTTTGAGCAAACTCAAATTTGGGTGAAAGCCCTCTTCAATACCTTCATTTTGGCGGTGGTTTCACTTCGATTGACCTCCTGAAACTGAAATGGTTTACAGATCAAGATCTGGTCAGATCTGACTTTGTCGAATTAAACCAGGAGCTTGGGAACGAATTTTTGAATGAAACAAATTGGGTAAGAACCAGCTTTTCAATATCTTTCAGATTCAACTGACCTCATATTTTTCTGAATTATGTACGATTTTTGGTGAATTAAACTTGTTCTGTGTGTTCTGCAGACATGGTTGTTAGCTTTTAAATCACCAAAAATCCATTTTTGAACCTAATTGAGTGATTCCAATTCGGTAGGACTACTGGATGTTTTCTTAATCATCTCAAACAAGTTTCAAGCATTTATCTATTTTGTAAATCCAGAGGTAAAGCAAATGGTAAAGACATGCAGTAAACTTGTTAATCCATTTGTGAGAGTTTCAGAAACAATTTGAACCCAAATCCAATTGTGTATGCATCTCTATTTAAATATCTTTCAAATGCCAGTGGTCTCATATTTTTAGGATTTTTCTATGATTTATGGCTTACAAATCTTGTTTTCTGTACAGTCAGATTCAAACAAATTCCTAAATTTGTAGGTTTAATATTTTTGAGTGAATCCAATTGGGTTAGTCTTGTATTAGTACTGGCCATCTAGGAAAAATAGTGTTAGTCTCTGTTCATGCATATTTGCTACTGTTAGTAATGTGTATGTGTGACATAGGTTGTTGGAGCAAAACTTTTTGATTTATTTGAAAACTCTAACCACCTCTTTGTATTAAAATTGGTCAACCAATGTTTTATTCTTGCAAAACAAAACCTCTGAAACTTAACCTTACTTGTATTGTTTGGCTTAAGTTTTCAAATGGTGTGGCATATCATTTACTTCCCATCCTTGTGTAGTGTTATGTAAGCTTTATAAAATAAAGAGAATGATTTCCCGCTTTTCCAAAAATGTTTCAAATTATAATATGAATGTTTGTGATGCCAAACTAATGCACTTGTCCTCTTTATAATGTTATCTACCAGGGGATACTTAGTTGTGACATGGTGATACCGAGAGAGGCAATTGCTAAGTTGTCATACTCTCATACCTTTACTAGGTAAATAAAATAGGTTTTCTTTTAGTTGCTTTGTAGTATCTATAAATATGTTAGCCCTTAGTAAAGTGGTTAGCTATTGATTGTTGATTGTTGAATGTTGTTTTGTTGGTGCAATGTGATTGATTGTGTTCCTTTTATATTTTCCGGCGATAGATGCGAACGATTCCGGAGAAGAAGAGGTGGATCGGACAAGGATTTTATTCATATTGTTGGTATTCTTATTTGATGGAGTTGAAGAAGTACAGGGACAAATAAGCCAAGGCAAGCCATCTTTTGATCTCTGACTTGGTGTCTAGTTGGATGTCATTTGTTGATGTCCAAAGCACCTTAATTCTATGTGTGTGATTCTCTCTATTTATGTCATCTATGTGTGATTGCAAGTGGGGTACTCCCTAGTGGTGATACTCCACTATTGTCGTTGTGATAATAGGATGCATGGTATCATTGCCGTGCCATTCCACTTGGTTATCTTGTATGCTCAACTTGAGCATGTTCCATCTCAAGATAGTAACTTACACCACACCCGCCACTTTTGTAGTTTAATGGTGGTCATCATCATGATCTTGGTGTACCCTCTAAGTGTGATGGGTATGCCCACCTATCTTGTGTGTGTTGACCTATTGACGCCCTTCTTGAACCCCTTGTTGATATTATGCATACTTACTCTCGAGTATGTTGAACCCCTTGTTGATCATGGCTATGCCATCCTACCTTCTTGAGTTACATGCTTACCTTAAGCATGTGACACTTCTTGCCAGTTCACTCCTACACCCTTGTTAGTGTAGTAGTAATAACATCATAATCTTGGTGTACTCTCATTTTGAGATGAGTATGCCTACCTACCTTAGGTATGTCAAATATCGTTGATCACCCTCATTTACTTTAGTGTTGGTTGGTTAACACCACAAATCTGAAAGTATTTTCCCTCTTATGTTGACAACATGCATGCTTACCCTAAGCATGTATGCCCCCTTGACCACCCCTATTATCATCTTCTTAGCGGCATGATGATTAACATCATGACCCTTGTTGTATCATCCTACTTCCGTTATCCCTATGCATGCTTATCCTAAGTATGTATGATTCCCTTGACACCTCAATTATCATCTCCTTAGTGGTATGATGGCTAGCATCGTGCCATCGATATATCTTAGCTCTTACATATAACTTTAGGTTGGGAAAACCCTGATGTTTTATGTTTTGGAAAAACTTTGAAAACTTTGGGAAGATGTTGTCTTGCCCAAGTGTTGTTCAAGAGAAAAGTCTTGATGTTTCGGAAAGTGGTATGGTTGGCTGTGGACAAACAAAGGAAGTGTGGGTAAAATGTTTTTAAAGGAGCACTGCGTATAAGTGTACGCCAGCCCAACTTTTATTGCGCAACCACTCTACCCCAATGTGGGCACGGGGCTTAGCCCTAGTTTGTTGAAGCTGGCATGAGGCACCTTCACAACTCTCTAGGAGGGTCACGATGACCTCTGACACCGGGTTGCGCTCTGGAGGAGGCAATACACTGTCTTAACTGATAGCCGGACGATTACTGAGGGTCTTCTGTCATGGCGCCGGAGATACGCTCAAAAGGAGGTATGCTGCCGGGGTGCCGGGAAGGGGTAAGCCCGCAGGGAAGGACTCATGTCAGTGGAGATAAGCGAAAGGTTATGTTTGGGTATCCGTCGTGGCATACGTTGTTATGCGGGGATGATGCCCACACGATAGGTATCCGGATAGTTGTGGGGAAAGTGTGCAAACTCTGCAGAGTCAAATCTATTCGAATAGCCGCGTCCGCGGTCATGGACGGGTTGCAAAGGCCTACCTTAACCTGGGCTAGTTTTGCTTTAAAAGGCTTTGGAAGAAAATGTGTTGGATGTACCGGAAGGGTACAGGAAAGTTGATGACCATGTGAAGATGGTCGGAAAGGAAATAAAAAGGGCTACTCCCATCCTAGTGTTTTATGTTGAAGAACTCTTTGAAGTATCTTCTTTAATATAGAGATGTCATAGGTTATCTTTTGAAGTATCTTCTTCAATAAAGATATAGAGATGTCATAGAAATGTCTTATCACTCCAAAAGTGTCCCCATCAACTGAGATGTCGGGATGCTATATCCACAAGAGAAACTACTTCTCTTCTTCATGCTATATCCACAAGAGAAACTATTCTTCCTCTCTTGTCTCTTTTAATTAGCATTGTTAGCACCTTTCTTGATGGTTTGCGAGTACAATTCCAATGTACTCACGGCTTTGTCCCTGGCTATTTACTTGGCCAGACTTGAAGGAGTTCGACAGATGAAGAAGGAGTTGACGACGTCTATGCGAGCTAGGAACGTCTTCCCAGTCAGTTGCCTGTAGGGTTAAGGCAGATGACTCGGGCTCTACGCTGATTGAAGTGATTCCGCAACTCTGATGATTAGGATAGGCCCTTCGAGGCTATTATGTAAAGATGGGTCATGTGACCTCATTGTAATTTTCTTATTCCGTTTTGTAAAGGATGATGTAATTTGATATCAGTTCGGTTATGTGTTCACGGCACACTGATCATGGGAACGTGAACTGTATACATAACAGGGTATTTCGGACAGCTAGTCCGGGGTCCACAGAGCTGGTATCAGAGCTATCCTGACTGTAGGAGACCTTAGTTAGCATGGACGTTAGTTAGGAAACAAGTACTTGGGAAAAAACTATTTACAAAACAAATTCTTTCATTAGTTGGAAGCATAGCTTCTACTCCTCTTATTTATTCAAGCTTCTAAATTCTTATCTCTCCGCTTTATAAAAAGATTTGAAATTTCTTGCTCTATTGTCTCAACCACTTCAAACCTACATGTTGTACGATGTCCCCAACTCAGACCGGAGACTCGAACTCAAGAATGAATCACTCCCTCATGAAGACTTAAGTATCTCCCACGACAGCTATTGAAGATTGGATGCCGACATAGCCGTGCTCATGTAGGGATGAGAACATCATATCTTTGGTTGTCACCAAAGTATGTCAAAGATCTGACCTTGTTCCTCTGTGGACTTGCACTTTTGCAGTCGCCAGGGATCGAGTCCTTCTTGACTAGTAATTTTTAGGACAGCCACGAGAAGATCTCGACTTCGGGAGCACCTCAACTGCCGCCCCCTCGAAGACCTCACATCCCCGGGATGTTGAGCAAGAAGACTACACAATTTTAGCCTCTGCCTCAACATCGGAGACTCAACCCCAGGCCGCTTCACCACCAACAGCTTTGAAAGTCCTTATTGAAGCCGATGCCGGTGGTATGAAGACGTCAACATATGCGACCAGCCCCAAACCTATAGGATGGATAGGACAAACTCAATCGCTTTGATTGAGCTACCCCGCGCATTAGGAATTTCTGGGTACTTAGAGTACCATGTCTAGTGTGATGATTGCTTGTAGTTCCCTAGTGTGCTGCCTTGAGTGTTTGCATCTGTTTGTTGTGTGCATGTATGTCTTGCTATTTAGACGTTTCCGCCCTTTTTAATTGTTTGAAATTTGTAAAACAGAAATTAAAGATGGAAATCTGCCAGTGTACTGTTTTGCTAATAAAAATAGTTTGGTAGCTCCGATTGATGTGATTCCAATTGCACTAGAACCAGTATAAAATTATCTTTTAGATGCCGCTGACCTTGTATTTTTAGGATTTGTGTGCGATTTTTAATAAATAAAACTTGATCACTATTTCTGGTTAGTATTTTGAGTCTCAAAAATTGAAAAATAAATATTTTTGAATGATTCCAATTGTGTTGATCTTGTTTTGTTTCTGTGCATCTAGGAAAAATACCAGTAGCCTCTGTTAGTGGTATTTTGTCTCTGGTTATGATTGTATGGGTGTCGCATGCAATGATAGGATTAAAGTTTGCCTCGCCGATGTATTGCTAACTGCTAGTTAGTTGGGTAGATTAACGAAAGACTCTAACTCTAAACCCGTTAGCAGTTGTTTTTCAACCGTCAGGGAAACTAACTCAGACCCCTATCTACGCCGACTACTTTCAAGGTCATCTGAAGCATCTCTACTACGCCAACAAAGCAAAAGCCAATACCTTCAAGATCCGCTGAAGCATCTCCACTTCATCAAGAAAGCAGAAGCCCCTACCTTCAAGAGTGACTGCACCTCTACCAGAAGACTTACTAACTTGGTCTAACCTTGGTATATAATCGCGCTAACCTCGAGGATATCTTTTTGAAAACCCCCCCCTAACACACCGTCTAACTAGATGAGAGAACATTAGCGTCAAAGACAAGCTACATCACATGGTTCATCTAGTCCTCCTCAAGTGAAGCTCCTGAAGATACCTCAAGAACTCAAGACTAGGTGCAACTTACCCGCTCACCAACTGGTATAAGTCAGCACCGACCCGCCAGCTGATGATTGTCTTCGACGACCTCTGTTGCTGTTTCATATGGATACCAACTAGGTGTTTCATCAACTTACTAACTCACCGCGCATCCCATAAGGTTTAGTTAACACGTGGGTGCCTCTTGAAGATGTGGTCTGCACGTCGCCCCCGAAGATTCTTCAACTGAACAAGGAAGATCAACAACTTCTTCAGAAGCCCCCGACAGGACCGCAAGGCAGAAGCTCTGAGTTTTTCCGAAAGCCCGATGAAAAATCTTAAGGGTGGAAGACTTCGTCTTCCACTAAAAGTTGGAGCTAACCCTCAAATTTTAAATGTTTCTAAAACAACGTTGGAAACGTGGGATTGCACTAGCTCCCCTCGAAGCCGTGGACTACACAACGCCCTCAGAATATGTTCGACTCAAGACGGGAGATCAATGGCTTCTCCAAGGAGCGCCCGACAAGACCCGTGGCCGAAGCTTACAGTTTTTAACGCCCCTCCCCGATGAACAATTTTAAGGGTGGAAGACTAAATTTAATCTAACTCTAAAAAGTTTTCAAGCACCATTGGAGTGCACTAACTCTCCCAGAATCTTGAAACCCCCGCTAGGATCGTTTAGAAGCTATAGATCTAACAACTACATGGAGTAGTCAACGTCTTCATGAAGCTCGCCATCGGCAGGAATCCATCGTGTCTCCCAGAAAATGAAGCAACGACCCTCTCAACAATGTCACCTCTACAGAAGAATGGAGTCTGACTTTGGTTAAACTTTATAACCCCTCTAGTTCTACACTCAGTAATCTCGGGACGAGATTATTTTAAGGGTGGAAGAATCTGTAACGCCCCACTTTTGCAACCTTGTTTATTTGTACATGTTGCCAAAAATTAGGGGGAACAAAAACTTTTTCTTTAGACTAATTAAGATGAATTGCCTTGATCTGATGTTATGATGAATTGCCTTGATCTGTTGGTAGATGAATTGTCTTGATTTGCTTGTTGAGTTTTGTCTTGAGCTACCTCATAGAACAACACCCCTAGTGGTTGAACAAGCAACTCACCAAATAAAACACATGTGTGGCTTAGGAAGAATTGTTTTTCCTTCTTACTACATCAAATCCTTCTCCTGATGGCAACATGAGTGTGCCATCTTGATATTCTCTTTGTGTTAATCTAGCTCAAAATCATCCTTAATTCAAAACTTGGGATCATCTACCCCTTTTGCTACATCTTTCTCTTATACCCAATCATCATGGTTGTTTTTGAAGCCAAGTCAACCATCTGTTTTGGTAGTCTTAAAAGTTCCAGACTTTGGCAGTGGATATCTAAGCAACCCTCAACTGTCATTGGTAATCTCAATACATGGATCCCATCTGTGCAATACCCTCTTCAACCTCCATGTCTTGCATGTCTCAGACTATCCTTGCAGCACATATATCCAACTCAATCTTATACCCTATCCAATGATTCAACACTAGATCACCTCCTTCACTTTTACCTCTTGTTTCTATTCAAGTTTAATCTTCACAAAACCAAGAGTGGGAATTATGGGTACATTTTGTAGCCACCATCTACTCTTGAGAACACTCCTCTCTAAATTAGTTTTCTTTCATAAAACCTTATTGTTTTCTTCCCTGGTTTTAACCACAAACCATTTCTAGTTTTATTAAAACTCTTAAAATGGTTTCTTCAAATAACAAGAGAGATTGTGGATGGTATTTTGTATCATCCCATTCCCTTCAAACCAAAAAGACTTTCTATAAAAGCATTTGATTTTATCCTTTCTTTTAAATAAAGTGTTATGGTGCATGTGCCATCCTTGCACCTTTTGATAAAACATGGGAAAAATCTATTTGGCATTATTATGCAAGTAGACCTATTTTGTTAAACCACATTTTGTCTCTTTCAAAAAGATTTCAAAGACAAGTCCAATATAAACCCTATCCAAATATTTTGATCAAATCCCATAGTGGTGGAGACCCATCTCTATAGAGTTCCATATTTAGTACCAACTTCCATTCCTTCATCACATCTCACTCTTGTATGGTTTACCATCATCATCTTAACCTCATGAATTGATAATTTATCTCACCATATTCATCCTTGAGAGTATATGGTTATTTCACTCATCATGTCTCTTAGCCTTGCTCTACAATTATCTAAACCACCATCACCACCCTATCTACCTTGGCATGCTCATGCATTGTTGCATGTGGTCAATCCCAATCCTTCCAAATGTAAATTCAAATGAAAAGTTCTATTCATCGACATTGGCACCAATACTTATTATCACCTCTCTCCCAAATTTGAATACATCACCAAGCCACTTTTGGCTAATCATTCCCAACACTCAACTTGGCCGACATGCATGAAATGGCATTACACTTTGCTTGTCCTCTTGGAATATCAAGAAGTAGCCGGCCATGCCAAGCTCTTGGCATGCATGAGCTGAAATTTCTTCATCCCCACTTTCTTCTCTTGCAAGCCTTGCCTTCCAACTACCCCAATCAATAAATGGGCAGCCACCCACCTTGGCCAATCAAAGGAGGAGGCAGCCACCCCTCTCCCTCTATAAAAGGGGCTTGGCCGGCCACCTCCACTCCCATTTGCTCATTTCTTACACACTCCACTCCTTTCCTCCACTCCCTCATACCTTCCTCCCCTTCCTCCCCACGAGCTGCTGCTCCTCCTAGCAACCATGGCCGGCCATGGCCATGGAAATCATCCAAGATGCAGCTCCCCTCCTCCCTCAAGCTTCCCCTCACCATGAGAGCATCCCTCTCCTTCTTCTCCCCAACCCTAGATAGTTTTATCACCTCTTCTTCTTCCTCCATTGCTAAGGTTGGATCTTGATGCAGGTGCATGTTGGTCCAAGCATGGAGAAGGTTGAGCAATCCTCAGATCTGAAGCTCTTGACCCAAGTTCGTCCAAAACCTTGCAGTAATTTTTGTAATCTTGCTGTTTCAGATTCTGGTACGAACTTGTAAAATCCACCAAATCTCGTGTGCAGATCCAAATCGAGTGATTCAAAGTTCCACAGATAGATGTTGAAAAGATCTACAACTGGGCGTTGGTCTCATCCTCCAATTCGTTACAGATTCTCCCTGGTAAATAAAGTTCTGGAAACATGCATATTCACTGTTTGTCAGATTGGGTCCGTTTTACCGAACCTTTTTGAGCAAACTCAAATTTGGGTGAAAGCCCTCTACAATACCTTCATTTTGGCGGTGGTTTCACTTCGATTGACCTCATGAAACTGAAATGGTTTACAGATCAAGATCTGGTCAGATCTGACTTTGTCGAATTAAACCAGGAGCTTGGGAACAAATTTTTGAATGAAACAAATTGGGTAAGAACCAGCTTTTCAATATCTTTCAGATTCAACTGACCTCATATTTTTCTGAATTATGTACGATTTTTGGTGAATTAAACTTGTTCTGTGTGTTCTGCAGACATGGTTGTTAGCTTTTAAATCACCAAAAATCCATTTTTGAACCTAATTGAGTGATTCCAATTCGGTAGGACTACTGGATGTTTTCTTAATCATCTCAAACAAGTTTCAAGCATTTATCTATTTTGTAAATCCAGAGGTAAAGCAAATGGTAAAGACATGCAGTAAACTTGTTAATCCATTTGTGAGAGTTTCAGAAACAATTTGAACCCAAATCCAATTGTGTATGCATCTCTGTTTAAATATCTTTCAAATGCCAGTGGTCTCATATTTTTAGGATTTTTCTATGATTTATGGCTTACAGATCTTGTTTTCTGTACAGTCAGATTCAAACAAATTCCTAAATTTGTAGGTTTAATATTTTTGAGTGAATCCAATTGGGTTAGTCTTGTATTAGTACTGGCCATCTAGGAAAAATAGTGTTAGTCTCTGTTCATGCATATTTGCTACTGTTAGTAATGTGTATGTGTGACATAGGTTGTTGGAGCAAAACTTTTTGATTTATTTGAAAACTCTAACCACCTCTTTGTATTAAAATTGGTCAACCAATGTTTTATTCTTGCAAAACAAAACCTTTGAAACTTAACCTTACTTGTATTGTTTGGCTTAAGTTTTCAAAAGGTGTGGCATATCATTTACTTCCCATCCTTGTGTAGTGTTATGTAAGCTTTATAAAATAAAGAGAATGATTTCCCGCTTTTCCAAAAATGTTTCAAATTATAATATGAATGTTTGTGATGCCAAACTAATGCACTTGTCCTCTTTATAATGTTATCTACCAGGGGATACTTAGTTGTGCCATGGTGATACCGAGAGAGGCAATTGCTAAGTTGTCATACTCTCATACCTTTACTAGGTAAATAAAATAGGTTTTCTTTTAGTTGCTTTGTAGTATCTATAAATATGTTAGCCCTTAGTAAAGTGGTTAGCTATTGATTGTTGATTGTTGAATGTTGTTTTGTTGGTGCAATGTGATTGATTGTGTTCCTTTTATATTTTCCGGCGATAGATGCGAACGATTCCGGAGAAGAACAAGAGGTGGATCGGACAAGGATTTTATTCATATTGTTGGTATTCTTATTTGATGGAGTTGAAGAAGTACAGGGACAAATAAGCCAAGGCAAGCCATCTTTTGATCTCTGACTTGGTGTCTAGTTGGATGTCATTTGTTGATGTCCAAAGCACCTTAATTCTATGTGTGTGATTCTCTCTATTTATGTCATCTATGTGTGATTGCAAGTGGGGTACTCCCTAGTGGTGATACTCCACTATTGTCGTTGTGATAATAGGATGCATGGTATCATTGCCGTGCCATTCCACTTGGTTATCTTGTATGCTCAACTTGAGCATGTTCCATCTCAAGATAGTAACTTACACCACACCCGCCACTTTTGTAGTTTAATGGTGGTCATCATCATGATCTTGGTGTATCCTCTAAGTGTGATGGGTATGCCCACCTATCTTGTGTGTGTCGACCTATTGACGCCCTTCTTGAACCCCTTGTTGATATTATGCATACTTACTCTCGAGTATGTTGAACCCCTTGTTGATCATGGCTATGCCATCCTACCTTCTTGAGTTACATGCTTACCTTAAGCATGTGACACTTCTTGCCAGTTCACTCCTACACCCTTGTTAGTGTAGTAGTAATAACATCATAATCTTGGTGTACTCTCATTTTGAGATGAGTATGCCTACATACCTTAGGTATGTCAAATATCGTTGATCACCCTCATTTACTTTAGTGTTGGTTGGTTAACACTACAAATCTGAAAGTATTTTTCCCTCTTATGTTGACAACATGCATGCTTACCCTAAGCATGTATGCCCCCTTGACCACCCCTATTATCATCTTCTTAGCGGCATGATGATTAACATCATGACCCTTGTTGTATCATCCTACTTCCGTTATCCCTATGCATGCTTATCCTAAGTATGTATGATTCCCTTGACACCTCAATTATCATCTCCTTAGTGGTATGATGGCTAGCATCGTGCCATCGATATATCTTAGCTCTTACATATAACTTTAGGTTGGGAAAACCCTGATGTTTTATGTTTTGGAAAAACTTTGAAAACTTTGGGAAGATGTTGTCTTGCCCAAGTGTTGTTCAAGAGAAAAGTCTTGATGTTTCGGAAAGTGGTATGGTTGGCTGTGGACAAACAAAGGAAGTGTGGGTAAAATGTTTTTAAAGGAGCACTGCGTATAAGTGTACGCCAGCCCAACTTTTATTGCGCAACCACTCTACCCCAATGTGGGCACGGGGCTTAGCCCTAGTTTGTTGAAGCTGGCATGAGGCACCTTCACAACTCTCTAGGAGGGTCACGATGACCTCTGACACCGGGTTGCGCTCTGGAGGAGGCAATACACTGTCTTAACTGATAGCCGGACGATTACTGAGGGTCTTCTGTCATGGCGCCGGAGATACGCTCAAAAGGAGGTATGCTGCCGGGGTGCCGGGAAGGGGTAAGCCCGCAGGGAAGGACTCATGTCAGTGGAGATAAGCGAAAGGTTATGTTCGGGTATCCGTCGTGGCATACGTTGTTATGCGGGGATGATGCCCACACGATAGGTATCCGGATAGTTGTGGGGAAAGTGTGCAAACTCTGCAGAGTCAAATCTATTCGAATAGCCGCGTCCGCGGTCATGGACGGGTTGCAAAGGCCTACCTTAACCTGGGCTAGTTTTGTTTTAAAAGGCTTTGAAAGAAAATGTGTTGGATGTACCGGAATGGTACGGGAAAGTTGATGACCATGTGAAGATGGCCAGAAAGGAAATAAAAAGGGTTACCCCCATCCTGATGTTTTATGTTGAAGAACTCTTTGAAGTATCTTCTTTAATATAGAGATGTCATAGGTTATCTTTTGAAGTATCTTCTTCAATAAAGATATAGAGATGTCATAGAAATGTCTTATCACTCCCATAGTGTCCCCATCAACTGAGATGTCGGGATGCTATATCCACAAGAGAAACTACTTCTCTTCTTCATGCTATATCCACAAGAGACACTATTCTTCCTCTCTTGTCTCTTTTAATTAGCATTGTTAGCACCTTTCTTGATGGTTTGCGAGTACAATTCCAATGTACTCACGGCTTTGTCCCTGGCTATTTACTTGGCCAGAATTGAAGGAGTTCGACAGATGAAGAAGGAGTTGACGACGTCTATGCGAGCTAGGAACGTCTTCCCAGTCAGTTGCCTGTAGGGTTAAGGCAGATGACTCGGGCTCTACGCTGATTGAAGTGATTCCGCAACTCTGATGATTAGGATAGGCCCTTCGAGGCTATTATGTAAAGATGGGTCATGTGACCTCATTGTAATTTTCTTATTCCGTTTTGTAAAGGATGATGTAATTTGATATCAGTTCGGTTATGTGTTCACGGCACACTGATCATGGGAACGTGAACTGCATACATAACAGGGTATTTCGGACAGCTAGTCCGGGGTCCCCACAGGGAGGGACAGGGGGCTCTGGCAACGTGACGGTTGGTCTCGGCAGTTTCTCAAAAAAGCTAGACGTTTGGTCTCAACACGCGCACCGCCTAACCGCTGTGCACCGCGACACGCGTCCGTGGTACTGCACGTCTGCACCGTTACGTGTACTCAGTTAGCCTTACACTGGAAAAATATCTGCACTCAGTTTTCCCCTCGAGTACTAATACTGGCTAGTGCAATATACTCAGTTTTACCCTCAAGTGGCTGATCAACAGAGAGTCAACAAATTGGATTAAGCTATCTAATTGAGTAATTTCATGCGCAAAAAAAATCATAGTGCCTCCTACTCATGGAGTCTTGTTAAGAAGAGGAGGTCTAACACGTGGAAAACAGAATAGCACACCACAGGTCCGAAATGATGGAAAGGGCTAGGCAATCCACTTATTATAGATCTCAACAAAAACCACATGGAACTATATTAAACTTATGCAGTAGCCAACGCAACCAAAAGTCAGAAGTGCAGGCTGAATCCCAAAGGCACAACACAATAAGGAAACTTGCAACCTTATATAAAAGGGGCTATGCAACCCACTTATACACACATTAACAACCATCCTCGTGTGTGACAAGAGAAATTCAACACTGGATTCGGAGGTAGGCACATGAAGCTTTACAAGGGCCAATGGGGCACCAACAATTTAAGGATGAATTGAACCACACCGTCAACAATTCAAACTCGAGACCTTGGCTCTAATACCATTTAAGTTCGAACGGATTGAAAAGGCTAGGCAACCAATTTATAAAACATCCACATGAACAACTACCAAGTTGATCCCAGCCGTAGATAAATGCATCCACCAACAAAATAGGAACAGTGCCTCAGTCTCAGGAAACATTTCACAATACCAAGGTACTCACATGTCAATGTCAGTGTTCATCTCCAATTATCTATGGCATTTTATTAGTCTTTGAGAGATTATAACAAACTTGATTGGCCTCCTGCAGTAGGGCATCACATGCTTCTGATCTCGATCTCAACATGTCAACTTGGTTTCTTAACACATCTGCTGCAGCTCGTTCTATTTGGATTTGTTCCTCCAGAACTTGTGCAGAGAAAGACTTGGACTTGGACTTTGTTATCACCGGATTTTAGCCAAATTAGGAGATGGGCCGTGATTGAGATGGGCTTAGAAGATATGCACATAAAGTGTTCTTGAATCGGCCTCGTGCGAGAGTTTGGGCTAGATTGCCTGTATATCTGTACATTATGGTAGATCACATTTCAGTTTAGAATTAAGAGATAGAGTTTGGTTTGTACACAGTTAGGTTTATTCCAAAGATAGAAAGTCTACGGACTATAAATATGTACCTAGGGTTATTGAGAAAGGAGGACGATCACGTTCACAACAAACACAATCTAGGCGCATCGCCACCCCTTGTTTAGAGGGTTTCTTCCGGGTAAGCGTCATGCTGCCCAGATCGCATCTTGCGATCTGGGCAGTATCAGTTTATTCGTTGTTTTGTGTTGCTCGTACTGAAGCCTTGTTGATGACGAGTAACACCATTATTATAGATGTGTTGGGGCTAACATCGGTACTTTTCTGACATGTTTGCTTAGCTATGCTGCCCCTAAATATCTAGCTGCCTTTGCACCTATTTTAGGTGTAAGGGCAGCATCTTGCTTAGTCTTTATTTAGTAGATTTGATCTGTTATGGTTGCTCCTTGTTCTCCAAGGATTAGTTTGATATCCGCATGGTTAGGCCTTGCAAACGGGTTGAACGATCCAGTAGGGCGTAAGGTATGGTTTGCCGATCCAAGAGGGGTTGTTCCGGGAATCGACTCTGTGTTGGTTTTTAGGCCTCTTCTAGGATTAGTTTTCTGTTATCTTTCGTATCTACTAGGATCAACTACGCGTAGGACGTTCCAATTATGCGGTGAAAGCCTTAGACTGTCGTAGATCGATTTAACTTGGTATTGATAAAGCAGGATCCCCATGTTATCGTAGATCCAATACGAACCATGGGTCGATCGGCTCCTTGAGCCGATTCACGGGGTAACTGAGAGCCGATCGAGGCTCGGATTTAATGTTTACGTGTCTGCCATGCAGGAAACTAATTGAAGCAATCCATCACCTTCCTGACCAGGTATAGGTCAGGTGGCACGCCCTCGCATTAGCCAGGACGTGTGCCGGACTTTTGCCGTTGCCCGAGGGACCAGGGCCCACCAGCAGTTGGGAGCCTCCCGGCTCTTCGTGTTGCTCGTCGCTGCTCGCCGGTGGGTTTTGGCAGGCAACACATTCTGGCACGCCGGTGGGACCTTCTACAGCAACGGCGTCAACATCTGCAGCTGAGATGGCGGACGGACCGATCACGTACGAAGATCTGCCTGAGGATCACAAGAAGAAATATGATGAGATTAAAGCTGTCTTCGAAGCCGATCTCATCGGCTCTTTCGAGAGGACCCGTAAACATGGCATTAGGTGGAAAGGGTTCTCACCTGAAGGCGTTCTCGATGAAGTAGATCTGTCTATCCCTTCAGAGGAACGCACCAGAGCTCTGCGCCAGGAAGTTAATTACATGGTGGCTCATTCTCTACACCGTCATTCTGAGAGCCTGGTGAACGCTTTCGAGCGCATTGCGGTTCGCGTGGTTCAGGAAATCATGAAGCATCAGTACTCTCCGTCAGGGCCTGCCCTAGGGACTCACCAGGGAGAAATACCGTTCCAGACCAGACCGCAGCTGCCATTCACGCTTGCAGCTCCAGAGCCACAGGGTTCACCGGCATACGTCGTCTACAAGATTGGAGGCGATCCTGGCGATTGCCAATTCCTGTACGAGCCGCCTAAAGAAACCCCACATGGATACGTGTGCACATACGTGCCGGACTGCAATAACTTGGCGCGCACGAACCAGATTGCAGCAGGAGGGATTTCTGGAGGATAAAGGCGTGGCTAGCTAAGTATGCCACCGGAACGAGTCATGAAAGTTCAGCCCCTGCAGCTCATACCGTGGAACAAATCAGTACAATCCTGAGAGACCAGTTCGGCATCCTGCCAAAGAGGAGGACAGTCGGCTATTCCAAGCCGTACCCCAACGAATATGATTTGATTCCGCTACCGCCCAAGCATCGGCTCCCTGAGTTCTCAAAGTTCAATGGATCAGAAGGGTCTAGCTCAATTGAGCATGTGGGCCGATATTTGGCACAGTTGGGCATGATTTCAGCATCAGACCCGTTACGTGTAAGGTTTTTTGCGCAATCTCTCACAGGACCAGCTTTTGGGTGGTACACCTCGTTGCCACCAGATTCAGTCCGGACATGGAAGCAACTGGAAGAGCAGTTTCATGTTCAATATCACTCGAAGCTACCGAGGCTGGCATTGCCGATGTGGCGCAGGAGTGCGAAGCGGGGAGAAACGGTGTCGGAATATATTAAGCGTTTCAGGACTGTCAAGAACCGATGTTATTCGGCTCGTTTAACGAGAAAGAAGCGTCGATCTGGAAGTGTTGGGCCTCGCAGCGCCGATCAAGGATCTGGCTTTCCAAGTGGAATACAATTCACTGGCGCACATGGTCCAGAAATTAACATTGTATGAGCAGCGCCACCCCGAATTGTACCAAGACAAGTTCAAACGCCCGATAGGCCTGGTCGAGACAGTAGAAGTTGGGGACTCTGCAGAAGACCAGGAAGTAGCCGTGGCTGAACGGGCTCGGGGGCAGATCCGTGTCCTGCAAATGGGTGAAACAACAAGGGCCTGCAAAAGGGTTTGACTTCGATGTAAGCAAAGCTGAGCAGATATTCGATTTATTGCTTAAGGAAAAACAGCTGAAGTTACCCGAAGGCCATAAAATCCCTACGGTGCAAGAAATGAACGGGAGACCGTACTGCAAGTGGCATCACTCGTTCACCCATATCACCAATGACTGCAAAGAGTTGCGTCGGCAGATCCAAACGGCGATAGAACAAGGCCGTTTGATCCTTGGTCAGTTTGCCATGAAAGTGGACACGCAACCGTTTCCTGGCGTCAACATGGTGGAACTCAATCACTCCACGAGGCGTCAGCTAGATTTCTCGTTCGATGTTAACATGGCAGGGAATGTATACCACCATGGCAGGGATAAAGAAGACTCCCGTGGCAAGGAAAAGGAGGAGGCCGGCCCACGTGACCGGCCCCGATATGATGACAGACGATACATCACCGAGGAACAAGTGAGAAACGTGTGGTATCAACGACCGATCTCCGCGCATCTCCTTAACAAATATGAGCGTCAGTACGACCGACGTCGGCGGTACGACATAGATGACGACAGATATCGTCGGTCTGATGTAGACAATGGAAGATATCGTCGGTATGATAGAAGCGACGAAGGATATGAGCACCATGCTTGGGGGAAGTCAAGAGAGCAGGAAGATATGGAACACTGGGATTGTCCTTTCTTTAAGCACTGCTGGGATTCAGGAATGAGCCGATTGCCTACAATCGACAACTGCCCGGAATGTAGACAGCAGAAGGAGGACACGGTGAGGTTTCAGTGTTCAAGCGTCTAGGGCCTCTCCCATCTCAGCAGAGAGCTGAGTCATCTCAAGTGGAAGATTTCGAGGAGTCAGAAGATGAAGAAGAAGATAGATACCACCGGCCAAGGTGGTGCCCTGATGGGCTCAGTCACTCTCAAAAGCGTAGGGTTCGGCGGCTACGTAGCTTGGAGGAAGCCGAGGCGCAATACCTGCACACGTTGAGGAAAGCGCGGCCCGATCTGGCCGTGAAAATTCGGCAAACTTTGGAGGCGAATATTCGTCCGCAGAAGAAAGAATGGCGCCCCAAACAAATAAAAGCCGATGCGAAGGCATCGGCTGGCACAAATATGGTGTTCATACTTCCGTCGAAGTTTTGTGCTCCAAGAACTGAAGAAGTGTCGGTAGCACAGTTTGACTGCGGCCACGGCCAGTTATCTTTGAAAAGCCACGAGAGAAGAGCCGCAAACATTTGAAGGCCCTGTACCTAAAATGTTATATCAACGGGCAGCCTGTCGGCAAGATGTTGGTCGACACGGGAGCGGCAGTCAATATAATGCCATACTCCATGCTACGGCGTTTGGGACGCTCTAACGCAGATCTGATCAAAACCAATGTCACACTAAGCGACTTCAACGGCCAAGCATCAGAAGCGCAAGGCGTTCTGAACGTGGATCTAACCGTGGGCCGAAAAACCATCCCTACATCATTCTTCATCGTCGACAGCAAAAGCACCTACGTTGTCCTGCTAGGGAGGGATTGGATTCACGCCAACTGCTGCATTCCATCCACAATGCACCAATGCTTGATACAGTGGGATGGAGATGAAGTGGAGATTGTTCATGCAGATGACTCGATCGAGATCTCAATAACTGGCATGAATATTTGGGATGCAGAAGTCCAAGAGCCGATCTCTGGAGTCAGTTTGGACGGCTGTGAGCGCATCGAAGCTACAAAAAACGGGGTGAGGCTGGTCTTATCCACCGGCCTGACAGAGTAGCAAGAGCAAAATCAATGGACGTACGTGGCAAGGCCGATCCCTGCGATCGGCCCCAAAAAATAAAAAGCAATGATCTCATCTCAAGCATGTCACGTAGTCGTAGTAGGGAGACTCCCTCCCGTAGTAGAGCACAAATAAGTTGTAAACCTTCATTGAGCAATGCAATCGAAAAGGGGGCCGATTCCAGCAATCGGCCCAAATTATCCTCACCATACGTTTTGCCTGTGTTCAGCATCGATCTAGCAGGCGACGGAAAGCTAGGATATGGGTTTACATCGGCTGATGAGCTAGAAGAGATTGATATTGGTCCTGGGGATAAGCCACGACCAACATTTATCAGCAAAAAGTTAGATCCGCATCTGAGGGGCCTGATGATAGCTTTGTTGAAAGAATACCCAGATTGCTTTGCCTGGGATTACACAGAGATGCCCGGGTTAGACAGGAGCATCATTGAGCATCGGCTCCCTCTTAAGAAAGGATTTCGGCCGTTCCAACAGCGAGCACGACAGATGAAGGCCAAAATTTTAGCAGAAGTCAAGAAAGAGATCGAGAAAATGTTGAACGCCGGGTTCATCAGGCCATGCAGGTATGCTGAGTGGATTTCTAGTATCGTACCTGTAGAGAAAAAGGACGGCCGATGGCGCGTCGCCATAGATTTTTGGGATCTCAATAGAGCCACTCCAAAGGATGAATATCCAATGTCGGTAGCAGAGACATTGATCAATGCAGCTGCTGGTCATAAGGTCTTAAGTTTCATGGATGGCAATGCCGGTTACAACCAAATTTTTATGGCTCCAGAAGATATACACAAGACTGCATTCAGAGTACCAGGATCAGTGGGTTTGTTTGAATATGTAGTCATGACATTTGGACTGAAAAATGCCGGCGCAACATACCAAAGAGCCATGAATTACATCTTTCATGATCTGATCGGCAAGTTGGTGGAGATTTACATTGATGATGTGGTAGTCAAGTCTGTTTCAGTAGAAGGACACTTGGAGGATTTGCGACGCATCCTGGACCGAACTAGAAAATTTGGGCTAAGAATGAATCCAAAGAAGTGTGCTTTTGGTGTAACGGCCGGTCAATTCTTAGGTTTCTTGGTTCATGAACGCGGAATTGAGATCGGCCTGAAAAGTCAGGAGGCAGTGCGAACAATGAAGCCACCTACCACGAAGAAGGAACTCCAGTGTCTCATCGGCAAAATCAACTTCGTCAGAAGGTTCATCTCCAATCTGTCAGGGCGAATCGAGCCGTTCATGGGATTGGTAAAAATTAAATCTGATGAGGAGTTTCGCTGGGGGTGATGGCGTGTAACTCACACGTTCGTTGGGAACCCCAAGAGGAAGGTATGATGCGCACAACAGCAAGTTTTCCCTCAGAAAGAAACCAAGGTTTATCGAACCAGGACGAGCCAAGAAGCACGTTGAAGGTTGATGGTGGCGAAATGTGATGCGGCGCAACACCAGGGATTCCGGCGCCAACGTGGAACCGGCACAACACAACCAAAGTACTTTGCCCCAACGAAACAGTGAGGTTGTCAATCTCACCGGCTTGCTGTAACAAAGGATTAACCGTATTGTGTGGAAGATGATTGTTTGCGAAGAAAACAGTAAAACAAGTATTGCAGTAGATTGTATGCGATGTAAAGAATAGGACCGGGTCCACAGTTCACTAGAGGTGTCTCTCCCATAAGATTAAAGCATGTTGGGTGAACAAATTACAGTCGGGCAATTGACAAATAGAAAAGGGCATAACAATGCATATACATGATATGATAAATATAGTGAGATTTAATCAGGGCATTACGACAAAGTACATAGACCTCCATCCAGCATGCATCTATGCCTAAAAAGTCCACCTTCAGGTTATCATCCGAACCCCATCCGGTATTAAGTTGCAAGCAACAGACAATTGCATTAAGTATGGTGCGTAATGTAATCAACAACTACATCCTTAGACATAGCATCAATGTTTTATCCCTAGTGGCAACAGCACATCCACAACCTTAGAACTTTCTGTCACTGTCCCAGGTATCAATGGAGGCATGAACCCACTATCGAGCATAAATACTCCCTCTTGGAGTTAAGAGCAAAAACTTGGCCAGCCTCTACTAATAACGGAGAGCATGCAAGATCATAAACAACACATAGGTAATAGATTGATAATCACCATAACATAGTATTCTCTATCCATCGGATCCCGACAAACACAACATATAGTATTACAGATAGATGATCTTGATCATGTTAGGCAGCTCACAAGATCCAACAATGAAGCACATAAGGAGAAGACGCCCATCTAGCTACTGCTATGGACCCATAGTCCAGGGGTGAACTACTCACTCATCACTCCGGAGGCGATCATGGCGATGAAGAGTCCTCCGGGAGATGAATCCCTCTTCGGCAGGGTGCGGAGGCGATCTCCAATCCCCCGTGATGGGATTGGCGGCGGCAGCGTCTCAGTAAGGTTTTCCGTATCGTGGCTCTCGTACTGGGGGTTTCGCAACGGAGGCTTTAAGTAGGCGGAAGGGCAGGTCAGGGGGCCACACGAGGTGGCGACACAACAGGCCGGCACGGCCCAGGCCCAGGCCGCGCCGCCCTAGCGTGTCGTCGCCTCGTGGCCCCACTTCGTTTCCTCTTCGGACTTCTGGAAGCTTCGTGCAAAAATAGGACCCTGGGCGTTGATTTCGTCCAATTCCGAGAATATTTCGTTACTAGGATTTCTGAAACCAAAAACAGCAGAAAACAACAAATGGCTCTTCGGCATCTTGTTAATAGGTTAGTGCCGGAAAATGCGTAAATACGACATATAATATGTATAAAACATGTAGATATCATCAATAATGTGGCATGGAACATAAGAAATTATCGATACGTTGGAGACGTATCAGCATCCCCAAGCTTAGTTCTGCTCGTCCCGAGCAGGTAAACGATAACAAGGATAATTTCTGGAGTGACATGCCATCATAACCTTGATCATACTATTGTAAACATATGTAATGAATGCAGCGATCAAAACAATGGTAATGACATGAGTAAACAAATGAATCATAAAACAAAGACTTTTCATGAATAGTACTTCAAGACAAGCATCAATAATTCTTGCATAAGAGTTAACTCATAAAGCAATAAATCAAAGTAAAGGTATTGAAGCAACACAAAGGAAGATTAAGTTTCAGCGGTTGCTTTCAACTTATAACATGTATATCTCATGGATAGTGTCAATGTAAAGTAATATAACAAGTGCAATATGCAAGTATGTAGGAATCAATGCACAGTTCACACAAGTGTTTGCTTCTTGAGGTGGAGAGAGATAGGTAAACTGACTCAACAATAAAAGTAAAAGAAAGGTCCTTCAAAGAGGAAAGCATCGATTGCTGTATTTGTGCTAGAGCTTTTATTTTGAAAACATGAAACAATTTTGTCAATGGTAGTAATAAAGCATATGAGTTATGTAAATTATATCTTACAAGTTGCAAGCCTCATGCATAGTATACTAATAGTGCCCGCACCTTGTCCTAATCAGCTTGGACTACCGGATCATCGCAATACACATGTTTCAACCAAGTGTCACAAAGGGGTACCTCCATGCCGCCTGTACAAAGGTCTAAGGAGAAAGCTCGCATTTTGGATTTCTCGCTTTTGATTATTCTCAACTTAGACATCCATACCGGGACAACATGGACAACAGATAATGGACTCCTCTTTAATGCATAAGCATGTGGCAACAGTTATAGTCTCATATGAGATTGAGGATATATGTCCAAAACTGAAACTTCCACCATGATTCATGGCTTTAGTTAGCGGCCCAATGTTCTTCTCTAACAATATGCATGCTCCAACCATTAAGGTGGTAGATCTCTCTTACTTCAGACAAGACGGACATGCATAGCAACTCACATGATATTCAACAAAGAATAGTTGATGGCGTCCCCAGAAGCATGGTTATCGCACAACAAGCAACTTAATAAGAGATAAAGTGCATAAGTACATATTAAATACCACAATAGTTTTTAAGGCTATTTTGTCCCATGAGCTATATATTGCAAAGGCGAATGATGGAATTTTAAAGGTAGCACTCAAGCAATTTACTTTGGAATGGCGGAGAAATACCATGTAGTAGGTAGGTATGGTGGACACGAATGGCATAGTGGTTGGCTCAAGGATTTTGGATGCATGAGAAGTATTCCCTCTCGATACAAGGTTTAGGCTAGCAAGGTTATTTGAAGCAAACTCAAGGATGAACCGGTGCAGCAAAACTCACATAAAAGACATATTGTAAACATTATAAGACTCTACACCGTCTTCCTTGTTGTTCAAAACTCAATACTAGAATTATCTAGACCTTAGAGAGACCAAATATGCAAACCAAATTTTAGAAAGCTATATGTATTTCTTCATTAATGGGTGCAAAGTATATGATGCAAGAGCTTAAACATGAGCACAACAATTGCCAAGTATCACATTATCCAAGACATTTTAGAATTACTACATGTAGCATTTCCTAATTCCAACCATATAACAATTTAACGAAGAAATCTGATGAGGAGTTTCGCTGGGGGTGATGGCGTGTAACTCACACGTTCGTTGGGAACCCCAAGAGGAAGGTATGATGCGCACAGCAGCAAGTTTTCCCTCAGAAAGAAACCAAGGTTTATCGAACAGGAGGAGCCAAGAAGCACGTTGAAGGTTGATGGTGGCGAAATGTGATGCGGCGCAACACCAGGGATTCCGGCGCCAACGTGGAACCTGCACAACACAACCAAAGTACTTTGCCCCAACGAAACAGTGAGGTTGTCAATCTCACCGGCTTGCTGTAACAAAGGATTAACCGTATTGTGTGGAAGATGATTGTTTGCGAAGAAAACAGTAAAACAAGTATTGCAGTAGATTGTATGCGATGTAAAGAATAGGACCGGGGTCCACAGTTCACTAGAGGTGTCTCTCCCATAAGATTAAAGCATGTTGGGTGAACAAATTACAGTCGGGCAATGGACAAATAGAAAAGGGCATAACAATGCATATACATGATATGATAAATATAGTGAGATTTAATCAGGGCATTACGACAAAGTACATAGACCGCCATCCAGCATGCATCTATGCCTAAAAAGTCCACCTTCAGGTTATCATCCGAACCCCATCCAGTATTAAGTTGCAAGCAACAGACAATTGCATTAAGTATGGTGCGTAATGTAATCAACAACTACATCCTTAGACATAGCATCAATGTTTTATCCCTAGTGGCAACAGAACATCCACAACCTTAGAACTTTCTGTCACTGTCCCAGGTATCAATGGAGGCATGAACCCACTATCGAGCTTAAATACTCCCTCTTGGAGTTAAGAGCAAAAACTTGGCCAGAGCCTCTACTAATAACGGAGAGCATGCAAGATCATAAACAACACATAGGTAATAGATTGATAATCACCATAACATAGTATTCTCTATCCATCGGATCCCGACAAACACAACATATAGTATTACAGATAGATGATCTTGATCATGTTAAGCAGCTCACAAGATCCAACAATGAAGCACATAAGGAGAAGACGACCATCTAGCTACTGCTATGGACCCATAGTCCAGGGGTGAACTACTCACTCATCACTCCGGAGGCGATCATGGCGATGAAGAGTCCTCCGGGAGATGATTCCCCTCTCCGGCAGGGTGCCGGAGGCGATCTCCTGAATCCCCCGAGATGGGATTGGCGGCGGCGGCGTCTCTGGAAGGTTTTCCGTATCGTGGCTCTCGGTACTGGGGGTTTCGCGATGGAGGCTTTAAGTAGGCGGAAGGGCAGGTCAGGGGGCCACACGAGGTGGCGACACAACAGGCCGGCGCGGCCCAGGCCGCGCCGCCCTAGCGTGTCGTCGCCTCGTGGCCCCACTTCGTTTCCTCTTCGGACTTCTGGAAGCTTCGTGCAAAAATAGGACCCTGGGCGTTGATTTCGTCCTATTCCGAGAATATTTCGTTACTAGGATTTCTGAAACCAAAAACAGCAGAAAACAACAACTGGCTCTTCGGCATCTTGTTAATAGGTTAGTGCCGGAAAATGCGTAAATACGACATATAATATGTATAAAACATGTAGATATCATCAATAATGTGGCATGGAACATAAGAAATTATCGATACGTTGGAGATGTATCAGGGGGGCAGAGCAACAGCGAGCGTTTGACGAGATTAAAGAGTATCTAACGAAGCCACCTGTGTTGGTTCCGCCCCAGCAAGACAGACCATTCTATATTTACTTGTCAGTAGCTGACACTTCCATCGCCTCAGTGGTGGTGCAAGTTTATGATGGTCTGGAGAGAGTCGCTTTCTACCTCAGCAGAAGGATGTTGGATGCAGAGACTAGGTACCCTGAGATCGAGAAGTTGTGCCTCTGCCTATTTTTTACCTGCACCAAGCTTCGTCACATCTTGCTGTCAGCGGAAATTGTCATCATATGCAAATCTGATGTCATCAAACATATGCTGTCGGCTCCTATGTTGAAAGGCCGACTCGGTAAGTGGATGTTTGCATTATCGGAATTTGATATCCGGTATCAGCCTGCGAAAGCAGTCAAGGGACAAGCGTTGGCCGATCTTATTGCTGAACGAATCAACACTGATATAGCAGCACTGTCTGTGCGTGCATGGGCCATGTTTTTCGATGGATCGGCTTGTGATGATGGTTGCGGCATCGGCATTCTACTCGTGTCGCCCCGGGGGGCAACATATTCCTTCTCCATCAGGCTACCTACCCCTTGCACCAATAATGTCGCTGAGTATGAAGCAATACGCAAGGGAATGGAGTTGCTTATAGAAGCCGGGGCAGAAGCAGTGGAACTTTTTGGAGACTCAAAATTGGTGA
Source organism: Lolium multiflorum (assembly GCA_030979885.1). Taxonomy (NCBI): domain Eukaryota; kingdom Viridiplantae; phylum Streptophyta; class Magnoliopsida; order Poales; family Poaceae; genus Lolium; species Lolium multiflorum. Next base: position 164,533,418 of record CM061753.1, on the reverse strand, counting down.
TTTCCCAACTCACGGAGGAATACAAATGTGAGAGCGAGTCGCTCTTCCCATTATGGATGCAATGCCGTGAGCTGATGACACAATTTAGGTACATAAACTTCAACTGGATCCCGAGGTCGCAAAATACCGAGGCGAACGATCTCGCACAGATGGCATCAGGCTACAAGGACGTAGCAGGTGGAGCCGATGTTCAGGTACAGTTCCTGGAATCGGATGACTGGAGAGCCGATATCTTCAATTACTTGAAAGATTCGGCTCGGGGGGCACCTAAACGGATAAGATACAAAGCCATGAAGTATGTCCTTATTGGGGATGACATGTTCTACAGGACTTTGGAAGGGTTACTTCTCAGATGTCTGGGACCAGCCGAGTCAAATCGGCTCTTACACGAGGTACACGAAGGCGCCTGTGGAACTCACCAATCGGCTCATAAGATGAAATGGTTGATCAGGCGATCGGGGTTTTATTGGCCCACCATGCTTGAAGATTTTTTTAAGTACTATAAAGGGTGTCAAGCGTGTCAGAAGTTTGGGAAAATTCAGACGGTACCCGCATCAGCAATGAACCCCATCATCAAGCCTTGGCCATTTCGAGGTTGGGGCATGGATATGATCGGCAAAATCAATCCTCCATCGAGCAAAGGCCATATGTGGATTTTGGCCATTACAGATTATTTCACTAAATGGGTGGAGGCCGTCCCTATGAAGTCAGTGGCATCAAAAGATGTTATCAATTTCGTGAAAGAACATGTCATTCCAAGATTCGGGATTCCCCAGACTATCACGACCGATGGAGGTTTGGTCTTCGTTTCTCACTGATACGTCTCCAACGTATCGATAATTTCTTATGTTCCATGCTACATTATTGATGATATCTACATGTTTTATGCACATTATATGTCGTATTTACGCATTTTCTGGAACTAACCTATTAACAAGATGCCGAAGAGCCAGTTGCTGTTTTCTGCTGTTTTTGGTTTCAGAAATCCTAGTAACGAAATATTCTCGGAATTGGACGAAATCACCGCCCAGGGTCCTATTTTTTAACCAAGCTTCCAGAAGACCGAAGGGAAGTCGAAGTGGGGCCAAGAGGTGGCCAGGTGGCAGGGCGGCGCGGCCCAGGCCCTGGCCGCGCCGGCCTGTCTCCAGGGGCCCTCGTGCCGCCTCTTGACCTACCCTTTCGCCTACTTATAGCCTCCATCGCGAAACCCCCAGTACCGAGAGCCACGATACGGAAAACCTTCCAGAGACGCCGCCGCCACGAATCCCATCTCGGGGATTCAGGAGATCGCCTCCGGCACCCTGCCGGAGAGGGGATTCATCTCCCGGAGGACTCTTCATCGCCATGATCGCCTCCGGAGTGATGAGTGAGTAGTTCACCCCTGGACTATGGGTCCATAGCAGTAGCTAGATGGTCGTCTTCTCCTAATTGTGCTTCATTGTTGGATCTTGTGAGCTGCCTAACATGATCAAGATCATCTATCTGTAATACTATATGTTGTGTTTGTCGGGATCCGATGGATAGAGAATGCTATGTTATGATGATTATCAATCTATTGTTTATGTGTTGTTTATGATCTTGCATGCTCTCCGTTATTAGTAGAGGCTCTGGCCAAGTTTTTGCTCTTAACTCCAAGAGGGAGTATTTATGCTCGATAGTGGGTTCATGCCTTCATTGACACCTGGGACAGTGACAGAAAGTTCTAAGGTTGTGATGTGCTGTTGCCACTAGGGATAAAACATTGATTCTATGTCTAAGGATGTAGTTGTCGATTACATTACGCACCATACTTAATGCAATTGTCTGTTGCTTAGCAACTTAATACTGAATGGGGTTCGGATGATAACCTGAAGGTGGACTTTTTAGGCATAGATGCAGTTGGATGGCGGTCTATGTACTTTGTCGTAATGCCCGGATTAAATCTCACTATATTTATCATATCATGTATATGCATTGTTATGCCCTTCTCTATTTGTCAATTGCCCGACTGTAATTTGTTCACCCAACATGCTTTTATCTTATGGGAGAGACACCTCTAGTGAACTGTGGACCCCGGTCCTATTCTTTACATCGCATACAATCTACTGCAATACTTGTTTTACTGTTTTCTTGCAAACAATCATCTTCCACACAATACGGTTAATCCTTTGTTACAGCAAGCCGGTGAGATTGACAACCTCACTGTTGCGTTGGGGCAAAGTACTTGGGTTGTGTTGTGCAGGTTCCACGTTGGCGCCGAATCCCTGTTGTTGCGCCGCATCACATTTCGCCACCATCAACCTTCAACGTGCTTCTTGGCTCCTCCTGGTTCGATTAAACCTTGGTTTCTTTCTGAGGGAAAACTTGCTACTGTGCGCATCATACCTTCCTCTTGGGGTTCCCAACGAACGTGTGAGTTACACGCCATCAAGCTCTTTTTCTGGCGCCGTTGCCGGGGAGATCAAGACACGCTGCAAGGGGAGTCTCCACTTCTCAATCTCTTTACTTTGTTTTTGTCTTGCTTTATTTTATTTACTACTTTGTTTGCTGCACCTAAACAAAACACAAAAAAATTAGTTGCTAGTTTTACTTTATTTACTGTCTTGCTCTCCATATCAAAAACACAAAAAAAAATTAGTTACTTGTCTTTACTTTATTTGCCTAGTTTACTTTATTACTACTAAAATGAGTAATCCTAAAGTTGAAGTTCGTTCTTTTAAGCAACAAGGTGGAGAAAGTTTTAAAGATGCTTGGTATAGAATTAGTAATGCTCATCATAGGTGCACTAAGAAACACTCCACCATTATCCTTCTTAGGAACTTTTATGTTGGTTTATCTAGTTGGAATAGATATGTTCTTGATACTCTTTCGGGAGGTAATTTCCTAGGTACTCCCGCTTTAGAAGCTAGTTGCATCATTGAGAGTCTAGTTGGAATACCACCTGTTAATGAAGTTAAAATTGAAATCTCTCTTGAGGATGTTATGAAAAAATTGGAAACCATAGAGAAAAATTTTCCAAGTATTGAAACTAAATTGGAAATGTTATTGGATAAAACTGATGAACTTGATAAATCCCTAGGAGGAATTGATGAAAGAATTAGTGTCCTAGGAACTTGTGTTGTTCATGATAATCAAACCAATAGGATTGATGAACTTGAAAAAGTTATGGGAACCTTGGGTTCAACCTTTTCTTCTCTCAAGTATAATGAGAAAGCTTATGTGGGTAAAGAGCAAAAATTTATGTATGTCTCTAAAGTGCCTAAACAAAAGAATTATTATAGGCCTAAAATTGCTAAAACCCCTAGCACCACCATAGAAAATTTAGATAATGGAGCACCTAAAGTACCCTCTGCAACAAGTTGTGTTTGCATGAAAAATAATAATGTTGATGCTTCTACTCTCGATGTTACTTGATTTGCACTTTCTGCGCCTAGCTGAAAGGCGTTAAAGAAAAGCGCTTATGGGAGACAACCCATGTTTTTACTACAGCAATTTTTTGTTTTTTTGAGTCTTGGAAGTTGTTTACTACTGTAGCAGCCTCTCCTTATCATGTTTTTGTGCCAAGTAAAGTTTCTATGTCAAAGTTGATGTTATATTTGGGATCGCTGCGCAGAAACAGCATTGCTGTCTGTCACGAATCTGGGCACAGGTCTCTGTAGAAAATTCGAAAAAATCTGCCAGTTTACGAGCGTGATCCTCAGATATGTGCGCAACTTTCATTAGTTTTGAGTTTTTCCATTTGAGCAAGTCTGGTGCCATTTTAAAATTCGTCTTTACGGACTATTCTGTTTTTGACAGATTCTGTCTTTTATTTCGCATTGCCTCTTTTGCTATGTTGGATGAATTTCTTTGATCCATTAATGTCCAGTAGCTTTATGCAATGTCCAGAAGTGTAAAGAATGATTGTGTCACCTCTGAATGTGTGAATTATTAATTGTGCACTAACCCTCTAATGAGTTTGCTTGAAGTTTGGTGTGAAGGAAGTTTTCAAGGGTCAAGAGAGGAGAATGATATACTATGATCAAGAGGAGTGAAAGCTCTAAGCTTGGGGATGCCCCGTGGTTCACCCCTGCATATTTTAAGAAGACTCAAGCGTCTAAGCTTGGGGATGCCCAAGGCATCCCCTTCTTCATCGACAACATCATCAGGTTCCTCCCCTGAAACTATATTTTTATTCAGTCACATCTTGTGTTCTTTACTTGGAGCATCGGTTTGTTTTTGTTTTTGTTTTTGTTTAAATAAAATGGATCCTAGCATTCACTTTGTGGGAGAGAGACACGCTCCGCTGTTGCATATGGACAAATATGTCCTTAGGCTTTACTCATAATGTTCAAGGCGAAGTTTCTTCTTCGTTAAATTGTTATATGGTTGGAATTGGAAAATGCTACATGTAGTAATTCTAAAATGTCTTGGATAATGTGATACTTGGCAATTGTTGTGCTCATGTTTAAGCTCTTGCATCATATGCTTTGCACCCATTAATGAAGAAATACATAGAGCTTGCTAAAATTTGATTTGCATATTTGGTCTCTCTAAGGTCTAGATAATATCTAGTATTGAGTTTTGAACAACAAGGAAGACGGTGTAGAGTCTTATAATGTTTACAATATGTCTTTTATGTGAGTTTTGCTGCACCGGTTCATCCTTGAGTTTGCTTCAAATAACCTTGCTAGCCTAAACCTTGTATCGAGAGGGAATACTTCTCATGCATCCAAAATCCTTGAGCCAACTACTATGCCATTTGTGTCCACCATACCTACCTACTACATGGTATTTCTCCGCCATTCCAAAGTAAATTGCTTGAGTGCTACCTTTAAAATTCCATCATTCACCTTTGCAATATATAGCTCATGGGACAAAATAGCCTTAAAAACTATCGTAGTATTGAATATGTACTTATGCACTTTATCTCTTATTAAGTTGCTTGTTGTGCGATAACCATGCTTCTGGGGAACGCCATCAATTACTCTTTATTGAATATCATGTGAGTTGCTATGCATGTCCGTCTTGTCTGAAGGATCTATCACCTTAATGATTGGAGCATGCAAATTGTTAGAGAAGAACATTGGGCCGCTAACTAAAGCCATGAATCATGGTTGAAGTTTCAGTTTTGGACATATATCCTCAATCTCATATGAGAATAATAATTGTTGCTACATGCTTATGCATTAAAGAGGAGTCCATTATCTGTTGTCCATGTTGTCCCGGTATGGATGTCTAAGTTGAGAATAATCAAAAGCGAGAAATCCAAAATGCGAGCTTTCTCCTTAGACCTTTGTACAGGCGGCATGGAGGTACCCCTTTGTGACACTTGGTTGAAACATGTCATGCAAAGATCCGGTAGTCCAAGCTAAGTAGGACAAGGTGCGGGCACTATTAGTATACTATGCATGAGGCTTGCAACTTGTAAGATATAATTTACATAACTCATATGCTTTATTACTACCGTTGACAAAATTGTTTCATGTTTTCAAAATAAAAGCTCTAGCACAAATACAGCAATCGATGCTTTCCTCTTTGAAGGACCATTCTTTTACTTTTATTGTTGAGTCAGTTTACCTATCTCCCTCCACCTTAAGAAGCAAACACTTGTGTGAACTGTGCATTGATTCCTACATACTTGCATATTGCACTTGTTATATTACTTTATGTTGACAATATCCATGAGATATACATGTTATAAGTTGAAAGCAACCGCTGAAACTTAATCTTCCTTTGTGTTGCTTCAACACCTTTACTTTGATTTATTGCTTTATGAGTTAACTCTTATGCAAGACTTATTGATGCTTGTCTTGAAGTACTATTCATGAAAAGTCTTTGCTTTATGATTCAGTTGTTTACTCATGTCATTACCATTGTTTTGATCGCTGCATTCATTACATATGTTTACAATAGTATGATCAAGATTATGATAGCATGTCACTTCAGAAATTATCTTTGTTATCGTTTTACCTGCTCGGGACGAGCAGAACTAAGCTTGGGGATGCTGATACGTCTCCAACGTATCGATAATTTCTTATGTTCCATGCTACATTATTGATGATATCTACATGTTTTATGCACATTATATGTCGTATTTACACATTTTCTGGAACTAACCTATTAACAAGATGCCGAAGAGCCAGTTGCTGTTTTCTGCTTTTGGTTTCAGAAATCCTAGTAACGAAATATTCTCGGAATTGGACGAAATCACCGCCCAGGGTCCTATTTTTGCACGAAGCTTCCAGAAGACCGAAGGAAGTCGAAGTGGGGCCATGAGGTGGCAGGTGGCAGGGCGGCGCGCCCAGGCCCCGGCCGCCGGCCTGTCCCCCGGCCCTCGTGCCGCCTCTTGACCTACCCTTTCACCTACTTATAGCCTCCGTCGCGAAACCCCAGTACCGAGAGCCACGATACGGAAAACCTTCCAGAGACGCCGCCGCCGCGAATCCCATCTCGGGGATTCGGAGATCGCCTCCGGCACCGCCGAGAGGGGATTCATCTCCCGAGGACTCTTCATCGCCATGATCGCCTCCGGAGTGATGAGTGAGTAGTTCACCCCTGGACTATGGGTCCATAGCAGTAGCTAGATGGTCGTCTTCTCCTAATTGTGCTTCATTGTTGGATCTTGTGAGCTGCCTAACATGATCAAGATCATCTATCTGTAATACTATATGTTGTGTTTGTCGGGATCCGATGGATAGAGAATGCTATGTTATGATGATTATCAATCTATTGTTTATGTGTTGTTTATGATCTTGCATGCTCTCCGTTATTAGTAGAGGCTCTGGCCAAGTTTTTGCTCTTAACTCCAAGAGGGAGTATTTATGCTCGATAGTGGGTTCATGCCTTCATTGACACCTGGGACAGTGACAGAAAGTTCTAAGGTTGTGATGTGCTGTTGCCACTAGGGATAAAACATTGATTCTATGTCTAAGGATGTAGTTGTCGATTACATTACGCACCATACTTAATGCAATTGTCTGTTGCTTAGCAACTTAATACTGAATGGGGTTCGGATGATAACCTGAAGGTGGACTTTTTAGGCATAGATGCAGTTGGATGGCGGTCTATGTACTTTGTCGTAATGCCCGGATTAAATCTCACTATATTTATCATATCATGTATATGCATTGTTATGCCCTTCTCTATTTGTCAATTGCCCGACTGTAATTTGTTCACCCAACATGCTTTTATCTTATGGGAGAGACACCTCTAGTGAACTGTGGACCCCGGTCCTATTCTTTACATCGCATACAATCTACTGCAATACTTGTTTTACTGTTTTCTTGCAAACAATCATCTTCCACACAATACGGTTAATCCTTTGTTACAGCAAGCCGGTGAGATTGACAACCTCACTGTTTCGTTGGGGCAAAGTACTTGGGTTGTGTTGTGCAGGTTCCACGTTGGCGCCGGAATCCCTGTTGTTGCGCGCATCACATTTCGCCACCATCAACCTTCAACGTGCTTCTTGGCTCCTCCGGTTCGATTAAACCTTGGTTTCTTTCTGAGAAAACTTGCATTCATGATTCCTTCCCCAGACTATCACGACCGATGGAGGTTCGGTCTTCATTTCTCACGAGTTTAGAAAGTTCTGCGAGGACATGGGAATTAAGTTGATCCGATCGTCTCCATACTATGCTCAAGCAAATGGGCAAGCTGAAGCGTCCAACCAGAGCCTTATCAAGCTGATTAAGAGGAAAATTGACGAGCACCCTAGACGTTGGCACGAGGTATTGTCAGAGGCTTTGTGGGCTTATCGCATGTCATGTCATGGAGCGATAAAAACCTCGCCATACCATCTGGTCTATGGACAAGAAGCCGTATTGCCCTGGGAAATCACGGCTGGGTCGAGACGTATTACATTTCAGAATGATTTAACAACTGAAGAATATGCAGCCCTGATGAGTGATAGCATTGAGGATCTAACGGAACTCAGACTTTGGTCGCTTGAGAAAATTAAGGAGAACAAAGCCAAGGTAGCTCGCGCATATAATAAGAAGGTGAGACCAAAGGAGTTCCACGTTGGTGATCTGGTATGGGAAGTTGTATTGCCATTGGGGACTAAGGATGCAACGTATGGTAAATGGTCTCCAAATTGGCACGGGCCGTACAGGGTCGACCAAGTTTTAAAGGGTAACGCATACATGCTCGAGGAGCTGAGCGGTGTGAAGTTCCCAGTGGCTGTCAATGGTCAGCATCTCAAGAAATATTTCCCAAGTATGTGGGATGATGGACAGTGAGATATGGGGGCCGATTCATGGAATCGGCCAGTAAAAAAAAATAGGACGCAAAGCACAGCCGATGCACAGACATCGACTTTAGACTAAAAAGCCGATGCGCAGCCATCGACTCTAGAGGTACAAACTGTTACGAGCAGAGGTACAAACTGTTACGAACAGGTATCAGGTTACATAGATAGGCCCTACTGAAGGAATGCCTCGAAGGCACGGAGAGCGTCAGCACGGACACGATCCACCTCGGCGATCTCGGCCTCGTCATCTTCGTCCTTGCCCGTCACCAGCTGTTTGTTCAGGGCACGTATTTCTGCCAGATCAGTCTTCAGTTGAGCTTTGAGGCCTTCTGCTTCCTCTTGGGAGTGGGCAATAAGAGCTTCCTTGTCGTAAATAAGCTGTTTGGTTGCCCGAACCCTCTCTTCAAGGGCCTCCAGTTCCTTTCGCAAGGTTTCAAGCTCGGCGGTGCTGACAGAGGTGTCAGTTTTGGCATCTAAGGCCGCCTTTTTCTCATTAAGCCGCTGACATTTGTCTGCAATGTCGGCTTTCAACGGAAGTTGGGCGTGGCGTAGATCGATTCTCTGACGAGCTAACTTCACCCTTGACCCGTAGACAGACAGAGTCACAACTGGCCAAAGTTTCACCTGCAACGTTACCGGGAGATGGTGCTTGATTTCTTCAAGAACGCTCTTCACTTCCTCGGGGTCTTCGACCAACGTCTCGATCGGGGAGGAAAGCAAGGCTTTGAGACGCTGGAATTGACGTAGGACAGCGCTGGGTCGTGGTTCATCGCATGCCGTAGAAGGAGCTGGTTCGATGGATTCAGGGTCGAACGTTAGCAAGCCCGAGAGGTCACAACCCTGACAAACAGAAACAGCGTCAGTATGCAGCAAAAGGGAAGGGTAAGCCAAACGAAAGGAGTATACCTCTCCCGAGACCAGGGGGACAGCCGATGATGAGGTAATCGGCTCTTGTGTTTCTGCTGGGGGCTTGGCCAAATTGGCGACCTTGTCAATAGCACCTTTAGGGATTACTGGATCCAGGTTTGCGGAGGGCATCTGTACTTCCTCGACTCCCCCACTAGAAGTGTCATCAGTCTGCAAAGGAGGTGGTTAGCCGATGTGAGCAGCAATGGATTAGCATGAAAGATGAGCCGGGGAGAGTATGGAGGGTAATTACATTTGAAGCCTCTTGGTTTGATGAAGGGGCTTGCGGTTCCTTTCGAGTCCTCTTGGTGCTCACGCCCTGCCCCGCTTTGATTGGAGCTTGGGGGGCAACAGGTTCAGGAACTGGCCTTTTCCTGGAAGCCGATGGTGGCAAATCTGGCTGGCTCTGCGTGGTGACTTTCCCAGAGTTGTCCGAGCTCGAATCCCCTCGATTGGATTGTGTGTCCTCGCTGAAGTTGTCTTTGGTGGAGGCCTATAAAAAAAGAGTTAGTAAGCACAAGCATGTTTGCAGAAGCCCATAAGGATAGATGAAATCAGTCAAGGCATGGATCAACGTACGTGCAAGCTCTCTTGATCTGGAGAAGGGCTCCTGCGCTTCAAAGTTTTCCTGACGGCTACCTTCCTCACCGCCGTTCTCGCCTTGGTTGAGGCTCGGGGGGCAGCTGGCCCGGAAGATACTTTGCTCTTGGAAGCCGATTTTGGTGAAATCGGCTGGCTCTGCATCACGACCTTTTTCAAGGGTGGCGAGCCTTTGCAGAAGAGGACCACAGGAGCCGGCGGGAAGAATTCAAAGGGGGAGTCGTCATCATGTGTAGGTTTTTGACCATTGATGGCGTGTAACTCACACGTTCGTTGGGAACACCAAGAGGAAGGTATGATGCGCACAGTAGCAAGTTTTCCCTCAAAAAGAAACCAAGGTTTAATCGAACCAGTAGGAGCCAAGAAGCACGTTGAAGGTTGATGGTGGCGAAATGTGATGCGGCGCAACAACAGGGATTCCGGCCAACGTGGAACCTGCACAACACAACCCAAGTACTTTGCCCCAACGAAACAGTGAGGTTGTCAATCTCACCGGCTTGCTGTAACAAAGGATTAAACGTATTGTGTGGAAGATGATTGTTTGCAAGAAAACAGTAAAACAAGTATTGCAGTAGATTGTATGCTATGTAAAGAATAGGACCGGGGTCCACAGTTCACTAGAGGTGTCTCTCCCATAAGATAAAAGCATGTTGGGTGAACAAATTACAGTCGGGCAATTGACAAATAGAAAAGGGCATAACAATGCATGTACATGATATGATAAATATAGTGAGATTTAATCCGGCATTACGACAAAGTACATAGACCGCCATCCAACTGCATCTATGCCTAAAAAGTCCACCTTCAGGTTATCATCCGAACCCCATTCAGTATTAAGTTGCAAAGCAACAGACAATTGCATTAAGTATGGTGCGTAATGTAATCGACAACTACATCCTTAGACATAGAATCAATGTTTTATCCCTAGTGGCAACAGCACATCACAACCTTAGAACTTTCTGTCACTGTCCCAGGTGTCAATGAAGGCATGGACCCACTATCGAGCATAAATACTCCCTCTTGGAGTTAAGAGTACAAACTTGGCCAGAGCCTCTACTAATAACGGAGAGCATGCAAGATCATAAACAACACATAAATAATAGATTGATAATCACCATAACATAGTATTCTCTATCCATCGGATCCCGACAAACACAACATATAGTATTACAGATAGATGATCTTGATCATGTTAGGCAGCTCACAAGATCCAACAATGAAGCACTAGGAGAAGACGACCATCTAGCTACTGCTATGGACCCATAGTCCAGGGGTGAACTACTCACTCATCACTCCGAGGCGATCATGGCGATGAAGAGTCCTCCGGGAGATGAATCCCCTCCTCCCAGGGTGCCGGAGGCGATCTCCTGAATCCCCCGAGATGGGAATCGCGGCGGCGGCGTCTCGAAGGTTTTCCGTATCGTGGCTCTCGGGGGGTCGCGACGGAGGCTATAAGTAGGCGGGCAGGTCAAGAGGCGGCACGAGGGGCCCACGCCACAGGCCGGCGCGGCCAGGGCCTGGGCCGCGCCGCCCTATGGTGTGGCCACCTCGTGGCCCCACTTCGACTCTCCTTCGGTCTTCTGGAAGCTTCGTGCAAAAATAGGACCCTGGGCGGTGATTTCGTCCAATTCCGAGAATATTTCGTTACTAGGATTTCTGAAACCAAAAACAGCAGAAAACAGCAACTGGCTCTTTGGCATCTTGTTAATAGGTTAGTTCCAGAAAATGCGTAAATACGACATATAATGTGCATAAAACATGTAGGTATCATCAATAAAGTAGCATGGAACATAAGAAATTATCGATACGTTGGAGACGTATCAGCATCCCCAAGCTTAGTTCTGCTCGTCCCGAGCAGGTAAAACGATAACAAAGATAATTTCTGAAGTGACATGCCATCATAATCTTGATCATACTATTTGTAAACATATGTAATGAATGCAGCGATCAAAACAATGGTAATGACATGAGTAAACAAACTGAATCATAAAGCAAAGACTTTTCATGAATAGTACTTCAAGACAAGCATCAATAAGTCTTGCATAAGAGTTAACTCATAAAGCAATAAATCAAAGTAAAGGTATTGAAGCAACACAAAGAAGATTAAGTTTCAGCGGTTGCTTTCAACTTATAACATGTATATCTCATGGATATTGTCAACATAAAGTAATATAACAAGTGCAATATGCAAGTATGTAGGAATCAATGCACAGTTCACACAAGTGTTTGCTTCTTAAGGTGGGAGAGATAGGTAAACTGACTCAACAATAAAAGTAAAAGAATGGTCCTTCAAAGAGGAAAGCATCGATTGCTGTATTTGTGCTAGAGCTTTTATTTTGAAAACATGAAACAATTTTGTCAACGGTAGTAATAAAGCATATGAGTTATGTAAATTATATCTTACAAGTTGCAAGCCTCATGCATAGTATACTAATAGTGCCCACACCTTGTCCTACTTAGCTTGGACTACCGGATCTTTGCAATGCCATGTTTCAACCAAGTGTCACAAAGGGGTACCTCCATGCCGCCTGTACAAAGGTCTAAGGAGAAAGCTCGCATTTTGGATTTCTCGCTTTTGATTATTCTCAACTTAGACATCCATACCGGGACAACATGGACAACAGATAATGGACTCCTCTTAAATGCATAAGCATGTAGCAACAATTATTATTCTCATATGAGATTGAGGATATATGTCCAAAACTGAAACTTCAACCATGATTCATGGCTTTAGTTAGCGGCCCAATGTTCTTCTCTAACAATTTGCATGCTCCAACCACTAAGGTGATAGATCCTTCAGACAAGACGAACATGCATAGCAACTCACATGATATTCAATAAAGAGTAATTGATGGCGTTCCCAGAAGCATGGTTATCGCACAACAAGCAACTTAATAAGAGATAAAGTGCATAAGTACATATTCAATACTACGATAGTTTTTAAGGGTATTTTGTCCCATGAGCTATATATTGCAAAGGTGAATGATGGAATTTTAAAGGTAGCACTCAAACAATTTACTTTGGAATAGCGGAGAAATACCATGTAGTAGGTAGGTATGGTGGACACAAATGGCATAGTGGTTGGCTCAAGGATTTTGGATGCATGAGAAGTATTCCCTCTCGATACAAGGTTTAGGCTAGCAAGGTTATTTGAAGCAAACTCAAGGATGAAACGGTGCAGCAAAACTCACATAAAAGACATATTGTAAACATTATAAGACTCTACACCGTCTTCCTTGTTGTTCAAAACTCAATACTAGATATTATCTAGACCTTAGAGAGACCAAATATGCAAATCAAATTTTAGCAAGCTCTATGTATTTCTTCATTAATGGGTGCAAAGCATATGATGCAAGAGCTTAAACATGAGCACAACAATTGCCAAGTATCTCATTATCCAAGACATTTTAGAGTTACTACATGCAGCATTTTCCAATTCCAACCATATAACAATTTAACGAAGAAGAAACTTCGCCTTGAACATTATGAGTAAAGCCTAAGGACATATTTGTCCATATGCAACAGCGGAGCGTGTCTCTCTCCCACAAAGTGAATGCTAGGATCCATTTTATTCAAACAAAAACAAAAACAAAAACAAACCGACGCTCCAAGTAAAGAACACAAGATGTGATTGAATAAAAATATAGTTTCAGGGGAGGAACCTGATGATGTTGTCGATGAAGAAGGGGATGCCTTGGGCATCCCCAAGCTTAGACGCTTGAGTCTTCTTAAAATATGCAGGGATGAACCAGGGGGCATCCCCAAGCTTAGAGCTTTCACTCCTCTTGATCATAGTATATCATACTCCTCTCTTGACCCTTGAAAACTTCCTTCACACCAAACTTCAAGCAAACTCATTAGAGGGTTAGTGCACAATGAATAATTCACATATTCAGAGGTGGCACAATCATTCTTTTCACTTCTGGACATTGCATGAAGCTACTGGACATTAATGGATCAAAGAAATTCATCCAACATAGCAAAAGAGGCAATGCGAAATAAAAGGCAGAATCTGTCAAAACAGAACAGTCCGTAAAGACGAATTTTAAAATGGCACCAGACTTGCTCAAATGGAAAAACTCAAAACTAATGAAAGTTGCGTACATATCTGAGAATCACGCTCGTAAATTGGCAGATTTTTTCGAATTTTCTACAGAGACTTAGGCCCAGATTCGTGACAGACAGCAATGCTGTTTCTGCGCAGCGATCCCAAATATAACATCAACTTTAACATAGAAACTTTACTTGGCACAAAAACATGATAAAGAGAGGTTGCTACAGTAGTAAACAACTTCCAAGACTCAAATATAAAACAAAGTACTGTAGTAAAAACATGGGTTGTCTCCCATAAGCGCTTTTCTTTAACGCCTTTCAGCTAGGCGCAGAAAGTGCAAATCAAGTATTATCAAGAGTAGAAGCATCAACATCATAACTTGTTCTAATAATAGAATCAAAAGGCAACTTCATTCTCTTTCTAGGGAAGTGTTCCATACATTTCTTGAGAGGAAATTGATATTTAATATTACCTTCCCTCATATCAATAACAGCACCAACAGTTCGAAGAAAAGGTCTTCCCAACACAATAGGACAAGATGCATTGCATTCGATATCCAAGACAACAAAATCAACGGGGACAAGGTTATTGTTAACCGTAATGCGCACATTATCAATCCTCCCCAAAGGTTTCTTTTTAACATTATCGGCAAGATTAACATCCAAATAACAATTCTTCAATGGTGGCAAGTCAAGCATATCATAAATCTTTTTAGGCATAACAGAAATACTTGCACCAAGATCACATAAAGCATTACATTCAAAGTCATTGAATTTCATTTTAATGATGGGCTCCCAACCATCTTCTAACTTTCTAGGAATAGAAGTTTCAAGTTTTAGTTTCTCTTCTCTAGCTTTTATGAGAGCATTTGTAATATGTTTTGTAAAGGCTAAATTTATAGCACTAGCATTAGGACTTTTAGCAAGTTTTTGTAAGAACTTTATAACTTCAGAGATGTGACAATCATCAAAGTCTAAATCATTATGAGCTACAGCAATGGGATCATTGTTCCCAAGGTTGGAAAAAATTTCAGTTTTATCACAAGCAGTTTCAGCAGTTTTAGCAATTTCAGGCAGTTTTGTACGCTTTGCACTAGGAGTAGAAACATTGCCAACACCAATTATTTTACCATTGATAGTAGGAGGTGCAGCAACATGTGAAGAATTAACATTATTAGTGGTGGTAATAGTCCAAACTTTAGCTACATTATTCTCTTTAACTAGTTTTTCATTTTCTTCTCTATCCCACCTAGCACGCAATTCAGCCATTAATCTTATATTCTCATTAATTCTAACTTGGATGGCATTTGCTGTAGTAGTAATCTTATTATCAATATCATCAGGTTTAGCAGCCATTTTATTAATTAAAGAGGATTGTGATGCGGACATGTATGAGATTCGGGTTTCAGCATTTGAAATTTTAGTTTGTAGACCAGAAATCTCCCTATTCAAGTTTTCAAGTTGATTTCCTATATTTTTCAACAAGGTAGATTGTTCATTCATAGTTTTAGTAAACAATTGATTTTGCTCATATTGTGATTGCATAAAGTTTTTAGTGGATCTTTCAATTTCTAGCATCCTTTCCTCATATCTACCATAAGTATTACCATAATCATTACCACTAGCAGGATATGGCCTATAGTTATTACCAGAGTTGTTCCTATAAGCATTGTTGTTGAAATTATTATTTTTAATGAAATTCAGATCAACATTTTCTTCTTGAGCAACCAATGAAGCTAAAGGAACATTATAATTTGGATCAACATTAGATCTACCATTCACAAGCATAGACATAATCACATCAATCTTATCACTCAAGGAAGAGGTTTCCTCAACAGAATTTACCTTCTTACCTTGTGGAGCTCTTTCCGTGTGCCATTCAGAGTAATTTATCATCATATCATCAAGAAGCTTTGTAGCCGCCCCCAAAGTGATGGACATAAAGGTACCTCCAGCAGCTGAATCCAATAAATTCCGCGAAGAAAAATTTAGTCCTGCATAGAAGGTTTGGATGATCATCCAAGTAGTCAGTCCATGGGTTGGGCAATTCTTTACCAAAGTTTTCATTCTCTCCCATGCTTGAGCAACATGTTCAGTATCTAATTGCTTAAAATTCATTATGCTACTTCTCAAAGATATAATTTTAGCGGGAGGATAATATCTACCAATAAAAGCATCCTTACATTTAGTCCATGAATCAATACTATTCTTAGGCAAAGATAGCAACCAATCTTTAGCTCTTCCTCTTAATGAGAAAGGAAACACTTTCAATTTAATAATATCACCATCTACATCCTTATATTTTTGCATTTCACAAAGTTCAACAAAATTATTGAGATGGGCAGCAGCATCATCAGAACTAGCACCAGAAAATTGATCTCTCATGACAAGATTTAGTAAAGCAGGTTTAATTTCAAAGAATTCTGTTGTAGTAGCAGGTGGAGCAATAGGTGTGCATAGGAAATCATTATTATTTGCGTTTGTGAAGTCACACAACTTAGTATTTTCAGGGGTATTCATTTTAGCAACGGTAAATAAAGCAAACTAGATAAAGTAAATGTAAGTAACTAATTTTTTTGTGTTTTTGATATAGAGAGCAAGATAGTAAGTAAAGTAAAACTAGCAACTAATTTTTTTTTGTGTGTTTTGTTTAGGTGCAGCAAACAAAGTAGTAAATAAAATAAAGCAAGACAAAAACAAAGTAAAGAGATTGAGAAGTGGAGACTCCCCTTGCAGCGTGTCTTGATCTCCCGGCAACGGCGAAAAGAGCTTGATGGCGTGTAACTCACACGTTCGTTGGGAACCACAAGAGGAAGGTATGATGCGCACAGTAGCAAGTTTTCCCTCAGAAAGAAACCAAGGTTTAATCGAACCAGTAGGAGCCAAGAAGCACGTTGAAGGTTGATGGTGGCGAAATGTGATGCGGCGCAACAACAGGGATTCCGACCAACGTTGAAGACCGTGTAGTCCTTGTTACCTTCTCTTTTCCTACCTTAGGAATCTCGGGGACGAGATTCTTGTAAGGGGGATAGAGTTGTAACATCCCTGTTTTGCTAAACATAATTAGGAGTTGTTTTGTGCATCATGAGCATCATGTATTATTGCATTAAGAAAAATTTGCAAATAAAATAAGTGGAAACCCTAATGTATGCAAACCCTCCTCTGTTTTAAATTATCCCAAGTTGTTTCAAATCTTGAAACCCAAAATATGTGGAACCTCAAATACATGAGGAATGCCACAAATATTTCCCTGAAGTTTTGAGTTAATTTGGATCTCCAAAAGGTTGCAAAATGCCAAAAATATAATGTTTTTAGCCCTGTTTTTATTCTTCCAAGAAAATCCTAAAATCCAGGGGGGTTTGTGCAAAACCCCCTTTCTTCTTCGTCTACTGGAAGCAGCTGGGTGGCGCCCGCGCGGCCGTCGATGGCGCCGGCGGCCACGATAGCTGCGCCAAGCTCCGCCGCCCCCGGCGGCCTTTAAATCCTCGCCGCCGCCGCAGGACAACCCCGGCACGCCTCCTTTTCCCCTTTCTCCTCCTCTCTGTGAGCTCCACCCCAAACCCTAGCCCCGGCCATCTCTCTATCGCCGCCGTTGCCGGCCTCCCCGCGCCCAGCCGACGTCGCCACTCGCTCCGCCGCATCTCCCTCTTCCTCCTCCGCCCAGAAGCGCGAGCCGGGGAGCTCCCTGTCGCTCGAATCGAGGCCGTCTTCCCGAAGTCCGGCCGCCGCCTCCGTCGACCATGGCGTCGCCGTCCGACCTCCCCTGCCGCCACTGAGCCTTCCATGACGGTCCTGGTGAGCACCCGATGCTCCAGAGCCCCTCCGTTTCCTCCCTCCCCTCCTGCAGCACGCCCGCGCCGTGCAACTGCCGCCGCCGCCGTTCGGCCTCGCCGCCGTGGTCGCTCCGGCGACCATGCGCGAGCGGCGCCGCCACCAGGCGAACGCCCACGTCTGCGCGCGTCTAACGCGCTAAGCGGCGCGTCCAGGCGAGCCCTGGAGCGTCTGCTCCGCTCCTCGCCGGAGCCGGGCCGCCATGGTCAACCACCGGCGGTTGACTCCGGTGGGCCCCAGCTGTCAGGCATTTTCTTTTTATTTTCGTTTTTGTTTTATCATTTCTGTAAATGAATAAAACTATGACAGGTGGGACCGGCTGTCAGATATTTAATCTTTTTAAAAATGTTTTAGAAATTAATAAAACCATGACAGGTGGGTCCAGTCTGTCAGGCTTTTAATATTTTACAGGAATTTCCAGAAATTGAATAAAATGAATAGAACTTGTAAAATTCATAACTTATTCATTTTAAATCAGAAAAATGTGTATAATATATCAAAATCTTCAGAAAAATGAGATCTACAATTTGGTTACAAAATCATGCATTGTTAAACAACTTTGAACCCTGTCCTTAATAGAAGAACAAATGAACCCTTTTCTTTAATATGCGGGGTTTATGGAATTGCAAAGTATTATGCATTCCAACCCTATTTAAATTGATGAGCATGTTATAGGATCACTTTCATTACTATTAACATGTCATATCATCATCCTTGAGTGTGCATTGCATTATGCCATGTATTGAATGTTGTTTCTCTATTTCTAGAGTTTGCTTCTTCGCGATCGATAGAGCACGAGTTTGAGATGAGGAAGATCAACAACGCTGAAGATCAATACTCATATTCTGACGAGCAAGTCA
This sequence comes from Lolium multiflorum, assembly GCA_030979885.1. Lineage (NCBI taxonomy): Eukaryota > Viridiplantae > Streptophyta > Magnoliopsida > Poales > Poaceae > Lolium > Lolium multiflorum. The sequence goes on along the minus strand of CM061753.1, from coordinate 164,514,956 downwards.
AGCACAAGATCTCTGAAGATCCACTTCGGTTTGTCAGGGACAAAGGCAAGCCCTAGCCTGGTTCATATATGATTTCGAAATGCTTTTACTTCTGGATCCTACATATTGCATACGATTCAACTGTCTTTTATCGATAGGTAGAGTTATCCTGTCTATTGCATGTTCCACCCTTGTAGCCTCAAATCCATGATCCACTGCTCCTAGCATACCTAGGTTTGGCATGTGTGCATCGCTAGAGCCTTTATCTCTTTATGCTTAGCCATGCTTAGTTTGTTACGCTACTACTCCGGTCTTCGGACTGGAGCCTTGCAATGAAATGAAACTAGCATGACAGGTTGACGTGGTAAGTATAGAGATGAGTGTTAAACATGATTAAAGGCTCAGACGAAAGGCCACATTGGGATGTGGTGGGTTGTTTCGTTTCTGCCGACCCTAGGATGCGAGTTCTCGCCTCTTGAACCAAGACTGAGCGTACAACCACACGAGGCCCTATTATGGTACCCTCTCGACTCACTAACTTGCCTAGTAGATTCCATGAGTCACATAGTTTGCGTGTTATTTGGACATATGCATTGAAAATGTTTGTGAAAAGGTGCATAGCATACAGGTAGGTAAGCGTGGCCGAGGTGGCTTGGGTTAGAGTCCCTGGTGAAACCCACCTCGCCTCACATCGTTAAGGACCGACTTCGGGACTTGACCCGTTACGGCGGAACAATCCTTAGCGCGTGACTCATGGTCTCGGCGACAGCAAGGTAAAGGTCGTGGTCAACCACCCTCTGCCGGCTTTCCAAGGAAGAGAGCTAATAATTTGGCATTAAGAGTCGGTTGGTACGTGTGGATAAAATTGTGCACCCCTGCAGGGTTAAATCTTTTCGAAAAGCCGTGTCCGCGGTTATGGACAACTTGGGAACGGACGTGGAGACCATAGAGAACATGAACCTGATCGTAAAACTTGGCAAACAATGTGTGTTTACGGATACCTTCTCCGGGTGTTGAGGGGGTAATCCGAGGATAGTGGTTCGAGATGACGAAGATTGGTGGATACAACATGATGATCAATAGAGATAGAGATATCGCTCTCTTATCCCCTTTTAAAGGTTCTGAGTAGTCGAGCTTCTCCTCTCTCTTGTCTTACAAAGGAAAACTGGCTTTACGCAAAAGAAGCTCCACAGAAAGCCCGCATACCCGCTTTGCTAAAAGGTTGTACTAAGTCTTGCTGAGTCCCTGTACTCAGCTTTGCATGCTTTTGTTTCAGACAAAGTCGCTCCAACAGATGGTGGTTTCTAGGTCGACATCGACGAGTAGCTTGGGGTTCCCAGGTGGCAGCCTGGAATCTATGGGCTGGGACGTCGCCGTTATGCTCCTGGCCTCTTAGGCCTTTTGCTATCTTGCTATGTCTAATAGCATAACTTTGCTTCCGTTGATTGATGTATGTCAGGTCAGTGACCTCTGCTTGTAATTCTTTGGTTCTTCGCTCAATTATGAGCTTGTATTACTTCTTGAGTCGTAGAGTCACTGTTGTGTTACCGATTCTCTCACTGTAGTCTCTCGAGCTCTAGGTTAGGCTTATGTCGGACGAAGATCTGGTATTTGTCTAACCCTGATCCCGGGGGTGCCACAGGTTTTGGTATCAGAGCAGGACTGCCTGTAGGAAGCCCTTTCTACTGGTCGATGTTGAGTCTAGTGTTTGTGAAAACTATTTGAAAGCTAAAAGTATTTGCGAAAATCTGATTAGGCTTCTTTTTACTCCTTATCTGGTATCGCTCTAATTCTAAGGTGCCTTACCTTGTGCTGATTTGAAAGTTTTTCTATCTCTTCTAGTCTTTCAAACTTAGGTTCCTCAAGGGCAGGTCGTTTGCAAACCAGTTGACCTAGTGCGGAGTTCTCTAGAGTCGTGTGTGTTCTGTGTTTCCTCTGTGTTTTATTTTGTTTCAACAGAGAGATCTCCTTCCATCATGATCTTTCTAGTTTGTGGGTTCCACAAAATTCTGTTCTAGGCTTCGAGGTTTCCTTTCGCCTTGAATGCCTCCTCTTTATTTGCTTGGGTAGTTTGGATGCTATGCATTACTTCTAGATGCTACACCGTGATTACTAAATCGCAGTGTCCTCCGTGTCACTCATTTAGTGGTTACTCTTTTCTCGGGTTTTAACCCTTGGACTTGAACCGAAGGTCCCCGATTGTGCTGGATTCTAATGAATCTTAGTACATGAAGTTGGCCTTTAACCCAAGATCCATTCTATCAAACACTGATGTTAATGTTCAAACATTACATCGGGATGTCTAAATTCAAATCAATCTAGCCTTCAAGCTTGTGGTTATTGTCGTGTTGAACTGCGGCAATAAAGATCTTTCCCTTCCACTAGCTATCGCAGAGGTTCTTTCATCGAACCAAATGGATCATGACAAGAGTGCTCTTTGTGAGTCTCACATCTATGTCCATGACTCTGCCACATATTTCTCTTTTTAGCATGAGTTTCACTAAAGTGTTATCTTGTGCATCTACTTCTCAGGAATTCTGATCCTGATCATGTTCCTCCTCTTCAGTTGCTTTCCAACTTTGTCTGCTAGTTAGAGCCAAGTTGTAAATGTGCATTGGTGTCTCCAGTGCATGTTACCCTTGTGGTCCATCAAGACACTCCGCTTCAGTATGTCAGGAGAAACAAACTCCAGTACCTTGTCCATTTCAAAGACTTGGTCAAAGTATTGTAATCCGCAGATTAAGAGGCCTCGTTAGCTTCTGTTCTGTTCTACCTTAGAGTATCACCCTCTTTTATATTATGAGGTCGTGCTTTGTATCATGGCCATATAGATGAAGTGATGTTCTTTCATATCTTTACTCACCCTTTCTCCGAGTTGTCTATGCTTGGAAATGTTGGGGTTTGCGTATTGATGTGGCTATCCGAGATTCTTAGCAATTCTTATTGCTTCGAAATCCAAGGACGTTAATGTCATTCTTAGCATGATTGGTTCGCCAATTATTAAGCGAAGTTTGATGGTGTTGCCAAGTCCGTTTATTCAGGCACATCTTCGGTCAAGAGTTAGGTTAATGCCAAATCTCTCAAGACCATATCGTGTTTCTTTGTAAAGAAAGTTTCCCTCTTGAACTCAGTGATATACCGGTGGTTCGTGATATTCTAGTTGTCTTTCTAGGAGTATCACCATGTTGTTACATGACCGTGTTGTCGAGTTCATGAGTACGTTGGTTCGTTGAACTACTCTTTCTCCAAGAACCATGCTGGATACCCTGGACTAGTTAAATAAGCTTAATCAACAACTTGGAGAGTTGAAAGACAAAAGCTTTATCCAACTTTGTTCCTTCATAAAGGGATATCTAGTGATGTTTGTGTTGAAGTCAGAAAGTATTTCCTTTGTGGATATGCTATCTTCCCCATATTTGATTTGAGTTTGGGCTATCGTCAAATCAAACTCAGTTCCAAGGACTATCTTGATGATGTTTATACACATGGTGTCTCGTCTGAGTATACCTTCATGTCCTTTGGTCTGACCAATATTTCTGCCGAGTCCATATAGAATATGAGTCCCTCATTGGAGTATCTTGATAAGTTTGTTATTGAGTCCATCGATGACATTCTTATTTCCTCCATGCTTAAAGAGATTCATCTTGAACAATTGGCACTAATATTGGAAACTTTTGAGAACCATCTTTGTGCCAACACTAAGTATGTGTTCTGGATGTCAGAAGTGACCTTCTCTGGTTCACGTGCATATGCTGAAAGATGTCGCCGTGGATCCGAGTAGAGTTCCCTTTTGTTTCCCTCGGGAATCATCACAAGTCAGTCATGCATGTGCGAAGTATTCTTAAGATGGAAGGTTGTTACCTCCATTCTTTGAAACGTTCCTCTATGCACACTAAGCCACTGACTGATTTGTTCAAGAAAGAGAAGAAGCTGAAGAACTTCAAAACCTTCTTTGATGTCACCATAAGGACTCATTTGTGTTACATTGCAAGTTCATGTGCACGCAATTACCTTTGCAGTCGCAACCACATGTATTACGCAATCTAGCTCAAGCCTTTGGAGCTTGACATTATAGTCTATATCTTGAGAATCCAGCAACTTTACCTTGGTGGTAACTGTTGCAAATCTTCTATTCGGACATCCTGAGTCTGAAATATCGTTACACCTAACCTAAGCTGAATCTCAAGCGGCAATAATGGTTAGTGTTTCTCAAGGATTTTGACATAGGTCTCTTTGTAAATCCGGCAAGATTGATGTCGTGGTTAACACAATTAGTCGGAAGGCCTAATGCCATAATCTCTTGAATCATCAAGAATTACCACTCTCCATAAGGATCGTATGTGACTTATTCTAGGAGTTGCCCTTATGATGTTTTTCAATTCCAGAGTCCGATCTTCATTTGATGACCTATTGAAGGCTAGTCAGAAGCTTAATATTGGTCTCTAAAACATCAAGGAGAACATTACAAGCAGAGTTGCTAAATGTCTCTCGGTCAATCCCTCGAAATCGTTTCTCCGGTGATGACAACTTCGTTCGGAGAAATTTCAATCCCCGTTGATCATTGGCACTTCACTAGCTAGTGCTCCTTCCCTTCCATTGGTTTGTACCTGAAGTTCTAATCAATTCACACGTTGTGTGAATTCGTCAGCCATCTATGGTCCCAACCTTTTGAGTACTCTTCAATCTTTTCATGTACCCATGCCAGAAAAGTGACTAGGATTTTTGAAATCCAAAGTTGCTCTGGTTTCATAATAATTTGTGCTTCCACGAGTCACCCCCTGTAAGAGTGCCTCTTCATGGTAACCAAGACAGTCTAACTCCTCGCTACCTTGTCCTTCGTATTCTTGTAAAGCGTGGAGCAATTGCCTACTAAAAACTTGAAACTTCTTTCATATCCTCCGTTATCTTGACGTGTTTCATGCTTGTTAGCACAAGAGCTGTTTTTCAACACTCCTTCCATGAGTTAACCATGAGATACTCGATCTTTGTAAAGATCCACCACCCAGTGTCATTCCCTCTTTCCTTTAGGGTGAAGAACGCAAAATGAAGAGCTCTTCATGGTGTTGTGGGTCAACTTCTTCATGATGTCGTGGATCAACTTCCTCAACAAAGAATATCGGCGTGGTATCAACAAGCTCGTTGAAGACCGGTGTAGTTCTGGTTACCTTCTCTTTTCCTACCTTAGGAATCTCGGGGACGAGATTCTTGTAAGGGGGTAGAGTTGTAACATCCCTGTTTTGCTAAACATAATTAGGAGTTGTTTTGTGCATCATGAGCATCATGTATTATTGCATTAAGAAAAATTTGCAAATAAAATAAGTGGAAACCCTAATGTATGCAAACCCTCCTCTGTTTTAAATTATCCCAAGTTGTTTCAAATCTTGAAACCCAAAATATGTGGAACCTCAAATACATGAGGAATGCCACAAATATTTCCCTGAAGTTTTGAGTTAATTTGGATCTCCAAAAGGTTGCAAAATGCCAAAAATATAATGTTTTTAGCCCTGTTTTTATTCTTCCAAGAAAATCCTAAAATCCAGGGGGGTTTGTGCAAAACCCCCTTTCTTCTTCGTCTACTGGAAGCAGCTGGGTGGCGCCCGCGCGGCCGTCGATGGCGCTGCGGCCACGAGCTGCGCCAAGCTCCGCCGCCCCCGGCGGCCTTTAAATCCTCGCCGCCGCCGCAGGACAACCCCGGCACGCCTCCTTTTCCCCTTTCTCCTCCTCTCTGTGAGCTCCACCCCAAACCCTAGCCCCGGCCATCTCTCTATCGCCGCCGTTGCCGGCCTCCCCGCGCCCAGCCGACGTCGCCACTCGCTCCGCCGCATCTCCCTCTTCCTCCTCCGCCCAGAAGCGCGAGCCGGGGAGCTCCCTGTCGCTCGAATCGAGGCCGTCTTCCCGAAGTCCGGCCGCCGCCTCCGTCGACCATGGCGTCGCCGTCCGACCTCCCCTGCCGCCACTGAGCCTTCCATGACGGTCCTGGTGAGCACCCGATGCTCCAGAGCCCCTCCGTTTCCTCCCTCCCCTCCTGCAGCACGCCCGCGCCGTGCAACTGCCGCCGCCGCCGTTCGGCCTCGCCGCCGTGGTCGCTCCGGCGACCATGCGCGAGCGGCGCCGCCACCAGGCGAACGCCCACGTCTGCGCGCGTCTAACGCGCTAAGCGGCGCGTCCAGGCGAGCCCTGGAGCGTCTGCTCCGCTCCTCGCCGGAGCCGGGCCGCCATGGTCAACCACCGGCGGTTGACTCCGGTGGGCCCCAGCTGTCAGGCATTTTCTTTTTATTTTCGTTTTTGTTTTATCATTTCTGTAAATGAATAAAACTATGACAGGTGGGACCGGCTGTCAGATATTTAATCTTTTTAAAAATGTTTTAGAAATTAATAAAACCATGACAGGTGGGTCCAGTCTGTCAGGCTTTTAATATTTTACAGGAATTTCCAGAAATTGAATAAAATGAATAGAACTTGTAAAATTCATAACTTATTCATTTTAAATCAGAAAAATGTGTATAATATATCAAAATCTTCAGAAAAATGAGATCTACAATTTGGTTACAAAATCATGCATTGTTAAACAACTTTGAACCCTGTCCTTAATAGATGAACAAATGAACCCTTTTCTTTAATATGCGGGGTTTATGGAATTGCAAAGTATTATGCATTCCAACCCTATTTAAATTGATGAGCATGTTATAGGATCACTTTCATTACTATTAACATGTCATATCATCATCCTTGAGTGTGCATTGCATTATGCCATGTATTGAATGTTGTTTCTCTATTTCTAGAGTTTGCTTCTTCGCGATCGATAGAGCACGAGTTTGAGATGAGGAAGATCAACAACGCTGAAGATCAATACTCATATTCTGACGAGCAAGCACAAGATCTCTGAAGATCCACTTCGGTTTGTTAGGGACAAAGGCAAGTCCTAGCCTGGTTCATATATGATTTCGAAATGCTTTTACTTCTGGATCCTACATATTGCATACGATTCAACTGTCTTTTATCGATAGGTAGAGTTATCCTATCTATTGCATGTTCCACCCTTGTAGCCTCAAATCCATGATCCACTGCTCCTAGCATACCTAGGTTTGGCATGTGTGCATCGCTATAGCCTTTATCTCTTTATGCTTAGCCATGCTTAGTTTGTTACGCTACTACTCCGGTCTTCGGACTGGAGCCTTGCAATGAAATGAAACTAGCATGACAGGTTGACGTGGTAAGTATAGAGATGAGTGTTAAACATGATTAAAGGCTCAGACGAAAGGCCACATTGGGATGTGGTGGGTTGTTTCGTTTCTGCCGACCCTAGGATGCGAGTTCTCGCCTCTTGAACCAAGACTGAGCGTACAACCACACGAGGCCCTATTATGGTACCCTCTCGACTCACTAACTTGCCTAGTAGATTCCATGAGTCACATAGTTTGCGTGTTATTTGGACATATGCATTGAAAATGTTTGTGAAAAGGTGCATAGCATACAGGTAGGTAAGCGTGGCCGAGGTGGCTTGGGTTAGAGTCCCTGGTGAAACCCACCTCGCCTCACATCGTTAAGGACCGACTTCGGGACTTGACCCGTTACGGCGGAACAATCCTTAGCGCGTGACTCATGGTCTCGGCGACAGCAAGGTAAAGGTCGTGGTCAACCACCCTCTGCCGGCTTTCCAAGGAAGAGAGCTAATAATTTGGCATTAAGAGTCGGTTGGTACGTGTGGATAAAATTGTGCACCCCTGCAGGGTTAAATCTTTTCGAAAAGCCGTGTCCGCGGTTATGGACAACTTGGGAACGGACGTGGAGACCATAGAGAACATGAACCTGATCGTAAAACTTGGCAAACAATGTGTGTTTACGGATACCTTCTCCGGGTGTTGAGGGGGTAATCCGAGGATAGTGGTTCGAGATGACGAAGATTGGTGGATACAACATGATGATCAATAGAGATAGAGATATCGCTCTCTTATCCCCTTTTAAAGGTTCTGAGTAGTCGAGCTTCTCCTCTCTCTTGTCTTACAAAGGAAAACTGGCTTTACGCAAAAGAAGCTCCACAGAAAGCCCGCATACCCGCTTTGCTAAAAGGTTGTACTAAGTCTTGCTGAGTCCCTGTACTCAGCTTTGCATGCTTTTGTTTCAGACAAAGTCGCTCCAACAGATGGTGGTTTCTAGGTCGACATCGACGAGTAGCTTGGGGTTCCCAGGTGGCAGCCTGGAATCTATGGGCTGGAACGTCGCCGTTATGCTCCTGGCCTCTTAGGCATTTTGCTATCTTGCTATGTCTAATAGCATAACTTTGCTTCCGTTGATTGATGTATGTCAGGTCAGTGACCTCTGCTTGTAATTCTTTGGTTCTTCGCTCAATTATGAGCTTGTATTACTTCTTGAGTCGTAGAGTCACTGTTGTGTTACCGATTCTCTCACTGTAGTCTCTCGAGCTCTAGGTTAGGCTTATGTCAGACGAAGATCTGGTATTTGTCTAACCCTGATCCCGGGGGTGCCACAGGTTTTGGTATCAGAGCAGGACTGCCTGTAGGAAGCCCTTTCTACTGGTCGATGTTGAGTCTAGTGTTTGTGAAAACTATTTGAAAGCTAAAAGTATCTGCGAAAATCTGATTAGGCTTCTTTTTACTCCTTATCTGGTATCGCTCTAATTCTAAGGTGCCTTACCTTGTGCTGATTTGAAAGTTTTTCTATCTCTTCTAGTCTTTCAAACTTAGGTTCCTCAAGGGCAGGTTGTTTGCAAACCAGTTGACCTAGTGCGGAGTTCTCTAGAGTCGTGTGTGTTCTGTGTTTCCTCTGTGTTTTATTTTGTTTCAACAGAGAGATCTCCTTCCATCATGATCTTTCTAGTTTGTGGGTTCCACAAAATTCTGTTCTAGGCTTCGAGGTTTCCTTTCGCCTTGAATGCCTCCTCTTTATTTGCTTGGGTAGTTTGGATGCTATGCATTACTTCTAGATGCTACACCGTGATTACTAAATCGCAGTGTCCTCCATGTCACTCATTTAGTGGTTACTCTTTTCTCGGGTTTTAACCCTTGGACTTGAACCGAAGGTCCCCGATTGTGCTGGATTCTAATGAATCTTAGTACATGAAGTTGGCCTTTAACCCAAGATCCATTCTATCAAACACTGATGTTAATGTTCAAACATTACATCGGGATGTCTAAATTCAAATCAATCTAGCCTTCAAGCTTGTGGTTATTGTCGTGTTGAACTGCGGCAATAAAGATCTTTCCCTTCCACTAGCTATCGCAGAGGTTCTTTCATCGAACCAAATGGATCATGACAAGAGTGCTCTTTGTGAGTCTCACATCTATGTCCATGACTCTGCCACATATTTCTCTTTTTAGCATGAGTTTCACTAAAGTGTTATCTTGTGCATCTACTTCTCAGGAATTCTGATCCTGATCATGTTCCTCCTCTTCAGTTGCTTTCCAACTTTGTCTGCTAGTTAGATGCCAAGTTGTAAATGTGCATTGGTGTCTCCAGTGCATGTTACCCTTGTGGTCCATCAAGACACTCCGCTTCAGTATGTCAGGAGAAACAAACTCCAGTACCTTGTCCATTTCAAAGACTTGGTCAAAGTATTGTAATCCGCAGATTAAGAGGCCTCGTTAGCTTCTGTTCTGTTCTACCTTAGAGTATCACCCTCTTTTATATTATGAGGTCGTGCTTTGTATCATGGCCATATAGATGAAGTGATGTTCTTTCATATCTTTACTCACCCTTTCTCCGAGTTGTCTATGCTTGGAAATGTTGGGGTTTGCGTATTGATGTGGCTATCCGAGATTCTTAGCAATTCTTATTGCTTCGAAATCCAAGGACGTTAATGTCATTCTTAGCATGATTGGTTCGCCAATTATTAAGCGAAGTTTGATGGTGTTGCCAAGTCCGTTTATTCAGGCACATCTTCGGTCAAGAGTTAGGTTAATGCCAAATCTCTCAAGACCATATCGTGTTTCTTTGTAAAGAAAGTTTCCCTCTTGAACTCAGTGATATACCGGTGGTTCGTGATATTCTAGTTGTCTTTCTAGGAGTATCACCATGTTGTTACATGACCGTGTTGTCGAGTTCATGAGTACGTTGGTTCGTTGAACTACTCTTTCTCCAAGAACCATGCTGGATACCCTGGACTAGTTAAATAAGCTTAATCAACAACTTGGAGAGTTGAAAGACAAAAGCTTTATCCAACTTTGTTCCTTCATAAAGGGATATCTAGTGATGTTTGTGTTGAAGTCAGAAAGTATTTCCTTTGTGGATATGCTATCTTCCCCATATTTGATTTGAGTTTGGGCTATCGTCAAATCAAACTCAGTTCCAAGGACTATCTTACTGATGTTATACTCCTGGTGTCTCGTCTGAGTATACCTTCATGTCCTTTGGTCTGACCAATATTTCTGCTGAGTCCATATAGAATATGAGTCCCTCATTGGAGTATCTTGATAAGTTTGTTATTGAGTCCATCGATGACATTCTTATTTCCTCCATGCTTAAAGAGATTCATCTTGAACAATTGGCACTAATATTGGAAACTTTTGAGAACCATCTTTGTGCCAACACTAAGTATGTGTTCTGGATGTCAGAAGTGACCTTCTCTGGTTCACGTGCATATGCTGAAAGATGTCGCCGTGGATCAGAGTAGAGTTCCCTTTTGTTTCCCTCGGGAATCATCACAAGTCAGTCATGCATGTGCGAAGTATTCTTAAGATGGAAGGTTGTTACCTCCATTCTTTGAAACGTTCCTCTATGCACACTAAGCCACTGACTGATTTGTTCAAGAAAGAGAAGAAGCTGAAGAACTTCAAAACCTTCTTTGATGTCACCATAAGGACTCATTTGTGTTACATTGCAAGTTCATGTGCACGCAATTACCTTTGCAGTCGCAACCACATGTATTACGCAATCTAGCTCAAGCCTTTGGAGCTTGACATTATAGTCTATATCTTGAGAATCCAGCAACTTTACCTTGGTGGTAACTGTTGCAAATCTTCTATTCGGACATCCTGAGTCTGAAATATCGTTACACCTAACCTAAGCTGAATCTCAAGCGGCAATAATGGTTAGTGTTTCTCAAGGATTTTGACATAGGTCTCTTTGTAAATCCGGCAAGATTGATGTCGTGGTTAACACAATTAGTCGGAAGGCCTAATGCCATAATCTCTTGAATCATCAAGAATTACCACTCTCCATAAGGATCGTATGTGACTTATTCTAGGAGTTGCCCTTATGATGTTTTTCAATTCCAGAGTCCGATCTTCATTTGATGACCTATTGAAGGCTAGTCAGAAGCTTAATATTGGTCTCTAAAACATCAAGGAGAACATTACAAGCAGAGTTGCTAAATGTCTCTCGGTCAATCCCTCGAAATCGTTTCTCCGGTGATGACAACTTCGTTCGGAGAAATTTCAATCCCCGTTGATCATTGGCACTTCACTAGCTAGTGCTCTTCCCTTCCATTGGTTTGTACCTGAAGTTCTAATCAATTCACACGTTGTGTGAATTCGTCAGCCATCTATGGTCCCAACCTTTTGAGTACTCTTCAATCTTTTCATGTACCCATGCCAGAAAAGTGACTAGGATTTTTGAAATCCAAAGTTGCTCTGGTTTCATAATAATTTGTGCTTCCACGAGTCACCCCCTGTAAGAGTGCCTCTTCATGGTAACCAAGACAGTCTAACTCCTCGCTACCTTGTCCTTCGTATTCTTGTAAAGCGTGGAGCAATTGCCTACTAAAAACTTGAAACTTCTTTCATATCCTCCGTTATCTTGACGTGTTTCATGCTTGTTAGCTCAAGAGCTGTTTTTCAACACTCCTTCCATGAGTTAACCATGAGATACTCGATCTTTGTAAAGATCCACCACCCAGTGTCATTCCCTCTTTCCTTTAGGGTGAAGAACGCAAAATGAAGAGCTCTTCATGGTGTTGTGGGTCAACTTCTTCATGATGTCGTGGATCAACTTCCTCAACAAAGAATATCGGCGTGGTATCAACAAGCTCGTTGAAGACCGGTGTAGTTCTGGTTACCTTCTCTTTTCCTACCTTAGGAATCTCGGGGACGAGATTCTTGTAAGGGGGGTAGAGTTGTAACATCCCTGTTTTGCTAAACATAATTAGGAGTTGTTTTGTGCATCATGAGCATCATGTATTATTGCATTAAGAAAAATTTGCAAATAAAATAAGTGGAAACCCTAATGTATGCAAACCCTCCTCTGTTTTAAATTATCCCAAGTTGTTTCAAATCTTGAAACCCAAAATATGTGGAACCTCAAATACATGAGGAATGCCACAAATATTTCCCTGAAGTTTTGAGTTAATTTGGATCTCCAAAAGGTTGCAAAATGCCAAAAATATAATGTTTTTAGCCCTGTTTTTATTCTTCCAAGAAAATCCTAAAATCCAGGGGGGTTTGTGCAAAACCCCCTTTCTTCTTCGTCTACTGGAAGCAGCTGGGTGGCGCCCGCGCGGCCGTCGATGGCGCCGGCGGCCACGATAGCTGCGCCAAGCTCCGCCGCCCCCGGCGGCCTTTAAATCCTCGCCGCCGCCGCAGGACAACCCCGGCACGCCTCCTTTTCCCCTTTCTCCTCCTCTCTGTGAGCTCCACCCCAAACCCTAGCCCCGGCCATCTCTCTATCGCCGCCGTTGCCGGCCTCCCCGCGCCCAGCCGACGTCGCCACTCGCTCCGCCGCATCTCCCTCTTCCTCCTCCGCCCAGAAGCGCGAGCCGGGGAGCTCCCTGTCGCTCGAATCGAGGCCGTCTTCCCGAAGTCCGGCCGCCGCCTCCGTCGACCATGGCGTCGCCGTCCGACCTCCCCTGCCGCCACTGAGCCTTCCATGACGGTCCTGGTGAGCACCCGATGCTCCAGAGCCCCTCCGTTTCCTCCCTCCCCTCCTGCCACGCCGCGCCGTGCAACTGCCGCCGCCGCCGTTCGGCCTCGCCGCCGTGGTCGCTCCGGCGACCATGCGCGAGCGGCGCCGCCACCAGGCGAACGCCCACGTCTGCGCGCGTCTAACGCGCTAAGCGGCGCGTCCAGGCGAGCCCTGGAGCGTCTGCTCCGCTCCTCGCCGGAGCCGGGCCGCCATGGTCAACCACCGGCGGTTGACTCCGGTGGGCCCCAGCTGTCAGGCATTTTCTTTTTATTTTCGTTTTTGTTTTATCATTTCTGTAAATGAATAAAACTATGACAGGTGGGACCGGCTGTCAGATATTTAATCTTTTTAAAAATGTTTTAGAAATTAATAAAACCATGACAGGTGGGTCCAGTCTGTCAGGCTTTTAATATTTTACAGGAATTTCCAGAAATTGAATAAAATGAATAGAACTTGTAAAATTCATAACTTATTCATTTTAAATCAGAAAAATGTGTATAATATATCAAAATCTTCAGAAAAATGAGATCTACAATTTGGTTACAAAATCATGCATTGTTAAACAACTTTGAACCCTGTCCTTAATAGATGAACAAATGAACCCTTTTCTTTAATATGCGGGGTTTATGGAATTGCAAAGTATTATGCATTCCAACCCTATTTAAATTGATGAGCATGTTATAGGATCACTTTCATTACTATTAACATGTCATATCATCATCCTTGAGTGTGCATTGCATTATGCCATGTATTGAATGTTATTTCTCTATTTCTAGAGTTTGCTTCTTCGCGATCGATAGAGCACGAGTTTGAGATGAGGAAGATCAACAACGCTGAAGATCAATACTCATATTCCGACGAGCAAGTCAAGCACAAGATCTCTGAAGATCCACTTCGGTTTGTCAGGGACAAAGGCAAGCCCTAGCCTGGTTCATATATGATTTCGAAATGCTTTTACTTCTGGATCCTACATATTGCATACGATTCAACTGTCTTTTATCGATAGGTAGAGTTATCCTGTCTATTGCATGTTCCACCCTTGTAGCCTCAAATCCATGATCCACTGCTCCTAGCATACCTAGGTTTGGCATGTGTGCATCGCTAGAGCCTTTATCTCTTTATGCTTAGCCATGCTTAGTTTGTTACGCTACTACTCCGGTCTTCGGACTGGAGCCTTGCAATGAAATGAAACTAGCATGACAGGTTGACGTGGTAAGTATAGAGATGAGTGTTAAACATGATTAAAGGCTTAGACGAAAGGCCACATTGGGATGTGGTGGGTTGTTTCGTTTCTGCCGACCCTAGGATGCGAGTTCTCGCCTCTTGAACCAAGACTGAGCGTACAACCACACGAGGCCCTATTATGGTACCCTCTCGACTCACTAACTTGCCTAGTAGATTCCATGAGTCACATAGTTTGCGTGTTATTTGGACATATGCATTGAAAATGTTTGTGAAAAGGTGCATAGCATACAGGTAGGTAAGCGTGGCCGAGGTGGCTTGGGTTAGAGTCCCTGGTGAAACCCACCTCGCCTCACATCGTTAAGGACCGACTTCGGGACTTGACCCGTTACGGCGGAACAATCCTTAGCGCGTGACTCATGGTCTCGGCGACAGCAAGGTAAAGGTCGTGGTCAACCACCCTCTGCCGGCTTTCCAAGGAAGAGAGCTAATAATTTGGCATTAAGAGTCGGTTGGTACGTGTGGATAAAATTGTGCACCCCTGCAGGGTTAAATCTTTTCGAAAAGCCGTGTCCGCGGTTATGGACAACTTGGGAACGGACGTGGAGACCATAGAGAACATGAACCTGATCGTAAAACTTGGCAAACAATGTGTGTTTACGGATACCTTCTCCGGGTGTTGAGGGGGTAATCCGAGGATAGTGGTTCGAGATGACGAAGATTGGTGGATACAACATGATGATCAATAGAGATAGAGATATCGCTCTCTTATCCCCTTTTAAAGGTTCTGAGTAGTCGAGCTTCTCCTCTCTCTTGTCTTACAAAGGAAAACTGGCTTTACGCAAAAGAAGCTCCACAGAAAGCCCGCATACCCGCTTTGCTAAAAGGTTGTACTAAGTCTTGCTGAGTCCCTGTACTCAGCTTTGCATGCTTTTGTTTCAGACAAAGTCGCTCCAACAGATGGTGGTTTCTAGGTCGACATCGACGAGTAGCTTGGGGTTCCCAGGTGGCAGCCTGGAATCTATGGGCTGGGACGTCGCCGTTATGCTCCTGGCCTCTTAGGCCTTTTGCTATCTTGCTATGTCTAATAGCATAACTTTGCTTCCGTTGATTGATGTATGTCAGGTCAGTGACCTCTGCTTGTAATTCTTTGGTTCTTCGCTCAATTATGAGCTTGTATTACTTCTTGAGTCGTAGAGTCACTGTTGTGTTACCGATTCTCTCACTGTAGTCTCTCGAGCTCTAGGTTAGGCTTATGTCAGACGAAGATCTGGTATTTGTCTAACCCTGATCCCGGGGGTGCCACATGTGTGGAAGATGATTGTTTGCAAGAAAACAGTAAAACAAGTATTGCAGTAGATTGTATGCTATGTAAAGAATAGGACCGGGGTCCACAGTTCACTAGAGGTGTCTCTCCCATAAGATAAAAGCATGTTGGGTGAACAAATTACAGTCGGACAATTGACAAATAGAAAAGGGCATAACAATGCATGTACATGATATGATAAATATAGTGAGATTTAATCCGGGCATTACGACAAAGTACATAGACCGCCATCCAACTGCATCTATGCCTAAAAAGTCCACCTTCAGGTTATCATCCGAACCCCATTCAGTATTAAGTTGCAAAGCAACAGACAATTGCATTAAGTATGGTGCGTAATGTAATCGACAACTACATCCTTAGACATAGAATCAATGTTTTATCCCTAGTGGCAACAACACATCACAACCTTAGAACTTTCTGTCACTGTCCCAGGTGTCAATGAAGGCATGAACCCACTATCGAGCATAAATACTCCCTCTTGGAGTTAAGAGTACAAACTTGGCCAGAGCCTCTACTAATAACGGAGAGCATGCAAGATCATAAACAACACATAAACAATAGATTGATAATCACCATAACATAGTATTCTCTATCCATCGGATCCCGACAAACACAACATATAGTATTACAGATAGATGATCTTGATCATGTTAGGCAGCTCACAAGATCCAACAATGAAGCACAATTAGCAGAAGACGACCATCTAGCTACTGCTATGGACCCATAGTCCAGGGGTGACTACTCACTCATCACTCCGGAGGCGATCATGGCGATGAAGAGTCCTCCGGGAGATGAATCCCCTCTCCGGCCGGAGGCGATCTCCTGAATCCCCGAGATGGGATTCGCGGCGGCGCGTCTCGGAAGGTTTTCCGTATCGTGGCTCTCGGTACTGGGGTTTCGCGACGGAGGCTATAAGTAGGCGGAAGGGCAGGTCAAGAGGCGGCACGAGGGCCCACACCACAGGACGGCGCGGCAGGGCCGGGCCGCGCCGCCTATGGTGTGGCCACCTCGTGGCTTCGACTCTCCTTCGGTCTTCGGAAGCTTCGTGCAAAAATAGGACCCTGGGCGGCGATTTCGTCCAATTCCGAGAATATTTCGTTACTAGGATTTCTGAAACCAAAAACAGAAAACAGCAACTGGCTCTTCGGCATCTTGTTAATAGGTTAGTTCCAGAAAATGCGTAAATACGACATATAATGTGCATAAAACATGTAGGTATCATCAATAAAGTAGCATGGAACATAAGAAATTATCGATACGTTGGAGACGTATCAACCATCTTGTTGCTGCGAGGAGACAGAGCAAGGTTATAAAAATCATTGTAAGCCACTTCAAGAAAATCTGCGAGTGGTAGTACCTGTTCTGCGGGGATATCATATTCAGCATCGAGTTGTTTCAGCAACGGTCCCAGAGCTCTCCTGAAGGCATGAGTTTTCCACATTGACCACCAGGTCTCAAAACCATCGGTTGACGAGGTGAAAGAGAGGTTGTTAGGGACTGGGATGGCTAGAGCATCGAAGAAGGAGTAACACCTCTGACCGGTGAGGAGATCGGGCAAGTCAGCTCTGCTCTCTGTTAAGTGGTGAAGGAAGAAATGGGGAGACACCTGTCCAAGACCAAACTGCCGGGCTGCTACGACCGGCTGATAGGACTCATAACCAGGTTTGATTATTCTGTTGGATGTGCTCATGCCAACTGGAAGGAATCATGGTGGAATACAATTGCCGGTGCTGGTGTCATCGGCAAAGCTGTCTAGCCTGAAGGAGACTGGGTTTTCAAAATTTTCAGATTCCGTGTAGGGAAGAGAGGATTGTCCAGGCCTTGGAAGAAAATGCTGAACCACTTTGATGCTTCCTTGGGGATCAGTTTACTACCTGGAAGGCTATACAAGGCTTGGCCGTAGCTAGTGCATCGGATCTGCTTCCCGTTAGCATTTGGAAAGGTGCAAGTGGCCAAAGGAGGGAAGTTTGGGATATGGTTCTGGAAATACAGCTGAGCCCATAGCTGAATAAACCACCAAGGACCTCCTGTTTTGACTGTTTTTTGGGAGAATAAATTGACAGACATTAGTTGGAGATATCGATAGACCTCTCCAAGGAACAGTTTGCCGATGCCAAGCTGGGTGCCTCTGGCAAGTTCATAGGCCAAGGGAAGGTAATTCTTGGTCGGAGCAAGTGAAGGGCCACAGAATATGAAGTGTTCCAACCAGAAATTTAGGAAGGCCGTGTGTTCTTTCTCTGTTACAGGGCCTTTATTTTTCATGTGGCGTCGAAGGTAAGCACCCCAGTTTGTGCACTCTGTTTTGGAAGAGAGCTTGAAAGGGACCCTTGGCAGCATAAAAGCAGAGGGGCTGGGGGATGTAATGTCTAGGCCAGTGATCATTACCACATCTAGCAGAGTTGGTGTCATGGGGCCGTGGCCAAACATGAAGCAGTTCAGAGCATCAGACCAGAAGTAGCCGATGGTTTTTAGAAGGTTTTCATGCTTCTCAAGGGGAGACAGTGATAGAGCATCGGCTATTCCTGTGGTTTCCCATTTGGGTTGGTAAGTTTTGGATACTCTACTGTACCAGGAAACCCAATCTTCAGGAGGGTTAGGCCAGGCTCGTAAGCAGTCGGCCCAAGAAGTTAGATCTAAATTCTGGTTCACGAAGGGGATCCTACGGGCTTCGCAAGAAATCAGATGGGCAGGACTCTCGACAGTACGGGGGCCAAGACAAAGAGAGTTTGGAAGAGAAGGATGCGGCAACAGAATGTCTGATACCTAAAATTAATGGTGGAATAAGGCATTAATTCAGATGTTTGCTATTAATTCCAACACTATGCTCGGATGGTGAAGGGCAGTTAAGGATTACCTTCAGGCCAGAGACCGTGGCGTTGGCGTTGGATGATTCCGCCATCTGATTCGCTGGCGGAGATGAATTTGTGCGGTTGGGGATCTGGGATTCGCGTTGCCGCGAGTTGAATCTGTTCGATGGGCAATTGGAGATCTGAGTTTGGTCCTTTGGATGAGGGTCACAGGTTACCGTTTGAATTTGGGGAATGTCCGCTTTGACCTGTCTAACGGAGTCTGGCCTTGCTGGCGTTTTATGGTAAAAGACCGATGTGTTGCTATCGGCTCTTTGTGTGTTGACCTACTTTGACAATCGGAAAAATCAAACATAGAAGCATTCTTCATTGATAAGAGGGTTTTTTACAGTAAGAGCGATTGCTCTCAAAAGGATCATCTGCTACCTAATGTACTACTACTAGCCCTACTCTAGTAGTCCCTAATCTAGGGGCCGGCGCTGCCCTCACGTCGCTGCCCTCGTCGTCGCCGTCATAGCTGCCGTCGGCGCTGCTACCGGCGAGGTCTTCGTCGCTGCTGAAGCCGCCGGCAGGGGCTTCGTCTTCTTCTTCGTCATCGTCGTCGTCGTCCTCCGACCCAGCGCGGAAGCGCCTCGTCGGCGGGTACTTGTCGGAGGAGGTGTCGTCCTCCGCTTCCTCCTCCTCGTCGGAGGAGAGATCCTCGCCCCAGGAGAAGGCGTCGTCGTCGCTCTCCTCCTCCAAATCCCCGTCGATGAGGAAATGGAGGTTGTCCTCCCCGTCGGTCAAGGATTCATCATCCTCTGACCCGACGGAGAAGTCCCAGTCCGCCTCGTCCCACCACAGTGGGGCGAGGGCCTCGTACGCCGCTATTGGGTCGTACTCCGGCGTCGGCTCACGGGAGGAGGAGGACTGGAAGGAGAGACCTGAAGAGTAGGAGGAGGAGTCCATAGTTGCAGAGGAGGGGAGTGTCGATTGCTATGCAGAGCAAGAGGATGAGGAGGCGAACTGCTCGGATGAGGTTAAATAAAGGGGATATAGTGGGAGATGATTCAATGTTGTGGCGGTTTTCGAGGATGCGGTGCCAAAACTGTCAAATCGTACAGAACGGAGAAGTTGAGAAGGCAAGGCACTGTCAAATCGTGCAGTACGGAGAAGTTGAGAAGGCAAGGCATCATGATGAAAGGGCACTGTAGCGGTTCTGCTCTGCAACGCGTAATCCGATGAAGGAAAACGGAGTGGTTTTGGAATTAGTATTGCCAAAACCAGGGGGGCATGTGTTATCACCGGATTTTAGCCAAATTAGGAGATGGGCCGTGATTGAGATGGGCTTAGAAGATATGCACATAAAGTGTTCTTGAATCGGCCTCGTGCGAGAGTTTGGGCTAGATTGCCTGTATATCTGTACATTATGGTAGATCACATTTCAGTTTAGAATTAAGAGATAGAGTTTGGTTCGTACACAGTTAGGTTTATTCCAAAGATAGAAAGTCTACGGACTATAAATATGTACCTAGGGTTATTGAGAAAGGAGGATGATCACGTTCACAACAAACACAATCTAGGCGCATCGCCACCCCTTGTTTCGAGGGTTTCTTCCGGGTAAGCGTCATGCTGCCCAGATCGCATCTTGCGATCTGGCAGTATCAGTTTATTCGTTGTTTTGTGTTGCTCGTGATGAAGCCTTGTTGATGGCGAGTAACACGATTATCATAGATGTGTTGGGGCTAACATCGGTACTTTTCTGACATGTTTGCTTAGCTATGTTGCCCCTAAATATTTAGCTGCCTTTGCACCTATTTTAGGTGTAAGGGCAGCATCTTGCTTAGTCTTTATTTCGTAGATTTGATCTGTTATGGTTGCTCCTTGTTCTCCAAGGATTAGTTTGATATCCGCATGGTTAGGCCTTGCAAACGGGTTGAACGATCCAGTAGGGCGTAAGGTATGGCTTGCCGATCCAAGAGGGGTTGTTCCGGGAATCGACTCTGTGTTGGTTTTTAGGCCTCTTCTAGGATTAGTTTTCTGATATCTTTCGTATCTACCAGGCTCAACTACGCGTAGGACGTTCCAATTATGCGGTGAAAGCCTTAGACTGTCGTAGATCGATTTAACTTGGTATTGATAAAGCAGGATCCCCATGTTATCGTAGATCCAATACGAACCATGGGTCGATCGGCTCCTTGAGCCGATTCACAGGGTAACCTAAGAGCCGATCGAGGCTCGGATTTAATGTTTACGTGTCTGCCATGCAGGAAACTAATTGAAGCAATCCATCACCTTCCTGACCAGGTATAGGTCAGTGGCACGCACTTACCAACATGAACTTTTTTTCCCCCCAGCCGCCAGGGAGCCTCCGGCTCTTGTGCAAAGTTGGACTTGGACTTGGACTTGGACTGCAAAAACCCAGCATTTCGCAGGAAAGTGTTTTTGGTGATATCTTTATTTTTAAGTACCATGGTAAATGTCTCCATACATTCTTCTAGAGTTTTTTCCATACCATCTTTCCCGGGTTTTGCCATCTCCAATTTCATATTTGCCTGAAAAGTTTTCAGTCGTGTAAAAATAAAAGTTATTACAGAGAAACATGCAGACGGTAGATTTAATGTGTATGAACTACTTCTAATCCTACAAGTTGGTATGCCTGATTACACATCAAATGCATTTTCACAAAAACGCCTACAAGATCATATTGACATGCCCATTATTGCTCCTACAAATTGGCAAGTGTGTCGTTAAAAAATTTAAATCATAAAGAAGACTTACAATAACACTTTCTGCAAGTTCTCCTATCACATTATGTTTGTTCTTCTGGCATGCCTCGAACTGCTCTGCCAGAGTCATCTCTTTGTCTGGTTGCATGTTGTTTGCATGATCTACTTTCTGCATTTTTGTACAATCATATGGAGATCAAATAACGTGGTTGAAATGGAGGATGGAAATATAACATGCACACGGAGTTCTACACAATTTACGAGTAACATATGTAGCAGTACAGACCAGTGGGGCATTACTTTTTGCCAGAGATGCCCAACCAAGTGACGAGATCCTGTACGGCTTGGTAAACATTGTTTCAAGCGGTTAGCCTGGTTCCTTTTAGACAACGTCTGCAAAAGGAGACTAGTGAGACACTGGCGCAAAATAAGTATTCGGAATTTAATCTGGTTTCACGGTCCTCATAAGCCATACCACATTCTTTGGATCAGACCAATGCTTGACAAGATCTCCCCACTGCTCGTCAGTCATACAGGGTGCAGGAGACTTTGTTCGAACATTGGCAGTAATCTGGCCAGTGAAGTATGTCGCCTTAAGCTTATAGCGGTGCTGGCGCAACAATTCTTTGAATATGGAAGCGATGACAAACTTTACATCCTCATTATCCTCATCGAATTCAAACCTTAACTGCTCACAACGGTGGAATGATTGGTGAGTTATATAGCATAGAAACAACAGTAAGCTACAAGAAATGGGACAGATCAATGTGGAATAATTTATCATTACCAGGAGAAGCATGACTTACGTGTAAATTATGCACTAAACTCTCGAACTGTGAAGGGGTGTCAACGTGCTGCTTCCACAATGGGAAGGTAGGAAGTTCATTCCTGATAAAATGGCCAACCTGTGATACAAGATATGAAGATTCATGCGGATGAAGTGGCCTTCTGCCACCTACAATAGATGTGATGCGAAATCTTGAACCCATTCCGGAAATCTTAGCTGCAAGTTTTTTCCTACCGTTGGCCCCCTCGTTTTTATTGATCGTGGCGAACCTACCAAGTTAAGCATTACATCAAGCTATCATGGTATATAGATACATAAGGGAGCATTAAACTACAAGTCTTGAAAAAAGTATTACCTTTTTTGGCATGGGTCTCATCATCGGGAGAGGAGTTGTCTTTCGCAGGACTAAGGGTCGGAGGGAGATCATCACCAGTTTGCTGGTGTTGTGGCAGCACTGTTTGGACATTTGAGGTTGTATCATCTGGGACTAGCATCATGTGTCCTTGGCCATTATTACCTACCACCACTCCTGATGGTGCCAATTCTTGGCTAGAATTTGCTGTGGAAACTGGTTCTGTTGGCAATTGTTGCTGAGAAACAGTATTGGCAACTGGTGGTTGTGGAATGTGTGGGCTGGTACATGCTCGGGCTACTTCTGTCTGATTCGATGGTTTGTGGTTTTTACGAGACCTTTTACTGTTATCATTCTTGGCCTGTTCGCCACCTCGTGTCAGTCTCTTGTTAGACCTTGTAATAGGAGGAGCAGCACGAGCATCAGGCTTAACCCTTTTTTTATTACGCACTGTCACCCATCCTCCGGTATCAGCCTGAGGTTCCTGTTGAGTGTTCTTCCTCCTATTCGTTCTTGAAAAGTTCTTGCCCGAATCTGCAGATGCCTGTCACACATAAATGATATTTCAATGTACAATATTATATGATGATGATATGCAGATGGAATGGAAAAACAGTAAGGCAACATATGCCAACACATATATGATGCGTTAACTAAGCAGGAAAAATTGTAGTAATGATATTGAACATGGCATGGGTAACATATTTGGTAGGACTGGGATACAACAAATGGAAGTTGGGACAAATAATTCGATGACAGGACAGAGAAAACTCACCTTGTTGTGTTGCAGAGGATAGTCGACCAGGGCATCTTCCTGAGTCAGCTCGCCATCACAATCAGCAGGATCAAATTCTGAATCAGAGGAATGTTCCGTATCCTTTGTGAGGGAGGTGGGTGGCGTTTTTGCACTAGACCTTGTAGAAGGATGTAGTGTTAGGCCCAACGAGGCTGCAACTCGGATATTATGCAGGATAGTTTGCCTCCGTTGCTCTTCGTACTCATTCTCGAGTGGAAGACCTAACATGCATTGGCGAGAAATGCAGATGAGATTTATCATGGAACTGTGCATATAAGAACAAATTAATAGTAGCAGTGAGACTGCTCAAAAGGTGTAATGACAAACAAACTATGGCTCAAAAATAATTGATGTTCATATTGTCAAGCTTCATGCACTAGCCAACGCAACCGGAAGTCCGGACTGATGGAAAGGGCAAACAAATTATGGCTCAAAAATAATTTATGTTGGGCAACAAAGGGCAGCAGCAACAATTTTTAGGATAAGTATGAATGTCAAGCTTCATGCAGTAGCCAACGCAACCAAAAGTCCGAACTGATGGAAAGGGCTAAGCAATCCACATATAGACTCAAACACATATAAGTGTCATTTCATGCCAATGGTTAACCATATGGAATGGCGTGTGCTTAATATAATTGCCTAGGGTCTTCCAAGTTCCAACAGATCGATCTATTGGATGAACTTGCTAGAGCATGCAATTCGAAATGGTATCAGACCTACAAGGTCCTGAGTTCAAATCCTAGCAAGTAGCAACGCAGTATTCAAAATAAATATTTGCAGCCTTCCTAAAAAAATATCTAATGATACATGCCTAAGGCTCGGTCTATTGAATGAGTGGTTTTATCACTTAGCACCACAAGTTGGGGATTTTTAATCACAAAACACCAACATTTGGGGAAATTATTTCACATAACACATTATTTGTCATTAGTTGGCTTGACAAGAGCATGACCCTACAGCGTGACACCAATTTACAGTACGTGAGCATGTTTGCTACAAACAAATGAATTTTGGTGTGAAATTTTGTAGACACTCTGTGGAAATGAGAATATGAGTCACACTTGTTACATATGCTACACACAAATGAATTACCATATGACAAATATCCACAAGAAATTATAACCACACAAGAACATGAGATTTGGGTAATATATTCTGTACCAGCATAAGGTTTTGATAATGTTTACCAATACAACTACCCTGGACATAAGATTTTATTTTGAACTGTCTGGACATAAGATTTAATAACTAGTGTTGACACAACTTTGTATTTTGCGTTTAACAGAAAATACCACAAAATAAAGTCTAATTGTCTTTCTCCTGCGGTCACTCTTAAACTGACGGTGGCCTGAGGTCACTAATGGGCTATCAAACAGAGATCATGTATTCTGCGAAACAATTACCCCAAATGTTAGTGTTTTGTGATACAAATTTCTAGGGTTGTGGTTGTAATATATATCCCAGGTATTGGGGTTACAAAAATAGAGGAGACAGATGTGTGCATTGCATTCATGCATAGAAAATCCGGGGAATTTTCACGCTTTAAAGTAAAACAGTCACAACAATTGAAGTTTCACTTGACCTTGGTGGAATTGAAGTAGCTCATCAAGTCAAGTGCTATAAACCTCAGTGTGATCTTTGTTAAAACCTTGTTTTGGGTAGAGATGATTTGATCTAAAGGGTTAGATCAAATGGAACTAAAATCAACACAACAACACTTTATTCAATGATCAATTACTTGATCTCATGAGAGATCATAAAATGGAATTCCTTGCCATAACCTATGAACATACATCTATTTGGAAAACAAGTAATAATAAATGGACAAACCATTCTTCACTTATCTTTTCCTTGTCTTAAACTAATCCTTGATCTTACCATGAACCTCATGGTATTCATTCTATTTCAATCTTGGGAAACCAGACAAGGAGATCAACTTTAGAAGTATATATTCTTCTCTATTCCAAATAGTTTTACATCAAACCTAAAGAGGTGAGAGTCCTATTTTATTTAGGGAAGCAATGACAAACCTTGAGGCAAATCTTGAATATAAATATCCATATGATCACAACATTATCTTCAAGAGGAACCCTAGAGTATTATTCAAGCCTTCCCAAATGAGAGAGACCATTTATTCTAAACCTAGCTTTACCTATTAATGAACAAAGGACAACCTTTGAACTAAAGTATTAGGTTGTAAACCATTTCCCTTGGAGTGGTGAGATAACCTAATATCACATGGAATAATACCATATCCATGAAATGATAAAGTAAGGAGGAGATTAACTCAATCAAGATAGCCAAGAGGAGTTTTAGACTTAATACCTATTGAGATATTGTGAGTACACCATAAACCTTAGAATAACCATTCCTTTATAAGAGAGCCCAAGCTATGGTGTTACACTCAAGTAGTTGAGGCAACACTTGAATGTGAGGGAGAGAACTATCCATATACCAGATGATTATATCATCATTGATTAAGTAGAACCCTAACATAATATCTCAGGCATTCTCCTGGGATATAAACTTAAGAGGCAACCATAGCAATACTATCCAAGAAAGTAAAATAGAAGTGCTATACCTTAATTGATCAAGACAATGCTTGATCATGGAAGTGAGAACCCCATTTAATGAGAGATCCTTAGGAAGCCAAACCTTGATCATTATAAATTGAGTGATGATCATAAACCCTAAGAACTTGAGGTAGAAGACATTAAGAACAAGTTGATCATGCTTAAACCATGATCATGCTCTTGAGGTATGTGAGGATAAGTTAAATCCTAATAGAATTAGTAGATGTTATTCACCACATGAAATCATAGGGAGATCACTAGTAATCAAATCCAGGCTTATGTCCCAACCTTAACTTGTGAGTCACTTGGTGATCATAAGTAGAATTTTACCCCATCTATTTTCCATTCATTCATCAATTAAAGAACCTAAGAAAACCTTAGAGTTAAACTCTATACTTAATATGGTGAGAAACCATACATCCATATGACCAAAGTTAACTATAAAAAGAACTATAACCAATGTAGTTACTTTCATGATAAATTGGGGATAATAATAGAAGTTAATTGGTAGAAGATAAAACCAATTCTCAAATCCTTAGTAATTAGAGAAGCACATAAGATATGAAGCAAGTAACCATATTACCATGGTTAGGGGAGATTAAACCCTAGCCAATGCAAAATGGTGTCATCCCATATCTACAACCTAGAATTGTATCTCAACCTAGTTTGTATACCACTTGGGTGAGCACAACTAAAACCCAATGAAGCCATATTTGAGTTTCAAACCATATGTCAGTAAGCACATAGAATTAGAACCCTAGCATTGCACTCTCATGCTTAATTATTGAACACAAGAGACATCTAGTGCTAAACTCTATAATTAGACCCATAGGTGGTGATCAACCACTTATCATTATAACCAAAACCAAACCATGATGAGAGTAATATCTACTCTAAGTAATTCAAGGTGTTATTAAATATAATCCTAGTGCCACCTTTGAAATATGGTTATAATAAAATCTACAAAACCTTAATAAGCAAGTGCTCATATAAGATTATGTGTAAGTGACAACATTCCTAAATAAGAGGTCAAACCCTTAGACACATTTTAGTACATGAAATTATGCCATTAAAGCCACCTTCTTATTTGCAATTCAGTAATAAATACCATGAAATTGTTTCTTGCAAAGTAATACCAAATAAAACCTACATACCACTAAGTGAGAAAAATATCATTGGAAAATAATTTGAATATTTTCAAGATGATATTCAAATTCATATTAATAGGAATATTTAAATCCACATACCAATAGTAATTAAGAAAATAGTGTTTTAGTACATATTAAATTTGTTAATATACAACAACAATCTTTAAGTGCCTGGAATGAATATTACTTGAATTCAATCAATCAAATTTACAAAATATGATTGAATTCAAAACAGTATTTAAATTAACAAAATTGAAAACAGAAAAAAGAAAACTGAAATTAAAGAAAAGGAGAGAAAGAAGCTTACCAGCTTACCTGGCCATGCAGAAGCCCAGCACCAACCCACCCAAGCAGCCCAACACCACGGCCTGGCCCAGCCCAAAATACCCCTTCGTCCAAAAGATCTGAGGAGGTCGTCCTCATCTTCACCGTGAGCTGGAGGGCAGCACGAAGCCGTGAACCTCTTCTCCCTCGCGCTGGCAGCCTCCCCTTGCTCGACGGTGTGACGAGGATCGCTTCTGGCGCCCTATAAGAACCCTGGACGAACCCTAGTCGCCCTCTTCTTCCTCGCTTTCCTAATTTCCTCCACACCCGAAACCCTGGCCTCGCCGGACACCATTACCGCCGGCGAGGGAAGCCTCCCCTGGCCAAGCCGTGGCCACCATAGTGACCACCGTACTCTTCTTGCTCAGCCCACAAAGGGAATTGAGCCGAAGCGTCCTGCAATGCCCTCACCGAGCTCGCCAGTTCCGACGGCCAGAGCCATGAATTCCGGCGACCCAGGCCCACTCCGACCTTGTCGTCAAGCCTGCTGTAAACCTGGTGAGCTACTGAGCCTCATAGCATGCGCGCCACGCTCGATTACCCGCCGTAGCGCCGCCGCACCATCTCACTGTCCCCGCGGTACTTCGGCAAGCGAGCTCCGGCCACTATTTTGGAGCGGCGCTGGCACCATTGCGTTCACCGCGGCGAGTTGATTCGATTGGGGTGGGTAATTCATCCGCGCGAGCCCGTGAACGGCGGCGCCGTCGCCGACATCCCGCCGGCAGAGAGTCTCCACGCCACGTCCTCGATTTTGACCCAGTCAAGCCACCGTGGCAGGTGACATGGACATAGCCCCACCAGTCATTGACTGTGGGTGTGTCCTGCCCGGGTACATCTAATGGATTTCGTTTTATTTCAATTTCATAAATTGTTGTAACTTCAAATAATTATACAAAATTCATTTTAACTCAGAAAAATATAAATGAGATATCAAAATTCTTATAAAAATAAAATCCATCCAATAAAAATATAATATGAAATTTTATTTTTAATAAAAATTTAATACTTGTTAATTAAGCCTTATTTATTAATTCTAAATTCAATTAAAATTCAATAATTAGGAAATCTTTTTTAAATTTAATAAAAACAGTAAGTAAATAAAGAAAACTTTAAAACTAACTTTCTTTATTTGTTAAATCCTTATTAGAAGGATTTAAACCCTAACTAATAATTACCTTAATTATTAACTGTTTAAAAATAATAAAATGACAAATTCAATATTATTTTTATTTAGAAGTTATTAATAACTTCAAATTCAAAATGAAGTTATTAATCATAGAACTATATGGTAAATAGTAAACCCTAGTTCCATAAGGAAGAAAACTAGGAACTCATCATTTCAGGTGTAATCTTAAACCCTAAATTCATTTAGAAACCTAGCTCTATTATTACATGAGAACCTTAACCTGCCTCTAACCTAAACGTTAGGTTAGAACATGTGATCATGATACTTTCCTAGCTCCATAGCAACAACTAAACAATTTCCATGTCTTCATAAAATAATAGAGACCCATCTCTAATACATTAGCATTACATGTGTTCACGCATAGATGATCAAATAGGATCAACCCTAGTTCCTATTACCTAGGATCTCATCCTTAATCACCCTTCATTAGCATCACACCATTGTGATGAACCCCAATAACAACCATGCCCAATATTATCATTACATAACCATACACACTAAACCCTAATGTTAGATATTATAAACAATCTTATTTAGGAACCAATTATTCTTAATTAGTGGATCCAATAGTAAACCCTAAACAACCTCAACCTTAATTGTAATACTTCTTATTATTTAATAAGTATGTTCTTCAAAAGTTATTCTTTTGAAGTAAATAGGAAGTAGCCATCAACCCTGCCTAATAGGACCTATAAACCCTAGAGTAGCCATCAACCCTGCCTAATAGGACCTATAAACCCTAGCTATCTATCACCAATAAGATACAACCAACTTTAATAGCACCTATGTATAAATAGTGGCTTAAGATGCCTAGGCTTAACTCAACCTTAGAAACCCTAGGTGTTGATGAATCCAACATTGTTGTGATCCATCTAATACTTACACCAGAAACTAGATGAAACCATAGTCAACAATATAACCCCACCAACCTAATTATCATACTTGTTCTTTATCAAAGAATATGTTCTTCAAAAGTTATTCTTTTGAAGTATATAATAAGTAATTATCAACAATGCACTATAGGACTTAAAATTAACAACTGTTCTTTACTTATTATGCAACTACTATTCCTTGGTGTATATGATTGTTATTATGCATTTTACCACTTCTTTATGATTCTAAGACAACAAAGCCCTAATAAGAACCTTGTTTGTAAATCACTCTAAAAGTGTAACACATCTAAACAAATCATCACAACCCCACTAATCCTAAATCATCGGGGTTAGGTCATGTTTAGAGCGATTGCATCTCATACTTATACATTATTGCATCCTTGCCAATCTTTTAAACATCGTCCTTACCGGACGATAATGCTATTTCAGAATTTGGAGTTAATGTGTATCGAAGACCTTGCCTGCATAATCTTGCAGTCAAGAAAGGCAAGTTCATCGCTTGCTCATGTGATTTGAGTATTTTTACCAAATTACTTGCAAAGTACTATGTTTATCACTATTGCATAAAAAGCAAAACCACTATTTTCATAACTATGAATATGACTAAGTGGTGGGCAATGGAACCATGGATTGTGTTGATATGGTGGAGGTTCCATTGCAAGGGTTTATATCCATCTAGGATTAAACAACAAATGTCGTCCAGTGATTCTTGTGCCGTAAAACCCGTGTTCACCATAAGATCTGGAGTGGGACGGAGTAGCCAATTGTATTTCCACCTCTCGTACATCAACGGACGCGCTTTACCGTAGACACTTGATTCCAAGGGTGCATTTGGTGGCTGGGGAAGCCTAAAGTCCCCACGGCATTGTCCGTAGAACACTTGTAGCCCGAGGATCATTTGGTGGTTGGGGAAGCCTAAAGTCCCCACGGTATTGCGGTCTATGAGGGGTTGCATCTACCGGCGAAGGAGTTTGGTTCGATCCCAAACTGTTGTCGTGGTCGGGGTCCACCCGTAAGTGGGAATAATGGGACCGGCGAGGACCCAGGGTCGGGGATGTAGCGGAGGAATATGAACGGCTAGGACCTTATACCGGGCCTCACACCAAAGGAAGTGTGGACGGGTCGCCCCCGGTTGGCACCAAGGTTAAGATCTCTTATGGGTAAAGCAACACACCTGCAGAGTGTAACGAATCGTGACTGTCACTCTGTTCCAGGATATGGAGCTACGACTGCCGGAAAGGAACTCCATGAAGTTCTAGTAAACCGGTGAAGGCTGACGGACATAGTTCTTCTGAATAAAAGCAACCTTTTGAAGAAATGGTTATGAAAACCTGCATTGGTATTAGACTTTCTGGTCTAATGCTGTAGCTAGTGCATTAAACACCTCTTTCCTATAATGAACTTGTTGAGTACGCTCGTACTCATCCCACTCTTAAATCCCCTGCTTAGATATGGAGGCATAGAAGGAGGATCTACAGTGCAACTCGAAGACCGAGGAGCCAACAACTACTGTCAGAGGAGTCATATACCACATCCAACAAGGAGAAAACCTAGATTAGCAATAGAAGGGAACTAGCTTCCTAAAACTAGCTCCTATTTAGCTAGAATCTATTCTTAGCCTCTATAGCTAGTTAAATACTCTACAAGTAGAGTTCGTGATAGGATTAGACTACGAGTCGTTCTTCTGGAGCTTATTTGCAGATTTACCTCATTGTAAAGTAGGAGGCTGTGTTGATCTTATGTAACAGAGTCTGTGTGTAATTCTATAGACATACCTTGGACCCGTATATGTTTCTTGTACCACTCTGAGCGATATAATACTAGTGGAACGGTGTTTCATTGTGTTATGGAAACATACTACACCATGCAGTGGTATACCTAGTGGTTCTGTGATAAAAAAATCCTGAACTTCTGGTGTTAAGTGATAAAACCTCATTGGATGAACTGGCTAGAGCATGCAATTCCACATGGCGCACACAGAGTTGCAAATAGAAAAAAATACAGGCAGTTTAATACTATCAATAAATTGCTCTCCTAGCTTGACTGCTATCATAACCTTTGTAATACGTACTACCACCATCCCGAAGTTTTTATCAAAAATCATTAACATGCAAAATACAAATTTAATATCATTAAATAGATAACGAATATATTTTCGTACGGTATCTACAAAATATTATATTTCTTGATAGATTGTTCTGAAAGTTTGGTCAAACTTTACTTGGTTTGACTTTTATAAATAAGCCTTCAGGTTTGGGGTGGAGGTAGTATACTTCAAACCCCAAAAAAGTACCGCACAGAAGTGATATTTGGAAAAGAAATGCGTAACGAAAGCGGACATAAGCTCTGCCTCTCCATCAGCAGATGTAAGGTTACGATCAGCAGAGTTCCGAGATAAAAAAATACAGGCAGTTTAATACTATCAACAAATTGCTCTGCTAGCTTGACTGCTATCATAACCTTTGTAAAATGCATACTTCAAAACCCCAAAACATATCACACAGAAGTGATTCTCGGAAAAGAAATGCATAACGAAAGCGGACATAACCTCGATCTTCCTCTCGATCAGCAGATGTAAGGTTAAGATCTCATATAGCTACGCGGCAAACAACTATCTACACTGATCTAATATCAGCAAAAATGCATTGCAAGAAAGCAACGAAAACTAGTGTAAGAAATCAAATGCATATAACAAAAGCGGACATGTAAAGTATTCATCAACCTTCGTCTGAGGCCCGGGCGGATTTACTCTTTGGTTGGGGGTTGATGGCGTGTAACTCACACGTTCGTTGGGAACCCCAAGAGGAAGGTATGATGCGCACAGTAGCAAGTTTTCCCTCAGAAAGAAACCAAGGTTTAATCGAACCAGTAGGAGCCAAGAAGCACGTTGAAGGTTGATGGTCGCGAAATGTGATGCGGCGCAACACCAGGGATTCCTGCGCCAACGTGGAATCTGCACAACAAAACCAAAGTACTTTGCCCCAACGAAACAGTGAGGTTGTCAATCTCACCGCTTGCTGTAACAAAGGATTAAACGTATCGAGTGGAATATGTTTGCAAAGAAAATAGTAAAACACAATTGCATTAGATTGTATGCTATGTAAAGAATAGGACCGGGGTCCACAGTTCACTAGAGGTGTCTCTCCCATAAGATAAAAGCATGTTGGGTAAACAAATTACAGTCGGGCAATTGACAAATAGATAAAGGCATAACAATGCATATACATGATATGATAAATATAGTGAGATTTAATCCGGGCATTACGACAAAGTACATAGACCGCCATCCAACTGCATCTATGCCTAAAAAGTCCACCTTCAGGTTATCATCCGAACCCCATTCGGTATTAAGTTGCTAAGCAACAGACAATTGCATTAAGTATGGTGCGTAATGTAATCGACAACTACATCCTTAGACATAGAATCAATGTTTTATCCCTAGTGGCAACAGCACATCCACAACCTTAGAACTTTCTGTCACTGTCCCAGATTCAATGGAGGCATGAACCCACTATCGAGCATAAATACTCCCTCTTGGAGTTAAGAGTAAAAACTTGGCCAGAGCCTCTACTAATAACGGAGAGCATGCAAGATCATAAACAACACATAAACAATAGATTGATAATCACCATAATCACAGTACTCTCTATCCATCGGATCCCGACAAACAAAACATATAGAATTACAGATAGATGATCTTGATCATGTTAGGCAGCTCACAAGATCCAACAATGAAGCACAACAAGGAGAAGACGACCATCTAGCTATTGCTATGGACCCATGGTCCAGGGTGAACTACTCACTCATCACTCCGGAGGCGACCATGGCGGTGTAGAGTCCTCCGGGAGATGAATCCCCTCCGGCAGGGTGCCGGAGGCGATCTCCTGAATCCCCGAGATGGGATTCGCGGCGTCGGCGTCTCTGGAAGGTTTTCCGTATCGTGGCTCTCGGTACTGGGGGTTTCGCGACGGAGGCTTTAAGTAGGCGGAAGGTTAACGCGGGGGGCCACACGAGGTGCCCGGGGGTAGGGCCGCGCGGCCGGGGCTGGGCCGCGCCGCCTAGCTCCTGGCTGCCTCGTGGCCCCACTCGTTATCTCTTCGGTCTTCTGGAAGCTTCGTGCAAAAATAGGACCCTGGGCGAAAGTTTCGTCCAATTCCGAGAATATTTCCTTACTAGGATTTCTGAAACCAAAAACAGCAGAAAACACAGCTTCGGCATCTTGTTAATAGGTTAGTTCCAGAAAATGCATAAATATGACATATAATGTGCATAAAACTTGTAGGTATCATCAATAAAGTAGCATGGAACATAAGAAATTATCGATACGTTGGAGATGTATCAGCATCCCCAAGCTTAGTTCTGCTCGTCCCGAGCAGGTAAAACGATAACAAAGATAATTTCTGAAGTGACATGCCATCATAATCTTGATCATACTATTTGTAAACATATGTAATGAATGCAGCGATCAAAACAAAGGTAATGACATGAGTAAACAACTGAATCATAAAGCAAAGACTTTTCATGAATAGTACTTCAAGACAAGCATCAATAAGTCTTGCATAAGAGTTAACTCATAAAGCAATAAATCAAAGTAAAGGTATTGAAGCAACACAAAGGAAGATTAAGTTTCAGCGGTTGCTTTCAACTTATAACATGTATATCTCATGGATATTGTCAACATAAAGTAATATAACAAGTGCAATATGCAAGTATGTAGGAATCAATGCACAGTTCACACAAGTGTTTGCTTCTTAAGGTGGAAGGAGATAGGTAAACTGACTCAACAATAAAAGTAAAAGAATGGTCCTTCAAGAGGAAAGCATCGATTGCTGTATTTGTGCTAGAGCTTTTATTTTGAAAACATGAAACAATTTTGTCAACGGTAGTAATAAAGCATATGAGTTATGTAAATTATATCTTACAAGTTGCAAGCCTCATGCATAGTGTACTAATAGTGTCCGCACCTCGTCCTACTTAGCTTGGACTACCGGATCTTTGCATGCCATGTTTCAACCAAGTGTCACAAAGGGGT
Organism: Lolium multiflorum; assembly: GCA_030979885.1. Lineage (NCBI taxonomy): Eukaryota > Viridiplantae > Streptophyta > Magnoliopsida > Poales > Poaceae > Lolium > Lolium multiflorum. The sequence goes on along the minus strand of CM061753.1, from coordinate 164,481,007 downwards.
ACCTCCATGCCGCCTGTACAAAGGTCTAAGGAGAAAGCTCGCATTTTGGATTTCTCGCTTTTGATTATTCTCAACTTAGACATCCATACCGGGACAACATGGACAACAGATAATGGACTCCTCTTAAATGCATAAGCATGTAGCAACAATTATTATTCTCATATGAGATTGAGGATATATGTCCAAAACTGAAACTTCAACCATGATTCATGGCTTTAGTTAGCGGCCCAATGTTCTTCTCTAACAATTTTGCATGCTCCAACCACTAAAATGATAGATCCTTCAGACAAGACGGACATGCATAGCAACTCACATGATATTCAACAATAGTTGATGGCGTTCCCCAGAAACATGGTTATCGCACAACAAGCAACTTAATAAAATATAAAGTGCATAAGTACATATTCAATACTACGATAGTTTTTAAGGCTATTTTGTCCCATGAGCTATATATTGCAAAGGTGGATGATGGAATTTTAAAGGTAGCACTCAAGCAATTTACTTTGGAATGGCGGAGAAATACCATGTAGTAGGTAGGTATGGTGGACACAAATGGCATAGTAGTTGGCTCAAGGATTTTGGATGCATGAGAAGTATTCCCTCTCGATACAAGATTTAGGCTAGCAAGGTTATTTGAAGCAACTCAAGGATGAACAAGTGCAGCAAAACTCACATAAAAGACACATTGTAAACATTATAAGACTCTACACCGTCTTCCTTGTTGTTCAAAACTCAATACTAGATATTATCTAGACCTTAGAGAGACCAAATATGCAAATCAAATTTTAGCAAGCTCTATGTATTTCTTCATTAATGGGTGCAAAGCATATGATGCAAGAGCTTAAACATGAGCACAACAATTGCCAAGTATCACATTATCCAAGACATTTTAGAATTACTACATGTAGCATTTTCCAATTCCAACCATATAACAATTTAACGAAGAAGAAACTTCGCCTTGAACATTATGAGTAAAGCCTAAGGACACATGTGTCCATATGCAACAGCGGAGCGTGTCTCTCTCCCACAAAGTGAATGCTAGGATCCATCTTATTCAAACAAAAAACAAAAACAAAAACAAACCGACGCTCCAAGTAAAGAACACAAGATGTGACTGAATAAAAATATAGTTTCAGGGGAGGAACCTGATGATGTTGTCGATGAAGAAGGGGATGCTTTGGGCATCCCCAAGCTTAAACGCTTGAGTCTTCTTAAAATATGCAGGGGTGAACCACGGGGGCATCCCCGAGCTTAGAGCTTTCACTCCTCTTGATCATAGTATATCATTCTCCTCTCTTGACCCTTGAAAACTTCCTTCACACCAAACTTCAAGCAAACTCATTAGAGGGTTAGTGCACAATTAATAATTCACTCATTCAGAGGTGACACAATCATTATTTTCACTTCTGGACATTGCATAAAGCTACTGGACATTAGTGGATCAAAGAAATGAATCCAACATAGCAAAAGAGGCAATGCGAAATAAAAGGCAGAATCTGTCAAAAACAGAACAGTCCGTAAAGACGAATTTAAAGCTGGCACCAGACTTGCTCAAATGGAAAAACTCAAAACTAATGAAAGTTGCGTACATATCTGAGGATCACGCTCGTAAATTGGCAGATTTTTTCGAATTTTCTACAGAGAACTGTGCCCAGATTCGTGACAGACAGCAATGCTGTTTCTGCGCAGCGATCCCAAATATAACATCAACTTTGACATAGAAACTTTACTTGGCACAAAAACATGATAAGGAGAGGTTGCTACAGTAGTAAACAACTTCCAAGACTCAACAAAACAAAAAATTGCTGTAGGTAAAAACATGGGTTGTCTCCCATAAGCGCTTTTCTTTAACGCCTTTCAGCTAGGCGCAGAAAGTGCAAATCAAGTAACATCGAGAGTAGAAGCATCAACATCATAACTTGTTCTAATAATAGAATCAAAAGGCAACTTCATTCTCTTTCTAGGGAAGTGTTCCATACCTTTCTTGAGAGGAAATTGATATTTAATATTACCTTCCCTCATATCAATAACAGCACCAACAGTTCGAAGAAAATGTCTTCCCAATACAATAGGACAAGATGCATTGCATTCGATATTCAAGACAACAAAATCAACGGGGACAAGGTTATTGTTAACCGTAATGTGCACATTATCAATCCTCCCCAAAGGTTTCTTTTTAACATTATCGGCAAGATTAACATCCAAATAACAATTCTTCAATGGTGGCAAGTCAAGCATATCATAAATCTTTTTAGGCATAACAGAAATACTTGCACCAAGATCACATAAAGCATTACATTCAAAGTCATTGAATTTCATTTTAATGATGGGCTCCCAACCATCTTCTAACTTTCTAGGAATAGAAGTTTCAAGTTTTAGTTTCTCTTCTCTAGCTTTTATGAGAGCATTTGTAATATGTTTTGTAAAGGCTAAATTTATAGCACTAGCATTAGGACTTTTGGCAAGTTTTTGTAAGAACTTTATAACTTCAGAGATGTGGCAATCATCAAAATCTAAATCATCTATTATATTATTAAAACAACAAACAACCAATGGTGGAGATTTATCAACCTAAAGTTAAAAAGTCCCAACGGCTGAGATTAATAAACTTGGCCACGTAAGTAGTCATGTGCGGCGTTTAGAAAATCTGACTGCCGTGTGCAATTGGAACTCCAAAAGAACGGAGTAATTATTTGATCCATCGTATCTCAACAGAACTCTTATCTCTATCTATTCCTATAAATACACGTTTCTCTTTGTTGCATGTAGGCCATGATTTGTGCTGTTTCGCTCAGTTCTATTCGCTCAGATCGACAGATCAAGATGGCATCAATGGATATAGAAACTAGCATCCTTTCTCTTTGTCCCATGGTCGTGATTGTTGCTGATTTGCTCAGATCAACACGGATGCGAAGGAGACGACACCTAGCGGCCACAGCCCTGCGGCCCAACATAAAGCCTGTGATCAGCTCGAAGCGACAACGCCGATCTCGCTCCAACCAAGCTAGCTCGAGGGGACGATGGCGATCTGGCACCAACAAAGCTGACGAACACACGGTTCCCTGACTCTACATCAAGGTCTTCGACGAGTCAGTATGTCGAGAATTGGTAATATCAATCTGACGAGAAGCTACAACGTGTGAGCCTGAGGGTTACTTTCCGGCTGATCGAAGCACGCCAGAATTGTCAACATGCATGTGGCCAGTTTATGGAGGCAATGCACGGGGCTACGATGTCTCAACCTTAACATGTATGCCCGGATGGTTGCAGCAGACGGGGATACAGTCCGGCCGATCGAAACTGCAGCCGATATGATGCATCACAGATCCGTCGATATGGCTAATCGTTGGAGGCATGCATGGAGCTGCGATGCATCAAAGTTTCAGTCGGTTGCTACAGAGGAGAAAATACGGAGGCGGTTTGGTAAGTGTGATCTCCCGCTTTTATTTTTATATGTGCGCAGATAAAGCCTCCACGTTCTACTCGATGTACCATCCGGTCGGCTGCAAGATTGATCTGCCGCCACCACTTCTTAGGCCGCCATCTCCTCCGCGCCGCACGAATCCAAGGATTTTCCGTCCCCTCTTTTTCTGATATGCCACCGCCTCTTCTACGGACACCATTGCCACCAGCCTGCACAGCTCCGCAGCATCTTCCGTCGCCTCTTATTCTCTTCTCTGTCCCTGGCCGCTGCAACTCCTTCAGTTCTGTTCTTCCTGACGTCGTGCTGTGCCAGAAATGTATTTGTCCTGCGCGTTGTGCAGATTGTTTAGCATTGTGCAATCCGTATAGAAAGCTAGCATTATTCACTTATTCTGTTGCACCCTCTTCTCAGCTCTACCGCCTAAGCATGTAAAGAACATAGACATATTTATGCTGTCTACATTAATATTCTGTGTACAAGCGACTACTAACTTTCCCATTGTACTCTCACACTTGCAATGACCATCTTAGCTTCTCTCTTACGTGAGAACTAACAATGAGATTCTTTGAAGAGCATAAGTACTACGCCGAGCAGTTAAAGCAAACCGAAGTACTAAACACTGTAACCTTGACATTGATGTTAAAGACCTCTAAAAAATGAATCACGCAAGGCTGAACTATTCCTAGCATAATTAATAAACATACATATATTACTTTATAACCTCTTCAGAAAAAATATTGGTTAATAAAAATGCTAAAATTGATAAAATCGTGATGGACAAATGCATACTCTATATATATAGTAAACATACAATAGCTAAACTTTCGAGCAAACAAGTTAGTACTAGGAGTAGATCCATATATCAAATTCATCCTAAATCTGAAATATAAATAGAAGTTAACAAGTAGTAATTATATTTCCAAGCCAAGTAGAGAAGATATGTATGAATCGGTCGGCATTGGCGAAGTTCGGTGCCGCTTGAGTTAATCAACATAGGAAAGTGTCTAAGGTGTCCTTTGCATTCGGATAAAAGATTTAGTTGACAGGAAAATTAATGAATATAATTTTATACTTTATTATTTATATTACCAAAGCAACAATATAAATAAGGGTACTATATGAATAAATAAAAATGACCAATAAAATGAAACTATGATACGACCAATAGTTATACCGATGGGGATAAAGTTTAAATTAAATTCTATTTGTACTGTAATTTAGCTAAGACCTAGTTGTTCTATACATCTCAGTACATACATAATGGTATACCAATATCTTTTAATGAAATATAAGAAAAATCAAAATATACTATATCTAGGCGCGCAAATGCGCGGGTCATGCAGCTAGTTATGAGCTACAGCAATGGGATCATTGTTCCCAAGGTTGGAAAAAATTTCAGCAGTTTTATCACAAGCAGTTTCAGCAGTTTTAGCAATTTCAGGCAGTTTTGTTCGCTTTGCACTAGGAGTAGAAACATTGCCAACACCAATTATATTACCATTGGTAGTAGGAGGTGCAGCAACATGTGAAGAATTAGCATTACTAGTGGTTGTAATAGTCCAAACTTTAGCTACATTATTCTCTTTAGCTAGTTTTTCATTTTCTTCTCTATCCCACCTAGCACGCAATTCAGCCATTAATCTTATATTCTCATTAATTCTAACTTGGATGGCATTTGCTGTAGTAGTCATCTTATTATCAATATCATTATTAGGCATAACTTTCAATTTTAAAAGATTAACATCAGAGGCAAGTCTATCAACTCTAGAAGCAATAGTATCAATTTTATCAAGCTTTTCCTCAACAGATTTGTTAAAAGCAGTTTGTGTACTAATAAATTCTTTAAGCATGGCTTCAAGACCAGGGGTACACTCCTATTATTGTTGTAAGAATTCCCATAAGAATTACCATAACCATTACCATTAGCAGAAGGATATGGCCTATAGTTATTACCAGAGTTGTTCCTATAAGCATTGTTGTTGAAATTATTATTTTTAATGAAATTCACATCAACATTTTCTTCTTGAGCAACCAATGAAGCTAAAGGAACATTATTTGGATCTACATTAGATCTACCATTCACAAGCATAGACATAATCACATCAATCTTATCATTCAAGGAAGAGGTTTCTTCAACAGAATTTACCTTCTTACCTTGTGGAGCTCTTTCCGTGTGCCATTCAGAGTAATTTATCATCATATCATCAAGAAGTTTTGTAGCCGCCCCCAATGTGATGGACATAAAGGTACCTCCAGCAGCTGAATCCAATAAATTCCGCGAAGAAAAATTTAGTCCTGCATAGAAGGTTTGGATGATCATCCAAGTAGTCAGTCCATGGGTTGGGCAATTCTTTACCAAAGTTTTCATTCTCTCCCATGCTTGAGCAACATGTTCAGTATCTAATTGCTTAAAATTCATTATGCTACTTCTCAAAGATATAATTTTAGCGGGAGGATAATATCTACCAATAAAAGCATCCTTGCATTTAGTCCATGAATCAATACTATTCTTAGGCAAAGATAGCAACCAATCTTTAGCTCTTCCTCTTAATGAGAAAGGAAATACTTTCAATTTAATAATATCACCATCTACATCCTTATACTTTTGCATTTCACAAAGTTCAACAAAATTATTGAGATGGGGCAGCATCATCAGAACTAACACCAGAAAATTGATCTCTCATGACAAGATTTAGTAAAGCAGGTTTAATTTCAAAGAATTCTGCTGTAGTAGCAGGTGGAGCAATAGGTGTGCATAGGAAATCATTATTATTTGCATTTGTGAAGTCACACAACTTAGTATTTTCAGGGGTATTCATTTTAGCAACGGTAAATAAAACAAACTAGATAAAGTAAATGCAAGTAACTAATTTTTTTGTGTTTTCGATATAGAGAGCAAGACAGTAAATAAAGTAAAACTAGCAACTAATTTTTTTGTGTTTTGTTTAGGTGCAGCAAACAAAGTAGTAAATAAAATAAAGCAAGACAAAAACAAAGTAAAGAGATTGAGAAGTGGAGACTCCCCTTGCAGCGTGTCTTGATCTCCCCGGCAACGGCGCAGAAAAAGAGCTGTTGCCGTGGGAGGCAATTCTCGTGGTGTAACTTTTCTTTAGATCCCCGGCAACGGCGCAGAAAAAGAGCTTGATGGCGTGTAACTCACACGTTCGTTGGGAACCCCAAGAGGAAGGTATGATGCGCACAGTAGCAAGTTTTCCCTCAGAAAGAAACCAAGGTTTAATCGAACCGGAGCCAAGAAGCACGTTGAAGGTTGATGGTCGCGAAATGTGATGCGGCGCAACACCAGGGATTCCTGCGCCAACGTGGAATCTGCACAACAAAACCAAAGTACTTTGCCCCAACGAAACAGTGAGGTTGTCAATCTCACCGGCTTGCTGTAACAAAGGATTAAACGTATCGAGTGGAAGATGTTTGCAAAGAAAATAGTAAAACACAATTGCAGTAGATTGTATGCTATGTAAAGAATAGGACCGGGGTCCACAGTTCACTAGAGGTGTCTCTCCCATAAGATAAAATCATGTTGGGTAAACAAATTACAGTCGGGCAATTGACAAATAGAGAAAGGCATAACAATGCATATACATGATATGATAAATATAGTGAGATTTAATCCGGGCATTACGACAAAGTACATAGACCGCCATCCAACTGCATCTATGCCTAAAAAGTCCACCTTCAGGTTATCATCCGAACCCCATTCAGTATTAAGTTGCTAAGCAACAGACAATTGCATTAAGTATGGTGCGTAATGTAATCGACAACTACATCCTTAGACATAGAATCAATGTTTTATCCCTAGTGGCAACAGCACATCCACAACCTTAGAACTTTCTGTCACTGTCCCAGATTCAATGGAGGCATGAACCCACTATCGAGCATAAATACTCCCTCTTGGAGTTAAGAGTAAAAACTTGGCCAGAGCCTCTACTAATAACGGAGAGCATGCAAGATCATAAACAACACATAAACAATAGATTGATAATCACCATAATCATAGTACTCTCTATCCATCGGATCCCGACAAACACAACATATAGAATTACAGATAGATGATCTTGATCATGTTAGGCAGCTCACAAGATCCAACAATGAAGCACAACAAGGAGAAGACGACCATCTAGCTATTGCTATGGACCCATGGTCCAGGGGTGAACTACTCACTCATCACTCCGGAGGCGACCATGGCGGTGTAGAGTCCTCCGGGAGATGAATCCCCTCTCCGGCAGGGTAGGCGATCTCCTGAATCCCCGAGATGGGATTCGCGGCGGCGGCGTCTCGGAAGGTTTTCCGTATCGTGGCTCTCGGTACGGGGTTTCGCGACGGAGGCTTTAAGTAGGCGGAAGGTCAACGGGGGGCCACACGAGGTGCCAGGGGGTAGGCGCGCGGCCGGGGGCGCCGCCCTAGCTCCTGGCTGCCTCGTGGCCCCATCTCTTCGGTCTTCTGGAAGCTTCGTGCAAAAATAGGACCCTGGCGAAAGTTTCGTCCAATTCGAGAATATTTCCTTACTAGGATTTCTGAAACCAAGAAAACAGCATGGCTCTTCGGCATCTTGTTAATAGGTTAGTTCCAGAAAATGCATAAATATGACATATAATGTGCATAAAACATGTAGGTATCATCAATAAAGTAGCATGGAACATAAGAAATTATCGATACGTTGGAGACGTATGGGGTGGTCGACTTTGGGGCCGCGTTTTTTGCCCATCTCGATCTCCGGTGAGGTGGACTACAGAGTCGGGGAAGCAGATCCGGAGGAGATATGGCGCGGTGAACGTCGGCGTCGAGGAAGCTAATCCGGCTTGCTAGGCAGCAAGGGAGCCGGTAAAACGTGGTCGGTCACTACGGTGGCCGGTGAGAAGGCAGTGATGGTGAGGAGGGTCCTCTGCACCGCCCCGAGTTCAGAATTCAAAGAAATTCACTAGCCAAAAAGCCAAAGGTGACGGGCAGGCGTGATGCAGCAATTCAACGTTGTATATTAAAAGGGCGAGGGAAAGGCCGCCCTAAACGGGTTGGTCACTCGGCGGACCCTCCTCAGCCCTCGCGCTTCTATGTGCAACTGGACGGCAACGATGACATGTATATGTTGGTCATCCCCAGAGAATTCAAGCAATGTCTGAAAGGGATTCTTCCCAGGCCTATCAAGCTCAAGACCAGCGTAGGCTGCGCCTGGTATGTGCACATCGATGAGTACCAGGGTGAACTGGTCTTGAAGGATGGTTGGTTCGGGTTTGCAGAGGCGCATGAACTGCAGCTTGATGACCTTCTCGTCTTCGAGGTGAAAGACACTTCCTTGATGAATGTGTTGATCTACGACAGTAACACCTCCACCCAGAGGATAATATTTTGTGCTGATCACCCTTAGTTGCATGCATGATCTGCAGTGTTTTTAGGAAGAGGGGATCAGAATCACCTCAATATTTTATTGAATTAACTAGATGCTGCTTTTGGACCTGGGTTACTCCCCTGCTGATGTTCAAGCTGAACTTGGTTTTTGTATTAAGCTGAACTGGGGATCAGATACACTGTGATGAGACTTTGTTAATTAGCTAATATAGTATATGTTAGACTTGTTTTATTTTACTTTAATTTACTGTGATATGCTGCGGTAGTTTCAATGTGCGGTCTGATGATTTGTATTATATCTAGGTACACGGAGCTCAATATTTTGAAATATTCATAGATTTGTAAGTGTAAATGTGATATATCCCAGATGTAGTCAATGCTATCTTGTACGAGCTTGTAAAATCTCAGGGAAAAATACATTTTATTTTAGAAAGTGTAAAAGTGACCAATTTTTTGATCTGATTGTAGCGAACACAAGTGCAGATGGTCAAACCCCAAAAACTTCTCATATTCATTGTTACATGGTCGAGATATAAAGGTATTTTACGCACTGGTTTAATACTCAACTGCTTACATCCATGTTTGTTTGCAGTTTTTTTTGACACCTCTTAATGCTCCCTCCGATCCATTTTTTTTAGATACACAGTACAAACACAGACGCTCTCATATAGATGTATCTAGACACATATTAGTTGTAGAGACATCCATTTTATCATCAAGTAATGAGGATCAGATGGAGTATCGTTTTCATTTTACCAAAAGAAATGGATATATTACTGTATAGTACAACGTAGCCTGAAGCCCTGAGCTCTGAATGCAATTTCTGTGTGCACACTGAACGGATCATAACCCACACGACATGTCTCACTGGTCTGTAGGTCCGGACCCCACCAGATACTGATAAAGCCCAGTGACCCGCCGGGTGAAGTTTTGTGTGTGGATTCCTGCGTACCTGGCTTCGTTCCTCCTAGACACGCGCATTTTTTTTGACCGGGGGACACGCGCATTTATTCCCTTGCTGATGTATCATTCTCAGTTTCTCACAGCCCCCTCATGTTCAGATCTCCCCAGATCCCTCGCCGTCCATCTCCCCTGAGTCCTCTCCCTACACCACCGGCGTCCACCACCGCTCGGACTACGCGGCTTGGACTCCGTCCTCTACGGATGCGGCGACGTCGCATCTAAAAACTCCACTAAGGCGGCGCGGCATCCCCGATTCTCTCGGTCCATGGCTGCAATGGCGGTATGTTTCCCCCGAATCACTAGCGTTGCCGGTCACATCTTTATTATATCTAAGCTGTATTGCCGGTTGCTTAGCATTGTTTGATATACAGTACTTCTCTCAGCCAGTGTATATATTAATCCTCTGGTAAAGACTCGGGTTACACATGCACGCATGCTAGCTAGGTTGGGACTGGATCTAATGTGTGCAGTAATAATCGTTCAAATATGATATTGGTCAATCCACGGCCGATGATCACATATGAGGACACCGAGCATGCATGTCTGGCTTGTGGACTCTTTAGGCCGACGCTGATTTTTTTTGTTTGCTTGGTCAATCTGTACTGGCGGATGATGAACTGCAGATGCATTACTCTGATGCTAGACATAGCCAGCAAGCATGCATGGCTCATGCTAGCTTGATTTCTATTCTTGATGCGGGGTGGCCTTCAGACACCTCCTCACCAAGACCAACAAGTCCCCCAAGTGGACCAATGACACGGGCTCGGGCTAAAGCGATACATGACAAGGTGAACTCGCTCCTCACCACCCTTGACCTTGGTACCCCTTTGGATGGATTGCTACCTCATGCCGACGTGCTATGTGTCATTAGGTACAAGGCGCACCAAGACCCCGGAGAGGATGAGACGCCATGGCCAAGGGAAGGAGAGGAGCAGCAGAACCTGGAGATGAACATGAAGCCGAAGCCGAAGTCGCCCGAAGAGCGCAAGGAAGAGAAGAGGACGGCCGGTCCCCGGCCAGGCTTCCGACCGGGCCACCCGGTCTCCAGCCCGGTCTGACCGGCCTCCTACCGGGCCGCCCGGTCCAAACCGGGTTTGGCGCTCGTGCCATCCGGGCAACATACCGGGGCCTCGGAACCTCGTCCGGTTGGCGCCCGGTCACAGGCCCGGTCAGGACCGGCCCGCCCGGTCACAGGCCCGGGACCGGCTCCCTGACCGGCCTGCACGACTTAAGTTATATTTTCGGCCCGAACTTACCTTTTCGGCCTGTGTCGCCTTGTAAGACTATATAAGCACCCCAAGCACCCCTTTAGCTCTTTAGACTTGTTTAGAACTCAAACCTAACTTTGAGCTTAGTCTCCCTTGGGTATCATCCCTCTGTAATCAAGGCACTCTTGTTGTTGATTTGTGAATTGCTAAGTGAGATTCTAGTGCAAGGCACTCTCTCTCCCTTATCAATCCCCTTCTCTCCAACACCAATCTCTCTCCGGGAATTCTGCCGCGTGCCTCTTCCTTGGAGATTCTATTGGCGTGATCTACCGAGTCACGGGGGTAAGTATCGGGTGTATCGGGTTGGTGTGCGTGCGTGAGTACCGTGTTCCTCGTGTTCTTCGTGTTCCTCACGTTCTCCCACCTTTTCCCCTTGGTCTTTGGGTTGAATCGCGAGATCGGGCCACATCCTCGATCTTAGATCGCATCATATGGTATCAGCAGCCTTTGGTTACCGCGATTTTGACCCTCCACCCACCCGATTTCGTTTCTAGAAAATTTTCCAAAAAATAGCCCAAATTGCCTTTGGACCGATCTGTGATTTGGTTGAGTTTTGAGTGGTTTTGGTCCGTGGATCTGGTGTTGTTGTGCTTGATCTACTATTTCCCCAACTTTTAGCCTCCAATTCCATCGTTTCCTTTCGATTTGGTCGATTTGGCTTGGTTTTCGTGAAGAACAGGAGAGAGAAAGCTCAATCCCGCGAAATCCGGTTGAGCAGCCGGTCGACCGGGCTACAGACCGGCCGGGCCGGTCCAGAATCCAGTCAACCGGCCACGCAACCGGCCAGGCCGGTCCAGAACCCGGTCCAACCGGGCCTCCGACCGGGCGACGCAACGCCCTCCTTCGACCTCGACATCCGGCGATCTCCACCACCACCACCACCATCGCAGGTATAACTTGCAGTAACCCTTGTAGCCCTCTTCTTTTTGCGATCTATCCCACGAGCGAAGCTTTCGAGTGTTGCGAAACATCGCACGAGGTCCCGACCGTGAGGGTGTGCGTTGTGTGAGTAAAGCTCATAAGTGGAGCTCGTGAGTGGCCAGCAAAAGAGTAAGAGCATAGTGTGCTAGTAAAAAAAAAGCAAAGTGCAAAGTGCCACCGATACAAAAAGAGTGAAAAGCTTTTAAGCAAGCAAGAGAGATAGAGAAGAGAGACCTCGTGCGAATCTTGGTGTTTCTACTCTATGCAACCTAGCTTCGATCTCTTCTTGCGTTAGTGTGACATTGAGCACCCTTGTTTTGGGTTTTTCATTTTTCCGCTCGTTCCTTGGTTGCACTAACCCCGCTCATCCCGTGTGTGAGTTCCACATTTTTCCGTGTTTATAGTGATCGCCACTTTGACACTTGATTTTTGGACCTTACCCACTCTTAACAACATACTCGATTTTGGATTTCGTCTTTTGGCTTTCCACCATCCACTCCTAACACCATATTTGCTAGCTTTTGCGTGTGCCTTTGTGTGTGTCCCGATACACTTGATCTTACCTTGGGTTTGGTTGATTGCCTCAATACTATCTTACCAAGGTAAGAGTACGAGGTAGTCTCCTTCCACTAACATCCACAACATAGTTCTTGTCTTGTGATCATGGATAGGCACGGAGACCAAGCAAAGGAGGACGAGGTCCTACACCCCTCCGAGAGGTTGGCCACCCAACACAACCTATGGGTGCAACGCCAAGAGTTCAAGGACCAACTCAACTTGTTCGAGACACGCATCGATGAACAATATGAAGAAGTGGCCCACAACTTCGGCCAAGTGAACCAAGATATGATCCTTCTTCGCGAAGCTACGGACAACTTGCATGACCAAGTGACGGCCAATGATGCAAACATGGAGCGGCGCATGGATAGCCTCGAGCGCGCCATCAACAACTTGGGACGTCGACATCGACATCGCTCTACTTCCTCATCGTCATCGACCTCCTCACATGATGACTACTCCCGTGATCACCATTCGTCCTCAAGCTCCGACTCAAGGCATGGAGATCATCATCGCTCTCGTCGACCGCACGCTCGTCATGATGATTCTCGCTCAAACTCAAGGCGCGGAGAGTTCCATCGCCATGCTCGTCCTCATGAGCGTCCTCAACAAGCTCAAGCTCTTCACCAAGATCGTCATCAAGCGGCTCGCCATGCCCACCATGGGCATGACGACCAACCCCAAGACAACGTCCTCCACAACATGGACCCGGCACCTCATCGTCAAGCCCATGTGGATGCTCAAGACCAAGGTCATCAAGATCCACCAAGGCGTGATCTCCGGAATCATCCTCACCATGACCAAAGGGGCCGAGGACAACCCCAACATGATCAAGATGAGAGGGCCAACATTGGACAACGTCAACAACCTCGACAAGATCCGCAACAACATCCTCAACATGAGCCAAGTGAAGCTAGTGTTCACCTCCAACGCCAACCCAATGCTATGGTTGGTCGTGGAAGACCTCCTCTACCACCTCAAGTCGCAAGAGATGAAGGCATCCGTCCTCGCCGAAGGAACATGGAAGATGAAGAGAATATGTATGGAAAGCTCAAGTTCAACATGCCCAAGTTCAAGGGTGAAGACGATGCCGAGGCCTACCTCTCATGGGCACTCAAGGTTGACAAGATCTTCCGCATCCATAACTACTCCGGTGCCAAGAAAGTAGCCATGGCCTCCCTCGAGTTTGAAGATTATGCCAACACTTGGTGGGAACAAGTTGTCACTCTTAGGGAAGAAAAGGGTGATCCTCCAATTGATACTTGGGAAGACATGAAGGAGGAGATGGAAGCTCGCTTTGTCCCTAAACACTACAAGACCGATCTCTTCAACAAGCTACAAAAGTTGAAGCAAGGCACCAAGACCGTTGAGGAATTCTTCAAGGAGATGGAGTTGACTATGATGCGAGCAAACATCCAAGAGTCCGAGAACCAAACCATCGCTAGGTTCTTCAATGGCCTCAACTACCCCATCAAGAGGATTGTGGAGTTCCAACAATACTCCAACATGGTTGAGTTGGTTCACCAAGCTTCAAAGCCGAGCGTCAAGTGAATGAGGACATCAAGTACTCGAAGTCCAAGCAATACTTCGCCTCCAAGCTTGCCACATCAACTCCTACAACAAGTGTCAAGCCAACCGCATCCTCTACACCTTCCAAGCAACCTTCTATCCAAAGTCGCATGAAGCAAACGGTATCCTCCACCGCCTCCTCCAAGGCTTCTACGGGACCCTCCAATGTCACTTGCTTCAAGTGTGGCACACAAGGCCACAAGTCCTTTGAGTGCAAGAACACCAAGGTCATGATCACTATGGAGAATGGTGACATAGAGACCCTAAGTGAAGGTGAATATGAAGCCCTAGTGCAAGCCGCCGTTGCTAATGAGGAAGACTATGATGAAGAAAGTGGAGAAGACCCTCTCTTATGCACACATGATCCAAGCCCTTCTCTTGTGGTCACTCGAGTGCTCACCACTCAACCCCAAGCTATGGAAGACCAAAGATGCAACATCTTCCAAACGCGTGCCGGCATTGGTGGCAAGTCAATCAAGGTCATCATCGACGGTGGGAGTTGCCACAACTTGGCAAGCACCGAGCTATGTGAGAAGCTCAACCTCACGCTTCGCAAGCATCCTCATCCGTACCATGTTCAATGGTTGAGTGACAAGGGCAATGTCAAGATTCAACACACCGTCACCGTCAACTTCAAGATAGGACCCTATGAAGACACCGTCGAGTGTGATGTGGTGCCTATGACCGTGTGCCACATGTTGCTTGGCCGCCCATGGCAATTTGACAAGAAGGCCATACATGATGGTTACTCCAATGCATATACCTTCAAGGTCAAGGACAAGAAGTTCGAGCTTCGCCCAATGACTCCTAGCCAAATCATCGCCGACAATGCGAAGGCTTTAGCGAGGGCACAACACCACATCCACCATAGTGAGTTGAGAGGAGAGGGAGCTACCCACCAAAAAGAGAGTGAGCGCCACCACCCACATATGAGTGAGAGAAAGAGTGTCCTCCTAGCCACCAAAAGCGAGTGGAGAGAAGTGAAAGACAACCCATCCACCACCATACACTACGTGCTCATTTGCAAGGGCCTCTCGTCGGAGACTAACGACTTAACCAACATTCCTTCGTCTTTGTTGTCTCTTTTGAAGGAGTTCCAAGACGTCTTCCCCGACGAGCTACCTCATGGACTACCACCGCTTCGGGGCATCGAGCATCGCATCGACCTCATACCCGGCGCTCCACTACCAAACCGCGCCGCGTACCGCACCAACCCCGAAGATACCAAGGAGATCCAACGCCAAATTCAAGACCTCCTCGCTAAAGGGTACGTCCGAGAAAGCCTTAGCCCTTGTGCCGTTCCCGTCATTCTTGTGCCTAAACCGGATGAGACGCAACGGATGTGTATGGATTGTCGACCTATCAATGCCATTACCGTCCGTTATCGACATCCCATTCCGCGTTTAGATGACATGCTTGATGAATTGAGTGGTGCCACCATTTTCTCTAAAATTGATTTGCGTAGTGGCTACCACCAAATTCGCATGGCAATTGGTGATGAATGGAAGACGGCATTCAAGACCAAGCTTGGTCTCTATGAATGGCTCGTCATGCCATTTGGTCTTTCCAATGCTCCTTCCACTTTCATGCGTCTTATGAATCACATTTTGCGACCTCTCATTGGCAAGAGTGTGGTTGTTTACTTTGATGATATCCTCATCTATAGCAAAAATCTCGAGGACCATGTTCAACATGTGAGAGAAGTCTTATGCATCTTGCGCCACGAGAAGCTCTTTGCCAACCTACCAAAATGCCATTTCGCTCAAAACAAATTGGTTTTTCTTGGTTTTGTGGTTTCCGCCAACGGGATTGAAGTTGATTCTTCCAAAGTTGAGGCCATCCACAATTGGCCCACTCCCACAAATGTTGGTCAAGTTCGAAGCTTCCATGGACTTGCCGGATTTTACCGCCGCTTTGTGAAAGATTTCAGCACCATTGCTTGCCCTTTAAACGAGCTTACAAAAAAGAATGTTCCGTTTGTTTGGGGCAAAGCACAACAAAAAGCTTTTGATGAATTGAAAAAGAGACTCACCGAGGCACCACTACTTGCTCTTCCCGATTTTGCCAAAACATTTGAGATAGAATGCGACGCGAGTGGCCTTGGAATCGGTGGTGTTCTCATGCAAAATGGAAAACCCGTGGCATACTATAGCGAGAAGTTGGACGGCGCACGCCTCAACTATCCTATATATGACAAGGAGCTTTATGCTTTGGTTCGTGTTCTTGAAGTTTGGCAACATTACCTTTGGCCAAAAGAGTTTGTTATCCATTCGGATCATGAGTCCTTGAAGTATTTGAAAAGTCAACACAATTTAAACAAGAGACATGCTAAGTGGGTTGAGTTCATAGAGTCCTTCCCTTATGTAATCAAATACAAAAAGGGCAAGGAAAATGTGGTTGCGGATGCACTTTCCCGCAAGATTACTCTTCTACTCACCCGCTTGGAGTTTCACATTTTGGGTCTTGAGGAGATCAAAGAACTTTACCCTTCCGACGCTTTCTTTGGTCCAATCTTTGCCAAGTGTTCCGTTGACCGAGGATTTGATGATTTCTATTTGCATGATGGCTACTTGTTTAAAGCTAACAAGATTTGCATTCCCGAGTCTTCTCTTCGTAAGTTGCTTTTGCAAGAGTCACATGGAGGTGGTCTCATGGGTCACTTTGGACGAGAGAAGACATATGCCATGCTCTCAACCCACTACTATTGGCCAAGAATGTACCGCGACGTGGAACGCCTTTGCCGCCGGTGTACAACATGCTTACAAGCTAAGTCTACTTCCAATCCCTATGGTCTTTACATGCCTTTACCCATTCCATATGCACCTTGGTCGGACATAAGCATGGACTTTGTACTTGGCTTACCACGCACCAAACATGGTCATGACTCAATATTTGTGGTAGTGGATAGGTTCTCTAAAATGGCTCATTTCATACCATGTCATAAGAGCGATGATGCTTCACACATTGCTTCATTGTTTTTCAGGGAAGTGGTTCGCCTACATGGGATACCGGCAAGCATTGTGTCGGATCGAGACGTCAAGTTTATGAGTTACCTATGGAAGTCGCTCATGGCGAAGTTTGGAGTGAAGCTCTTGTTCTCATCGTCCTCGCACCCTCAAACCGATGGACAAACCGAAGTGGTCAATCGAAGCCTCTCCACACTCCTCCGCACACTTGTGAAGACAAATTTGAAGTCATGGGAAGATTGCCTACCCCACGCGGAGTTCGCCTACAATCGAGCCAAGCACTCCACAACTTCACGGAGTCCCTTCATGATCGTCTATGGATTCGAACCTCCAACGGCACTCGACATCCTTCCACTACCTCTTCATGAACGGACGAACATGGACTTCGACAAACGCACCACCGCCATGAAGAAACTACATGAAGAGACAAGAGCAACCATACAAGAGCATGTACTTCGCCAAGCTACCCGCCTCAACGCCAAGAAAAAGGAACGCGTGTTTGAAGAAGGAGACCTCGTTTGGATCCACCTAAGGAAAGAAAGGTTCCCGCAAGAACGCAACTCCAAGCTCAAGCCAAGAGGAGATGGGCCTTTCAAGGTCCTCAAGCGCATCAACAACAACGCCTACGTCATCGACATACCAACATCCAAGTACTTGGTGAGCAACACTTTCAACGTCTCGGATCTTTCACCCTATCATGGAGATGAGGAGGAACAAGAGTCGAGGACGACTCTCTCCCAAGGGGGGGAGATGATGCGGGGTGGCCTTCGGACACCTCCTCACCAAGACCAACAAGTCCCCCAAGTGGACCAATGACACGGGCTCGGGCTAAAGCGATACATGACAAGGTGAACTCGCTCCTCACCACCCTTGACCTTGGTACCCCTTTGGATGGATTGCTACCTCATGCCGACGTGCTATGTGTCATTAGGTACAAGGCGCACCAAGACCCCGGAGAGGATGAGACGCCATGGCCAAGGGAAGGAGAGGAGCAGCAGAACCTGGAGATGAACATGAAGCCGAAGCCGAAGTCGCCCGAAGAGCGCAAGGAAGAGAAGAGGGACGGCCGGTCCAGAACCCGGTCAGACCGGCTTCCTGACCGGGCCACCCGGTCCCCAGCCCGGTCTGACCGGCCTCCTGACCGGGCCGCCCGGTCCAAACCGGGTTTGGCGCTCGTGCCATCCGGGCAACATACCGGGGCCTCGGAACCTCGTCCGGTTGGCGCCCGGTCACAGGCCCGGTCAGGACCGGCCCGCCCGGTCACAGGCCCGGTCTGACCGGCTCCCTGACCGGCCTGCACGACTTAAGTTATATTTTCGGCCCGAACTTACCTTTTCGGCCCGTGTCGCCTTGTAAGACTATATAAGCACCCCAAGCACCCCTTTAGCTCTTTAGACTTGTTTAGAACTCAAACCTAACTTTGAGCTTAGTCTCCCTTGGGTATCATCCCTCTGTAATCAAGGCACTCTTGTTGTTGATTTGTGAATTGCTAAGTGAGATTCTAGTGCAAGGCACTCTCTCTCCCTTATCAATCCCCTTCTCTCCAACACCAATCTCTCTCCGGGAATTCTGCCGCGTGCCTCTTCCTTGGAGATTCTATTGGCGTGATCTACCGAGTCACGGGGGTAAGTATCGGGTGTAT
This sequence comes from Lolium multiflorum, assembly GCA_030979885.1. NCBI lineage: Eukaryota > Viridiplantae > Streptophyta > Magnoliopsida > Poales > Poaceae > Lolium > Lolium multiflorum. The sequence continues at coordinate 164,462,335 of CM061753.1, read as the reverse complement.
CGGGTTGGTGTGCGTGCGTGAGTACCGTGTTCCTCGTGTTCTTCGTGTTCCTCACGTTCTCCCACCTTTTCCCCTTGGTCTTTGGGTTGAATCGCGAGATCGGGCCACATCCTCGATCTTAGATCGCATTCTATTCTCATAGCTACTATTTATATCGATTTGGCTTCTGCGATACAATGATACACTATGCTGAATAATTTGATGATACAAGGTTGTACATATCAGCCTAGCTAGATTCAGAAGCTTATTGTTCAGACTGTGTGTTTGATAAGAACAATGATCCGCTGAGTTTGCTAGGTGCCTTTGATTATGCATTTGCTTGGAATTACGGTCAGAAGCTAGAGGCATTATCTAATTGAGGCCTCTTTTTTGCAGTGTTCAAACAAGAAGCTCAAGCTTGGAGAGAGCTTATCATGGAAGGAGACATCTGTAGAGCCAGCCCCAGTGTGCAAGGTGTTTGGGCGCATCGATGAGGAGAATACCCCTGACAGCTTCTGCAAGGTACTATGTACATCGGAGTTAGAGGTGATTTCCATCCCCAGTCGTGTTCTACCCTGGTTTTACGGTGGGTGTCCAGAGTCCATCAACCTGAAGATGTCCACTGCATGCACCTGGATTGTGGACCTGAAGCAACAAGATGGCAATGTTTTAATGGACGCAGGATGGCCAGAGTTTGTCAAAGCACATGACTTGAAGGTAGGATACCTCCTGACCTTCAAGAAGCTTGACACCAAATCATTGCAGGTGCTCATATTTGGTTACAATTGCTGTGAGAAGGTTATATGGTGTTCAGGTTATCACCCATCGCTGGGGCAACAATATGAATCACAGCTGTATTAAGTTGTCTTACAAATGTTCTTTAGAGAGAGCTGGTCTATAATAGTATACTGCTCTCTTTAATGATGCATTGTGGTGAACATGATGGTACCATTACTGGATTGTGGTCACATGTGAGGGGGGATGTTGAAATGTATAATTGGATTGCCTAGCCCTTTCCATTAGTTCGGACTTTTGGTTGCGTTGGCTAGTGCATGAAGCTTGACAAACCTTATTTATGTGTACAGCTCTCTAGTTGTACTATTAATTATTATGTGCTTATGTTGGCTGGATTGTGATGAACATGAGATGTTTTGTTGTTTACGTAAAGAAAAAAACGTGATGTTTTTTTTGAATCCTGCGCTGGATATGTTTTGCACAAACTAGTGAAGTGCCCGCTGACAAAACATATTATGCGCAAATAGGCAACCCTCAGCAACGATCATGGGTTCAAGTGTCCAGGATCCAGTGCCTTGACATAAGCAAGGCACAGATGAACAGTACGGTGACTTGTAGATTTGGCCGTTGGATTGAAAATAGATAGCTAAGATCTAAGTACTGTAGCATGTAGCATATGTACTGTTCATGGTTCTAAAGCACATGCACTGTGGACGACGTACTGTAGCACATGTCCTGTACATTGGTTGGTACTGTAGCAGTTACTAGTTAATAGTCATCTGTCTAATTATTTTTTATCCAACGGTTGAAAGGGAGGGGCAAGGCATGGTACGGAGTACTATTTATGTGTGCCTCGCCTTCATCAAGGCACTCGATCTCATTCCGGGTTCAAGTATTACCCCATGTAGCACCACTTTTTTTTTGGGTTAGCCAGACAACCTTCCCAATAAAAAAAGTACTACCTTCCCTGCATGGGCCAATTGTTTGTACTTTTGGGCTGCCGCCGGCCATGTACATGGTGATTGCTGTCAGCCTGCTTACTTCGCTGATAACAATCCAAAAACACTTAATGGGCCTCCGACTCATGCCATTGGGGCCCTTCCTAATTTAAACACGGAGATCCTATGATTGGCCCTCTAGAAACCGAGATTCTACATATAAAGTTATTTTTATTTCGTATCAATTATGATTATGATTCTTTTTAAATGCGCATAGCCAGTATGCGCATCTACATGGGCTCTATATTTTGATATATTCATATAGTCGATTTCAAAATTGTCATTAATTATATAAAGTTCCAAGATTTATTCTATTAGTGTGCAAGATCTTAGAGTGTATTTGTAGTTTTAAAAAAATGACAAACCTCTTCATCAGATTGTTGTTAACAAGTGCAGTGTTGTGAACCCAAAATATATTACATACTCCCTCGTAGATCAAATTTGATCTAATTAAGTTGAACTAAAACCCGGATCAACAATTAGTATGGATTAGATGCATGGAGTACGAAAAACAAATGAATAGGCAATATTTCAGTTTTTCCTTCAGTTGAGAATGCTAGAGCAGGACCCATTTGCCAGTAGCGTCCCTCAACATTTGAAGGTAAAAACAAACAGAAGGGATCGAAAAAAAGCAAGTATCCTACATATCTCGGGTTAAAATATATCGAGAAATCACATATTTCTTGTACATAGAGGCTGACATCGGGGACCCATTGGCCAGCAGTGGAAAAAAATCAAAGAGAGGAAACAATTATCGTACAGAGAAGCTGACATGTGGGACGCATTTTGCAGCAGCGTCCTCAACTTTAACAAAGGCGGCAGGGGATCGAAAGAAAAAGCAAAGTTGCCAGAAATCAGCGGTCAAAAATAAATCCAAGAAACGAAATGTTTATTGTTCCTAGAGGCTGACATATGGGACCCACGAGCGAGCAGCGTCCTCAACGTTTCAAAGGCGGCAGGGGATCGAAAAAAAGGCAAGTGACCATATATCAGGTGCCAAAAATAATCCAAGGAAAGAAACTTTTATTGTACATAGAGGATGACATATGGGTCCCGTTTTGCAGGAGCCGTCTCACCGTTTCCAAGGCGGCACGGGATCGAAAAAAAAGAAAGGAAAGGTTTATCGTTCAGAGAGGCTGAGATGTGGGACCCATGGGCCAGCAGCGTCCTCTTAGTTTCAAAGGCGGCAGGGGATAAAAAAAGGCAAATAGCCAGTAATTAGGGTAAAAAAATCAAACAAAGGAAACTTTGACTGTTCATAGAGGCTGACATGTGGGACCCATGAGCCAGCAGCGTCTCAACGTTTCAAAGGCGGCACGAGATCGAAAGAAAAATAAGACAAAAATCATTTGGTAAACAAAATCCAAGAAAAGAAACATTTACCGTTCTGAGAGGATGACATGCGGGACCCATGAGGCAGCAGCATCCTCAATGATTCCAAGGCAGGGGATCAAAAGAAAAAAAAGGAAATATCCAGAAATTAATTAGGGGTTCAAAATAAATCCATCAAAAGAAACTTGTATTGTTCATAGATGATGACATGTGGGACCGACGTGCCAACAACATCCTCATCGTTTCAAAGGGGGCATGAGATCAAAAGAAAAAGGAAAATAGCCAGACATTAGGGGTAAAAAATAACTCCAAGAAAGGAAACTTTTATTGTTCGTAGAGGATGACATGCGGGACCCATGAGCCAGCAGCTTACTCAACGTTTCAAAGGCGGCATGAGATCGAAAGAAAAAGGCAAGTGACAAAATATCAGGAGCCAAAGATAATCCAAGAAAAAGAAACTTTATTGTACATAGAGGATGACATGCGGGTCCCATTTAGCAGCAGCGGTCTCAACGTTTCAAATGCGGCTTGAGATCAAAAGAAAAAGAAAGTAGCCAGAAATTAGGGGTAAAAAAAAACCCCAAGAAAGGAAAGCTTTATCGTTCATACAGGCTGACATGTGGACCTATGAGCTGCCTTACTCAGCGTTTCAAAGGCGGCAGGCCGCGGGGATCAAAAGAAAAAGGAAATAGCCAAAAATCAGAGGGTGAACAAAAATCCAAAAAAAAAACTTTTATTGTACATAGAGGATGACATGCGGGTCCCATGAGCCAGCAGGTTCCTCAAAGTTTCAAACGTGGCATGAGATCGAAAGAAAAAGGAAAGTGACCAAATATCAAGAGCCAAAAATAATCCAAGAAAAGAAACTTTATTGTACATAGAGGATGACATGCGGGTCCCATTTTGCAGCAGCGGTCTCAACGTTTCCAAGGCGGCACGGGACCAAAAGAGAAATGAAGTAGCCAGAAATCAGGGGGTGAAAAAAATCCAAGAAAAGAAAGATTTCAATTGGGCTGCATCTGGACATCTGGGCCTTCGAACTATCCTGCTGGGCCTTTTGACTCGTACAATTTCAGCCCACTCCAAAACAGGAAAGTTCGGATTTTTCTCAAAAAAAACAGGAAAGTCCTATGCTTCGCAAAAACAAAAAACAAGGACACTCAACATATAAGTTTGTTTATGTAAAAATAAAGATTTAATTTATCCGTTTGCAATAGCTCAGAGCGAAATACACTGTTTATTGTCTGCAAAATAATAAAGATATCACATGTTTCTTGTACGGGGAGGCTGACATCGGGGACCCATGAGCCAGCAGCGTCGTCAACGTTTCAAAGGCGGCAGGGGATCGAAAATAAAATAAAAAACCAAAAGTCAGTTGGTAACAAAATCCAAGAAAAGAAAACATTTATCGTTCGAGAGGATGACATGCGGGACCCATGAGGCAGCAGCATCCTCAACGTTTCCAAGGCGGCAGGGGATCAAAAGAAAAAAAGGAAATAGCCAGAAATTAATTAGGGGTCAAAAATAAATCCACCAAAGGAAACTTTTATTGTTCATAGAGGATGACATGTGGGACCGACAACAGCGTCCTCATCGTTTTGGGCAGGGGATCAAAAGAAAAAGGCAAATAGCCAGAAATTAGGGGTCAAAAATAACTCCAAGAAAGGAAACTTTTATTGTTCGTAGAGGATTACATGCGGGACCCATGAGCCAGCAGCTTACTCAACGTTTCAAAGGCGGCATGAGATCGAAAGAAAAAGGCAAGTGACCAAATATCAGGAGCCAAAAATAATCCAAGATTTATTGTACATAGAGGATGACATGCGAGTCCCATTTTGCAGCAGCGGTCTCAATGTTTGAAATGCGGCTTGAGATCAAAAGAAAAAGAAAGTAGCTAGAAATTAGGGGGTCAAAAAAATCCAAGAAAAGAAAGTTGATGGACATAGAGGATGACATGCGGGTCCCATGAGCCAGCAGCTTACTCAACGTTTCAAAGGGCCAGGGGAACAAAAGTAAAAGGAAAATAGCCAAAAATCAGAGGGTGAAAAAAAATCCAAGAAAATAAACTTTTATAGCACATAGAGGATGACATGCGGGTCCCATGAGCCAGCAGGTTCCTCAACGTTTCAAACGTGGCATGAGATCGAAAGAAAAAGGCAAGTGATGAAATATCAGGAGCCAAAAATAATTCAAGAAAAGAAACTTGATTGTACATAGAGGATGACATGCGGGTCCCATGAGTAAGCAGCTTACTCAATGTTTCCAAGGAGGCAGGGCATCAAAATAAAAAGGAAATAGAAAAAAATCAGAGAGTGAAAAAAAACCCTAGAAAATAAACTTTTATAGCACATAGAGGATGACATGCGGGTCCCATGAGCCAGCAGGTTCCTCAACGTTTCAAACGTGGCATGAGATCGAAAGAAAAAAATGCAAGTGACCAAATATCAGGAGCCAAAAATAATCCAAGAAAAGAAAGTTTTGTAGTACATAGAGGATGACATGCGGGTCCCATTTAGCAGCAGTGGTATCACCGTTTGAGGCAGCAGGGGATCGAAAGAAAAAATTCAAGTGACCAAATATGAGGTGCCAAAAATAATCCAAAAAAGAAAGTTTTATAGTACATAGAGGATGACATGCGGGTCCCATTTAGCAGCAGCGGTATCAACGTTTGAGAGGCGAGGGGATCGAAAGAAAAATTCAAGTGACCAAATATGAGGTGCCAAAAATAATCCAAGAAAAGAAAGTTTTATAGTACATAGAGGATGACATGCGGGTCCCATTTAACAGCAGGTTCCTCAACATTTCAAACGTGGCATGAGATCGAAAGTAAAAAAGGCAAGTGACCAAATATCAGGAGCCAAAAATAATCCAAGAAAAGAAAGTTTTACATAGAGGATGACATGCGGGTCCCATTTAGCAGCAGTTTGAGAGGCGGCAGGGGATCGAAAGAAAAATGCAAGTAACGAAATATCGAGCCAAAAATAATCCAAGAAAAGAAAGTTTTATAGTACATAGAGGATGACATGCGGGTCCCATTTAGCAGCGGTATCACCGTTTGAGAGGCGGCAGGGGATCGAAAGAAAAAGGCAAGTGACCAAATATGAGGTGCCAAAAAATCCAAGAAAAGAAAGTTTTATAGTACATAGAGGATGACATGCGGGTCCCATTTAGCAGCAGCGGTATCACCGTTTGAGAGGCGGCAGGGGATCGAAAGAAAAAGGCAAGTGACCAAATATGAGGTGCCAAAAATAACTCCAAGAAAAGAAAGTTGATTGCTCATAGAGGATGACATGCGGGTCCCATTTAGCTGCAGCGGTCTCAACGTTTCCAAGGCGGCACGAGATCAAAAGAAAAAGGAAGTAGCCAGAAATCGGGGGTCAAAAAATCCAAGAAAAGAAAGAATTTTGGTTCATAGAGGATGACATGCGGGACCCATGATCCTGCATCGTAAACGGCTCGATCGGAGAGCGTTGAACGAGATGGCGCGATCGAGAAAAAAACAATGCTAGAGAGGCTGCCATCTGGGCCCTACATCCCAGGCGGTGCGGATTTGCGTTGACTCGGCCGGCGAACCCGAGAATTCACGATGCACCACGTCCCGGGCCACCATACGCGACGTTTTGGCCGCTTTCGTCGGGCTAGGTGGCCTCAAAAACGAGAAAAAAAAAATTTGACATGCACCATGGAGGGACCAAAAATCGTCGGCCATGGTGCACCAGCAATCACGGCGCGACTTCAACTTCGTCGGCCATGGCAACTTTTCTTGTAGTGGGAGGAGGAACACTATAATAAATTTTGTGATTGGATGAAACCCTTGTTTTTGCAAATCCCTTTGACTGATGCTATTAAATTGCCTCCTTATTCAAAATATATGAAAGATATTGTCTCTAACAAAAGGAAAATTCCTAATGAGGAGATTTCCACTATGCTCGCTAATTACTCTTTCAATGGCAAGGTTCCAAAGAAGCTGGGAGACCCAGGTATACCAACTATCCCTTGTTCCATCAAGAATAATTATGTTAGAACTGCTCTATGTGATTTGGGAGCAGGAGTTAGTGTGATGCCTTTTTCTCTTTACAAGAGACTTGATTTAGATAAGTTGATACCAACTGATATATCTTTGCAAATGGCTGATAAATCTACTGCTGTTCCTGTTGGTGTATGTGAAGATGTTCCTGTTCAAGTTACTCAAAATTGCTTAATATTAACTGATTTTGTTGTGTTGGAAATGCCTGAAGATGATAATATGTCTATTATTCTTGGAAGACCCTTTCTTAATACTGCAGGGGCTGTTATTGATTGCAATAAAGGAAAAGTCACTTTCAATGTTGATGACAAGGAACATACTGTTTATTTTCCCAAGAGGATTGATAAAGTATATGGAGTTAATACAATTTTTAATTTGAGAACTATCAAGGTGGGAACTATTGATTGTCCAATATATGAGCCTAAAGAAGAATATCAAACTCTTGTGATTGGATCCATATCAATTCAATATAAGGTAACATGATTGATTTGAGGTTTATTTCTTCTTATGTCATGTAAAATTTATTTGGTAGCAAGACTTGATCAACCTTGTTAACAAGTATATTTTAAATGCATAGAAGAGCTAAACAACATTTCTTTCTTTCTCCACTTGTTTTACTTGCTGTAGTACTATTTGTTTTGCAAGATGCTTTAGTTGTTTAAAATTTTGGAAATCATTTTCCTGCCCTGTAATAATTACTTTAACACCCAGAAATGTGCATTTTTCGAAGTTCTCAAAAATTTACAAAAATTATACCGTTGGTCCTATTTTTCGAAAAGCAACCTGGGAGTGCCTGGGGCTGACCAGTGGGGCACCCCAGGGCTGGCCCCCATGTCCGGCGAGCCGGGGGGCGCGCCACCCTGTGGTGAGGGCCCCTCCTGGCCCCCGTCATCCCTTCCACTCATTGCACTCTCTCTCCCGAAAAAACTCGTACCACTTTCTCTCACTCGCGTTTTTGCTCAAGAGCTCAGGATTCTTCGATCTCTTTGCTCAGCCCAGATTTCTGTCTGAAATTTGGCACATTTGCTCTCCGGTATGTGACTCCTTCGATTATCCAATCATAATTTTGAATGGTTGAGTATATCTTGAGAAATTTGCTGATACGTCCCAAACGTATCTATAATTTCTTATGTTCCATGCTACTTTTATGATGATACTTACATGTTTTATGCACACTTTACATCGTTTTGATGCGTTCTCCGGAACTAACCTATTGACGAGATGCCGAAGTGCCAGTTCCTGTTTTCTGCTGTTTTTGGTTTCAGAAATCCTAGTAAGGAAATATTCTCGGAATCGGACGAAATCAACGCCCGTACCTTATTTTCACCGGAAGCCTCCAGAGCATCGAAGAAGTACCGGAGAGGAGCCGGGGGGCCCCACACGCCGGGCGGCGCGGCCAAGGGTGGGGCGCGCCCCCTTAGTGTGTGGGCCCACCAGGGCCCCTCCGAGGCTCCCCTTTCGCCTACTTAAGGTCTCCATCGCGAAAACCCTATTACGATTGACGAAACCCGAGAAAACCTTCCAGAGCCGCCGCCATCGCGAAATCAAGATTCGGGGGACAGAAGTCTGTTCCGGCACGCCGCGGGACGGGGAATTGCCCGGAAGCCATCTCCACCGCCATCTTCACCGCCATCGCTGCTCCCATGATGAGGAGGGAGTAATTCTCCCTGGGGCTGAGGGCTCTACCGTAGCTATGTGGTTAATCTCTCTCTCTATACTCCAATACAATGATCTCATGAATTGCTTGCATGATTGAGATCCATATGATGAGCTTTGTATCGCTACTAGTTATGTGCTACTCATGTGATGTTATTAAAGTAGTCTATTCCTCCTGCATGGTGTAATGGTGACAGTGTGTGCATCGTGTGGTTCTTGTCGTAGATTATGATCATAATCTCTTGTAGGTTATGGAGTTGATTATCGCTATGATAGTATTGATGTGATCTATTCCCCCTTTCATAGTGTAATGGTGACAGTGTGTATGCTATGTTAGTACTCGGTTTATTTTGCAAAGATCTATTATGCTCTAAGGTTATTTAAATATGAATGCTGAATGTTGTGGCGCTTGTTAACTCCGGCTTGAGGGAGCTCTTGTAGCCCTACACAATGAATGGTGTTTGTCATCCAACAAAGAGTGTATGTAGCACAAATGAGAGAAGTTATTATTTATTATGCGATCAATGTTGAGAGTGTCCACTAGTGAAAGTATGATACCTAGGCCTTGTTTCCAATACTGCAAACACCGCTTATTTACTGTTGTTGCATGTTTACTCGCTGCCATATTTTATTCAGATTACTATTACCACTCATATACATCCATACTACTTGTATTTCACTATCCCTTCGCCGAACTGATAAGTTTATTAGGTGTGTTGGGGACACAAGAGACTTCTTGTATCGTGATTGCAGGGTTGCTTGAGAGGGATATCTTTGACCTCTTCCTCCCTGAGTTCGATAAACCTTGGGTGATCCACTTAAGGGAAAACTTGCTGCTGTTCTACAAACCTCTGCTCTTGGAGGCCCAACACTGTCTACAAGAATAGAAGCACCCGTAGACATCAAGCTATTTTCGCCGTTGCGGGAGGAAAGGTAAAAGGTACTCACTCCGGATCTCGGGTACCAAGCTATTTTCCGGCGCTGTTGTAAGTACTCGAAGCTATTTCCTTTAGATCCTGCAATTGCATCTTTTTGTTTATTGTTTTTATTTTCACTAGTTAGGCATAATGGAAAACAACAACAAAATTAGTGAGCTTTTTAATCTTTTTCCTGATTTAGAATTGTTTGATACAAAAATTAAAAAACCTATGGAACCTTATTTGCATGCTAGTAGCAATGTTATTAGTATGAATGCAATTACTGCTAATGCTATGGAGAAGTCTAAGCTTGGGGAAGCTAGTTTTTGTGATCTTTTTAGCTTCCCATCTTTAGGGGAGAAAATTTGCTCTGATAATACTTTATCTCCCATATGCGATAACTCTAATGATGCTTGTGATATTTTAAATCCACCTACTGAAAGTATTCCGTATAAAATACCTATGAAAATTATTGAACGTGTTATGGATAACCGCTATGAAGGGGATGGAACTGTTCATCCTGAAGATCATTTACTGTTTTTGCATGAATTATGCGGGTTATTCAAGTGTGCAGGTATTTCAATGGATGAAGTTAGGAAAAAATTATTTGTTATGTCGCTATCTGGTGAAGCGGCGCATTGGTATAAACTGCTGAAGGACGGGCGCTCTCTTGATTGGAAGGATATTGTGCCTCTATTTTATTCTAAGTTCTATCCTCCAAGTGAAATTCACAAAGACCGAAACCGTATATATAATTTCTGGCCTCATGATGGAGAGAGTATTGCCCAAGCATGGGAGAGATTGAAGTCCTTAATGCTCAAATGCCCCAATCATGAGCTTCCTGGTAATATCATCATTGATAATTTCTATGCAAGACTTTCTTTTCAAGATAAAACCTTGTTGGATACTGCTTGTTCTGGATCATTCACACGCAACAAAGAAGAGTTTAAATGGGACCTTCTTAATCGGATTCAGGAGAACGCTGAAGATTGGGAGAACGACAAAGGTAAAGAGTCAGGTATAAATTATGATTATGAATGCATTGAAACTTTTATGGATACTGATAAATTTCGAAATATGAGTGCTACTTATGGTCTTGACTCTCAAGTTATTGCAAATCTTTATAAAGCTTTTGTTTCTCACATTGAATTGCCTAGGAAGAATTTTGATAAGTATCATGAACCTTTCAAAGACGCTTGCATGAAGGATGAAACTGTTATTAATGATTGCAATGAACATGTTCAAACTTCTGAAAATGCTATTTCCTATAAGCATGTTAATTTTTGTGGAATACATAGACCTTGTGGAATTAATCAAATCGAAAATGAATATTGTATCCACCATAGGAATGAAAAAACTAGAAAGTGGTCTAGGGCTCTAGATGATCTTGGTGAAAAAGTGTGTGCCCTCTATCCTTTTATTTGTGAACTTTGCCATAGAGTTGGTCAATTTAATTTTCAATGCTCCTCCAATGATAATTCGAACCCCATGAGTGCTGCAAATTTGTATTGTGATGATGAAATTATTCCTAATCAGCATGATGAACTTACCTTATTTTTGAAGTGTGAAGAGTTATCAAGAAAAATTTCTTTGTTAGATATTAAGGATCTTGATATTGATGATGTCCTGCATGGGTGTCTTTCTTATTGCATTAATAATTGCCATACAAATACTTACATACAGAATATTTTAGAAGATGACACTTTGCCAAAATATGATAGGACCGCTGTGTGTTTCAAACTTATTAATGAAAAGGGGGAATCCTCCCAAGTTTCTTCTATTGTTTCTGGAAATAAATCAGGTTCTGTGGAGAAGCCTCCCTTCGAGCCTCTTCCTCCTAAAGAAGAAGAAGAAGAAGAAGAAGAAGAAGAAGAAGAAGAAGAAGAAGAAGAAGAAGAGGGGGAATAAGAAGAAAGAGGTAACGGCATATCCACGCGTGTATGAGGTAACAATAGGTAACCGTAAGCATGTTGCTCCTAATGATTATTATGATAATGAATCTGAGTACGATGATCTTCCTATACCCTTTACCCATATTAGTGATCATGATTTGGATGAGCACACTACCTTTGATATTGGAAATCTCTTTGGTACTGATTATGAAAGTAATGATGATAGCATTATTCATGTCCCCTTAAACGATGATATTGAAAGCTCTAAGCTTGGGGATGTTGTGCTTGAAGATCCTATATTTGAGACCTCTACTTTTAGTGAAAATGATGATATTACATATTCTGGTTTAGATAATTGCTATAGAGATGTATATGACACATGTTACAATTATCCTTATGAAACTTGTCATAGTTATGATGGGCTTGCCAAAAACCATTCCCTTAGTATGCAACTTGTTTACCATGTTCAAATTCTTAACAATGATCCTGCTCCAATTACTATTAATGAGAAGAGTTTTTCTTATGTCAAAAATAATGATACCCTTATGCATATGAACCATGATAAGAATGTTTTAAGTGATGGTTATATTGTGGATTTCATCAATGATGCTACTGAAAGTTATTATGAGAGAGGGAAACACGGTTGTATGCATCTTAATAATATTCGGTTTCCCCTCTTTATGTTGAGAATCTTGAAGTTACTCGTGTCTTATTTTCTTATGCTTGTCACTTTGTTCTTCATGAATTTATTTGTGTACAAGATTCCTTTTCATAGGAAGAGGGTTAGGCTTAAATTTTTTTCATACTTGCTTTTTGATACTCTCTTTGCTGCGGCTCTCATCCTTATGAGAGCATCATCATTAAAATTACTGAGCCCATCTTAATGGCTCTAAAGAAAGAACTTCTTGGGAGATAACCCATGTGTTTATTTTACTACAGCACTTTTGTTTTATATTTGAGTCTTGGAAGTTGTTTACTACTGTAGCAACCTCTCCTTATCATGTTTTTGTGCCAAGTAAAGTCTCTATGGTAAAGTTGATGCTAGATTTTGATTGCTGCGCAGAAACAGATTTGCTGTCTGTCACGAATTTGAGCAGAAGTCTCTGTAAAAAAATCAAAAAAATCTGCAAATTTACGTGTGTGATCCTCAGATATGTACGCAACTTTCATTAGTTTTGAGTTTTCCGTTTGAGCAAGTTAAGTGCCCCTTCCAGATTCGTTTTACGGACTGTTCTGTTTTTGACAGATTCTGCTTTTTATTTCGCATTGCCGCTTTTGCTATGTTGAATGGGTTTCTTTGTTCCATTAACTTTCAGAAGTTTTGTGCAATCTCCAGAAGTGTTAAGAATGATTGTGTCACCTCTGAACATGTGAATTTTGATTATGCACTAACCCTCTAATGAGTTTGCTTGAAGTTTGGTGTGGCAGAAGTTTTCAAGGGTCAAGAGAAGAGGGTGATATATGATCAAGAAGAGTGAAAAGCCTAAGCTTGGGGATGCCCCGTGGTTCATCCCTGCATATTTCAAGAAGACTCAAGCGTCTAAGCTTGGGGATGCCCAAGGCATCCCCTTCTTCATCAACTTATCAGGTTTCTTCTATTGAAACTATATTTTTATTTAGTCACATCTTATGTACTTTACTTGGAGCGTCTGTGTGCTTTTATTTTCGTTTTGTTATTTTCATTATCTGAATAAATTCATGCTCATGTGTGGGAGAGAGACACGCTCCGCTTTTTCATATGAACACTAGTGTTCTTCATTCATGCTTTTAATGTCCAAGGGCGAAAGTTGATCGCTTCACTTGTTGTATGGTTGGAAACAGGAAATGCTTCATATGGTAAATGGTATAATGTCTTGAATAATTTGATACTTGGCAATTGTTGTGCTCATATAGATCATGTTTAAGCTCTTGCATCATATACTTTGCACCTATTAATGAAGAATTACATAGAGCTTGTTAAAATTTGGTTTGCATGATTGGTCTCTCTAAGTCTAGATATTTTCTGGTTAAGGTGTTTGAACAACAAGGAGACGATGTAAAGTCTTATAATATTTACAATATGTTCATATGTGAGTCTTGCTGCACCGTTTTATACTTGAGTTTGCTTCAAACAACCTTGCTAGCCTAGCCTTGTATTGAGAGGGATTCTTCTCGTGCATCCAAATCCTTGAGCCAAAAACTATGCCATTGTGTCCACCATACCTACCTACCACATGGTATTTCTCCGCCATTCCAAGTAAATTGCTTGAGTGCTATCTTTAAACAATTCAAAAGTTATTACCTCTTATTTGTGTCAATGTTTTATAGCTCATGAGGAAGTATGTGGAGTTTATCTTTCAATCTTGTTGGGCAACTTTCACCAATGGACTAGTGGCTTCATCCGCTTATCCAATAATTTTGCAAAAAGAGCTGGCAATGGGGTTCCCAGCCCCGAACTAATTAACTTTCATAAATTTACAAATAGACACTCCTCCATGGTATGTGATTGTTGGTTGGCACCCGAGGAGCCATGGCTTGAGAAAGCAAAGGTGGGGAGGAGTGTCATCTAAATAAAACTAAAATAAAAAGGCACTCCTTCATGTTATGAGATTGTTGGCAGGCACCCGAGGATTCGGTTAGCCATGGTTTGTGAAAGCAAGGTTGGAAGGAGTGCCACCCAAAAATAAAAATTTCATGGGAGCCGCTCTTTGAAAGTCTGTCTGGCAAGGGGGTTAGAGTGCCCACTACCATTCGTTGACAACAACAAACACCGCTCAAAACTTTACTTTTTATGCTCTCTTATGTTTTCAAAATAAAAGCTCTAGCACAAATATAGCAATCAATGCTTCCCTCTGCGAAGGGCCATTCTTTTACTTTATTGTTGAGTCAGTTTACCTACTTCTTTCTATCTTAGAAGCAAACACTTGTGTAAACTGTGTGCATTGATTCTTACATATTTACCTATTGCACTTGTTATATTTCTTTGTGTTGACAATTATCCATGAGATATACATGTTGAAGTTGAAAGCAGCCGCTGAAACTTATATCTTCCTTTGTGTTGTTTCAAAGCTTTTTACTAAGAATTTATTGCTTATGAGTTAGCTCTTATGCAAGTCTTATTGATGCTTGACTTGAAAGTACTATTCGTGAAAAGTCTTTGCTATATGATTCAATTGTTTAGTCATTATCTTTATCATTGCTTTGAATCACTTCATTCATCTCATATGCTTTACAATAGTATTGATCAAGATTATGATAGCATGTCACTTAAGAAATTATCTTTGTTATCGTTTACCTACTCGAGGGCGAGTAGGAACTAAGCTTGGGGATGCTTGATACGTCCCAAACGTATCTATAATTTCTTATGTTCCATGCTACTTTTATGATGATACTTACATGTTTTATGCACACTTTACATCGTTTTGATGCGTTTTTGGAACTAACCTATTGACGAGATGCCGAAGTGCCAGTTCCTGTTTCTGCTGTTTTTGGTTTCAGAAATCCTAGTAAGGAAATATTCTCGGAATCGGACGAAATCAACGCCCTGTACCTTATTTTCACCGGAAGCCTCCAGAGCATCGAAGAAGTACCGGAGAGGAGGGGGCCCCACACGCCAGGGCGGCGCGGCCAAGGGGTGGGGCGCGCCCCCTTAGTGTGTGGGCCCACCAGGCCCCCTCCGAGGCTCCCCTTTCGCCTACTTAAGGTCTCCGTCGCGAAAACCCTATTACGATTGACGAAACCCGAGAAAACCTTCCAGAGCCGCCGCCATCGCGAAATCAAGATTCGGGGGACAGAAGTCTCTGTTCCGGCACGCCGCCGGGACGGGATTGCCCGGAAGCCATCTCCACCGCCATCTTCACCGCCTGCTCCCATGATGAGGAGGGAGTAATTCTCCCGGGCTGAGGGCTCTACCGTAGCTATGTGGTTAATCTCTCTCTCTGTACTCCAATACAATGATCTCATGAATTGCTTGCATGATTGAGATCCATATGATGAGCTTTGTATCGCTACTAGTTATGTGCTACTCATGTGATGTTATTAAAGTAGTCTATTCCTCATGCATGGTGTAATGGTGACAGTGTGTGCATCGTGTGGTTCTTGTCGTAGATTATGATCATAATCTCTTGTAGGTTATGGAGTTGATTATCGCTATGATAGTATTGATGTGATCTATTCCCCTTTCATAGTGTAATGGTGATAGTGTGTATGCTATGTTAGTACTCGGTTTATTTTGCAAAGATCTATTATGCTCTAAGGTTATTTAAATATGAATGCTGAATGTTGTGGCGCTTGTTAACTCCGGCTTGAGGGAGCTCTTGTAGCCCTACACAATGAATGGTGTTTGTCATCCAACAAAGAGTGTATGTAGCACAAATGAGAGAAGTTATTATTTATTATGCGATCAATGTTGAGAGTGTCCACTAGTGAAAGTATGATCCCTAGGCCTTGTTTCCAATACTGCAAACACGCTTAGTTACTGTTCTGTTGCATGTTTACTCGCTGCCATATTTTATTCAGATTACTATTACCACTCATATACATCCATACTACTTGTATTTCACTATCTCTTCGCCGAACTAGTGCACCTATACATCTGATAAGTGTATTAGGTGTGTTGGGGACACAAGAGACTTCTTGTATCGTGATTGCAGGGTTGCTTGAGAGGGATATCTTTGACCTCTTCCTCCCTGAGTTTGATAAACCTTGGGTGATCCACTTAAGGGAAAACTTTGTTTCTACAAACCTCTGCTCTTGGCCCAACACTGTCTACAAGAATAGAAGAGACATCATAGGTGACATGTTAAGTGATCTTGCATGCTTGATTCAAGTTGTAAAATGAGTTTTGATGCATGTTTAGTACTCTAGCAAGTTCCTATAGTAGTTTCCCTCAATTATATGTCTCGAAATCAAATTTTATAATAATTGTTGAAAAATTTCAGAAAATGGAATGGAATAGACACCAACTGAACCAACAAGAATTGGAGGTGCAAGAAGTTATGAGAGTTCACCGCGAAGAGGGAGTATACCCCTCCTATTACCCATGCACTGATTTTATGAGGAGTGCAGGAATCTTGCAAGATGTTCAAAATCTGATTTCCAATGCAGGGTTGGAAAGTTTTGTTGTTGGTGAACCTTACCAATATGCAAAACTAACCATGTCAGTGGTGCAGGATTTTGAATTCCATTGGTCCCAACCTAACCCCATGGTTCAATATAAAATCTACAATAAAACTGTCAACTTGCCCTTTGATGATTTTTGTGCAGCTATTAAAGTGCCACAGTGGGGATCATGAGAAGATTAGGGGGCTGCCATCGGAACTCTTGAAACTTTACGAGATGATCTGTCAAGGGAGAAGCTTATCGGATGAGAGTGGTAAAATTCGTAGTATTCAACTCCCAGCTGTTCGCTACTTTGCTTACTTCATCACCAAGTGTGTTCTTGCTAGAAAGAATGCAAATAAGTTATCTATCCAGGATTTGGCTTTCCTAGCTGCTGCATTGCAATGTGATAGGACTTATAATTTGGGTGCTTTGATAGCCTTTAGACTTGCTACTAACCGTGATAAAGGAGGAATTTGTGGAGGTCTCATCGCCTCTCGTTTGCTAGCTATGCATGGTGTAGAACCTCACCCTCTTGATGTTCAGCTCTCCATAGAGAAACTTGATATTGTTTCCATGATAAAACATGACTTTGTTTCTGATTGGTCTAATTTGAGTAACCTGTCTTATAAGATAACATTCTACAAGAAAAATTGGAGAACAACTAAGAAAACTGAAAGGCTAGTAGGATTGCCTGCACCTGCTTTGTTTAACCTTGATTCCAGGAAAAATTGGTCGGTCACGGAAGATGAACTAAATGCATACATAGAGGGGGATGGCCATCATGCAGGGGACGGCACGGAGGAGGCCGAGGAACACCTCGACTTGTCATCCGATGCAGCGAGCTCTTCACATCAACATTTTGGTCATGTGGAGCCTTCACCCTTTTCTTCTGCACAGGGACCTTATTATGACCACACCATGTATGATCCACCGGCGTGGAACCCTGACCCTCGCTGGGGTTGATCTCCACTTAGGCCAAAAGCCTAAGCTTGGGGGGAGGTATGCCGGCATCACTCATTCATTGCATATTACAATTGCCGGATACTTGTACATACTTGTTTAGCTTCTTAAGGTGGTTTCTAATATGAGGAAGATGATATTTGGGGAAGTGCTGTCTAAAAACAGATTCTGGGCTGATACTAAAAAAATTCCTGTGCGTAGCCAGAACGTTATTTTGAGCTGCCAATTTTTGTGCATGTTCCCCAGGTTGTTATCTAACTTTCATTAGTTGAACACTTTTCGAGTTGAGCAGCAGAAGATTTTCGTAAAAAATGATTACTGTACTGCTGTCAAGTTTTGGCAGATTTCTGCCGCTTTGCTTTTCTGTGATTCTTTTAGTTTTCATTCTCTTGTTTTTGCTTTGTTTCTTTCCTAAAACACAAAAAGACCAAAAATATTTCTGTTGTTTCTCTTCACCATTTGTTTATTTGGTTCTTTGTTCCTATTTTACCTTATTTGCTATCGTTAGTTTGCTATGAGAAAATCCAAAAAGATTTTGCTTTGTTTGCTTGTTTCCTTTTGTTCTTGTTTCTAACCCGAAAACACCAAAAATATTTGTTGTTCTTCTTTGGTTTTGTAAAGTTTATTAGGGAGTTCAGCGGTCTCCGGTGGTTGGAGCTTGGTTTTCATTCCATATTATTATTCAAGCCACACAAGTGAAAGGCAATAATGACGATCTACGGCAACTCGACTGTGGTGAGAGGCTGGTATGAACTCTATTTGTTTTCATTTTTGTACATATACTCATCCATGTGAGCATGCTTAGTTGGTTCATGTGAGGTATATGTCATTTAATGAAAGTCTAGTAGTTCATGATCTCTCATGTTTAGTTCCAATTTATTAATAATGAGTAGCATGTCATGAATATCTGCTTGCATTGTTTTATTCATAGATAAGTATGACATTGTGGTATCCTCCTCTGAATAATTCACTTGAATCGACTTGGCACATGCTCACGCATGCATATGACTGAACAAAAGTCAATTAAGCCTCGATGATTTGCTTTGCCTCAGAGTTCTTGTATCACTTTTATGCCTCCGTTAATTTTATTTTGTCGCAAGCATGATTATGACGGTTATTGCTCTCTTGATTGTCGCTTCCCAGACTATTGCTAGCCTTCACTTGTACTGAGCGGGAACGCTGCTCGTGCTTCCAAATCCTGAAAACCAAGTTATTCCAAGTGTCCACCATAAATACCTATGCATGGCATTTCAAACCATTCCAAGTAAATTCTCATGTGCTACCTTTAAACCTTCAAACTACTTCTCAATTTCTGTCAATGTTTTATAGCTCATGAGGAAGTATGTGGTGTTTTATATTTCAACCTTGTCATTTACTCCTGACAGACTTTCACCAATGGACTAGTGGCACATCCGATTATCCAATAATTTTGCAAAAAGAGCAGGCAACGGGGTTCCCAGCCCCAATTAATTAACTTTCATTAATAATTCTCTTCACATGTTTTGCCCTGATTTATCAGTAAGCAACTTAATTTGCAAATAGACACTCCTCCATGGTATGTGAATGTTGGAAGGCACCCGAGGATTCGGTTAGCCATGGCTTGTGTAAGCAAAGGTTGGGGGAGTGTCATCCATAATGAAACTAAAATACATGTGTAAACAAAAGGGAAGAGGGATGATCTACCTTGCTGGTAGAGATAACGTCCTTCATGGGAGCCGCTCTTGAAAGTCTGGTTGACGAGGTAGTTAGAGTGCCCACTATCATTCGTTGACAACAACAAACACCTCTCAAAACAATTTTACTTCTGTCTTTGAAAAAATGAAAAGCTCTAGCACATGTTAATCCCTGCTTCCCTCTGCGAAGGGTCAATCTTTTACTTTTATGTTGAGTCACCATCCTTTCTTTGAGCACCTTCTTGAGAGCATAACTGTCATTCTTAGTATAATATGCTTGTCCCAAAATATGATCAGCTGTGGTATAACTTTGATGCTTTTATCTTTGATAATCTTTACTTCTAGTCTTTCCATGAAATTCAGAGGTGCCTGGGCATTTATGTTTTGTTGTACAAATACGGGCAAGCGAGATACCACTTTATCATATCTTTCTATGAACATTGCAATCCTGCTTATGGAAGTGTTTCATGATGCTTGTTATTAGTTTGTTGGTATCTCTTTCATGATTGACACAACTATTAGATGACTTTATTTGCATGTATCTTGTTATGAATTGCCTAAGTACTCGTCCATATCATGAGAATATTTACATCATATGAGCAAATGTGTTCATGAAAGTTCTTTTATCGCACTCAGTTGTTAACTGAATTGCTTGAGGACAAGCAA
This sequence comes from Lolium multiflorum, assembly GCA_030979885.1. Taxonomy (NCBI): domain Eukaryota; kingdom Viridiplantae; phylum Streptophyta; class Magnoliopsida; order Poales; family Poaceae; genus Lolium; species Lolium multiflorum. Next base: position 164,442,418 of record CM061753.1, on the reverse strand, counting down.
TAAGCTAAGCTTGGGGGAGTTGATACGTCCAAAACGTATCTACTTTCCCAAACACTTTTGCTATTGTTTTGCCTCTAATTTATGTATTTTGGATACAACTAACACGGACTAACGCTGTTTTCAGCAGAATTGCCCTGGTGTCTTGTTTTTGTGCAGAAACCCAACTTTCAGGAAAATCCCCGGAAATAATCGCAATAGGCCTATTTTCACAGAGAACTCACTGGGCCAAAAGGGCAAGCCAGGGGGGGCCCACGGCCCCCACACCATAGGCCGGCGTGGCCTGGAAGGGGGCGCGCCGCCTTATGGTGAGGGCGCCTCGGCCGCCCCGACGCTCTCCTCTGGACTACTTAACGCTTTCGACCTAAAAACGCCGGGGTTCGACCATATTTCCAGAAGACGTCCAGAACTCCGCCGCCATCGCGAAACTCGCCTCGGGACCGAAACTCCGTTCGGCACTCCGCGGGATGGGGAATTGGAGGGGATCATCGCCATCATCACCACCGACGCCTCTCCATCAACCAGCCATGCTTCCCCCATCCATGTGTGAGTAATTCCCCCGCTGTAGGCTGAAGGGGATGGTAGGGATTGGATGAGATTGATCATGTAATAGTCATAAGATGTTAGGGCATAGTGCCTAGTATCCGTAGTTGGTACTTTTATGATATTGTTGCAACTTGTTATGCTTAATGCTTGTCACTAGGGCCCGAGTGCCATGATTTCAGATCTGAACATGTTATTGATTCATGAAGATATTCATTGTTTTATGATCTTACCTGCAAGTTGTATACACATATTGTTGTCCGGAACCCGAGGCCCCAAAGTGACAGAAATTGGGATAACCGGAGGGGAAGGCTGTGATATGAGGATCACATGTGTTCACGGAGTGTTAATGCTTTGCTCCGGTACTCTATTAAAAGGAGTACCTTAATTGCCAGTAGTTTCCCTAGAGGCCTGCCACCGGCTGATGGGACAAAAGATGTTGTGCAAGTTTCTCATTGCGAGCACGTACGACTATATACGGAACACATGCCTATGGATTGTTTAGTACTTGGATACCGTTTTATTATTATCTGCAAATGCCCTGCCTTGATTGTTACATGAATTCTCTTATCCATGCAACGCCCGTTCATCCATCCCTGTGCCTACAGTATTTTAATCCTGCTGTTTACTATAATCACTACTGTCTTTATTACCTCTGCTTATATTTCCCTACTTTATACGCTATAAAAGCTGTTGCTCGATAAATGCGAGCAAGTTTGTTTCAGTGCAGCTGAATTGACAACTCAGTTAAGGCTTACAAATATTCTTTGGCTCCCCTTGTGTCGAATCAATAAATTGGGTTTTACTTCCCTCGAAGACTGTTGCGCGATCCCCTATACTTGTGGGTCATCTGTGGGTCCCATCTTAATGCTAAGGTTCACATCTCATACTACGTGGGTCCCATCTTAATTAATGTTAAGGTTCATATCTCATACTTCCAGTAAATCATGCATATTTCGATTTATATTTTGGTGAAGTTTCATTCGATTTGAATCATAGGTTTGTGAGCAAATATATATTTAGTTTAAACTAGTGCTCGAGTACGTAAGAAGCTATTTAATCACAAGCTAGTCGTCCGAATGGGATGAAATATTCATAGATTTTAAAACAAGGCATCTACATATTACTGGATTTTTTCAAAATTTTCTGAATAGTTTTTCTTTTTTAGCTTCGAAATAAGAGATAGTTTGGAACGTTGGATCTCAAATGGATGGTAGATGGTGGCACATAGTCACAATGTATCTTGGAAGCATCAAGTCACTGAAGCTCTGTCCGGTTTCCAAACCAAGCTAGGAAAGGCATTGAAAATGAAGTTCTGCTCTAAAACATCTCTCATTCCATTTTGGTGCTCGCGCGGTTGCATGCTGCCCACGTGTTAAGGTACGTGTCTCTGGCATGTAGAGAACTACGATTATTGGCGAAAAATATATCGAAATGGAAACTGTAAAAAAAGCCCTCTCTGGTCAACCTGATGTGACGAGACATCACTGCACCAAACATCGTCGCAAATTTATAGATGGGTGGCGTGCTAGTCTACCAACAGTCAAATCGGCGCCCAGTCGCAGCAGCAGCCTAGAGTACTACCTAGTTTTTGCCCCTTGCATGTCTATCATCTTCTTCTTCACCCTCCCAGAATCACGCGCACGCGCAGGATCTCGATCCCCACCACGCCGCATCACTAGTACTATACCTTTCTCTCCTTACCCCGGCCGGCCGCGCGCCGCATCGTTCCTTCCATAGCGCTCGCCCTCTCCTCCGAAAACCCCAAGCGCAGTTGCATCCGTGATACGCATGAAGCACACGTCCGTTGGGAACCCCAAGAGGAAGGTGTGATGCGTACAGCAGCAAGTTTTCCCTCAGAAAGAAACCGAGGTTATCGAACCAGTAGGAGCCAAGAAGCACGTGAAGGTTGTTGGTGGAGGAGTGTAGTGCGGCGCAACACCGTGAAACCCGCGTGGAACCTGCACAACACAATCAAGATACTTTGCCCCAACGTAACAGTGAGGTTGTCAATCTCACCGGCTTGCTGAAAACAAAGGATTAAGCGTATCGAGTGGAAGAAGGTGTTTGTTTGCAAAGAACAGTAAGAACAATGATTGCAATAGATTGTATTCAGATGTAAAAGAATGGACCGGGGTCCACAGTTCACTAGTGGTGTCTCTCCAATAAGATAACTAGCATGCTGGGTGAACAAATTACAGGTGGGCAATTAACAAATAAAGATTCAATACATATCAATGATGATTACTATGAGATTTAATCAGGGCATTACGACAAAGTACATAGACCGCTATCCAGCATGCATCTATGCCTAAATAATCCACCTTCGGGTTAGCATCCGCACCCCCTCTAGTATTAAGTTGTAAACAATAGATAATTGCATTAAGTATGGTGCGTAATGTAATCAACACAAATATCCTTAGACAAAGCATCGATGTTTTATCCCTAGTAGCAACAGCACATCCACAACCTTAGAACTTTCTGTCACTGTCCCAGATTAAATGGAGGCATGAACCCACTATCGAGCATAAATACTCCCTCTTGGAGTTACAAGTATCAACTTTGCCAGAGCCTCTACTAGCAACGGAGAGCATGCAAGAACATAAACAACACATATATGATAGATGGATAATCAACTTGACATAATATTCTAGATTCATCGGATCCCACCAAACACAACATGTAGCATTACAAATAGATGATCTTGATCATGTTAGGCAGCTCACAAGATCTAAACAATGATAGCACAAGCGGAGAAGACAACCATCTAGCTACTGCTATGGACCCATAGTCCAAGGATGAACTACTCACGCATCAATCCGGAGGCGGGCATGATGATGTAGAGCCCCTCCAGTGATGATTCCCCTCTCCGGCCGGAGGCGATCTCCTGAATCCCCGAGATGGGATTGGCGGCGGCGGTGTCTCAGTAAGGTTTTCCGTATCGTGGCTCTTGGTACAGAGGGTTTCGCGACGAAGGCTTTAAGTAGGCGGAAGGGTGGAGTCGGAGGGGTCACGGGGGCCCACACGCTAGGGCCGCGCGGCCCCCCCTAGGCCGCGCCGCCCTAGTGTGGCGGCGCCCCGTGGCCCCATTTCCTTTCCCCCTCGGTCTTCTGGGAGCTTCGTGGAAAAATAGGACCCTGGGCGTTGATTTTGTCCAATTCCGAGAATATTTCCTTTGTAGGATTTCTGAAACCAAAAACAGCAGAAAACAAGCACTTCGGCATCTTGTTAATAGGTTAGTGCCGAAAAATGTATAATAATGTTGTAAAGTATGTATAAAACATGCAAGTATTGTCATAAAAGTAGCATGGAACATAAGAAATTATAGATACGTTTGAGACGTATCAAGCATCCCCAAGCTTAGTTCCTACTCGCCCTCGAGTAGGTAAACGATAACACAAATAATTTCTGAAGTGACATGCTACCAACATAACCTTGATCAACATTATTGTAAAGCATATGAGATGAATGGAGTGATCTGAAGCAAAAGATTGCTAACAAAAGATGATGACTAAACAAATGAATCATATAGCAAAACTTTTCATGAATAGTACTTTCAAGACAAGCATCAACAAGACTTGCATAAGAGCTAACTCATAAGCAATAATGATACGGGGTGGCCCGATCTTCTCAATAAGCAATGGTGGTGATGATGATCACGGGGTGATGGCAGCGGAGAAACACGACGATGTAGTGGATGATAACTTGTATGACGCAACGAGATCTCTCGATTGGTCCCTGTCGCCAATGCAACAGCTCTCAACCCTGCAAGATATTCGCAACTCCACACACTTGCGCACGTAGCCGCCGACCACGAAGCGGTAAGTTGCAACCGTCTAATTCCCAATGGAACAGCAGATCACACAAGACTTTAACATGATCTACACAATATCCAAGCAATATGGTGTAGGGAATTCAATAGTTTTGCAGAGCAAACAACTAAGAACTAGGGTTTATCTTAAACGTGGTCTAAAACAGCTAGGGGGCGTCCTGGGCACTTATATAGGTGTCCGGGACGAGTTCTGGTCGAAAAGATACAAGAATAACCGACCCAGAATAGATCTGGTCGAGACAGACTCGGACGAATCCGGTCTGGAATCCGGTCAACCGGGCCAGGGACGGGTCGGCCGGTCTGGCGTCCGGTCAACCGGGCGGCAACCGGAAACTTCGCAACTTTCCGGTTTCTCCGGTACGATGCGTCCCTTCCGGTTGGCGGCCGGTTGGCGACCGGTCAACCGGGCCAGGGACCGGACTGGCCGGTCTGGGGCCGGTCGACCGGGTCTGGACCGGCCTGGACGTCGTCTTCTCCTCTCGCGCATGCCTCCCGCTCCTCCCTCGCGCGTCCATGAGATATCTTCATGTCCAGCTGCACGTCCATCTTCACGTCCAGCTGCTCCTCTCCTCCTCGTGCGATGCTTGTCTCCTCTTCATACCTGATGATACATAAATAATAGGACTTAGGTAGTATAAAGTTCTCATCAATCAAGGTATCGTTTAGGAACAAGTTCACCTGTTGTTTAAGTAGCTTCGCACGAGCTCGTGTCATTGGTCCAATCCTGACTTCATTGGACTTGAGCTTCACAGCAGGTTCATCTTCAGTTGGTAATGACGGAGGTAGTAGTGAGGTAGGGATGTCATCAGAAATAAATTCAAAGTAGAATGCATTGAAGCAACACAAAGGATGATTAAGTTTCAGCAATTGCTTTCAACTTGTAACATGTATATCTCATGGATATTTGTCAACATAGAGTAATATGACAGGTGCAATAATTAAACATGTAAGAATCAATGCACACAGTTAACACAAGTGTTTGCTTCTAAGATAGAAAGAAGTGGGTAGACTGACTCAACATAAAGTAAAAGAATGGCCCTTCGCAGAGGGAAGCATGGATTACTATTTTTGTGCTAGAGCTTTTGTTTTGAAAACATAGAAACAATTTTGTCAACGGTAGTAATAATTCATATGTGTTATGCATAATACTTCCTACAAGTTGCAAGTCTCATGCATAGAGTACTAATAGTGCTCGCACCTTGTCCTAATCAGCTCGGATAACACAGATTATCATTGCATGACATATGTTTCAACCAAGTGTCACAAAGGGGTACCTCTATGCCGCATGTACAAAGGTCTAAGGAGAAAGCACGCATTGGATTTCTCGCTTTTGATTATTCTCAACTTAGACATCCATACCGGGACAACATAGACAACAGATAATGGACTCCTCTTTTAATGCGTAAGCATTCAACAACAGATAATATTCTCATAAGAGATTGAGGTTGTATGTCCAAACTGAAAACTTCCACCATGATACATGGCTTTAGTTAGCGGCCCAATGTTCTTCTCTAACACATGCATACTCAAACCATTTGATCATGAAATCGCACTTACTTCAGACAAGACGAACATGCATAGCATCTCACATGATATCCAACAAAGGTAAAAAGTTGATGGCGTCCCCAGAAACATGGTTACCGCTCAACAAGCAACTTATAAGAACTAAGACACATAACTACATATTCATCACCACAATAGTTTTTAAGCTATTTGTCCCATGAGCTATATATTGCAAAGGTAAAGGAATGAAATTTTAAAGGTAGCACTCAAGTAATTTACTTTGGAATGGCAGAAAAATACCACATAGTAGGTAGATATGGTGGACACAAATGGCATGGGTTTTGGCTCAAGGTGTTTGGATGCACGAGAAGCATTTCCTCTCAGTACAAGGTTTGGGCTAGCAAGATTGTTTGAAGCAAACACAAGTATGAACAGGTACAGCAAAACTTACACAAGAACATATTGCAAGCATTATAAGACTCTACACTGTCTTCCTTGTTGTTCAAACACTTTACCAGAAAATATCTAGACTTAGAGAGACCAATCATGCAAACCAAATTTTAACAAGCTCTACGGTAGTTCTCCATTAATAGATTAAACTACATGATGCAAGAGCTTAAACATGATCTATGAGAGCTCAAAACAATTGCCCAGTTATTCCAAACCATATGAAGCATTTTCTGATTCCAACCAAATAGCAATCAACGAAGCAATTTTTAGCCTTCGCCATGAACATTAAAGCACAACTAAGAACACAAGTGTTCCATATGAAAAAGCGGAGCGTAATATCTCCAATATAAGGATGGTGGGATCCAACTTTATTCAAACTAAAACAAAAATAAAAGCAAAAGACGCTCCAAGTAAATAAAATAAGATGTGATGGAATAAAAATATAGTTTCACTAGAAGTGACCTGATAAGTTGTCGATGAAGAAGGGGATGCCTTGGGCATCCCCAAGCTTAGATGCTTGAGTCTTCTTAAAATATGCAGGGATGAACCACCGGGGCATCCCCAAGCTTAGACCTTTCACTCTTCTTAATCATAATGTATCATCCTCTTCTCTTGACCCTTGAAAACTTCCTCCACACCAAACTTCAAGCAAATTCATTAGAGGGTCAGTGCATAATCAAAAATTCATGCATTCAGAGGTGACATAATCATTTTTAACACTTCTGGACATTGCACAAAGCTTCTGAAAGTTGATGGAACAAAGAAACTCATTCAACATAGCAAAAGCGGCAATGCGAAATAAAAGGCAGAATCTATCAAAACTGAACAGTCCGTAAAGACGAATTTTACAGAAGCACTTAACTTGCTCAAACGGAAAAACTCAAAACTAATGACAGTTGCGTACATATCTGAGGATCACGCACGTAAATTGGCAGATTTTTTGATTTTTTTACAGAGAGTTCTGAATTCGTGACAGACAGCAATTCTGTTTCTGCGCAGCAATCCAAATCTAGCATCAACTTTAGCATAGAGACTTTACTTGGCACAAAAAAAATGATAAGGAGAGGTTGCTACAGTAGTAACAACTTCCAAGACTCAACAATACTGTAGTAAAATAAAAACATGGGTTATCTCCCAAGAAGTGCTTTTCTTTAACGCCTTTCAGCTAGGCGCAGAAAGTGCAAATCAAGTAACATCAAGAGAAGAAACATCAACATCATAACTTGTTCTAATAATAGAATCAAAAGGCAACTTCATTCTCTTTCTAGGGAAGTGTTCCATACCTTTCTTGAGAGGAAATTGATACTTAATATTACCTTCCTTCATATCAATAACAGCACCAACGGTTCGAAGAAAAGGTCTTCCCAACACAATAGGACAAGATGCATTGCATTCAATATCCAAGACAACAAAATCAACGAGGACAAGGTTATTGTTAACCGTAATGCGAACATTATCAATCCTCCCCAAAGGTTTCTTTTTAACATTATCAGCAAGATTAACATCCAAATAACAATTTTTCAATGGTGGCAAGTCAAGCATATCATAAATTTTCTTAGGCATAACAGAAATACTTGCACCAAGATCACATAAAGCATTACATTCAAAATCATTGAATTTCATCTTAATGATGGGCTCCCAACCATCTTCCAACTTCCTAGGAATAGAAGCTTCAAGTTTTAATTTCTCTTCCCTAGCTTTAATGAGAGCATTTGTAATATGTTTTGTAAAGGCTAAATTTATAGCACTAGCATTAGGACTTCTAGCAAGTTTTTGTAAGAACTTTATAACTTCAGTAATATGACAATCATCAAAATCTAAACCATTATGTTCTACAGCAATGGGATCATTGTCCCCAATATTTTGAAAAATTTCAGCAGTTTTATCACAAGCAGTTTCAGCAGTTTCAGGCAATTTTGCACGCTTTGCACTAGGAGTAGAAACATTGCCAACACCAATTATTTTACCATTGATAGTAGGAGGTGTAGCAACATGTGAAGAATCAACATTACTAGTGGTGGTAATAGTCCAAACTTTAGCTACATTATTCTCTTTAGCAAGTTTTTCTTTTTCTTCTCTATCCCACCTAGCATGCAATTCAGCCAACATTCTAATATTATCATTAATTTGAACTTGGATGGCATTTGTTTTAGAAAACCTAGCATCTTTAACTTCCTCAGGCATAACTTTAAGTTTTAAAAGATCAACATCAAGAGCAAGACTATCAACCTTAGTAGCAAGAACATCAATTTTACCAAGCTTTTCTTCAACGGTTTTATTAAAAGCAGTTTGTGTACTAATAAATTCTTTAAGCATGACTTCAAGACCAGAGGGTACACTCTTATTATTGTTGTAAGAATTACCATAAGAATTACCATAACCACTACCATTATTAGAAGGATATGGCCTATAGTTGTTGTTACCATAATTATTCCTATAAGCATTGTTGTTGAAATTATTATTCTTAATGAAATTCACATCAACATTTTCTTCTTGAGCAACCAATGAAGCTAAAGGAACATTATTAGGATCAATATGAGATCTACCATTTGCAAGCATAGACATAATAGCATCAATCTTATCACCCAAAGAAGAGGTTTCTTCAACAGAATTTACCTTCTTACCTTGAGGAGTTCTTTCAGTGTGCCATTCAGAGTAATTGATCATCATATCATCAAGAAGCTTAGTCGCGGCGCCCAAGGTGATGGACATAAAAGTACCTCCAGCAGCTGAATCCAATAGGTTCCTCGAGGAAAAATTCAATCCTGCATAAAAGGTTTGGATAATCATCCAAGTAGTCAGTCCATGGGTAGGGCAATTCTTTACCAAAGATTTCATTCTCTCCCATGCTTGAGCAACATGTTCATTATCAAATTGCTTAAAATTCATAATGCTACTTCTCAAAGATATAATCTTAGCAGGAGGATAATATTTACCAATAAAAGCATCTTTACATTTAGTCCATGAATCAATACTATTTTTAGGCAAAGAAAGCAACCAATCTTTAGCTCTTCCTCTTAATGAGAAAGGAAACAATTTCAGTTTTATAATATCACCATCTATATCCTTATACTTTTGCATTTCACAAAGTTCAACAAAATTATTAAGATGGGCAGCAGCATCATCAGTACTAACACCAGAAAATTGCTCTCTCATAACAAGATTCAGTAAAGCAGGTTTAATTTCATAGAATTCTGCTGTAGTAGCAGGTGGAGCAATAGGAGTACTTATAAAGTCATTATTATTTGTGCTAGTGAAATCACACAACTTAGTATTTTCAGGAGTACCCATTGTAGTAGTAATAAAGTAAGCTAAGCAAATAGAACAAAGACAAGTAACTAATTTTTTTTTGTGTTTAGATATAGAACTATTAAATAAGACAGAAAGTAAAGCAACTAATTTTTTGTGTTTTTAATATTAAGCAAACAAGACAGTAAATAAAATAAAGTAAAGCAAGACAAAAACAAAGTAAAGAGATTGGATGTGGAGACTCCCCTTGCAGCGTGTCTTGATCTCCAGCAACGGCGCCGGAAAGAGCTTGATACGTGTGAAGCACACGTCCGTTGGGAACCCCAAGAGGAAGGTGTGATGCGTACAGCGGCAAGTTTTCCCTCAGAAAGAAACCGAGGTTATCGAACCAGTAGGAGCCAAGAAGCACGTGAAGGTTGTTGGTGGAGGAGTGTAGTGCGGCGCAACACCAGTGAAACCGGCGCCAACGTGGAACCTGCACAACACAATCAAGATACTTTGCCCCAACGTAACAGTGAGGTTGTCAATCTCACCGGCTTGCTGAAAACAAAGGATTAAGCGTATCGAGTGGAAGATGGTGTTTGTTTGCAAAGAACAGTAACAATGATTGCAGTAGATTGTATTCAGATGTAAGAGAATGGATGGGGGTCCACAGTTCACTAGTGGTGTCTCTCCAATAAGATAACTAGCATGTTGGGTGAACAAATTACAGGTGGGCAATTGACAAATAAAGATTCAATACATATCAATGATGATTACTATGAGATTTAATCAGGGCATTACGACAAAGTACATAGACCGCTATCCAGCATGCATCTATGCCTAAATAATCCACCTTCGGGTTAGCATCCGCACCCCCTCCAGTATTAAGTTGTAAACAACAGATAATTGCATTAAGTATGGTGCGTAATGTAATCAACACAAATATCCTTAGACAAAGCATCGATGTTTTATCCCTAGTAGCAACAGCACATCCACAACCTTAGAACTTTCTGTCACTGTCCCAGATTAAATGGAGGCATGAACCCACTATCGAGCATAAATACTCCCTCTTGGAGTTACAAGTATCAACTTGGCCTCTACTAGCAACGGAGAGCATGCAAGAACATAAACAACACATATATGATAGATTGATAATCAACTTGACATAATATTCTAGATTCATCGGATCCCACCAAACACAACATGTAGCATTACAAATAGATGATCTTGGTCATGTTAGGCAGTGATACGTCTCAAACGTATCTATAATTTCTTATGTTCCATGCTACTTTTATGAAAATACTTGAATGTTTTATACATACTTTACATCATTATTATATATTTTCCGGCACTAACCTATTAACAAGATGCCGAAGCGCCATTCTTTTTCTGCTGTTTTTGGTTTCAGAAATCCTAGTAAGGAAATATTCTTGGAATTGGACGAAATCAACGCCCAGGGTCTTATTTTTCCACGAAGCTTCCGGAAGACCGAAGGGATAACGAAGTGGGGCGACGAAGCGCCCACACCACAGGGCCACGCGGCCAGGGTGGGCCCGCGTCGCCTATGGTGTGGGGCCCTCGCACCGCCCCCTGACCTACCCTTCCGCCTACTTAAAGCCTTCGTCGCGAATACCCCTGTACCGAGAGCCACGATACGGTAAACCTTCCAGAGACGCCGCCGCCGCAAATCCCATCTCGGGGGATTCAGGAGGGGAATGCTCACCGGAGGGGCTCTACATCATCATGCCCTCCTCCGGATTGATGCGTGAGTAGTTCATCCTTGGACTATGGGTCCATAGCAGTAGCTAGATGGTTGTCTTCTCCGCATGTGCTATCATTGCTTAGATCTTGTGAGCTGCCTAACATGATCAAGATCATCTATTTGTAATGCTACATGTTGTGTTTGATGGGATCCGATGAATCTAGAATACTATGTTAAGTTGATTATCAATCTATCATATATGTGTTGTTTATGTTCTTGCATGCTCTTCGTTGCTAGTAGAGGCTCTGGCCAAGTTGATACTTGTAACTCCAAGAGGGAGTATTTATGCTCGATAGTGGGTTCATGCCTCCATTTAATATGGGACAGACAGAAGGTTCTAAGGTTGTGGATGTGCTGTTGCTACTAGGGATAAAACATCAATGCTTTGTCTAAGGATATTTGTGTTGATTACATTACGCACCATACTTAATGCAATTATCTGTTGTTTACAACTTAATACTGGAGGGGTGCGGATGCTAACCTGAAGGTGGATTATTTAGGCATAGATGCATGCTGGATAGCGGTCTATGTACTTTGTCGTAATGCCCTGATTAAATCACATAGTAATCATCATTGATATGTATTGAATCTTGATTTGTCAATTGCCCATATGTAATTTGTTCACCCAGCATGTTAGTTATCTTATTGGAGAGACACCACTAGTGAACTGTGGACCCCGGTCCATTCTTTTACATCTGAATACATTCTACTGCAATCATTATTCTTTACTGTTCTTTGCAAACAAACACCATCTTCCACTCGATACGCTTAATCCTTTGTTTTCAGCAAGCCGGTGAGATTGACAACCTCACTGTTACGTTGGGGCAAAGTATCTTGATTGTGTTGTGCAGGTTCCACGTTGGCGTCGGTTTCACTGGTGTTGCGCCGCACTACACTCCTCCACCAACAACCTTCACGTGCTTCTTGGCTCCCTACTGGTTCGATAACCTTGGTTTCTTTCTGAGGGAAAACTTGCTGCTGTTCGCATCACACCTTCCTCTTGGGGTTCCCAACGGACGTGTGCTTCACGCATATCAGGCAGCTCACAAGATCTAAACAATGATAGCACAAGCGGAGAAGACAACCATCTAGCTACTGCTATGGACCCATAATCCAAGGATGAACTAGTCACGCATCAATCCGGAGGCGGGCATGATGATGTAGAGCCCCTCCGGTGATGATTCCCCTCTCCGGCAGAGTGCCGGAGGCGATCTCCTGAATCCCCGAGATGGGATTGGCGGCGCGCGTCTCAGTAAGGTTTTCCGTATCGTGGCTCTCGATACAGAGGGTTTCGCGACGAATGCTTTAAGTAGGCGAAAGGGCGGAGTCGGAGGGTCACGGGGGCCCCACACGTAGGGCCGCGCGGGCCCCCTAGGCCGCGCCGCCCTAGTGTGGTGGCGCCCCGTGGCCCCACTTCCTTTCCCCCTCGGTCTTCTGGAAGCTTCGTGGAAAAATAGGACCCTGGGCGTTGATTTCGTCCAATTCCGAGAATATTTCCTTCGTAGGATTTCTGAAACCAAAAACAGCAGAAAACAGCAACTGGCACTTCGGCATCTTGTTAATAGGTTAGTGACGGAAAATGTATAATAATGATGTAAAGTATGTATAAAACATGCAAGTATTGTCATAAAGGTAGCATGGAACATAAGAAATTATAGATACGTTGCATCCGCCATCCACCTAAATCCATCTTCACGTGATGGATTATTCTAGGCTTTGCCGGGGCGGCGGGGACGGCCACTTGGAGGCTCTCACCGGCGACAACATCGACCTCATCGCTGCGCATCTGGACGTTACCTACACCGTCCGACTTGCCGCATGTTCCAGGGAGCTCTACGACATGATCAGCAAGGATGAAGGTAAGATGCACCATTGGGATGAACCCTGCCTGCTGATGCCTCCGCCTGCTTATTGGTTCGATGAACACTGGGACGTGGCGAGAGCATCTCGTCTGCATGATACCGTGTACGACCTGGTGCCCCTCGACCATCCTCGCCGTTCTGTCGCCCTGCCGTTCATGCACGACAGAAAATGGCTTGGCGCGAACGGCGACTGGATCGCCGCCGCCGATCATCATGGGTGCCAGTGGTGCCTCGTGAACGTCTACACCGAGCGACATATCCCCCTTCCATCCCTACCTGCTTCGAAGATTGGTCATAGTAGTGTTTCATATCAACCTGCTGCTGCATACTATTTTCCTGGGGTCCAGTAATTAATTTGTTGAAGATTGTAATCTGCCAAGTGCCCACAAAAGGTGGGAGGTACGCAGATTACAAGCTCATCGCCTTGTTCGACAAAACGATTTTCTACCTTGAAGGGGGTGGCGACTGGAGAATGCTGGAGGCCCTTACACCTGCACCTGATTATCCAAATTACTGTGATGCCATTGAACTCGGTGGCCACGTTTTTGCGGTGGACGAAACTGACGGCTCCACGTACTTCTGGGACACCGCAAATGGTATTTTTCAGTCCTTATGTTGCATTGCATGATACACTGCCTTAATCAATGAAGTTATTCATGAACTACCTTGTTTATATTTTACCTTTCTTAAATGACTTAATGATCACACCCCTTTTGCTGAATATGAATGAACCGTTGCTTGCAATGAATTAGTAGTACTAATTAGTCACCAACAAACATAGTATGCTTAGTATGTGATTGCATTCCTGAATTAGTAACTCTACGCCACTGCAGAATATGGATGTAATTAACCAGTATCTCAAAAGATAACGTAGCACTATGAAGGCACCCTTTTTGATAACCTTTTACACCCATTGTTTCATATATAACTAATTGATTTTTGCTCCAAAAGGAGGACGAGAGACCCCCGCCATCTGCATCAGAGAGATGCATAAGGACTTTCATAAGTATATGACTTAACGATCACATCCTTTATCTGAATATGAATGAACCGTTGCTTGCAATGAATTAGTACTAATCAGTCATCAGCAAACATAGTATACTCCGTATGTGAATGCATTCCTGAATTAGTAACTCTATGCCACTTCAGATAATGGATGTAATTAACAAGTATCTCAAATGTTAACGTAGAAATAGAAAAATAGAAGAAAATCGTTTGTAATTACATGCGTAGCTTATATTTTAATATAAATCTTCCCTATTAATAGTGATGCTATTAATAATTATTATGTGTAAAATCTGATCAATCCGATGCATAGTTTTAGTTCTTGGCTGTAATCTTACCGATAACTGGATTTTTTGGGTACCTATCGGTGTAAGAAAGCACCGGCCGGTGTTTACCAAAATTTGTGTAAAATTGGACGACCTTTGATATATTTTACATAAATTTTAAGTTTTTTTTTGGAAAAACTTAGCCGGTATTTGGACTGGCGTTTTGCAAACGGGTAATACATGTGCCCATCGGTATTTTCTAGAGATCGGGGAAAAAGCCTTGATTGGATGTACCTACATGCAGATCAAACAGTTCTTTGTTTATATCGGTGAACAATCTGCAAAATGGTATAATTAATTTTGTTTTTGATACATTATTTCTCCCATTTTCTTGAATAGATTTCAGTTTCCCACAATTATCTTTGATTAGTGATTGTGACGTCCCCTCATTCAAAATAACTCAGGTTATCTTTTTCCTAATTCAATGTTATTTAAATTTGAGTAAGTTTACGACTAATATATATATGGAAAATAGTGGGATGCCCAGGGTGGTAGCTGTGCATAGGCATCCAACCATTGGATTGCCCTATAGAGCATTCTCCATCGTCGATATTTCTAACGGCGTTACTCCATCCATCCAACCTCCCGCACCGCGTCCCCCGCATTTTTCTTTTCTTCGCATCGCCCTCACCTACCCTCGCTCAAGCCGCCGAGCGCCAAGCACCACAGATTTTTTCACCCCCGGCACATCGCCCTCTCCCGCCCCGCTGTATTCCCAATCCAACCAAGGTCTGCACCATCCATCAACCACCCTGCCACCGGCGTCGGCCGGTTTCCCTCCATCGCGCGCCGCCCAACCCAGCTCCATCCATGGCGCGACCAGCCAGCCCCGCTCCCTCAAAATCCGAACGGCCCTTCCCATTTCCTTCACGGCGCGACTCCCGTGGTTAGCGGCGGCGGCCCCAGTTCCTCTGCGTGCTCCCTTCGAGTTCGAGCTCTTTGTCCTGTGAGGCTCTCGTGGAGAGGCGGACCTCCGCGCCGGTGTGAAAGGAGCAAGGGCGGCGCACCCCTATTCCCGCAAAGTTCGGATCGAACTTTGTCGATCTGCGCAGGAACACGGGCGGCTGCCAGGTAAGGAGGCGAGGATTGTAATTTGGGCGGAGGCGGCGCTGGGATGCGGTCCTGCAGGGCTGTCGGCAACGCGAAAATGCGGGCTCCTACCGTGCGTAGCTAGCACCACTCCGTCTGGCGGCCCGTGCATCAAGCGAAGCAGCTGTGCGTCTGGGATTAGCACGAGGTCGTGCGTGTTTTTTTTTCTCGATTTGGATTTGCTTCACCCCTTTTTCCGATCTTGTTTTTCCTATGTTCCTAGTCCAGATTTCAAGATGTTTTTTTGTACATACATACATGGTGTTTCCCGATTCAGCTCCCATGGTCATTGAAATAAATGGTAGAAATTTTGATCAGGATTTGCTTCACCGCAGATACCATGTTAATCTAAGTTTATTTTACAGAAAACATGGAGTGCTGTTTCGTTATTGCTTGATTTTCCGGATTTTCTGGAGCCGTTCTTGTCCCTACTAGTCGGGCTGCAGAGGATGCGCACGGCCAAAGGGATGGCTTGATGTTTTGGCGAGCTGCTCCGGCGCCGCGTTGATTCGGTGAAGCGGCGAGCTGCTCCGAGCTGCTGCGGGCTGCGCACGGCCGGCTTCGAGCTCGAGTTCATGGAAGGTTGACGAGCACCCACGGCAACTTCTTCTCCTGGATGTCCGTGAGTTTGGTGGTGTTCGGATGTGTTTTCCAGTTTGTGACTTTGTGAGCTATTTTTTGGGGTCTCTAGTTTCCTGAGTTTTGATGTTGTCAGGATTGTGATCCAGATTTGAGAGCATTTTGGAGATCATGGTCTACGCCCGAACCTCAACTATTTTAACGTAGGAATTAGATTAGCGTGGAGGCTGTCTATACCATTAGCAGAAAGTTGCTAAAAATTGTTTTCTGTAGATCCCTTTTCAGTTCATGGTCAAGATCCACATGCTGCAGATATTTCTTCTCATCTTCTTTTTTCTTCCGATTTTTCTGTAGAAATTAGATTAGCTTAGCCTGCCTCCTCTGTACTGAAATTTCAATGTAGGGATTAGATTGGCCTGGAGGCTGCCTCCTCCGTACTGAAATTTCCACATGGATGACTACCTCCGTATCTTGCCTGGCAATTAGTGGTTGTCCACTTTGCTAATTTGGATTTTACAAGATCATTAATAGATTTTCTGTGTTACATGGAAGTTTGTATTTTGTCCGTGATGTTTGAAAATCCTCTAATCAAGCAAGATTACATTATACTCCGTACAAAAAAAAAGAGGCTAAGGAAGGTAAATCATCAAAAAGGGATGATTTTTCAAACAAAGAAAGCAGTACTTCGATTTTAGTATTAGCGGGCAGATTGTACGTAGTACCGAGAAGCAAACTTTTTTTCTAGTGTTTTTCATGGATGCATGGACAATCGGTTTTGCTATTTGACGCATGCAGGCTGCCAGGCTAGACCTTGTGAAGTCACCGTCTATCAACCCGTTAAGATGGGCAGAATCCAACGGCACGAACCGCGTGCGTAGCTACCATCCTAGGTAGAAAATCCATATATATATATATATGTATATATATGTATATATATATATATATATATATATATATATATATATATATATATATATCAGCACTATTCTGCAACCGGTTGCGGGGTTGCGGAATAATATGCTGAGCACCGACTTGTACTTCCCTAGACACAAGGTTGTACTTCCCGGATAACAGGGTTCAACTTTCTGTCGAACTTACCTGAACTTCCCATTTTCTTCAGAGCTACTGATTCTACTTCGTGTTTCCCAACCATTTGTCGGAACTATGCAAATGATATACCGTTGGATAGATAATGAAAAACCGCAACTTTTTCATGTTCACACTTTTCACAGATTTTGCATGGTTTAAATTTAATTTTGAAAATACGAAAACGCTTCTATATGGCCAGAAAACGAACTTTTAGTTCGGTTTTTGAATCGCTTATCGAAACTGTGCAAATGATATACCGTTGGAAAGATAATGAAATTGCGCAACTTTTTCATGTTTTATGTTTTTTCAAAATCCTCACAGTTTTTGAACAATTTTGAAAATACCGAAATTCGGACGTACTCAAAAAACGAGCGGACAGTAATTTGGATGATTTGTTTCAACCGTATATCGGAATGATGCAAATGATATGGCGTTGGAAAGCTATGGACTAGGCGCAACTTTCTTATTCCAATTGTTTTCTCTAATTCCTTACAGTTTAATAGAATAAATCGAATTACTGTCCGCCCGTTTTATGTGACAGGCACCGAATGATTTTCCCGTGATTTCCATGCGGTATATTTAAACAATGCAAATGATATACGGTTGGAAAGGTATCAAAATGGCGCATCTTTTTCGTATCTACCATTTTTGCCAACTCCAAATGATTTGAAATTAATTTTAGAAGTTTTGAAATCATGTTTCCGGTATATTTTGTGTGATAACAATTTGAATTTGATAGATTAGATCCATTTATTTGTTGTAAAATGTTGTAGGTAATGAAATTAGACATATACTCTACCATATAAAGCTTTTGGTGACAATGATTGAAGTGGTTGGTGATCAAATCGATGAGATTTGAACAATAGATTTCCGCCCCGTAAAAACAGAGCATTGAACTTCCCTCGACACGAACTTGCACTTCTAGGGAAATGCGGTTGTACTTCTCGGCGCTGTTTCACGAAAGTGTTCAGTAAAATGACTATAAGTTTCTCATACGGTGTTCGTTTGAGGTCCATGGCCACACAAAATGCTCAGCACAACCACGCGCATCTGAACTTCCCACGACATGTCCTTGTACTGCTTGGCCTTCGTGGTTGTACTTCCTGGAAACTTCACAACGTTGCTATGTGAACTTATGTGGGGGTATTTTCTTCATGTAATTACCGCTTGTACTTACTGTTGTCTCCGCCTGTACTTCTCGGAATCACTCGTACTTCCTTGCGGATGACGAGATTATTTAGTTTTTTCTACATTTGGACTTTGTTGGGTTTCTTGTACTTCCTATATTAAGTGGGTGTATTGCTCGTGTCGAATGGTTGTACTTCTCATTGTCAAGTATATGAACTTCTTTACGGGTGATGGGATTATTATTGTTTTTTGCTATGTGAACTTATGTGGGAGTATTTTCTTTGAACACTTTTAATTCATGTAATTACGGCTTGTACTTCCTGTTGTCTGCTCGTACTTCCTCGCAGATGACGGGATTATTTTGTTTTTTCTACATTTGGACTTTGTCGGGTTTCTTGTACTTCCTATATTAAGTGGGTGTATTGCTCGTGTCGAATGGTTGTACTTCTCATTGTCAAGTATATGAACTTCTTTACGGGTGATGGGATTATTATTGTTTTTTGCTATGTGAACTTATGTGGGAGTATTTTCTTTGAACACTTTTAATTCATGTAATTACCGCTTGTACTTCCTGTTGTCTCCGCCTGTACTTCTATAACGGGTGATGGGGTTATTGTTTTTTTACATTTGGATTTTGTCGGTTTTCTTGTACTTCCTATAATAGGTGCTTGTACTGCTCGTGTCGAATGGTTGTACTTCTTGTCATTCAAGTATTTGAACTTCCTCGGGGTGATGGGATTTTTTCGTTTTTACTACATTTGGATTTTGTCGGTTTCCTTGTACTTCCTATAATAAGTGCTTGTGCTGCTCGTGTCGAATAGTTGCACTTCTCATCGTCAATTATTTGTGCATTCGTACAAACTTGGTTAAGATTAAGAGATAGTATGAAAATTTTAGAGAGAAATTATTTTAAGAATACCCCATGCATTCATACAAGCACTCTTAAGATCAAGCGACAACAAATTCAGAAATAAAATATTTGAAGAATTATCTGCACTTTGCCATGGTGCCACGGACAGAGCACTTTTCCCATCTCGACGAAAGCTCATGTGTTCTGCTCAGTGCTGAACAAAGTGCTAAACGAGTGAACTTCAGAAATATAGTAAGAAATATTGCGCTTCCTGTAAAGAAATAAAAAAAAATCAACATCAGCATCCACATTTAACAAACTAATTCTGTCTTTTATAAAGTAATCTGCAAAACAATGGTGTACTAAATCTCTCTCTTGAAGAATAATCTCCCAAACAATGCTCTATCAAATTTCTCGAGACCAAATCCCTTTTCGTATGGATACGACAGTCTCAAAAAATATACAAAGAAGAACAACAAAAGGGGCAATTCCAGAACTTGTGCACGACAGTTCATAGAAGACAACGATGCTTCTATTCCAAGGCTACACGAACAGGTTCTAGGCAGGCCAAAGTTAAGCAATCGACATGAAAAATTGCTGTAGTTTCTCAACCGTGAGAAAAATTGCACAGGGTAATAAAACGCTGTCTTCCATCACCAAGTGGCTCCCTGGACCTGCAATCTGAGCGCTCCTGCTTCAGCAATGACTGAGGCGGATGCTTCTCTCTGCGGTGGGCGTCCGAGTAGCGAATTCAGGTCTTTCTCGTGAAGCTCTCAACCATAAAGAACAACATAGGAGCAAAGCTACATGGAGAAAAAGTAATTAGTGTTCAAGGTGAGGATATTAGTTACAGGATTAAGAAAGAGAGCTAGTATTTTCATTTCTTTTTTACATGTTGTGCAAGGGAGAAAATAAAACACTTCGTTTTCAATCAGACTAGAATCCTCTAGATCGAGAAGATGACCGAGAAGATCAAACTACAGAGAGAATTGCAATACCAAGATAATGTGAGCGTATTGGTTTAATTTAACCATTTTGGGTCGCCATCATAGTTCAGTACTTGTACAGTTGTACTGCTCAAACAACATGGCTTCAACTGCCAACGATCGAGCATTTCTACTTGTCTCGATCCATTCAATAGTTTTTGGGATGGGCTGCAATCTCACTTCATGTTAACAAAAAACGAAAACAACAGCAAAATCAAGAATAAAGGGAAAAGCATGAGCAGTACACCGTCATACATTTGTTGAAGGGAATACTCGAAGAAGAAAAACAGGGCGCTATAACTGGCACCACGGAACGCACGAGGCAGTGTACTGCCGGGTGCCGGTCTCCTCGACCTGCACTTGCCGTCCAGCCATCCCGCGGTAGCAGAGATGTCTACGGAGAAGAAAAATCATCTCCTCAACCTGCACTTCCCGACCTGCACTCCCCGAAGAAGAAAAATCATGCTTGTACTGTCTACAGAGGAAGATTTGCACTTCTCAACTAAATTCCAACAATTTCTCATCGTCTAGAATTCTGAAACAGATCAAACAAAGTTCAGGAAAAAATGGCTAGCGCCTGCTAAGGGAAGGTTTCCGGCGTGGGGGTCGCGCGCTTTGCTGTGTTCTCCTGCGGAGGTTGAATCGGAGGCGGGATGCTTGGTGACGCCGGAAGGAGGATACGGCGGCTCCAGGCCGTGGATGCGCCGAGGAACCAGCGGCGGTGGAGGGCCCTGGCCGGTGGCGCGGGAGGTGCGGGTCGGCCGCGGAGACGCCCTGGCCTATGGCCGGGAGCTGCAACTAGCGGAGGTGGGCGGGGGTCCGCCCCGGCCGTGGAGGGGCCCTGGCCGTGGAGGCGCGCCGGTGGACAGCGGAGCCGGGCGAGGGGCCTCGCTGGTGAAGGTCCGCGCCGGCCGAGGGGACGCTTCGGCCGAGGGGACACACCGGCGGAGAGGAGCGTTCTGGCGGCGGCGAGGGCAGGAGCGCGTCGCCCGGCACGGGGCCGCGCGAGAGACTGGGGAAGGCCGGCGGGAGACAGGGTGGCCGGCCCGGCGACAGGAAACCTGGGATATGGTGGTGGGAATTTTGGGCGTGGGGGATTTTGGGTGGTATTTACGCGAGGAAGAAGATTGGGTTCTCTAGTTTTTTTCTCAATCTCGTCTCTGTAGGCCGGACGGTGCTCAGAATAATATTTTGAGCACTGATTTCAGAATAGTGTGATCCTATATATATATATATATATTAGCTGCATGTAGTCCCTGTATAGTTCTTTCTTTTTGCTTTCTCAGTTTTTTGTAGCCTTGCTACAACCCTGTATGCTCTAATATATAATGATGCACGACTAGGCATGTGTTCGAGAAAAAAAAATCTAAATATCTTTTGTAATATATGAACCTATATTGATGTTTTAGATGTTGGTAGTATAATTTTCGATAAACTTGAACAGACTTAAATCAGTTTAACTTAGCACAACCATATAGCGTACCTTTTTTAGAACGCGAAAATGAGGTAAACAAATACCATGTGTACCCTTTACTATCAATAGTAGAGAAGAGATTATGAACCTTCAACTCTAAAATGCAAATTCTTCTACTGAATGGATAGCTGCATCTGATACCTATTTTGCAAATGTTACCAGACTTGGGGTTAGCTACAAAGAGCATTTCTTTCTTGTCAAGCTTCATGCACTACCAACACAACCAAAAGTCCGAACTGATCGCAAGGGCGGCAATCCACTTATACAATTCAACACCCCCCTCACGTGTGATGGGAGACAAGTCAACACGTGGAAAGACTCAGAGGTATAGCTCAAGAGGCATATACGTGGACTCCGAGGGGGCAACAACAATTTTAGGATAAATTGCGAAAGCCAGGACTCGAACTCGAGACCCTGGCTCTGACACCATGTCAAGCTTCATGGACTAGCCAACGCAACCAAAAGTCCGAACTGATGGAAAGGTCTAGGCAATCCACTTATACAGTTAAACATTTCTTACCCTTCGGGTGGTCACAGGGAAGCTCTCTAATAGATCACTTAAGACAAAGGGAATTAACTACAACACAGGACTTAAACTTAAGATGATATATATTTGTCAAAATTTGAATGTATCTATATGCTTTCACTGTCTAGATACATCTGAATTTGGACAAATCTCAGACACTTTCGGTGGGACAGAGGTAGTATATAACTGTGTATACACTAACTAGTGTCTAGTTTTGGCGAAGTTAAGACTAGTTTCGTGGGATGGATGCAGTATAACTGATATATTGGACACTCGATTTGAACACATGAATGACCAATGTCCTTAGCTTACATAGTCGTATTTATACTGTGAGTGTCGAGGCGGTTCCTCGGCAATGCCCACCATGAGGGGCTTGGGTTTTAGAGAAAGGCGACGACGGAAGTTCCGGGAGCGAGGCGGTACACGACGTACCCAGGTTCACGCCCCCGCGGTGGAGGGTCGCTACGTCCTGCTAGCAATCCACTATATGAATATATGTATACAGGGGGCCGCCATAGGCGGAGTTGTTGGATCTAGTCTAGTTCTAATCCGCGGGTTGCGGTGTCTAGGCGTGTTGCCTCTAAAATTATGTTTCTGATTGTGTGTCCCTAAGGGGTGCCCCTGCCTGGCTTTATATATCAGCCAAGCTAGGGTTTACAAGAGTCCTAGTAGGATTCGTGTTGGAGTCTTCTTTCCTTGTAGCCCAAGTTGAGGCGCGTGCAGGTCCAGCTTGTCGAGTCCTCGTGCTGGTCCACCTTCATAGTTTGCACCGGGTATGGCAATGTCGAGTACCCGAAGGGTTATGCCCACGTCAGTAGCCCCCGAGTGTCTGGCCGAAGTGAAGCTTCGGGCAGGGACTAAAGTTGTCTTCGCTGAATGTCTTGATCATCTGTTGAATCTTGTGCTTGATGTAGAGTCGAAGTTGCTTTCTGTCGGGTGCGCGAAGCGCTCCCGATGGGAGTAGCCCCCGAGTCTATGGGCGGGTGCTTGCAGCCACGCATAGACTCAAGTTGTACTACTCGAAGATCTTGATTGTTGATGCCGATGTCTTCAACTTTATTCTTCTTTGTTGGCGAGGTTGCCATATTTTTTATCGGGTGCGCGGAAGCGCTCCCGATGGGAGTAGCCCCCGAGCCTGTAGATAAATATGAAATAGTTATGTACAGGGTGTAAAAAATGCTAAGTCAAAACACCGTAAACTTTTTCAAGTTCCGAGAACTTGATGCCGATGACTCTGATGATGCCATAGATAGAGGAGTTGATGATTCAGATGATATCCCAGAGGAGCCGATGATTGAGATGATGGCCCTGAGGGGAGCCGATGATTGAGATGATGGCCCTGAGGGGAGCCGATGATTCGGATGATACCCAGGAGGAGCCGATGATTGAGATGATGGCCCTGAGGGGAGCCGATGATTGAGATGATGGCCCTGAGGGGAGCCGATGATTGAGATGATGGCCCTGAGGGGAGCCGATGATTCGGATGATACCCAGGAGGAGCCGATGATTGAGATGATGGCCCTGAGGAGCCGATGATTGAGATGATGGCCCTGAGGGGAGCCGATGATTTTATCGGGTGCGCGTCCAGCGCTCCCGATGGAAGTAGCCCCCGAGTCTGGGCACTGATGCTTGCAACCGTGAGTAGACTCAAGTCGAGCAACCCGATGTTTACAGTTTTCTTCAGGTGCCGTTGACACATTGTTGTTTATTTCAAGGGGCAAAACGCACCTTGAGCATCGTTGATGCCATTGTTCGTAAGTTTTTCGGTAGGTACATATATATGCACTTTTACCGTGTCAATGCCGTTGGCAAATTTTGAAGGAGCAAATCTTAATTGCCCGTTTAAGCGTATGTGTATTCGTTGGTCAGCAAATTGTTTGAGTGATCAGCTCGTGTTGCAGGTCTTGCTAAACCCGTTGTATGTGCAACTTTGCTTTCAACCGATGTATGTTCTGACAGCAGCTCCCGAATATATCGGAAGCACTAGCTCTGCCGATGACTCCGTTGCTCTTTGATACTTCCATAAGTAAAATATCGAACGTGGGTTGTTTTATACGTGTTTCATGATCCTTGCTATCTGCGGCACTCTTTGAGGCATCTATAGCAAAGAAAAAGAGCAAGGTCCCCGTTGCTTCATGATCCTTGCTATTTGCGGCACTCTTTGAGGCATCTATAGCAAAGGAAAAGAGCAAGGTCTTCGTTGTTTCATGATCCCTGCTATTTGCGGCACTCTTTGAGGCATCTATAGCAAGGAAAAGAGCAAGGTCCCAGAAATAATCTTCAGGGACGTGAACCCGCCGAATCTTCAAGGATCGTGAGCACGATCAAATCTACAAGGGACGTGAGCACGGTCAAATCTTCAAGGACTGTGAGCACGATCGAATCTTCAAGGGACTATGAGCACGATCGAATCTTCAAGGGTTGTGAGCACGGTCGAATCTTCAAGGGGTAGTGAGACGATCGAATCTTCGAGGAACTGAGCCCCGAATCTTCGGGACCGAGCACGAATCTTCAAGGGGCTGTGAGCACGGTCAAATCTTCAGGGTGAGCCAGTCAAATCTTCAAGGCACTTGTATTTTCAAAGGCTTTTAGATGACAATTTCAGGTATAAAGAGTCTTCAAATCTTGCTTGAACTCCAGTGAACCGGCACTCCCGATGGGAGTAATAGTCTTCATATCTTCTCGGGTTCCAACGAACCGGCGCTCCCGATGAGAGTAATAGTCTTCATATCTTCTTAGGCTCCAGTGAACCAGCGCTCCCGATGGGAGTAATAGTCTTAATATCTTCTTGGGTTCTAGCGAACCGGCGCTCCCGATGGGAGTAATAGTCTTCATATCTTCTTGGGTTCTAGCGAACCGGCGCTCCCGATGGGAGTAATAGTCTTCATTCTTCTTGGGTTCCAGCGAACCGGCGCTCCCGATGGGAGTAATAGTCTTCATATCTTCTTGGGTTCCAGCGAACCGGCGCTCCCGATGGGAGTAATAGTCTTCATATCCTTGGGCAACCGGCGCTCCCGATGGGAGTAATAGTCTTCATATCTTCTTGAATTCCAATACACCGGCGCTCCCGATGGGAGTAACCGCAATAGCTCGAAGATATTCCAGGAGCCCCCGAGTAATTCCAGCGCTCCCGATGGGATCGCATCGGGTCGATATTAAATAAGATGATATCCATTGAATATTCCAGATGATGAATCCACCAACCCGAGAGTGCATCGGGAGGAGATATATCCAGAGCCGAAGAAGATAAGTCCATCGAGTAATCATAGATGATGGAGAAAATAAATCCACTGATTCGGGGAAAATAAATCCACCGAGTAATCGAGAGTACTGGAGGTAACGATGTAATGGCGCCTCCCCAATCATCGGGTGTGGCGAAAGGAAGAGGAACACTTAGTTCTGCAGGCGCAGTCGAAATAGTTGCACGGCCAAAGATAGTCCGTGCGGCGGGCGCAGCCGAAATAATTGCGCCATCCAAGATAATTCATGCGGCGGGCGCAGCAGTCGCGCCCCAAGATAATTCATGACGGCGGGCGCAGCCGAAATAATCCCGCCATCCAAGATAGTCCACGCGGCAGGCGCAGCCGAAATAATTCCGCGGACAGAGATAGTCCACGCGGCGCCTAGCTGACGTGGCCGATGAAGAGGACGCGGTTGACATAGCCGATCCGCTGCGGGTGAGCATCCGAATATATCGG
This sequence comes from Lolium multiflorum, assembly GCA_030979885.1. Taxonomy (NCBI): domain Eukaryota; kingdom Viridiplantae; phylum Streptophyta; class Magnoliopsida; order Poales; family Poaceae; genus Lolium; species Lolium multiflorum. The sequence goes on along the minus strand of CM061753.1, from coordinate 164,416,488 downwards.
GTCTGTAATGTCGGGTCCGCGGCAGGCGAGCCCCCGAGTAAAAAAGAGTGCGCGATGGCGGGTCCGCGCGAACAGCCGATGGGAGTAATAGTCTTCATATCTTCTTGGATTCCAGCGTGGATTCCGGCGAACCAGCGCCCAACGGACCGTGCTCCCGATGGGAATAGTAGTCTTCAGGGGACCGTGAGCACAGTCGAATCTTCAAGGGACCGTGAGCACAGTCGAATCTTCAAGGGACCGTGAGCACAGTCAAATCTTCAAGGTACTCCATGCGGCGGGCGCCGCCGAAATAATTCCGCGGCCAGAGATAGTCCACGCGGCAGGCGCAGCCGAAATAATTCCGCGGACAGAGATAGTCCACGCGGCAGGCGCAGCCGAAATAAATCCGCCATCCAAGAGAGTCCACGCGGCGCCTAGCTGACATGGCCGATGAAGAGGACGCGGTTGACATAGCCGATCCGCTGCGGGTGAGCATCCGAATATATCGGGTCCGTAATGTCGGGTCCGCGGCAGGCGAGCCCCCGAGTAAGAAGAGTGCGCGATGGCGGGCGCGGTCAGCCGAGCAGGGCAGTCAACGGGCGAGCTCCCGAATATATCAAGTCCGTGATGCAACGAGCAAGCCCGAGCGTGGCGACTATGCGCGGTGAAGCAGTCGAAGCTTGTTCGATCTGGTATTTTTCCGGATGGCGAGCAAGTGACGGCGAGGTTCCGTCGCGTTTGGTCGAAAGAAGTTAACGATACGGACGGGTCGGTGAAGCTGTCCGTACTCATCCGAGAGAATTCCGTCCTCATGATACTTTGGGTGCCCCCGATGATTGCCGGGCGGACATGTCGCAAGCTCTTGATAATGGTAATCCTTGTCAGCTCCTGGTAGTGCCCTATTTTATGGCCTTTTCTTCAAAATTCACCTTCGCGCAGAATGTGTATCAACTGGTATTTTGTCTTCATAGACCAACTTGGTTATCGAATCGGAACAAGTTTATTTGCCCAGGACTTGTGCGCATGGATCCGATATTCTATCTTCACGTGACCGCATGTCACAACCGATCCCGATGACGGGAATTCGTTGGTGGCAGAGACCATGGTTGGAGCTGCCGACCCGTGACAATTTCATTGCTTGATTCACTTGAAGCGACAAAGACAAATAGCTTTTTTCCTCTTGACTTTCCCAATCAGTAGATTGATCGATACGCTTTCTCTTCCCAGCGCTTGGATTTCTTACATCGTAAACTTGGATATCTCGGCACGGTTCGCGACTTGGTTCTCTGGTTGATTCTGCTAAGTTCTTTCTTTTTATCTGCCTTTGCATGGAGCCATACACGCCGGTATGCGTGAGTTGTTGGTTTCGCCGATTCGTGCTGCCATGACGTCTTTGATGAGGTTGATCATGCTTGGTATAGATGAATTTTGCAGTGCGTTACGCGCCGATGTAGATGAAGAATCCGCCCAGATGACGAAATCCATCGCCGCTTTTCCCACGACGGTGCCAATTGTCGGCGGTTCCTCGGCAATGCCCACCATGAGGGGCTTGGGTTTTAGAAAGCGACGACGGAAGTTCCGGGAGCGAGGCGGTACACGACGTACCCAGGTTCACGCCCCCACGGTGGAGGGTCGCTACGTCCTGCTAGCAATCCACTATATGAATATATGTATACAGGGGGCCGCCATAGGCGGAGTTGTTGGATCTAGTCTAGTTCTAATCCGCGGGTTGCGGTGTCTAGGCGTGTTGCCTCTAAAATTATGTTTCTGATTGTGTGTCCCTAAGGGGTGCCCCTGCCTGGCTTTATATATCAGCCAAGCTAGGGTTTACAAGAGTCCTAGTAGGATTCATGTTGGAGTCTTCTTTCCTTGTAGTCCAAGTTGATGCGCGTGCAGGTCCAGCTTGTCGAGTCCTCGTGCTGGTCCACCTTCATAGTTTGCACCGGGTATGGCAATGTCATAGTCGTATTTATACTGTGAGCATGAACGATGAACAATGCTGCTGTTTGAATATGGTTGCCAGTAACACCCTATTCGTCTCCATTTCTAATATTGCAGAAAACCTGATGCTCCCGTTTGTAATCCCGCCACCGGTGGTGGATGATCAGCAGTACGCGTGGTTCCTCGCTCCATCTGCTGATGGCAAGCGATTGATGATCATCCTTACAGTAAACAACATTGGGATTGCCAATGCTGAAGTACCTCCTGACATTCCCTATGCTGCTAATGGGCTTCAGCTACGGCAGTATCCTCCTGTTGCCACCTACGTCTTTGAGCAGGATCCCTTATCTACTGCACGTGCAGGGGACTTTCTTTGGAGGCAGGTTAACAGCCTCAGCGACCACTCTCTGTTCCTCGGACTCAATTACCCGATCATTGCCAACCTGAAGAAGCGTGAATCCAAAGCTCCTGATGGCACATTGGTTCCATTCATGAGGAAAAACTGCGTCTACACAGCATACCGGAATATTCGTTATAATCAATACCCTAAAATTTTGCGCTGCAACCTCCAGCCAGATGAAGGTGAGACTGTGGGAGTTATCAGCCTTCCCAGAGATAGTTGGGGTAGTGTCCGACAAGCGGCTATGTGGTTTAAGCCTGCTTTAAACATTGCCCATTCGGTGTTACCTTTAAAAAAACAGTGACACACTTTTTTATTATGCTTGAAGTGTTGAGAAGTAGTACACTGTTTTTAGTATGTACTAGTTTGAATCAGTTTATTTGAACACTGCCCTGCTTTTGTATTTCGTGTTGCCTTCATATTATAACCCATGCATGGCTGTTTTAGGATTGACTTTATTTCAGCACTATAATTACAATGTGTGTACGTCCTTTATAATATAGCCACCTCTTGTTGATCATACTCATGAGAGGACCATTCCTATTTTTTCGCCGCTAAAGGGTAAAGTACATCCCTGGGGGCAGTGATTCTTGCTGCAGGCCACTAAACATGCATCAACTACGAGCAAGGAAGTAGATGTGCGACCTAGGTGACTGTGCGGACCCCACATGTGAACCAAAGAAAAAACATGTCAATACGGAACTGATGTACATACGACAACTCCTATATGATATGTGTATGTACGATTGAGCATCTGGAGGTGTGCTGCCACCTGCTTCCTCACACGAAGGGTTGGATCTTGTGTTTCGTACACGGATTGGACAAGTTTTCCCTTAAGTGGATCACCCAAGGTTTATCGAACTCAGGGAGGAAGAGGTCGAAGATATCCCTCTCATGCAACCCCGCAACCACAAAGCAAGAAGTCTCTTGTGTCCCCAACACACCAAATAGGTGCACTAGTTCGGCGAAGAGATAGTGAAATACAGGTGGTATGAATATATATAAGCAGTAGCAATGGTGCCAGAAAATAGCTTGCTGGCGTGTAGTTGATGGTGGTAGTAGTGCAACAGTAGTAACACAGTAAAACAGTAAACAAGCAGCGATAGCAGTATTTAGGAACAAGGCCTAGGGATTAGACTTTCACTAGTGGACACTCTCAACATTGATCACATAACAGAATAGATAAATGCATACTCTACACTTTTGTTGGATGATGAACACATTGCGTAGGATTACACGAACCCTCAATGCCGGAGTTAACAAGCTCCACAATAATGCTCATATTTTAGTAACCTTTAGTGTAAGATAGATCAAAAGACTAAACCAAGTACTAGCATAGCATGCACACTGTCACCTTCATGCATATGTAGGAGGAATAGATCACATCAATATTATCATAGCAATAGTTAACTTCGCAATCTACAAGAGATCATGATCATAGCATAAACCAAGTACTAACACGGTGCACACACTGTCACCTTTACACACATGCAGGAGGAATAAAACTACTTTAATAACTTTGCTAGAGTAGCACATAGATAAATTGTGATACGATGCACATTGCAATCATAAAGAGATATAAATAAGCACTTCACTACGCTCTTCAACAGTGAATAAGTACTTCGTGAAATATAGCCTAAGAGACCCACACGGTGCACACACTGTCACCTTTACACACGTGGGACAAGGAGTCTCCGGAGATCACATAAGTAAAACCCACTTGACTAGCATAATGACATCTAGATTACAAGCATCATCATATGAATCTCAATCATGTAAGGCAGCTCATGAGATTATTGTATTGAACTACATAGGAGAGAGATGAACCACATAGCTACCGGTACAGCCCCGAGCCTCGATGGAGAACTACTCCCTCCTCATGGGAGCAGCAGCGGTGATGAAGATGGCGGTGGAGATGGCAGCGGTGTCGATGGAGAAGCCTTCGGGGGCACTTCCCGCTCCGGGGTGCCGGAACAGAGACTCCTGTCCCCAGATCTTGGCTTCGCGATGACGGCGGCTCTGGAAGGTTTCGTGGTTTTCGTCGTATGCCATAGGGTTTCTTATTGAGGCTTTATAAACTAATCCCGAAGGTAGATGTAGAGGAAGTGTCCCGACTGCGATCACATTGACCTTGGATCCGTTTCCAACGCGCATCGTCACTTCATCTTTCAGCAGTTGTCGTTTATTCTTTAGTTCCTGTTTCGAGTTACAAATATGAGCAACCGAACCAGTATCAAATACCCAGGTACTAGAACGAGAACCAGTGAAATGAACATCTATAACATGTATATCAGATATACCTTCTTTCTTCTTCTTGACAAGGCCGCTCTTCAGATCGCCAAATACTTGGAGCAATTACGCTTCCAGTGTCCCTTCTCTTTGCAGTAATAGCACTCAGCATCAGGCTTAGGGCCAGACTTAGGTTTCACAGGAGGCGTGGCAGCTTTCTTGCCACCCTTCTTGAATTTTCCCTTAGACTTGCCCTGTTTCTTGAAACTGGTGGTCTTGCCTACGGCGAACACGCAATCCAAGCCAAGATGCAATCTAGAAGACGGTAGCAACGAGGGGATTATCGAGACTCACCCTTGAAGAGATTCCAAAGCCTACAAGAGGAGGCTCTTGTTGCTGCGGTAGACGTTCACTTGCCGCTTGCAAAGCGCGTAGAAGATCTTGATCACGATCGGTTCCGGCGCCACGAACGGGCAGCACCTCCGTGCTCGGTCACACGTTCGGTTGTTGATGAAGACGACGTCCACCTCCCCGTTCCAGCGGGCAGCGGAAGTAGTAGCTCCTCTTGAATCCGACAGCACGACGGCGTGGTGTCGGTGGCGGTGAAGAAGTCCGGCGGAGCTTCGCTAAGCTATGCGGGCAATATGGAGGAGAGGAGCTTGGCTAGGGTTTGGGAGGGGGTGGCCGGCCACTATGGGGCGGCCAGCTTGTGGTCTTGGGGTGGCCGGCCCCCTCCCTTGGCCCCTCATTATATAGGTGGATCCCCAAGAGTTGGTCTCCAAGTCTTCGAATAAGACCCGAACCAAAAACCTTCCATATGGTGGTGAAACCTAGCCCAACTAGGACTCCCACCCAAAGGTGGGATTTCCACCTTCCATAGGGGGGGTGGCCGGCCCCCTAAGGGGGAGTCCACTTGGGACTCCTCCCCCACTAGGGTTGGCCGGCCATGGAGGTGGAGTCCCATGTGGACTCCACCTTCCTTGGTGGTTTCTTCCGGACTTTTCTAGAACCTTCTAGAACCTTCCATAGAACCTTCCGCGACATTTTATTCACATAAAATGACATCCTATATATGAATCTTATTCTCCGGACCATTCCGGAACTCCTCGTGATGTCCGGGATCCCATCCGGGACTCCGAACAAATATTCCAACTTCATTCCATATTCAAGTACTACCATTTCAACATCCAACTTTAAGTGTGTCACCCTACGGTTCGCGAACTATGCGGACATGGTTGAGTACTCACTCCGACCAATAACCAATAGCGGGATCTGGAGATCCATAATGGCTCCCACATATTCAACGATGACTTTAGTGATCGAATGAACCATTCACATATGATACCAATTCCCTTTGTCACGCGATATTTTACTTGTCCGAGGTTTGATCATCGGTATCACACTATACCTTGTTCAACCTCGTCTCCTGACAAGTACTCTTTACTCGTACCGTGGTATGTGGTCTCTTATGAACTTATTCATATGCTTGCAAGACATTAGACGACATTCCACCGAGAGGGCCCAGAGTATATCTATCCGTCATCGGGATGGACAAATCCCACTATTGATCCATATGCCTCAACTCATACTTTCCGGATACTTAATCCCATCTTTATAACCACCCATTTACGCAGTGGCGTTTGATGTAATCAAAGTACCTTTTCGGTATAAGTGATTTATATGATCTCATGGTCATAAGGACTAGGTAACTATGTATCGAAAGCTTATAGCAAATAACTTAATGACGTGATCTTATGCTACGCTTAATTGGGTGTGTCCATTACATCATTCATATAATGATATAACCTTGTTATTAATAACATCCAATGTTCATGATTATGAAACTAATCATCTATTAATCAACAAGCTAGTTAAGAGGCTTACTAGGGACTCTTTGTTGTTTACATATCACACATGTATCAATGTTTCAGTTAATACAATTATAGCATGGTATATAAACTTTTATCATAAACATAAAGATATATAATAACCACTTTTATTATTGCCTCTTGGGCATATCTCCAACAGTCTCCCACTTGCACTAGAGTCAATAATCTAGATTACATTGTCAAGTACCTAACACCCATGGCATTCTGGTGTTGGTCATGCTTTGCCCTAGGGAGAGCTTTAGTCAACGGATCTGCTACATTCAGATCAGTGTGTACTTTGCAAATCTTTACTTCTCCATCTTCGATGTACTCGCGAATCGAGTGGTAACGCAGCTTGATATGCTTCAGCCTCTTGTGTGACCTTGGTTCTTGTGCATTGGCGATGGCACCCATGTTGTCACAGTAGATGACTAGTGGGTCCAATGCACTAGGAACCACACCGAGCTCTACAATGAACCTCTTCATCCATACCGCTTCTGATGAAGCCTCTGAAGCCGCTATGTACTCCGATTCTGTTGAGGATTTCGCCACCGTGCACTGCTTCGAGCTTGCCCAGCTTACTGCAGCACCATTCAATATAAACACGTACCCAGATTGTGACTTAGAGTCATCAGGATCAGTGTTCCAACTTGCATCGGTGTAACTTGTTACAACGAGCTCTTGGTCACCTCCATAACAAAGAAACATATCCTTAGTTCTTTTCAAGTACTTCAGGATATTCTTGACCGCTGTCCAGTGTTCCATTCCTGGATCACTTTGATATCTGCTAGTCAAACTAACAGCATGTGCTATATCCGGTCTTGTACATAGCATGGCATACATGATAGAGCCTACTGCCGAGGCATAGGGGATCTGACTCATCCTTTCTCTTTCTTCTGCCGTAGCCGGTCCTTGAGTCTTACTCAAGACTTTGCCTGGTAACATAGGTAAGAATCCTTTCTTACTTTCGTCCATTCTAAACTTCTTCAGAATCTTGTCCAGGTATGTACTCTGTGATAGCCCTATTAGACGTCTTGATCTATCTCTATAAATCTTGATGCCTAATATGTATGATGCTTCACCAAGGTCTTTCATTGAAAAACTATTATTCAAATAACCCTTTACACTGCTTAATAGTTCTATATCATTCCCAATCAATAATATGTCATCTACATATAATATCAGGAATGCTACAGAGCTCCCACTCACTTTCTTGTAAATACAGGCCTCTCCATGACACTGTATAAACCCGAAGTCTTTGATCACCTTATCAAAACGTCGGTTCCAACTTCTCGATGCTTGCTTCAGTCCATAGATTGAACGCTGAAGTTTGCATACCTTGTCAGCATTTTTAGGATCGACAAAACCTTTGGGTTGTACCATATACAACTCTTCCTCAATGTCTCCATTAAGGAACGCCGTTTTGACATCCATCTGCCAAATCTCATAATCGAAAAATGCAGCTATTGCTAACAAAATCCTCACAGATTTTAGCTTCGCTACTGGTGAGAAAGTCTCATCGTAGTCAACACCTTGAATTTGTCGGAAACCCTTTGCGACAAGTCGAGCTTTATAGACAGTAATATTACCATCAGCATCTGTTTTTCTTTTGAAGATCCATTTATTCTCGACAGCCTTGCGGCTATCAGGTAAGTCTACCAAAGTCCATACTTTGTTATCATACATGGATCCCATTTCGGATTTCATGGCTTCTTGCCATTTGTTGGAATCTGGGCTCATCATCGCTTCTTCATACGTCGCAGGGTCTTCATCATTGTTATCCACAATCATGACATTTAGACAAGGATCATACCAATCTGGAGTGGCACGATCCCTTGTCGATCTGCGAGGTTCAGTAGCTGTCTCATTTGAAGTTTCATGATCATTATCATTAGCTTCCTCTGTTGCCGGTGTAGGTGGTACAGGAACATTTTCCGGTACTGCGCTACTCTGATCAACGAGTAGAGATTCTTCAATCTCATCGAGTTCTACTTTTCTTCCAGTCACTTCTTTAGTGAGAAATTCTTTCTCAAGAAAGGTTCCGTTCTTAGCAACAAAGATCTTGCCTTCGGATCTGTGATAGAAAGTGTACCCTATAGTTTCCTTAGGGTATCCTATGAAGACGCATTTCTCCGCTTTGGGTTCTAGCTTGTCCGGTTGTAACTTTTTTACATAGGCTTCGCAACCCCAAACTTTTAGGAACGACAGCTTAGGTTTCTTATTAAACCATAATTCATACGGTGTCGTTTCAACGGATTTTGATGGTGCTCTATTTAAAGTGAATGCGGCTGTCTCTAATGCATAACTCCAAAATGATAACGGCAAATCAGTAAGAGACATCATAGAACGAACCATATCTAAGAGAGTTCGATTACGACGTTCGGACACACCGTTTCGTTGTGGTGTTCCCGGCGGTGTCAATTGTGAAAGTATTCCGCATTTCTTTAAATGCATGCCAAACTCATAACTCAGATATTCACCTCCGCGATCAGATCGTAGAAATTTAATCTTCTTGTTACGTTGATTTTCTACTTCACTTTGGAATTCCTTAAACTTCTCGAAAGTTTCGGATTTATGTTTCATTAAATAGATATACCCATATCTACTCAAATCATCTGTGAAGGTTAGAACATAACGATAACCACCGCGCGATGCTACACTCATTGGTCCACACACATCTGTATGTATGATTTCCAATAAGTCAGTAGCTCGCTCCATCATACCCGAGAATGGAGTCTTAGTCATTTTTCCCATCAGACATGCTTCGCATCTATCAAGTGACTCAAAGTCAAGTGATTCAAGTAATCCATCGGTATGGAGTTTCTTCATGCGTTTCACTCCAATATGACCAAGACGACAGTGCCACATATAAGTAGAATTATCATTCAATTTAATTCGCTTAGCATCAATGTTATGTATATGCGTATCACTACTATCGAGATCTAACAGAAATAAGCCATTCTTTTGTGGTGCTCGACCATAAAAGATATTATTCATAAAAATAGAACAACCATTATTCTCAGACTTGAATGAATAACCGTCTTGCATTAAACAAGATCCTGATATAATGTTCATGCTCAACGCAGGTACATAATAACAATTATTTAGGCTTAAAACTAATCCCGAAGGTAGATGTAGAGGAAGTGTCCCGACTGCGATCACATTGACCTTGGATCCGTTTCCAACGCGCATCGTCACTTCATCTTTCAGCAGTTGTCGTTTATTCTTTAGTTCCTGTTTCGAGTTACAAATATGAGCAACCGAACCAGTATCAAATACCCAGGTACTAGAACGAGAACCAGTGAAATGAACATCTATAACATGTATATCAGATATACCTTCTTTCTTCTTCTTGACAAGGCCGCTCTTCAGATCCGCCAAATACTTGGAGCAATTACGCTTCCAGTGTCCCTTCTCTTTGCAGTAATAGCACTCAGCATCAGGCTTAGGGCCGACTTAGGTTTCACAGGAGGCGTGGCAGCTTTCTTGCCACCCTTCTTGAATTTTCCCTTAGACTTGCCCTGTTTCTTGAAACTGGTGGTCTTGTTGACCATCAATACTTGGTGCTCTTTCTTGATCTCAATCTCAGCAGCTTTTAGCATGCCAAAGAGTTCAGGAAACTCCTTGTTCATGTTCTGCATATTGTAGTTCATCACAAAGTTCTTATAACTTGGTGGCAGTGATTGAAGGACACGATTAATCCCCAGTCTGTTAGGAATCACTATTCCCAAGTCACTGAGTTTCTTCGCATGCCCGGTCATGACGAGCATGTGCTCACTAATGGAGCTGCCTTCTTCCATCATACAGCTGAAAAAGTGTTTCGATGCTTCATAGCATTCCACGGCCGCATGAGTCTCAAAAATAGTCTTCAACTCTTTCATCAACTCATGAGGATCGTGGTGCTCAAAACGTTTTTGAAGATCGGATTCCAGACTAAGATGGCACACTGAACTTGAGAGTACCGAGTTTTCCGAGTCGCGTAAACATTCTTTACTTCATCGGTTTCAGTTTCTGCAGGAGGGTCACCTAGCGGTGCATCAAGCACATATTGCAGATTTCCGCCATTGAGGAAAATCCTCACATGACGGAACCAGTCGGTGAAGTTGCTACCGTTGCTCTTAAGCTTTTCTTTCTCTAGGAACTGATTAAAATTGATTGGGGACGCCATATCTACAACATATTTGCAATAGTTTAGACTAAGTTTATGACAAATTGAGTTCAAATTTTAATTCTACATAATTAAAAATCTAGGTGAACTCCCACTCAAAACAATATCCCTCGCATTGTCTTAGTGATCACACGAACCAAATCCATCACACCTATGCCCGATCATCACGAGACAAGATGTAATTTCAATGGCGAACACTCAAAGTGTTCATCATATCAATCATATGATTCATGCTCTACCTTTCGGTATCACGTGTTCCGAGACCATGTCTGTACATGCTAGGCTCGTCAAGGCCACCTTAGTATCCGCATGTGCAAAACTGTCTTGCACCCGTTGTATGTACTTATTGAATCTATCACACCCGATCATCACGAGATGCTTCGAAACGACAAGACTTGATAACGGTGCTACTAAGGATGAACACTTTATTATCTTGAGATTTTAGTGAGAGGGATCATCTTATAATGCTACCGTCGCGATCTAAGCAAAATAAGATGCATAAAAGGATTAACATCACATGCAGTTCATATGTGATATGATATGGCCCTTTTGTCTTTGCGCCTTTGATCTTCATCTCCAAAGCACGGACATGATCTCCATCATCTTCGGGCATGATCTCCATCATCGTCGGCGAAGCACCAAGGTCAATGGCGCCGTCTTCATGATTGTCCTCCATGTAGCAACTATTACAACTACTTTGAAATACTACTCAACATGAAATTTAAAGACAACCATAAGGCTCCTGCCGGTTGCCACAATACAATAATGATCATCTCATACATATTCATCATCACATTATGGCCATATCACATCACCAAACCCTGCAAAAACAAGTTAGACGTTCTCTAATTTGGTTTGCATATTTTACGTGGTTTAGGGTTTTCGAGTAAGATCCAATCTACCTACGAACATGAACCACAACGGTGATACTAGTGTTTTCAATAGAAGAGTAAATTGAATCTTCACTATAGTAGGAGAGACAGACACCCGCAAAGCCACTTATGCAATACAAGTTGCATGTCAAGCGTGGAGCAAATCTCATGAACGCGGTCATGTAAAGTTAGCCCGAGCCGCTTCATCCCACTATGCCACAAAGATGCAAAGTACTCAACTAAAGATAACAAGAGCATCAACGCCCACAAACCATTGTGTTCTACTCGTGCAACCATCTATGCATAGACACGGCTCTGATACCACTGTAGGACAACGTTGCATAGAAAACAAAAATTTTCCTACGGCGAACACGCAATCCAAGCCAAGATGCAATCTAGAAGACGGTAGCAACGAGGGGATTGTCGAGACTCACCCTTGAAGAGATTCCAAAGCCTACAAGAGGAGGCTCTTGTTGCTGCGGTAGACGTTCACTTGCCGCTTGCAAAAGCGCGTAGAAGATCTTGATCACGATCGGTTCCGGCGCCACGAACGGGCAGCACCTCCGTACTCGGTCACACGTTCGGTTGTTGATGAAGACGACGTCCACCTCCCCGTTCCAGCGGGCAGCGGAAGTAGTAGCTCCTCTTGAATCCGACAGCACGACGGCGTGGTGTCGGTGGCGGTGAAGAAGTCCGGCGGAGCTTCGCTAAGCTATGCGGGCAATATGGAGGAGAGGAGCTTGGCTAGGGTTTGGGAGGGGGTGGCCGGCCACTCTATGGGGGGCGGCCAGCTTGTGGTCTTGGGGTGGCCGGCCCCCTCCCTTGGCCCCTCATTATATAGGTGGATCCCCAAGAGTTGGTCTCCAAGTCTTCGAATAAGACCCGAACCAAAAACCTTCCATATGGTGGTGAAACCTAGCCCAACTAGGACTCCCACCCAAAAGTGGGATTTCCCACCTCCCATAGGGGGGTGGCCGGCCCCCTAAGGGGGAGTCCACTTGGGACTCCTCCCCCACTAGGGTTGGCCGGCCATGGAGGTGGAGTCCCATGTGGACTCCACCTTCCTTGGTGGTTTCTTCCGGACTTTTCTAGAACCTTCTAGAACCTTCCATAGAACCTTCCGCGACATTTTATTCACATAAAATGACATCCTATATATGAATCTTATTCTCCGGACCATTCCGGAACTCCTCGTGATGTCCGGGATCCCATCCGGGACTCCGAACAAATATTCCAACTTCATTCCATATTCAAGTACTACCATTTCAACATCCAACTTTAAGTGTGTCACCCTACGGTTCGCGAACTATGCGGACATGGTTGAGTACTCACTCCGACCAATAACCAATAGCGGGATCTGGAGATCCATAATGGCTCCCACATATTCAACGATGACTTTAGTGATCGAATGAACCATTCACATATGATACCAATTCCCTTTGTCACGCGATATTTTACTTGTCCGAGGTTTGATCATCGGTATCACACTATACCTTGTTCAACCTCGTCTCTGACAAGTACTCTTTACTCGTACCGTGGTATGTGGTCTCTTATGAACTTATTCATATGCTTGCAAGACATTAGACGACATTCCACCGAGAGGGCCCAGAGTATATCTATCCGTCATCGGGATGGACAAATCCCACTATTGATCCATATGCCTCAACTCATACTTTCCGGATACTTAATCCCATCTTTATAACCACCCATTTACGCAGTGGCGTTTGATGTAATCAAAGTACCTTTCCGGTATAAGTGATTTACATGATCTCATGGTCATAAGGACTAGGTAACTATGTATCGAAAGCTTATAGCAAATAACTTAATGACGTGATCTTATGCTACGCTTAATTGGGTGTGTCCATTACATCATTCATATAATGATATAACCTTGTTATTAATAACATCCAATGTTCATGATTATGAAACTAATCATCTATTAATCAACAAGCTAGTTAAGAGGCTTACTAGGGACTCTTTGTTGTTTACATATCACACATGTATCAATGTTTCAGTTAATACAATTATAGCATGGTATATAAACTTTTATCATAAACATAAAGATATATAATAACCACTTTTATTATTGCCTCTTGGGCATATCTCCAACAGTCTCCCACTTGCACTAGAGTCAATAATCTAGATTACATTGTAAGTACCTAACACCCATGGCGTTCTGGTGTTGGTCATGCTTTGCCCTAGGGAGAGCTTTAGTCAACGGATCTGCTACATTCAGATCAGTGTGTACTTTGCAAATCTTTACTTCTCCATCTTCGATGTACTCGCGAATCGAGTGGTAACGCAGCTTGATATGCTTCAGCCTCTTGTGTGACCTTGGTTCTTGTGCATTGGCGATGGCACCCATGTTGTCACAGTAGATGACTAGTGGGTCCAATGCACTAGGAACCACACCGAGCTCTACAATGAACCTCTTCATCCATACCGCTTCTGATGAAGCCTCTGAAGCCGCTATGTACTCCGATTCTGTTGAGGATTTCGCCACCGTGCACTGCTTCGAGCTTGCCCAGCTTACTGCAGCACCATTCAATATAAACACGTACCCAGATTGTGACTTAGAGTCATCAGGATCAGTGTTCCAACTTGCATCGGTGTAACTTGTTACAACGAGCTCTTGGTCACCTCCATAACAAAGAAACATATCCTTAGTTCTTTTCAAGTACTTCAGGATATTCTTGACCGCTGTCCAGTGTTCCATTCCTGGATCACTTTGATATCTGCTAGTCAAACTAACAGCATGTGCTATATCCGGTCTTGTACATAGCATGGCATACATGATAGAGCCTACTGCCGAGGCATAGGGGATCTGACTCATCCTTTCTCTTTCTTCTGTCGTAGCCGGTCCTTGAGTCTTACTCAAGACCTTGCCTGGTAACATAGGTAAGAATCCTTTCTTACTTTCGTCCATTCTAAACTTCTTTAGAATCTTGTCCAGGTATGTACTCTGTGATAGCCCTATTAGACGTCTTGATCTATCTCTATAAATCTTGATGCCTAATATGTATGATGCTTCACCAAGGTCTTTCATTGAAAAACTATTATTCAAATAACCCTTTACACTGCTTAATAGTTCTATATCATTCCCAATCAATAATATGTCATCTACATATAATATCAGGAATGCTACAGAGCTCCCACTCACTTTCTTGTAAATACAGGCCTCTCCATGACACTGTATAAACCCGAAGTCTTTGATCACCTTATCAAAACGTCGGTTCCAACTTCTCGATGCTTGCTTCAGTCCATAGATTGAACGCTGAAGTTTGCATACTTTGTCAGCATTTTTAGGATCGACAAAACCTTTGGGTTGTACCATATACAACTCTTCCTCAATGTCTCCATTAAGGAACGCCGTTTTGACATCCATCTGCCAAATCTCATAATCGAAAAATGCAGCTATTGCTAACAAAATCCTCACAGATTTTAGCTTCGCTACAGGTGAGAAAGTCTCATCGTAGTCAACACCTTGAATTTGTCGGAAACCCTTTGCGACAAGTCGAGCTTTATAGACAGTAATATTACCATCAGCATCTGTTTTTCTTTTGAAGATCCATTTATTCTCGACAGCCTTGCGGCTATCAGGTAAGTCTACCAAAGTCCATACTTTGTTATCATACATGGATCCCATTTCGGATTTCATGGCTTCTTGCCATTTGTTGGAATCTGGGCTCATCATCGCTTCTTCATACGTCGCAGGGTCTTCATCATTGTTATCCACAATCATGACATTTAGACAAGGATCATACCAATCAGGAGTGGCACGATCCCTTGTCGATCTGCGAGGTTCAGTAGCTGTCTCATTTGAAGTTTCATGATCATTATCATTAGCTTCCTCTGTTGCCGGTGTAGGTGGTACAGGAACATTTTCCGGTACTGCGCTACTCTGATCAACGAGTAGAGATTCTTCAATCTCATCGAGTTCTACTTTTCTTCCAGTCACTTCTTTAGTGAGAAATTCTTTCTCAAGAAAGGTTCCGTTCTTAGCAACAAAGATCTTGCCTTCGGATCTGTGATAGAAAGTGTACCCTATAGTTTCCTTAGGGTATCCTATGAAGACGCATTTCTCCGCTTTGGGTTCTAGCTTGTCCGGTTGTAACCTTTTTACATAGGCTTCGCAACCCCAAACTTTTAGGAACGACAGCTTAGGTTTCTTATTAAACCATAATTCATACGGCGTCGTTTCAACGGATTTTGATGGTGCTCTATTTAAAGTGAATGCGGCTGTCTCTAATGCATAACTCCAAAATGATAACGGCAAATCAGTAAGAGACATCATAGAACGAACCATATCTAAGAGAGTTCGATTACGACGTTCGGACACACCGTTTCGTTGTGGTGTTCCCGGCGGTGTCAATTGTGAAAGTATTCCGCATTTCTTTAAATGCATGCCAAACTCATAACTCAGATATTCACCTCCACGATCAGATCGTAGAAATTTAATCTTCTTGTTACGTTGATTTTCTACTTCACTTTGGAATTCCTTAAACTTCTCGAAAGTTTCGGATTTATGTTTCATTAAATAGATATACCCATATCTACTCAAATCATCTGTGAAGGTTAGAACATAACGATAACCACCGCGCGATGCTACACTCATTGGTCCACACACATCTGTATGTATGATTTCCAATAAGTCAGTAGCTCGCTCCATCATACCCGAGAATGGAGTCTTAGTCATTTTTCCCATTAGACATGCTTCGCATCTATCAAGTGACTCAAAGTCAAGTGATTCAAGTAATCCATCGGTATGGAGTTTCTTCATGCGTTTCACTCCAATATGACCAAGACGACAGTGCCACATATAAGTAGAATTATCATTCAATTTAATTCGCTTAGCATCAATGTTATGTATATGCGTATCACTACTATCGAGATCTAACAGAAATAAGCCATTCTTTTGTGGTGCTCGACCATAAAAGATATTATTCATAAAAATAGAACAACCATTATTCTCAGACTTGAATGAATAACCGTCTTGCATTAAACAAGATCCAGATATAATGTTCATGCTCAACGCAGGTACATAATAACAATTATTTAGGCTTAAAACTAATCCCGAAGGTAGATGTAGAGGAAGTGTCCCGACTGCGATCACATTGACCTTGGATCCGTTTCCAACGCGCATCGTCACTTCATCTTTCAGCAGTTGTCGTTTATTCTTTAGTTCCTGTTTTGAGTTACAAATATGAGCAACCGAACCAGTATCAAATACCCAGGTACTAGAACGAGAACCAGTGAAATGAACATCTATAACATGTATATCAGATATACCTTCTTTCTTCTTCTTGACAAGGCCGCTCTTCAGATCTGCCAAATACTTGGAGCAATTACGCTTCCAGTGTCCCTTCTCCTTGCAGTAATAGCACTCAGCATCAGGCTTAGGGCCAGACTTAGGTTTCACAGGAGGCGTGGCAGCTTTCTTGCCACCCTTCTTGAATTTTCCCTTAGACTTGCCCTGTTTCTTGAAACTGGTGGTCTTGTTGACCATCAATACTTGGTGCTCTTTCTTGATCTCAATCTCAGCAGCTTTTAGCATGCCAAAGAGTTCAGGAAACTCCTTGTTCATGTTCTGCATATTGTAGTTCATCACAAAGTTCTTATAACTTGGTGGCAGTGATTGAAGGACACGATTAATCCCCAGTCTATTAGGAATCACTATTCCCAAGTCACTGAGTTTCTTCGCATGCCCGGTCATAACGAGCATGTGCTCACTAACGGAGCTGCCTTCTTCCATCATACAGCTGAAAAAGTGTTTCGATGCTTCATAGCATTCCACGGCCGCATGAGTCTCAAAAATAGTCTTCAACTCTTTCATCAACTCATGAGGATCGTGGTGCTCAAAACGTTTTTGAAGATCGGATTCCAGACTGCATAAGATGGCACACTGAACTTGAGAGTACCGAGTTTTCCGAGTTGCGTAAACATTCTTTACTTCATCGGTTTCAGTTTCTGCAGGAGGGTCACCTAGCGGTGCATCAAGCACATATTGCAGATTTCCGCCATTGAGGAAAATCCTCACATGACGGAACCAGTCGGTGAAGTTGCTACCGTTGCTCTTAAGCTTTTCTTTCTCTAGGAACTGGTTAAAATTGATTGGGGACGCCATATCTACAACATATTTGCAATAGTTTAGACTAAGTTTATGACAAATTGAGTTCAAATTTTAATTCTACATAATTAAAATCTAGGTGAACTCCCACTCAAAACAATATCCCTCGCATTGTCTTAGTGATCACACGAACCAAATCCATCACACCTATGCTCGATCATCACGAGACAAGATGTAATTTCAATGGCGAACACTCAAAGTGTTCATCATATCAATCATATGATTCATGCTCTACCTTTCGGTATCACGTGTTCCGAGACCATGTCTGTACATGCTAGGCTCGTCAAGGCCACCTTAGTATCCGCATGTGCAAAACTGTCTTGCACCCGTTGTATGTACTTATCGAATCTATCACACCCGATCATCACGAGATGCTTCGAAACGACAAGACTTGATAACGGTGCTACTAAGGATGAACACTTTATTATCTTGAGATTTTAGTGAGAGGGATCATCTTATAATGCTACCGTCGCGATCTAAGCAAAATAAGATGCATAAAAGGATTAACATCACATGCAGTTCATATGTGATATGATATGGCCCTTTTTGTCTTTGCGCCTTTGATCTTCATCTCCAAAGCACGGACATGATCTCCATCATCTTCGGGCATGATCTCCATCATCGTCGCGAAGCACCAAGGTCAATGGCGCCGTCTTCATGATTGTCCTCCATGTAGCAACTATTACAACTACTTTGAAATACTACTCAACATGAAATTTAAAGACAACCATAAGGCTCCTGCGGTTGCCACAATACAATAATGATCATCTCATACATAGTCATCATCACATTATGGCCATATCACATCACCAAACCCTGCAAAAACAAGTTAGACGTTCTCTAATTTGGTTTGCATATTTTACGTGGTTTAGGGTTTTTCGAGTAAGATCCAATCTACCTACGAACATGAACCACAACGGTGTACTAGTGTTGTCAATAGAAGAGTAAATTGAATCTTCACTATAGTAGGAGAGACAGACACCCGCAAAGCCACTTATGCAATACAAGTTGCATGTCAAGCGTGGAGCAAATCTCATGAACGCGGTCATGTAAAGTTAGCCCGAGCCGCTTCATCCCACTATGCCACAAAGATGCAAAGTACTCAACTAAAGATAACAAGAGCATCAACGCCCACAAACCATTGTGTTCTACTCGTGCAACCATCTATGCATAGACACGGCTCTGATACCACTGTAGGATAACGTTGCATAGAAAACAAAAATTTTCCTACCGCGAACACGCAATCCAAGCCAAGATGCAATCTAGAAGACGGTAGCAACGAGGGGATTGTCGAGACTCACCCTTGAAGAGATTCCAAGCCTACAAGAGGAGGCTCTTGTTGCTGCGGTAGACGTTCACTTGCCGCTTGCAAAAGCGCGTAGAAGATCTTGATCACGATCGGTTCCGGCGCCACGAACGGGCAGCACCTCCGTACTCGGTGTTGATGAAGACGACGTCCACCTCCCGTTCCAGCGGGCAGCGGAAGTAGTAGCTCCTCTTGAATCCGACAGCACGACGGCGTGGTGTCGGTGGCGGTGAAGAAGTCCGGCGGAGCTTCGCTAAGCTATGCGGGCAATATGGTGGAGGAGCTTGGCTAGGGTTTGGGAGGGGGTGGCCGGCCACTATGGGGGGCGGCCAGCTTGTGGTCTTAGGGTGGCCGGCCCCCTCCCTTGGCCCCTCATTATATAGGTGGATCCCAAGTGTTGGTGTCCAAGTCTTCGAATAAGACCCGAACCAAACCTTCCATATGGTGGGGAAACCTAGCCCAACTAGGACTCCCACCCAAAGGTGGGATTTCCACCTTCCATAGGGGGGGTGGCCGGCCCCCTATGGAGTCCACTTGGGACTCCTCCCCACTAGGGTTGGCGGCCATGGAGGTGGAGTCCCATGTGGACTCCACCTTCCTTGGTGGTTTCTTCCGGAATTTTCTAGAACCTTCTAGAACCTTCCATAGAACCTTCCGCATCATTTTATTCACATAAAATGACATCCTATATATGAATCTTATTCTCGGACCATTCCGGAACTCCTCGTGATGTCCGGGATCTCATCCGGGACTCCGAACAAATATTCCAACTTCATTCCATATTCAAGTACTACCATTTCAACATCCAACTTTAAGTGTGTCACCCTACGGTTCGCGAACTATGCGGACATGGTTGAGTACTCACTCCGACCAATAACCAATAGCGGGATCTGGAGATCCATAATGGCTCCCACATATTCAACGATGACTTTAGTGATCGAATGAACCATTCACATATGATACCAATTCCCTTTGTCACGCGATATTTTACTTGTCCAGGGTTTGATCATCGGTATCACTATACCTTGTTCAGCCTCGTACGACAAGTACTCTTTACTCGTCCCAGTGGTATGTGGTCTCTTATGAACTTATTCATATGTCTTGCAAGACATTAGACGACATTCCACTGAGAGGGCCCAGAGTATATCTATTCGTCATCGGGATGGACAAATCCCACTATTGATCCATATGCCTCAACTCATACTTTAGGATACTTAATCCCACCTTTATAACCACCCATTTACGCAGTAGCGTTTGATGTAATCAAAGTACCTTTCCGGTATAAGTGATTTATATGATCTCATGGTCATAGGACTAGGTAACTATGTATCGAAAGCTTATAGCAAATAACTTAATGACGTGATCTTATGCTACGCTTAATTGGGTGTGTCCATTACATCATTCATATAATGATATAAGCTTGTTATTAATAACATCCAATGTTCATGATTATGAAACTAATCATCTATTAATCAACAAGCTAGTTAAGGGGCTTACTAGGGACTCTTTGTTGTTTACATATCACACATGTATCAATGTTTCAGTTAATACAATTATAGCATGGTATATAAACTTTTATCATAAACATAAAGATATATAATAACCCTTTTATTATTGCCTCTTGGGCATATCTCCAAAAAATCTCCCACTTGCACTAGAGTCAATATTCTACGTTATCCTACAGTGGTATCAGAGCCGTGTCTATGCATAGATGGTTGCACGAGTAGAACACAATGGTTTGTGGGCGTTGATGCTCTTGTTATCTTTAGTTGAGTACTTTGCATCTTTGTGGCATAGTGGGATGAAGCGGCTCGGGCTAACTTTACATGGCCGCGTTCATGAGATTTGCTCCACGCTTGACATGCAACTTGTATTGCATAAGTGGCTTTGCGGGTGTCTGTCTCCTACTATAGTGAAGATTCAATTTACTCTTCTATTGAAAACACTAGTATCACATTGTGGTTCATGTTCGTAGGTAGGTGGATCTCGAAAGCCCTAAACCACGTAAAATATGCAAACCAAATTAGAGAACGTCTAACTTGTTTTTGCAGGGTTTGGTGATGTGATATGGCCATAATGTGATGATGAATATGTATGAGATGATCATTATTGTATTGTGGCAACCGGCAGGAGCCGTATGGTTGTCTTTAAATTTCATGTTGAGTAGTATTTCAAAGTAGTTGTAATAGTTGCTACATGGAGGACAATCATGAAGACGGCGCCATTGACCTTGGTGCTTCGCTGACGATGATGGAGATCATGCCCGAAGATGATGGAGATCATGTCCGTGCTTTGGAGATGAAGATCAAAAGCGCAAAGACAAAAGGGCCATATCATATCACATATGAACTGCATGTGATGTTAATCCTTTTATGCATCTTATTTTGCTTAGATCGCGACGGTAGCATTATAAGATGATCCCTCTCACTAAAATCTCAAGATAATAAAGTGTTCATCCTTAGTAGCACCGTTATCAAGTCTTGTCGTTTCGAAGCATCTCGTGATGATCGGGTGTGATAGATTCAATAAGTACATACAACGGGTGCAAGACAGTTTTGCACATGCGGATACTAAGGTGGCCTTGACGAGCCTAGCATGTACAGACATGGTCTCAGAACACGTGATACCGAAAGGTAGAGCATGAATCATATGATTGATATGATGAACACTTTGAGTGTTCGCCATTGAAATTACATCTTGTCTCGTGATGATCGGGCATAGGTGTGATGGATTTGGTTCGTGTGATCACTAAGACAATGCGAGGGATATTGTTTTGAGTGGGAGTTCACCTAGATTTTTAATTATGTAGAATTAAAATTTGAACTCAATTTGTCATAAACTTAGTCTAAACTATTGCAAATATGTTGTAGATATGAGCGTCCCCCAATCAATTTTAATCGGTTCCTAGAGAAGAAAAACAAGAGCAACGGTAGCAGCTTCCTTATTTGGTTAGTCATGTGAGGATCTTCCTCAATGGCGGAAATCTGCAATATGTGCTTGATGCACCGCTAGGTGACCCTCCTGCAGAAACTGAAACCGATGAAGTAAAGAATGTTTATGCGACTCGGAAAACTCGGTACTCTCAAGTTCAGTGTGCCATCCTGTGCAGTCTGGAAGCCGATCTTCAAAAACGTTTTGAGCACCACGATCCTCATGAGTTGATGAAAGAGTTGAAGACTATTTTTGAGACTCATGCGGCCGTGGAATGCTATGAAGCATCGAAACACTTTTTCAGTTGTATGATGGAAGAAGGCAGCTCCATCAGTGAGCACATGCTCGTTATGACCGGGCATGCGAAGAAACTCAGTGATAGGAATAGTGATTCCTAACAGACTGGGGATTAATCGTGTCCTTCAATCACTGCCACCAAGTTATAAGAACTTTGTGATGAACTACAATATGCAGAACATGAACAAGGAGTTTCCTGAACTCTTTGGCATGCTAAAAGCTGCTGAGATTGAGATCAAGAAAGAGCACCAAGTGTTGATGGTCAACAAGACCACCAGTTTCAAGAAACAGGGCAAGTCTAAAGGAAAATTCAAGAAGGGTGGCAAGAAAGCTGCCACGCCTCCTGTGAAACCTAAGTCTGGCCCTAAGCCTGATGCTATTACTGCAAGGAGAAGGGACATTGGAAGCGTAATTGCTCCAAGTATTTGGCGGATCTGAAGAGCGGCCTTGTCAAAAAGAAGAAAGAAGGTATATCTGATATACATGTTATAGATGTTCATTTCACTGGTTCTCGTTCTAGTACCTGGGTATTTGATACTGGTTCGGTTGCTCATATTTGACTCGAAACAGGAACTAAAGAATAAACGACAACTGCTGAAAGATGAAGTGACGATGCGCGTTGGAAACGGATCCAAGGTCAATGTGATCGCAGTCGGGACACTTCCTCTACATCTACCTTCGGGATTAGTTTTAAGCCTAAATAATTGTTATTATGTACCTGCGTTGAGCATGAACATTATATCAGGATCTTGTTTAATGCAAGACGGTTATTCATTCAAGTCTGAGAATAATGGTTGTTCTATTTTTATGAATAATATCTTTTATGGTCGAGCACCACAAAAGAATGGCTTATTTCTGTTAGATCTCGATAGTAGTGATACGCATATACATAACATTGATGCTAAGCGAATTAAATTGAATGATAATTCTACTTATATGTGGCATTGTCGTCTTGGTCATATTGGAGTGAAACGCATGAAGAAACTCCATACAGATGGATTACTTGAATCACTTGACTTTGAGTCACTTGATAGATGCGAAGCATGTCTGATAGGAAAAATGACTAAGACTCCATTCTCGGGTATGATGGAGCGAGCTACTGACTTATTGGAAATCATACATACAGATGTGTGTGGACCAATGAGTGTAGCATCGCGTGGTGGTTATCGTTATGTTCTAACCTTCACAGATGATCTGAGTAGATATGGGTATATCTATTTCATGAAACATAAGTCCGAAACTTTCGAGAAGTTTAAGGAATTCCAAAGTGAAGTAGAAAATCAGCGTAACAAGAAGATTAAGTTTCTGCGTTCTGATCGCGGAGGCGAATATCCGAGTTATGAGTTTGGCATGCATTTAAAGAAATGCGGAATACTTTCACAATTGACACCGCCGGGAACACCACAACGAAACGGTGTGTCCGAACGTCGTAATCGAACTCTCTTAGATATAGTTCGTTCTATGATGTCTCTTACTGATTTGCCGTTATCATTTTGGAGTTATGCATTAGAGACAGCCGCATTCACTTTAAATAGAGCACCATCAAAATCCGTTGAAACGACACCGTATGAATTTGGTTTAATAAGAAACCTAAGCTATCGTTCCTAAAAGTTTGGGGTTGTGAAGCCTATGTAAAAAAGTTACAACCGGAGCTAGAACCCAAAGCGGAGAAATGCGTCTTCATAGGATACCACAAGGAAACTATAGAATTTTTCTATCACAAATCCGAAGGCAAGATCTTTGTTGCTAAGAACGGAACCTTTCTTGAAAGAATTTCTCACTAAAGAGGTGACTGGAAGAAAAGTAGAACTCGATGAGATTGAAGAATCTCTGCTTGATTAGAGTAGCGCAGTACCGGAAAATGTTCCTGTGCCGCCTGCACCGATAAGAGAGGAAGCTAATGATAATGATCATGAAACTTCAAATGAGACAACTACTGAACCTCGCAGATCGACAAGGGAACGTGCCACTCCTGATTGGTATGATCCTTGTCTAAATGTCATGATTGTGGATAACAATGATGAAGACCCTGCGACGTATGAAGAAGCGATGATGAGCCCAGATTCCAACAAATGGCAAGAAACCATGAAATCCGAAATGGGATCCATGTATGATAACAAAGTATGGACTTTGGAGACTTACCTGATAGCCGCAAGGCTATCGAGAATAAATGGATCTTCAAAAGAAAAACAGATGCTGGTAATATTATTGTCTATAAAGCTCGACTTGTCGCAAAGGGTTTCCGACAAATTCAAGGTGTTGACTACGATGAGACTTTCTCACCAGTAGCGAAGCTAAAATCTGTGAGGATTTTGTTAGCAATAGCTGCATTTTCGATTATGAGATTGCAGATGGATGTCAAAACGGCGTTCCTTAATGGGGGTGTGAGGAAGAGTTGTATATGGTACAACCCAAGGTTTTGTCGATCCTAAAAATGCGACAAGGTATGCAAACTTCGCGTTCAATCTATGGTGAAGCAAGCATCGAAGTTGAACCCAGACGTTTGATAAGGTGATCAAGACTTCGGGTTTATACACGGTGTCATGGAGAGGGCACAGTATTTACAAGAAAGTGGTGGGAGC